>CM060921.1:301488820-302697987 GCA_030737875.1 Allium sativum
CATTTTTCTTGTATGATGTCTATATAAAACCTATATTCTCCTTTGTTAGAAATAATTAATGCTATAATTACGCTCATTTCATTTATTCCTAAAAAATATATCACAACTTTTTTGGCACTAGTACTTAGAATGATCCTATACAAAAAACCGATGTTGAGGATTTGTGAATTATATATGTAGTAATGTTGCATTATTTAACCAAACAAAACACATCCAGTTTATTTAAAATCACAAAGACAAGCAGCGTTGTCCATAGCGGTAAATCAGAAAATTTTCAATTCCAGCAACATAGTTAATTTTTTCCAGCAAACTTAAATAAAAAACTAGTATATGTAAATTCCTAGATTATAAAAATAATAGCTTTTCATTTCATTTTATTTTATTCCTTATGAACGAAGAAAAAGAAGAAATGAATATGTTGGATTTATCTCTATATGGAACATAAAGAGCTGACAAAAAATGATGCTTGGTACAGTAATTGATCCATAATGACATAAAGTATTAAATATTTAGAGTAGCAAGTATACCACAAATGAATTCAATTAAGGATAACCTGGAATAAATAGAAAGATATCCATTTTACCAAACATTTAAGAAGTTGAATAGCTGACTTCTCAAGAGTTGACAGCTTTTACTTTCAGCTTTTAATTTTATTTTATTTTGATATTCTGATTTTGACTTCCTATACAAACAATGCCATTACAAAAGTGTATGGTTCAAATATGAATACAGTCAGATTACAGGTTCAAAAAGTAAGGATTTTTATCTAACTAATTGTAGCTTGTGTTATAAATAGCACGTTTCACACACTGTTGTTGATGTTAGTACAACATAAACAAGATGTGTGAAATTATTTCTATAAATTCAACATCATATTATTTTCATGTATGCTCAAGATGTAATATGACAATGTAACTTATTAATATACTCTCCCATAAATGCTAAAGTTATTGTAAAAAGTATCGTTACGTTGGACTTAATCATGAATAATGACTATATTTATACCAACTTAAAGTACATATAAAAAATAAAATATCAAAGTGAATGAGAAATATAATGATCCTGGTGCAGTAAACAAAAAGGTTATTTCTGTGATCATATTTCCAGATAAATAATCAGCTTTATCCAATATCTCATTAAATAGATATATAGAAAGTATCTCAATGTCTTTCCAATATCTCAATTAATGATTATGTGTGTCAGTAGAAGACATGCCCAAAGTTCATAAAACAATATAAGTTGAGCTGTAGACTAACAACTAAAATTGAACTTCAATAATTCGAAATGCAACATGCATTAACATACTATAAAATTTTAAAATTACCTGTTTGATTGTCCAAAATACAATAATAAAAAGTTTGAGAACTACAAGCCATGTATGGTCAGGTAAAAAGATCAATATTACGGATTTAAGTTTATGGTAATATTTGTTTACTTCATGAAATTTTGTAATGTCAATGGATAAATTTCCATAAAAATATGATTACACAGTAATAGTAAATTAGTAAACAAATGAAGTGGAAATGATTACACTTCAAGCAACACAAGTTTGATTTGGACAAAAATAAAACAATATGGATGAACGTAAGAAAAATACTTGCGGAGGAGTGAGGCACTTCATGTTAGTTGACCTTACGATATGATCCAAAAATTCTTTTTCATCTAGTACTATAGTATTTACAGCAACTTGACATAGGAACACAATAATAGTTACATGGGAATGACATTATAGCAATTTAAGTGGACAAAACAGAGAGTATGTGAATAATGATCAAGAGCAAAAAAGCTAATTGCTGATACTCTCATGATTGCAGATTCCGCGGCTTACCAAAGGCTAAACAATCAGAATTGGCAGCCATTAGGAACTATGAGAGGGGGTCTTACTGGAAACTCATACAACATAGCAAGGAAACAGTACTCGACTCTTGGTGGGACAAATGTAAATGGTGATACTAGTTTATCATCACAACCTAATTGGAGGCATATGGGTTGACTATTGTTTTGAGTTTGCATAGATTCTATATAGATTAGAGGGTTACATGAATTAATTATTTCTTCTTATACATATAGGTATCCAACTATCGTTCCCAAATGATATTTTGGAGCTGATTTTTGCTGCAAGTTGGTAATTATTATATGACAATGTTATATTACTCTATGTATAAAATCAATTTTTGTTTTCTTAAAAAAAAGCAATATAATGAAAAATAAACATGAAAATGAAAATGATCCCACAGAGGCTTTTATACCTTAAACCTATAACAAATTCAGTCCAAAATACTCAAATCTAAATAAATATTCGGGGTTTCGCATAGCAACATGGCGCTTATTTAACAAGTGTTCTACTATCAAATGCTTATTAAATAAACAATAACTACTAATGAACCATAGGCTATTATAATAAAACCAGACCAACAAAACACCTTATAAAAGCTAACTCATTGTGAATCCTAAAAACTGGATAAATGAAATTTATACCTGAAATCAAAAGCACAAATCGAACAAAATTTACACCCGAAGCAAATAAATGCGATTGAATTCGAGTTGAATGCTAGGTGAATGCGAGCACAAATCGATCCCCAAAATTGAATCCAAGTTGTTCCCTGAAGCGACCCCCAAAATCCGATTAGAGAGGAACGAAATCGACTTTTTAATCCCCTTCATGTTGGATTCGTGGGATTTGGATTCGATTTTTTTTATTTTTTTCCTCGTTCTGAAATCGTGAATTTGGATATCTGATGTAGGCGGCCGTTTCTTGCAAAAGCGTTGGGCAAAGAAAGGAGAAATGGGAAATAAGGCTACGGACCGTTAGTTTACGGTTTTGCCCTTAGAAAACCAGCCTTAACAACACAAATAAGCGTTGGCAATAAAAAAATTACAATTATGTATTATTGGTAACACTTTTTTTAATATAGCAACGCTTATTATTGTTATTACCCTACAACATAAATAAGTGTTGGCAATTGAAAGAAAAAAGGGTTACCAAATGGCCATTATGGTGTAGTGATAGATACGTAGGTAAAAGCTAAGCTATAGAAATATTTCACAAATAAAAGTAAGTGCGATAAGAAAAGACACCAGGAATTTTATATTGGTTCGGACTTCCCGCCCAACATCCAGTACCGAAGCTCCTCTTCGGAATTCACTATCACACCCTCTCCCAACCCGGAGGAATAGGTCACAATACACTCGAGCACTAACAAGGATGTCCACGCTAAGCACCCACATAGGACTTCACAATTTACAAAGGTTTTTGACTCTTGAGTGTGTTCTCTAATCAACACGGAATAGTCACAATGAAGTACACCCTTCCTATAATCGTATCCTAATGTATTTTATATGTTTGCAAAGATTGAAGGAAGTTAGTTGTTTGTCGAATCAGGATATGTGAAATGTTATCAAGGATTCAACAAGTAACTTGAATTTGGGAGAGCTTTAGATCGCAATGAATATAGAAGTGCAAATCAGAAATTAGATAGAATAGAATTAGAATTCGTTAGTTGGAAAACATGTTTGTGTTGTTTATATAATAATAGAAGAGTAGCATTTCTTCCTGAAGGATTACAGCAAAAAGTTACATCCATTTCCATTCGTAATTGAAGAGGAATCTCTTTATGAGGGAAGGTGACTCTTCATAAAAAAGACTTCTGTTTCGAATCATTCAACTGGTCTAAAAATCATCGATCGACTGGTTAAATCATACTTTAAAACGTTTATATTTAAAATCATTCAAAACTAGCTGTTATTATATAGAGACAGGCTGACCAGTCGACTGGTATAGCTGAGTCTGTACAGTCATAGCCATTAAAGCCTTTTAATATATGTATATATATATATATGGTTATATCTTGTTTTCCATATTCGTGTTATACTTGTGGATAGATTTTAACATAATTCTAACACGACTCAACACACACACACACACTCTCTCTCTCTCTCTCACACACACACACACATATATATAACCTTATCTTCATGACTTGATTGTTTCTCTTCTCTTTGTTGACGTTAATCAAAATTCTTGTTTTCAACATGTATTTGCATTGTGTGATGGGATGCGGATCTTATGGTAGCTCATTTTCCAAAAAAGCATGCATAAAGTTTTGAAACCTATTTGATGATTTTTTTATAAATGTATGACTTATTACCTAGTTCTCAAGCTAGTTAATCTAAGCCTGACTCGAGAGTTTTGGCACTCAGGTCAGATCCTTGTGTGTTTCAGGTGTAGATAGGATTTAAGGAGTTCTCAGACGATTCCAGAGTAGTTGGTGATCCTCATCAAAGGGTAAGGTGCATTCTACTATCTATACTTTATGTCGTGGTTTTATTATGTGAGGATATAGTTTATAACTATCCACGGTATGTTCACTCTGATTATTCAAATGTTTTTCTGTAACAACCTGGAATTTTGGAACCAATTTAAAATTTATTTTTAATTGATTTTGATAGAAGTTAAATATTTTAATAAATTATTATGAGAATAAACGATTTAAAAGTTAGTTCAATCGAAGTTAAAACTTACAATTTTATATTAATTATAAATCGAGCTTGAAATGGCGCAGTAATTTTAAAATTTGAATGAATATACAGAATTCAATATTAATCAGAATTGGATAAAACAAGAAACGTTGGATATTTTGAATTGTGGTTGTCTATCGAGTATATGAAATTGAGATTTCACTTTATAAATTGTAAGTTATGTCTGAATTAAAATTTAGAATATTCATTATGGAATTTATATATATATATATATATATATATATATAATATTATATATAGCCCATAGAAAACTCACTTTTTGCATATGAATGAATTTGGACTAAAAAACACTTCCATTGAGTCCAAAATGACATTTAGGAATTCGAAAACTATAAGCATCAATACCTTTAGAGTTGGGAAATTTTGGTCTTTTTCATTGGATATATGACCAAAATATCACTTTTTGCATACAGACAAATTAGAACTCGAAACCACTTCCATTGAGTTCAAGACGTCGTTTGCGTGCTCAAAAAGTACACACTTCGATGTATTCCGAGCCTTGGAAAATTGGTACTTGGGTTGGGTCTAGGTTGGGCTAACCTAGCTCATTCACTTAAGTGCCGTCTAGCCCTCTCCTCTTCATTTATTCTCCAAACACTTAGAAAAATAGAAAATGGGGAATTGAATTGGAAATTAAAACACCTAAGCTAGGTATAGCAAATTCAAGCTCAAATCAAGGGGAAAATCAAAGAGACAACATGTGTAAGCTTCTCCATCTCCATCTTCTCAAACTTGGTTGCTCTTAAATTTTTTAGATTTCCTATGACCTAACTATTAGGAAATGTTTTCATATGATTATAGGTTGTTGATTCTAGTGTTTTATCGAAGAGACGTTAATCTAGCTTGTCATTAGATCGATTCATTGCTTCTAGCAAGCAGAGGTGAGATCTTTGAGAAATCTAAGTGTCTATGCCATAAGTTAAATGCTTGTAAAAGTGTATTTCAATGATCATTTGAGTTTGCATATGCTAGTGAATTGGATAGGCTAGTGAAACTTAGTCGGTTTCAAGTATTCATGTTCCATTGGTTGGAAATTATGATTAGTATAGTCCCGATGATCAAATGTATATGCTAAGTGTTGTTTAAGCAGTATTTTGAAGTTCCATTATCGCACCGACAAGTTCTAAGACTTCACAATTCGCTTATATCGCATTTGATTGCTTTGGTTAGAGAAATTAGTCACTTTAGAAGTTATAATCATAGCAATCTTTTAGGTATATGTTGGTGCATGTGTTCATGTGTGGTTTTGGCGAGCCTTAGGGGCCTCATTGGCACTTATGAATCATCATAAACCATCACCATTGATCTGGGCTCGTCCGGGGCTGATTGCACACTCATTGGCAATCAAAATTTTCAATTGGTTCAGCTCAGACGTATGACTAAAATGGGTCAGACGTCTGTCCAAACTCTTGGGAAAAATAAAAAAACTGCTTAGTAGCAGGACAGACGTCTGTTCTGGGGTGGCAGACGTCTGTTGGCATAAAATTGTTGTTGACCGGTGGAAACCACGGTCAACAGTTTAGGTCCATCCAGGCTCTTTCCCGGTCGAGTTTCGGCCAATTTCGACTTCGATTGTGACTTTTCAGTTTCTTTAGTTCATATATTTCAATAGCCCGATTTTTACGAAATCATTTTATAAATCATCAATTAAAAAATGGCGAAGTGGAAACCAATGGTGGGAACTCTCTCACTCAAACTATGTTTACATCTATTATAGTTGTGATTAAATATGTATTGATTGCTTGTGGTTGCAATGTATGTTTGGTGACTGATGGATGTTTACATATTTTATAGTTATCATTATATTAAACTATGAAAATATTGGATAATTTCTCATGGATTGTGATGTAAACTCCACACGGGTATTGGGATGATAATTTTACACATAGGCCTAGTATGAAAATATTAATCATTGGATGTTGATTGAAAACCCCACACGGGTCTGGGGATGATAATAACTTCACACATCTCCCTTGTGTTTAGTTGTATGTCCATCGATTGATTGAAGGACCGTAGTAAGTGTTATTTAACTACTTAATGCTTATACAGTTGTAGATTACACTCTGGGTGTAAATTGGATGCTTGATAGTTGTTTATCACTATTTTTGAACAACACGGTGTATGGAATCCATATAAATAAAATTATACGGTAATCGATTGAGTCACATTCCAATTTAGAATATGAACGAATAATTTGATATAATATTGAGAGAAGAATGAAAATATGATTTGGATGTCTGATTTGGGTTGGACACGAAAATAATGAAATGATTTCGGATGAAATACTCTAATTTTGAAAAGATAAAAGATATAGGATATTTTTATCTGAATAAAATGGTCAATCACTAGAATAAAGAATTGACATGGTTTTGATACGACCAGAATTTTCTAACGTATGAATTGGAATGGAAATCATCTTCGGAATATTTCGATACGGGATTCCATGATCATATGGATATTATTGAAGAATTTGGAAGATATATATATATATATCGTTATTCCCAATATGATATCGGTTAGTTTCAGAATTTGATTTCGAATATAAGTTGATATGATTTCTATTCAGAGCCTTGTATTTAATATCAAAGTGGATTTTGGGTTTGTCGTGAATGGTATCTTTAATAATACTTTTCTTAAACTCAGTTGAGAATAAAATAAAACCTTTCATTAAGATTTAATGAGATTTTCCAATTAATGAATATAATTGGAATTAAATGAAAAGGGGACTTTGGGTTCTTTGTGAACAATGTTTTAAATGACATTAGTTCTTAAACCCAAATAACGGTGAAGTTATGATTTGGAATTTATAACCTTTTAATTAAGATTAACCGAATTTTCCAAAGAAATTGTCCAGGCTTCAGGTCAGATGTCTGACTATAAATGGTCAGACATCTATTCAAGTCTCGAGAAAATATTTCCATGTAATCAAACGTCTGTTCAAATTCTTATAAGATAAAAATAATTGCATCAGGTCAGACGTCTGACTACAAATGGTCAAACATCTGTCAAAACTCTTTGGAAATCTTACCTTGTAAGATCAGACGTCTGTGCATTTTGCGTCAGACGTCTGACCTATGTTGAAACTAAGTGAAGTTTTAATGAATACTTGATTAAATTGAAATGTGAATAAGGTAATTAAATTTACTGAATTCAAGAAATGTGCGAGAATGGAATACCACCTGTTTTATTCCATGCGATAGTTAAAATCTTTAATTTGATTTGAACATTAAGAGGTAATTGAATTTACTGATAACATAATGAGTGTTAGATATGGAGTACTTCTAGTTTTTCTCCATGGGATGAATAGGTTGGGATTGGGATAATAAAATAAATGTTTACTTCGATAAGGTTCGTTAATCCCGACTTGTTGATAAACCTTAATTTGTTTTAAGTTGTGAAGAGATAATATAAAATCTTTTGAAATGATTTCCAAAGGAAGATTGAAGAATAAATTTAAAAGAATTTATCTTTGGTAAAATTAATGGGAACCTTTCCCGAAAGGTATGAAGATTTGAATAAAAGTATATTATGGATTGGAATGAGACGTATGATGTGTTTTTATAGCACTTGATTATAAGATACATGAGTAATTCGGAAAGACCGGGTGTTACCCATACTGAATAACTGATACGACGATTGCAAGTCGACGATGAAGACGATGGTTGAAGATCGGAGATCTTCACATCGTTTGGATGATTATTGATGTCTTGATTGGGCTATACACCCAAGAGGAGGTAATAAGTGGTGATCGTCTAGACGTACTTGGAGATCAATCGGATATGCGAGGAACTCTCTCCTGTATTGGACATATGGGACAAGGAATAAGGTGCCTCTAGTTTTGTTCAGATCCAGGAAGGACTTGTAAATGGATGTGTGTCTGAAATTGTATTTCATTCTGTGATGATTGATTTCTATTAAATATGTATCTGTTTGGTGGCGGAGAATTTAATCTCTTTCTTAACACCCCTCTCTGAGACATATGAGCTTAGAGGTTATATATTGACAGAAATCAGTTGTATGGCATGAATTGACAATGTGGCATGTTAAGTTGCAAATGATCAAGGCTTTTGTTGAAAAGCAAAGTCTTATGGATGATGATCAAAGCATGGCTTTAAGTAGCATAGCTTTGTGTATAGTGTTATATGAGTCAGAAACCGGATAGTGCCTGCAGGAAGTGCATGTGTTTCTTTCTAGCTAGATTGGCGTCATGGTATGGAGCCCAGGCATTTTTACTTATGTGGTCGATGGATTGCGAGGCGCCTCAGATATGATTGGTTGTTAATGTACAAGTGATGGGTCCGATAGGACTAGAAAGCGTATTGTTCAGGAATAACTAATCCACAAACGTTAGGTGTGGACCGGCCCTGCAGATCCAAGGGCTCACTACGGGGGAGGGGGGGTCCTAGGTCATCTTGCTAGAGGTGATCCAAATCGGTAAGGAGATATCCCTTGACTTGACTCATGACGGAAATCCAATTTCCAATACGACATTGTGCGGATTTTTTTTGTAAACCTATATAGCGACATAATATATGGTACCTATGTCGTCTATGATTGATACATTTACATTCGAAGTTGTTTTATACACTATGCACTTATAGTAATACCAAAATGATTTGTTTTATGCGTATCAACCATGTTTGTCCCTTATAAGGTAAAATTCTATCCTCTGGCTTGCATTGCATTGTGTGATGGGTCCTGAATTTTATAATGGCTTCATTTTTCTTAATTTAGCATTGCGGTGTTTATTTTATGGTATTCTTAGGAGAAAACTCATTCCGTGTTATATGGCACAGTCCCTTGATTTACCCAACATTAAAATAAAGTTAATAACTGTTTAGTTCTCACACCGGTCCCATGACTAACTCGGAGTTCATTGTTTCTACCTAAACTCTGGGTGCCCATATTTTCGACACGGGCAGCTAGTAGTTTTTGTTTGTAGATATTTCTTTTCACAGAATCCTAGATTACAGCTGGAGCTATACCTAGAAAGCTTTATATCCGTGTATTTCATTCAGTTGTGCTAGTTGATGTGTTTTTCACTATACAATGTATTTATACATTTTAATTTTATGTATTTTAATCTATGATATTGTATTTCCAATGTGTAATATTTATTCATACTCTGGAATATTCTCGTACTCAGATGTAATTGTTGTAATAACAATGAAATGTTCTGTTGTTTGTGTTCCGATGCATCGTGTTCTCATTACAATCCGCGCTTTCCATCACTTCAGAGGCCGGGCGAATTCGGGGCGCAATAGTTCGGTATTAGAGTTTTGGTTTACAAAGCTCGAGAACAAGACACGTTAGAACCGAATGAGAGAATTCATCGGAGATAGGATTAGTAATATCCTATAAGAGTAACTATTTAGAGATAGGATTAGTAATTCCCTAGAATAAGTTTGAGGAGTGTTATTTATAAAAAAACGAGATTAGTTTTGAAAATTATATCTGATTATAAATTTTAAGTATTTTACTTGATTTTGGACGATCGAGTATAAGAAGATTTTGCATGTACGCGTCATGAACGTATATAAGCCTCAAATATATTGGTTCGAAGTCTCAAATATACTGGACAGATTCATAATCACGCTCTAGTCGCCCGAGGATAATTCTGATGATGTCACAACATCATCAGTATTTATGTTCGAGTTTTGAAAGTGAGATATCTATATATTTCCAATTGACTGGTGTGAGAACCAAAAACTTAGTTAGGGTTTATGTTGTGATTTGGCATTGAAATATGATTTTCGAGTATATATAAAAGATATATGTTTGAAAAGCTAACCAACTAATTGATTGCTGGTTGTGATGGATGATAATTAGTTTGACTAATTAAAATATTGGAGCAATAAAACCAATGTGAAAATGAAAGTTAAAAGAAGCCAAATTAAATTTGAATTTAAACTGAATTGAAATTTGATTGGAACTGGATATGTGTGCACGTATATATATTGAACAGGTCATAACATGAAAGCTAAGAAGAGGAATAAAATTGTATGCCCGACAAATAAGTACATGTTGACCATATTTATTGGGTTTGATAGAGCCGATTGACTAGCCGCATGGCATTTGGGTTTTCTTTTGATATATGAGATCCCGTAAAGGCCATTTGTAGTTGTACCGATCAAACCATACAAAGGAGGTTATGGCAATTTTTTTTGAAATTTAAAGGCGTTAGCCAAATTTTGAGAAATTAGAAAGTTCTTATAAACTGGAAAGTTAAAGAACTTGAGTCAAGCAAAGGTGGATTTGATTAAGTAAACGACCTTTACTCCCTTCTTTTTTTCGAGGAAGAAAAGATTTTAAGTGGGGGAGATTGTAACAACCCGGAATTTTGGAACTAATTTAAAATTTATTTTTAATTAATTTTGATAGATATTAAATATTAGATGAATTATTTTAAGAATAAACGATTTAAAAGTTAGTTCAGCTGAAGTTAGACCTTATAAATTTATATTAATTATAAATCGAGCTTGAAATGGCATGGTAGTTTGAAAATTTGATTTAAACTTTGAATGAATATATAGAATTCAATATAAATTATACTTGGATAAAACAAGAAACATTGGAATATTTTGAATTGTGATTTTCTAACGAGTATATGACATTGAGATTTCACTTTATAAATTGTAAGTTATGTCTAAATTATAATTTAGAACAGTCGTTGCAGAATTTATATATATATTTAATATTATATATAGCCCATAGGAAACTCACTTTTTGCATATGAATGAATTTGGACTCGAAACCACTTCCATTGAGTCCAAAATGTCATTTAGGAATTCAAGAAGTATAAGCATTGATACCTTTAGAGTTGACAAATTTTGGTCTTTTTCTTTGGATATAAGACCAAAATATCACTTTTTGCATACAGACGAATTTGAACTTGAAACCACTTCCATTGAGTTCAAAACGTCGTTTGCGTGCTTGAAAAGTATAAACTTCGATACATTCCGAGCTTCGAAAAATTGGTACTTGGGTTGGGTCTTGGTTGAGCTAACTAGCTCATTCACTTAAGTGCCCTCTAGCCCTCTCCACTTTATTCATTCTCCAAACACTTAGGAAATTAGAAAATGGGGAATGGAATTGGAAATTAAAATTCCTAAGTTAGGTTTAGCAAATTCAAGCTCAAATCAAGAGGGAAATCAAAGAGACAACATGGGTAAGCTTCTCCATCTCCATCTTCTCCAACTTGGTTGCTCTTTAATTTTTGAGATTTCCTATGACCTAATTCTTAGGAAATGTGTTCGTATGATTATAGGTTGTCAATTCTAGTGTTTTTATCGAAGAGAGATTGTTCTAGCTTGTCATTGGATTGATTCATTGATTCTATCAAGCAAAGGTGAGAGAGTTCTAAGTGTCTATGCCACATGTTAAATGCTTGTAAAAGTATAATTCAATGATCATTTGAGTTTGCATGTGCTAGTGAATTGAATAGGTTAGTGAAACTTAGTTGGTTTCTAGTATTCATATTCCATTAGGTTGAAAATTATGATTATTATAGTCCCCATGATCAAATGCATATGCTAAGTGTTGTTTAAGCGTTATTGTGAAGTTCCATTGTCGCACCGGCAAGTTCTAAGACTTCACAATTCGCTTATATCGCATTTGAGTGCTTTGGTTATAGAATTTAGTCGTTTTTTATGTTATAATCGTAATCATTGCAATCTTATGTGTATATATTGGTGCATGTGTTCATGAGTGGTTTTGGCGAGCCTTAGGTGCCTCATTGGCACTTAGGTATCATCATAAACCATCACCGTTGATCCGGGCTCGTCTAAGGCCGATTGCACACTCATTGGCAATCGAAATGTTCAATTGGTTCAGCTCAGACGTCTGACCAAAATGGGTCAGACTTCTGTCCAACCTCTCGGGAAAAATAAAAAAACAGCTCAGTAGCTGGTCAGACGTCTATCCTGGGGGTGACAGACATTTATTGGCATAAAACTGTTGTTGACCGGTGGAAACCACGATCAACAGTTTAGGTCCATCCATGCTCTTTCTCGGCCGATTTTCGGCCCATTTCGACTTCATTTGTAACTTGACAGTTTCTCTAATTCGCAAGTTTCAATATCCCGATTCTTACGAAATCATTTTATAAATCATCAAATAAAGAATGGAGGAGACAAAACCAATGGTGAGAACTCTCTCACTCAAACTATGTTTACATCTATTATAGTTGTGATTAAATATGTATTGATTGCATGTGATTGCAATGTATGTTTGGTGATTGATGGATGTTTATAGTTTTTATAGTTATCATTATATTAAACTGTGAAAATATTGGATAAGTTCACATGCATTGTGATATAAACCCCACACACATCGCCCAAGTATGGAAATAATAATCATTGGATTTTGATTTAAAACTCCACACGGGTCTGGGGATGATAATAACTTCACACATCTCCCTTGTGTTTAGTTGTATGTCGATCGATTGATTAACGGACCGTAGTAAGCGTTATTTAACAACTTAATTCTTATACAGTTGTAGATTACACTCTGGATGTGAATTGGATGCCTGATAGTTGTTTATCACTATTTTTGAATACATGCGATGTATGGAATCCATATAAATAAAATTATATGGTAATTGATTGAGTCACGTTCTGATTTAGAATATGAATGAATATTTTGATACAATATTGAGAGAAGAATGAAAATATGATTCTGATGTCCGATTTTGGATAGACATGAAAATATTGAAATGATTTTGGATGAAATACTCCAATTTTGAAAAAAATTAAAAGATAAAGGATATTTTTATCTGAATAAAATGGTTAACCATTAGAATAAAGAATTGACATGGTTTTAATATAACCAGAATTTTGTAACATTTGAATTGGAATGGATTTGAATGGAAATAATCTTTAGAATATTTCGATATGGGATTCCGTGATTATATGGATATTATTGAAGAATTTGGAAGATATATATATATATATATATATATTGTTATTCCCAATACGATATCGGTTAGTTTCAGAATTTGATATCGAATATAAGTTGATATGAGTTCTATTCAGAGCCTTGTATTTAATATCCAAGTGGATTTTGGGTTTGTCGTGAACGGTATCTTTAATAATAGTGTTCTTAAACCTAGTTGAGAACAGTAGAAATCTTTTCATTAAGATTTAATGAGATTTTCCAATTAATGAATATAATTGGAATTAAATGAAAAGGGGACTTTGGGTTCTTTGTGAACGATGTTTTAAATGACAGTAGTTCTTAAACCCAAATAATGGTGAAGTTTTGATTTGGAATTTATAACCTTTTAATTAAGATTAATAAAATTTTCTAAATAAATTGTCCAGGCTTCAGGTCAGACATATGTTCAAGCTCTTGGGAAAGTATTTCCCTGTAATTAGACGTCTGTCGAGGAATGGCTCAGACGTCTATTCAAGTTCTTATAAGATAAAAAAATTGCATTAGGTCAGACGTCTGACTATAACTGGTCAGAGGTCTATCAAAACTCTATGGAAATCTTACCCTGTAAGATTAGACGTCTGCGCATTTTATTCAGGCGTTTGACCTGTGCTGAAATGCACAATTTATCTTGTGCATCTCAAGTAATGAAATTAGAATTTATAAATCTTTTAATTAAGATTTTTGAGATTAAAACTAAGTGAAGTTTTAACGAATACTTGATTAGACTGAAATGTGAATAAGGTAAGTAAATTTACTGAATTCAAGAAATGTGCGAGAATGGAATACCACCAGTTTTATTCCATGCGATAGTTAAAATCCTTAATTATATTTGAACCTTAAGACGTAATTGAATTTACTGATAACACAATGGGTGTTAGATATGGCATACTACTAGTTTTGCTCCACGGGATGAATAGGTTCGGATTTGGATAGTAAAATAAACGATTACTTCGATAAAGTTCGTTAATCCCGACTAGCTGATAAACCTTAATTTGGTTTAAGTTGTGAAGAGAAAATATAAAATCTTTTGAAATGATTTCCAAAGGAGGATTAAAGAATAAATTTAAAAGAATTTATCTTTGATAAAATTAATGGGAACCTTTCCCCAAAGATATGAAAATTTGAATAAAAAAATATTTTGGATTAGAGTGTGACGTATGATGTGTTTTTATAACACTTGATTACAAGATGCACGAGTTATTCGAAAAGATCGGGTGTTACCCATTCTGAATAACTGATACGACGATTGCAAGTCGACGATGAAGATGATGGTTGAAGACCGTAGATCTTCACATCTTTTGGATGATTACTGATGTCTTGATTGGGCTGTACACCCAAGACGAGGTAATAGGTGGTGATCGTCCAGACGTACTTGGAGATAAATCAGATATGTGAGGACCTCTCTTCTGTATTGGAAATTTGGGATGAGGAATAAGGTGCCTCTGGTTTCGTTCAGACACAGGATGGACCTGTAAATGGATGTGTGTCTGGCATTGTATTTCATTTTGCATTGATTTATTTCAATTAAATATGTATTTGTTTGGTGGCGGAGAATTTATTCTCTTGCTTAACACCCCTCTCTAAGACGTATGAGCTTAGAGGTTATATATTGATAGAAATCAGTTGTATGGCAAGAATTGACAATGTGGCATGTTAAGATGCAAATGATCAAGGCTTTTGTTAAAAAGCAAAGTCTTGTGGATAATGATCAAAGCACAGCTTTAAGTATCATAGCTTTGTGTATAGCGTTAATTCGCGAGCCTCACACCTCGGTATGATTCAGAAACGGGATAGTGACTGTAGGAAGTGCATCCATTTCTTTCTAGCTAGATTGGCGTCATGGTATGGAGCCCATACATTTTTACTTATGTGGTCGATGGATTGCGAGGTGCCTCAGATATGATTGGTCGCCAATGGCCAAGTGATAGGTCCTATAGGACCAGGAAACGCATTGTTCAGGAATAACTAATCCACAAACATTAGGTGTGGATCGGCCCTGAAGATCCAAGGGCCCACTGCAGGGGGGAGGAGGGTCCTGGGTCATCTTGCTAGAGGTGATTTGAATCGGTAAGGAGACATCGCTTGCCTTGACTCATGACGGAAATCCAATTTCCAATACGACATTGTGCAGTTTTATTTGTAAACCTATATGGTAACATATTATATGGTACATATGCCGTCTATGATTGATACATTTACATTCGAAGTTGTTTTATACACTATGCACTTATAGTAATACCAAAATGATTTGTTTTATGCTTATCAAGCATGTTTGTCCCTTTTAAAGTAAAAATCTATCCTCCAGCTTGCATTGCATTATGTGATGGGACCTGAATCTTATAATGGCTTCATTTTTCTTTATTTTGCGTTGCGCAATTTGTTTTATGGTATTCTTAGGAGAAAACCCGTTCCGTGTTATACGGTGTGGTCCCTTGATTTACCCAACATTAAAATAAAGTTAATAACTGTTTTAGTTCCCACACCAGTCCCATGACTGACTCGGAGTTTATTGTTTCTACCTAAACTCTGGGTGCCCATATTTTCCATACGGGCAGCTAGCAGTTTTGGTTTGCAGATATTTCTTCTCATAGGATCCTGGATTACAACTGGAGCTATACCTGGAAAGCGTTGTATCTGTGTATTTCATTTAGTTGTGCTAGATGATGTGTTTTCCGTTGTACATATTATTTATACATTTTAAATTTATGTATTTTAATCTCTGATATTGTATTTCCAATGTGTAATATTTATTCATACTCTAGGATATTCTTGTACTCTGATGTAATAGTTGTAACAACAATGAAATTTTCTGTTGTTTGTGTTCCAATGCGTCATGTTCACATTACAATCCGCGTTTTCCCATCTCTTCGGAGGCAAGGCGAATTTGGGGCGTAACAGTTTGGTATCAGGGCTTTGGTTTACAAAGCTTGAGAACAATACACGTTAGAACCGAATGAGAGAATTCATCGGAGATAGGATTAGTAATATCCTATAAGAGTAACTCATTAGAGATAGGGTTAGTAATGCCCAGGAATGAGTTTGAGAAGTGTTATTTATTAAAAAACGAGATTCGTTTTCAAAATTATATCTTATTATAAAGTTTTAAGTATTTTATTTGAGTTTGGACAATCGAGTATAAGAAGATTTTGCATATACGCGTCATGAACGTATATTAGAAGTCTCAAATATACTGGATAGGTATAGAATCATGCTCCAGTAGCCCAGGGATACTTCTGATGATGTTGCAACATCATTAGTATTTATGTTCGAGTTTCGAAAGTGGGATAACTATATATTTCCAATTGACTGGTGTGAGAACAAAAAATTAGTTAGGGTTTATGTTGTGATTTGGCATTGAAATATGATTTTTGAGTAAATATAAAAGATATATGTTTGAAAAGCTAACCAACTAATTGATTGCTGGTTGTGATGAATGATAATTAGTTTGACTAATTGAAATATTGGAACAATAAAACCAATGTGAAAATGAAAGGTAAAAGAAGCCAAATCAAATTTAAAGTTAAAGAATTGAAATTTGATTGGAACTGGATATATATACACGTATATATATTGAACAGGTCATAGCATGGAAGCTAAGAAGAGGAATAAATTTGTATGCCCGACCAATAGGTCCCTGTTTGCTATATTTATTGGATTTGATAATTTTATGAGCTGATCGGCTGGCCGCATGTCTTTTGGGTTTTCTTTTGATATGAGAGCCCGTAGATGCCATTTGTAGTTGTACCAATCAACCCGTACAAAGGAGGTTATGGCGAAAAAGTTTCAAAATTTTAAGGCATTAGCCAAATTTTGAGAAATTAGAAAGTTCTTATAAACTGAAAAGTTGAAGAACTTGAATCAAGCGAAGGTGGAGTTGATTAAGTAAACGACCTTAAGTCCCTTCTTCCTTTTCGAGGACGAAAAGAATTTAGGTGGGGGAGATTGTAACAACCCGGAATTTTGAAACCAATTTATAATTTATTTTTAATTGATTTTGATAGAAATTAAATATTTTAAATGAAATATTTTGAGAATAAACGATTTAAAAGTTAGTTCAATCGAAGTTAGAACTTATAAATTTATATTAATTATAAATCAAGCTTGAAATGGAGTGGTAGTTTGAAAACTTGATTTTAAACTTTGAATGAATATATAGAATTCAATATAAATCAGAATTGGATAAAACAAGAAACATTGGAATATTTTGAGTTGTGATTTTCTAACGAGTATATGAAATTGAGATTTCACTTTATAAATTGTAAGTTATGTCTAAATTAAAATTTAGAATAGTCACTATGAAATTTATATATATTTAATATTATATATAGCCCATAGAAAACTCAACTTTTGCCTATGAATGAATTTGGATTCTAAACCACTTCCATTGAGTCCAAAATGTCATTTAGGAATTCGAAAACTATAAGCATCGATGCCTTTAGGGTTGGGAAATTTTGGTCTTCTTCATTGGATACAAGACCAAAATATCACTTTTTGCATACAGACGAATTTGAACTTGAAACCACTTCCATTGAATTCAAAACGTCGTTTGCATGCTCGAAAAGTATAAACTTTGATATATTCCGAGCTTCGGAAAATTGGTACTTGGGTTGGGTCTTGGTTGAGCTAAACTAGCTCATTCACTTAAGTGCCCTCTAGCCCTCTTCTCTTCATTCATTCTCCAAACACTTAGAAAATTAGAAAATGGGGAATGGAATTCGAAATTAAAATTCCTAAGATAGGTTTAGAAAATTCAAGCTCAAATCAAGGGGAAAATCAAAGAGACAACATAGGTAAGCTTCTCCATCTCCATCTTCTCCAACTTGGTTGCTCTTCAATTTTTGAGATTTCTTATGACCAAATTCTTAGGAAATGTGTTCATATGATTATAGGTTGTTGAAAGGTTGTTCTAGCTTGTCTTGGATTGATTCATTGCTTCTAGCAAGCAAAGGTGAGATCTTTTATTGTTTTAGCTGTTTATGCCACAAGTTAAATGCTTGTAAAAGTGTAATTCAATGATCATTCGAGTTTGCTTATGCTAGTGAATTGGATAGGTTAGCAAAACTTGGTCGGTTTCAAGTATTCATGTTCCATTGGGTTGGAAATTATGATTAGTATAGTCCTCATGATCAAATGCATATGCTATATGTTGTTTAAGCGGTATTGTGAAGTTCCATTATCGCACCGGCAAGTTCTAAGACTTCACAATTCGCTTATATCGCATTTGTTGCTTTGGTTAGAGAATTTAATCGCTTTTGAAGTTATAATCATAATCATTGCAATCTTATGCATATATGTTGGTGCATGTGTTCATGAGTGGTTCTGGAGAGCCTTAGGGGCCTCATTAGCACTTAGGAATCATTATAAACCATCACCATTGATCTGGGCTCGTCCAGGGCCAATTGCACACTTATTAGCAATCAAATTGTTCAATTGGTTCAGCTCAGACGTCTGACCAAAATGGGTCAGACGTCTGTTAAACCTCTTGGGAGAAATTAAAGAAACTGTTTAGCAGCAGGTCAGACGTCTGTCCTAGGGGTAACAAACATCTGTTAGCATAAAACTATTGTTGACCAGTGGAAACCACGGTCAATAGTTTAAGTCCATCCAGGCTCTTTCTGGCCGAGTTTCGGCCCATTTTGACTTCCTTTGTAACTTTTCAGTTTTTCTAATTCACATATTTCAGCAGCCCGATTCTTACGAAATCATTTTATAAATCATCAATTAAAGAATGGTGGAGTGGAAACCAAAGGTGAGAACTCTCTCGCTCAAACTATGTTTACATCTATTATCGATGTGATTAAGTATGTATTGATTGCATGTGTATGTTTGGTGATTGATGGATGTTTACAGTTTTATAGTTATCATTATATTAAACTGTGAATATGTTGGATAAGTTCACATGGATTGTGATGCAAACCCCACACGGATATTGGGATAAAAATTTTACACATCCCCCAAGTATGAAAATAATAATCATTGGATGTTGATTGAAAACCCCACACGGGTTTGGGGATGATGATAACTTCACACATCTCCCTTGTGTTTAGTTGTCTGTCGATTGATAGAACGACGGACCGTAGTAAGCGTTATTTAACTACATAATGCTTATACAGTTGTAGATTACATTCCGGATGTGAATTGGATTCTTGATAGTTGTTTATCACTATTTTTGAATACATGCGATGTATGGAATTCATATAAAAAAAATTATATGGTAATTGATTGAGTCACATTTCGATTCAGAACATGAACGAATATTTCGATATAATATTGAGAGAAGAATAAAAATATGATTTTATTGTCCTATTTTGGATAGACACAAAAATATTGAAATAATTTTGGATGAAATACTCCAATTTTAAAAAAATAAAAGATAAAGGATATTTTTATCTGAATAAAATGGTTAACTACTAGAATAAAGATTTAACGTGGTTTTAATATAACCAGAATTTTTTAACATATGAATTTGAATGGAAATAATCTTCGGAATATTTCGGTATGGGATTCCATGATTATACGGATGTTGTTGAAGAATTTGGAAGATATATATATCGTTATTCCCAATACGATATCGGTTAGTTTCAGAATTTGATATTGAATATAAGTCAATATGATTTATATCCAGAGCCTAGTATTTAATATCAAAGTGGATTTTGGGTTTGTCATGAATGGTATCTTTAATAATACTGTCCTTAAACCTAATTGAGAATAGAATAAATCTTTTCATTAAGATTTAATGAGATTTTCCAATTAATGAATATAATTGGAATTAAATGAAAATGGGACTTTGGGT
The DNA here is from genome assembly GCA_030737875.1 of Allium sativum. Lineage (NCBI taxonomy): Eukaryota > Viridiplantae > Streptophyta > Magnoliopsida > Asparagales > Amaryllidaceae > Allium > Allium sativum. The sequence goes on from CM060921.1 coordinate 301,509,087, forward strand.
TCTTTGTGAACGATGTTTTAAATGACATTAGTTCTTAAACCAAAATAACGGTGAAGTTATGATTTGGAATTTATAACCTTTTAATTAAGATTAGTAGAATTTTCCAAAGAAATTGTCCAGGCTTTAAGTCAGACGTCTGACTTTAAATGGTCAGATGTCTGTTCAAGCTCTCGCGAAAGTGTTTCCATGTAATCAGACGTCTATCCAGGAATGGCTCAGACGTCTGTTCAAGTCCTTATAAGATAAAAATAATTGCATCAGGTCAGACGTCTGACTATAAATGGTCAGAGGTCTGTCAAAACTCTCTGGAAATCTTGCCCTGTAAGATCAGACGTCTGCACATTTTATGTCAAACGTCTGACCTGTGCTAAAATGCACAATTTATCTTGTGGATCTCAAGTTATGAAATTAGAATTTATAAATCTTTTAATTAAGGTTTTTGAGATTAAAACTAAGTGAAGTTTTGACGAATACTTGATTAGACTGAAATGTGAATAAGATAATTAAATTTACCGAATTCAAGAAATGTGCGAGAATGGAATACCACCAGTTTTATTCTATGCGATAGTTAAAATCTTTAATTAGATTTGAACGTTAAGAGGTAATTGAATTTACTGATAACACAATGGGTGTTAGTTATGGAGTACTACCAGTTTTGTTCCATGGGATGAATAGGTTGGGATTGGGATAATAAAATAAATGATTACTTCGATAAGGTTCGTTAATCCCGACTAGTTGATAAACCTTAATTTGGTTTAAGTTGTGAAAAGAAAATATAAAATCTTTTGAAATGAATTCCAATGGAAGATTAAAGAATAAATTTAAAGAATTTATCTTTGATAAAATTAATGGGAACCTTTTCCCAAAGATATGAAGATTTGAACAAAAGAATATTCTAGATTGGAATGAGACTTATGATGTATTTTTATAGCACTTGATTATAAGATAGACGAGTTATTCGGAAAGAACGGGTGTTACCCATTATGAATAACTAATACGACGATTGCAAGTTGACGATGAAGACGATGGCTGAAGAACGGAGATCTTCACATCGTTTGGATGATTACTGATGTTTTGATTGGCCTGTACACCCAAGACGAGGTAATAAGTGGTGATCGTCCATACGTATTTGGAGATCGATCAAATATACGAGGACCTCTCTCCTATATTTGACATATGGGACGAGGAATAAGGTGCCTTTGGTTTCATTCAGACCTAGGACGGACTTGTAAATGGATGTGTGTCTGACATTGTATTTCGTTCTATGTTGATTAATTCCTATTAAATGTGTATCTGTTTGGTGGCAGAGAATTTATTCTCTTGCTTAACACCCCTTTCTAAGACGTATGAGCTTAGAGGTTATGTATTGATGGAAATCGGTTATATGGCATGAACTAACAATGTGGCATGTTAAGATGCAAATGATCAAGGCTTTTGTTGAAAAGCAAAGTCTTGTGGATGATAATCAAAGCACGACTTTATGTAGCATAGCTTTGTGTATAGCGTTAATTCACGAGCCTCACACCTCAGTATGAGTCAGAAACGGGATAATGACTGGAGGGAGTGCATGTGTTTCTTTCTAGCTAGAAGTGGTATCATGGTATGGAGCCCAGACATTTTTACTTATGCGCTTGATGGATTGTGGGGAGCCTTGGATATGATTGGTTGCCAATGGCCAAGTGATTGGTCCGATAGGACTAGGAAACGTATTATTCAGGAATAACTAATTCACAAACGTTAGGTGTGGACCGACCTTGAAGATCCAAGGGCCCACTAGGGGGGTCCTGGGTCATTTTGCTAGAGGTGATCCGAATCAGTAAGTAGATATCCCTTGCCTTGACTCATGACGGAAATCCAATTTCCAATACGACATTATGCGGTTTTATTTGTAAACCTATATGGCGACATAATATATGGTACATATGTCGTCTATGACTGATACATTTATATTCGAAGTTGTTTTATACACTATGCACTTATAGTAATACCAACATGATTTGTTTTATGCGTATCAAGCATGTTTGGCCTTTATAAGGTAAAACTTTATCCTTTGGATTGCGTTGCATTGTGTGATGGGACATGAGTCTTATAATGGCTTCATTTTTCTTATTTTAGTATTGCGTTGTTTGTTTTATGGTATTCTTGGAAGAAAACCCGTTCAGTGTTATATGGCGTGGTCCCTTGATTTACTCAACATTAAAATAAATTTACTAACTATTTTAGTTCTCACACCAGTCCCATGACTGACTTCGAGTTTATTGTTTCTACCTAAACTCTGGGTGCCCATATTTTCCACAAAGGCAACTTGTAGTTTTGGTTTGCAGTTATTTCTTTTCATAGGATCCTGGATTACAACTGGAGCTATGACCATAAAGCTTTGTACCAGTGTATTTCATTCAATTGTGCTAGTTGATGTGTTTTCCGCTGTACATTGTATTTATACATTTTAAATTTATTTATTTTAATCTCTGATATTGTATTTCCAATGTGTAATGTATATTCATAATCTGGAATATTCTTGTACTCTGATGTAATTGTTGAAATAGCAATGAAATGTTCTATTTTTTGTGTTACGATGGATCGTGTTCTCATTACTATCTGCGTTTTCCCATCTCTTCGGAGGCCGGGCGAATTCAGGGTGTAACATTTTATGTTGTAAAGTTATATTGAATATTATATTTTGTTCTATTCCGCTTTGTTTGTAAAGGTAACCATAGAATTTTTCTTATAAAATTTTTTTCACACTTTTAAGTTTATTCATAATAAGACTTTCTTAATTCATTTCACTTTTAATTACAACTTTCATGTTATTGTTTTGCTTTACAATAGAACCATAACAATTGAATTATACTAACTAACTTAATTTACACTTTTAAGTTTATTCATAATAACACTTTTAATTATAACTTTTGTTATAATCTTACTTTCACCATAGAACCATTGTCATATAATTATGCACCATTACCATATAATTGCACAAGTTAAACTAAATTTATAATCGTAAGTTTACAATAAGCCTTTCTTATTTCTTTTCTCTTGTGTAACATCTTTTAGTTGTGTTTCCCTTATTTCTTCCATCTTTGCAAATTTATTTCTTTATAACATTAGGCACGTTCCTACTTAATTAGTTATTAAAACTGCACCAAATTTATTTCCATAGTTTATGATAATTGTTGCAATAGGAATCCATAATTACAAGACATTTCTTTATATTATTTTTAAGTTATTGTATTGTGCGCAATACAGCTGAATCCTTATTTCGCACTAATCCACATCTTTATTTCTTCTTACGCTTACAATTATGTATCACATTTTTCTTCCGGACCAAACCATGAAATTATATTCTTTTTTTTCTAACCATTCAATCTAGGTTATCCCTAACCTTGCATTACCATAAGTATATGTTTATTCTTATTTTCCAATTCATTTCCCCAAAATTTGGCATATTTTCTGTAAATCGAATACAATTAGCTTATACCTAATTTTCCATCCCAATCTATTCAGATACATACCGGATTCAAGATCTAAACCATATCCTTAACAAAAAATGGGAATTCTTAGATTTACAATTCAAATAATAAGTTTTGCACATGTTATCTTCTCATGTCATTCAAACAGGGATTTAAATAAGAATTTATTTAGAATAGAATTACTCCCAAATCATGTAGGGAATAGATTACCATAATTAAACAATTCTGAATTACCAAGATTATTCTGGAAGCAAATGATATTATAAACAATTATATAAAAACATAATTTAAATCTAGTCACTTGTAGTGCATTCTAAGGTCTGAATATGATTTGGATATAATTTAAATTCATTCACTTGTAGTGCATTCTATGGTCTGAATCTGCTTTGGATCTAGGTTTATTATCCCTTTTCTTCTTAGTTTAAATTTACAAATTTGTTTGGACAGGAAATATGGACATCTAAGGATCTACAACAACTACCTTCAAACCTCGAATCAAATAACCAAAATATAATATATTTTCTTTTTTTAAAGAATTTGGAGGAGAAAAGGAATGGTAGAGCTCTAGCGCCTCCCAGAAAATACGAGTTCAAGAGTTAAGCCCTGTATGTTTGTTTATAGATGTCCAGACGAACCCCCTTCATTGGATTTATATTAATATAAATCCCACTGTTTAAGTCGAACCTTGTTCTAAAATCGCGCGTTTAATCAAATGATTTTTGCCGACATAGGTCGACCTATACCCACCCATGGGTTGACCCAAACGATTTAAATTAAAATTATTGGGTCCCCATTTAGTGCATGATTTATTTGTTGCTCATTTTGTTATACTATGTATTTATTCCTCGATCGTTTCTGTTTATTTCTATATTTTATTATATTCTTTTCTAGTTTTGACATGCGTTTAAATTTCAAATTCAGATGCATAATTAATATGCATGTTAATTTTCTTCTATTTTTAACATGAGTCTAATTTCAAATTCAAGCTTTAACATTATTTCCATTTATGTTCCAATTAATGTTGGTAGTGACGCACATTAAATTTCAAATTCAAATGTGCCGCTTTTGAGTTTTATATATTTAAATGAAATAGATATCTATCTACACACGCTTACATGCACGTTACTATTAATTATTTTTTCATTTTTAAATTTTAACGTTGCATTCTATTTATTAGTTTATAACATTTTATTATTTAACTTACATTCTTCTGTAATGTTTCATTTTATTTAATTATATTTATACCCTTGCAACATTATGTTTGCGTAATGACAACTTTTATTTAGTTCTCATTTATTCTGCACTTTGATTTTCCAAATTCAAATGCATGCTATTTATGATATTAATGTATGCATATAAATTATATATTTTTGTGCATGTTCTCCCTACCACCACTGTCGTAACTTTAGTTGCGATGGTGGCGGGTCATGTGTGCATTGGTGAGTTTGCACTTTTGCACTTGCCCTGTTGGTGTGCTGTTGTGATTTTTGTTGGGGAATATTGTGTTGTTTGCTTTGTATATATTCCTTGAAAAGGCGGCTTTTTTATTGGTTCGGTTTTTGATTTGGTCGTTTGGCTCTGCTCAGTGTCATAATGCGGCCTTAGGGTGGCATTCAGGTACTGTTCGTTTTGGACATTGGTCTCAGTTGATTGGTTCGGCTGTTTCTTCGTTTTGTATTGCACTTCACGATTTTAGCTATCGCTTTTGCTTTTTAGTCCTTTTGGGAGCACAACAAATTTTGTAGTGGCTTGTTCATGTTCGCTTCTGCTCTTGTTGTTTCCCACCGGTCGGGAGGGAGGGTTTGGTCTGTCCCTGGGCATCAGTCTAGGTTTGGCGTGTGTACTCACCATATAGCTAGCACTGATGTTGCTAGCTATTTGGGGACTACATGTACCCCTAGTCGATTGTCAGCGTTGTTGGCTATATCATTAGTTTTATCTTCAATTACCGCTTGTTTAGATCAGCCCTTTATTGTCTATTGGTGTCCAGGCTTCAGAGCTTTACTTATTAGGTGGGTCTGTCAACCTGATGATAGTTCGATATTGGTCAAGTTCACACAGCAATCGATGTTCTCTCCTTTGAGCAAATCCACATCTAATTCTGATTTTTCTGTTTCGGTTGACCCGATGTGTTCGTCCATTACTTCTTGTCGTCCAGTGTCTGCTGATTCGCTCTCGTCTCCCCTTCTTGGTAAATAAGAGATATCAATCATTAATGATCACCTATCTCGACTTACTAAGAATTTTTCCTGTCATGGTCTTGTGTGTCAGTTTCTTATCTGCTAGATCAGGGACCTGGGGTTTCTTTGTGGTTTTCTGTGTCCTGTGAGGCATCCGTTCGCTCATCTACTCGTTCCTCGCATCATAGTCTATGAGTGGCACCTCGCACACCCCGCACCATTCACACACGCTGCGGTGTCTGAGCAGATCGTTAGATCTACTCGACACATGCTTTACCTTATTTGAGATGTGTGGTCGTTTCTTCTCCTTGTTGAAGTGTGACCTCTTTTCTCTGTGCGTCTGCTTGTTTTATTTTATTCCTAGATGGTAAATGTCCTTTTCTGGAACGTTAAAGATATAGGCAATGATGCGTCGGTGGCTAGACTCAAACGCATTGTCAAGAAGCATTCTATCTGCTTGTGGCGCTTCTGGAACCTTTTTGGGTTCGGAGGAGATCACCAAATAGGTTTTGTCACTTGGATTCGGTGGTGCCTTAGCCAACGTATCCGACAAGTTTTGGATCTTTTGGACCAAAGACTTTGTTGCCCACTCTATCTTCGATTCTGATCAGCTACTTTCGGTAGCCTGTTCAATTATTTTATTCTCCTTCTTTTTTTTCCAGTGGTTTATGCGAAGTGCGATAGGATAGAGAGATTGATCCCTTGGTCTGACATTCTCGCTCTATCCGACTTGGGTTTTTTGGTCTCGGTTTTGGGAGGAAACTTCAACGTTGTCGCCTGCCAAGCAGAGAAATGAGGAGGCAATGTCATTAACAGTTTGGCTGTAGCGGATTTCAATGCCTTCATCGTCAACTCGGGTCTGTCTAAAGTCACTTTGTCGGTTTGGCTTTTACTTGGTGTAATAATCAAGACAGGCCAAATCGGATTCTTTCTAGACTTGATAGAGTTTTCAAATCGAAAGGTTAGTTCAACCTTCCTTTCACCTTTGTTGTTTCCCACTTGTATCAGACCTTGTCGGATCATGCGCCAATGTTTCTTCGATGTTCTCCCCTTTCCCTCGTTGGCCCTTCTTCTTTTCGGTTCCAGACTATATGAAGATCACACCACACTTTCCATAGAATTGTGGAAGACTCCTCCAACTCCCATGTTCTTGGTTTATGTATGTTGTGTTTTCTCATAAGCTGAAGCGTCTTAATGCTTTCCTTAAGCCATGGAACGTTCTTATTTTTAAGAATATTTTCGATCGTGTTAGGGAGGCTGAAGAAACTCTTTTCTTAGCAGAATCGTCTTTTGATGAGAATCCTTCTGCTGCTTATAAGGAGGCTTGGGTGATTACCTAATTCGCCTTCTCGTTGGAGCTTCACATTAAGCATGACTATCTTCTCTAGAAAGCGAGGATCAATTGGACTGTTGAAGGTGATACGAACTCCAAGTTTTTCCATTCCAGTATCCGTAAGAAGAAGAATCTTCTTACGATTCATCAGATCCAGCGCCCTGATCTCTTTATGGCCTCCATGTCGAGTGAAGTCAAAGAAAATATTTTGTCCCAATTCCAATCCTTTCTCGGTTCTCCATCTATGTCGGCCTCTGACCCGACCCTGCTAGCTTTCATCCGTAGATTGGTTCTTCCTCTGATCTTCCTACACCTCCTTCCTTAGAGGAAATGCGTGCATGCGTGTTTCCTCTAAGTAAGGATAGTGCGAGTGGACCTGCTGGTTTTAATGAGGGGTTTTTCGGAGTGTTTGGGTGTTTATTCTGGCAGATTTTTGTCTTGCTATTCAATTTTTATTTTCTGGTGGGGTCTCCCTTTGGGTTGGACTTCCACCAATTTGTTTCTTATTCCTAAATGCGGAAATCCTCGTACTTGCACCGATTTTCGACTGATCAGCTTGTGCAATTTCTGTAATAAGGTTATCTCAAAGGTGCTAGCCTCTAGACTAACACCGTTTCTCGAGTCTATTATTTCATCCTTTCAGGTTGGGTTCGTAAAAGATCGCTTGATCACTGATAATGTCCTTTTAGCCCATGATCTAGTTTCTCAGATCGATATGAAGGTATGAGGTTCTAATATGGTCATTAAGATGGATATGGCTAATGCTTATGTAATGTCCCGTATTTTTACGGTGTAATAATTAATTAATTTAACTATTTAAATAGTGTTTAGAGATTTAAATGGTCGTTTAATTAAATAATATTGAATATTTAATTAATATAAATAATTAGAATAATACATTTAAACCTGAAATAATCAAAAGTAGTGAAATTCACAATATTGTGTAATTTGGATTATTTAAAATATATAATTCAGTTTAGAGTTGAATTATATTCATGAATATATTATATAAATGACAGTTGAACATATAATTATATTATAAATGTAATCGAGCTCGAAATGACGTGACAGTTCGCTATTTGGCGATTTGAAGTTCAACTGAATATACAGAATCCGTTTTAAGCCGATTTTTTGTGAAACAAGAAACATTCGGAGCTGGTGAAGTAATTTTTTCTAATGGAAGAGAAAAATCGAGATTTTGAAGTGTAGATTTTGACTTATGTTCAAATAAAATTTTAGAAAAGTCGCTATGGAATTCCTTTGAAATTTATAAACATATATGCATATATATATATATATATATATATATATATTATAAAAGGATTTTAAATATAAATCGAATATCGGTATAACTGAGAACTTTGGAATATCAAGTTATAAATCCAATTGGAGCTGTATGATATTCTGTTGGGAAATATACGATAATATTTATGTATAAATATTTAATTTAATTATTTTTAAATATATTTATATATTTAAAAGGGTTATTTAGAGCTTTAAAAATAGACAGTTTTGCAAACGAACTCCGTTTTTGATGAAACTAATTTTGTTGGATCCGCAATGTCAAATTATTGTTAGATTACAAGTTTCGTGATTTTTGGAGTCAGTGTGTTGTCGTATGGGATTTTAATGTGAAATACAATTGATATTTTAACGGTTAAAAATACGTTGTGTGGGAAAACAGAGTCGGAATTCGAGAAACCAGTTTCGCTGGGTCCGTAATGTCGAACTCTAGTTGTATGTCCAGTTTCGTGATTTTTGGGTATCGTATGTGATTATAGGAATTTTTAGAAGACTAATACAAGCAACAGTTCAATATAAATGAATATAAAAATAAAATATCTAAAATAAATATTTAAATTCCTTCCCACTATAAAATCAAGTTAACTCCCTCTTCTAAACCTATTTCAGTTTTCCGCCGTTGTTTTTCTTTTACACAGCAAGAAAATGGCGAACAAAATTAATCAAAAGAAAATCAAAACAATTTCCATAAATCACCAAACAAATATATTGTGATCTCGAAGTGATTCTCCACATTTGGGTATGCATCTGGAGGTGTTCGAACACCTAGTGGTTCGCTGTTTTAGTTCCAGTGTAAACTAGGGTCAGGAAAATCTCGAAGTTTATGCATCAATTCACGGAATCGAGTTGATGTTTGAACTCGTGAGGTAATTTTGAACATTATGTGAATCTTTGGTTTGATTTGGAGTCAACAAGCTTTGGTGCTTTAACTGGGTGACGCGGGTTCGTTGATAACTGCCTTCCAGTTCTGGAGCTCGAGTTTGATGATTGTTTTATGGAGGAGTGCGGCTGGAGATGAGGAGTGTCGAGTGATTCTTGTTTTGGAATTTTGTATAGGATTTAAGGAGCAATGGAAGGGAGAAAGAAAGGAAATGGGGGAGGTTTTGCTGATGAAGGAGTTCGACAGTTTGGGGGAAGAAGATATTTTGGGCTTCGGTTTTTAAACATTGGTATGGGCTGAAATTTAAGGGTCAAAGCCTATTTATGATTTAAATTCCATGTTTAGTTTAATTTAAAATCTGTTAAATTGTTAATGCCATAACTATCTCATACGACGTCGGATCGACGAACGGTCAGGTGCGTTGGATTCATAACGGAAAATACTACATGTACAAGACTGGTATGGAGATTGTTGGAATTTATTGAAAAATAAATTGTCTGATCAGAATCGACAATCGTAGATCGTTATTTAACGATTATGACAAATGTGAGTAAAACTCACCAACTCTATTAGTTCATATTTGTATAACATATATTTAGAACTGATAAATGATGACTGATTGTTGTGTGTTGACTGTTTGAATGAACTGCTGATATATTGATTGAAATTATAGATAACGATATATATATAAATCGTTAATCAAATACTGATTCTGTTTAGTAGAATATTTCATATTGAAATGAAATTGATGTGAATTATATTGTGTAACATCTGTGGATGCAGGGAAACAGGTTGGAGGAATCCAACTGGATTCCTCAATATTTATTTTACTATTTTTCATATATTGTAATATATGACGTGATATATAATTTGTGTTGATTACGTGTGTTAAATGATATCGATCATTGTTATTTGGGTATTTTAAATACCGTAAGAAATAATGGAATTTAGAAAAAGGGATTTTCAAAGTGTAGTTTGGAAATAAATTATTTATATAAAATAAATGTATTTTATATATAAAAGGAAAAGGATTTTATAAAAGAAAATAATTATAAAATCAACGGATATTATAAAAGGAAATATTTGTAAAACATTTACAAATAGAATTGAAAAGGAAATATTTGCAAAACATTTACAAATAAATTTGAAAAGGAAATATTTATTGATGAAATAGGTAGAGTTATAAAAGAAATATTTATTTAGAAAATAAATAGAATTATAAAGGAAATATTTATCTAGAAAATAAATAGATTATAAAAGGAAATACTTGAAAAATGAATAGAATTGAATAAAAAGAGAATTTTACAATAGGAAGGTTTAGACCCGTGCTTCTCACACGGGTATAACAGAATATGAATTCAAAGTGAACATTTATGAGAAATCTGTTTTAACAGATAAAGTAAGAAGACTAATTTATAAATAAGGTTTTATAAATTAAGTAAAATATTTATCTTTGGATAAATAGAATATATAAGTCAGGACTTATATAGAGAAGTAAGAATCGATTTCAACATCGATATTTTAAACTGAATATGGATGAAGAGTAAATTGGATAGGGTTAATCAGTTAGAGTTAACTAGTTAGAGTTAACCAGTTAGAGTTAATCAGTTAGAGTTAATCAGTTAGAGTTAACCAGTTAGTGTTAATCAGTTTGAGTTAACCAGTTAGAGTTAATCAGTTAGAGTTAATCGTTAGAGTAAAATCGAACTAGTGTTATTCAAAAGGAGTTAAATCGAACAAGAGTTATTCAAAAGGAGTTAATCGAAAAAGAGGTAGTCAAATATTAGTTATTCGAATAGAGTTAATTGAATTAGAGTTAGTCGGATTAGAGTTAACTGAATATTAGTTATTCGAAAAGAGTTATCGAATAAGGTTATTTGAAGAAAAGAAGTTATCGAATATTAGTTATTCGAATAGAGTTAAAAGGAGTTATCGAATATAGTTTATTCGAATAGAGTTAAAAGGAGTTATCAAATATTGTTTATTCGAATAGAGTAAAAGGAGTTATCAAATATAGTTTATTCGAATAGAGTTAAAGGAGTTATCGAATATAGTTTATTCGAATAGTGTTAAAGGAGTTAATCGAATATAGTTTATTCAAATAGAGTTAAATGAGTTAATCGAATATAGATTATTCGAAAGGAGTTAATCGAATATAGTTTATTCGAAAGGAGTTAATCGATAGGAGTTATTGAATAGAGTTAATCAAATATGGTTATTCGAAGAGAGATTTTCGAATATAGTATATTCGAAAAGGAGTTATCGAATAGAGATTATTCGAAAGAGAATAATACGTTGAATTCGATTATATCGAGTAGAGGAAAGTACTATTCACTTTTCGTTTTTAATCAAGATTTATTTATTCATTAATAAATTAGTTGTTTGTTTATTTATCCAAATTAATAAATAAAAGTTATATTGAAGTTATTATATTTCAGAAGCATAGGATTACAACCCTATTGTTAAAATCAAATGATATTCTGTAAAAGAAGTGGATTTGTAAATAGAATCTAAGAGTTACGTAAGGAAGTTTGTTAAAGGTTTAAAAGGTGAACCTCGTCTATTTTGAAGTTAGAGATGTTGTTCAGTTAAGGTCTAAGAGATAGTTATACCCCAACTTGATTGACTTCGTTTGTAACTAAGGAATGGTTAAGGTTTGATAGTAAAATTCGGTTAAGTGAATATAGTTAATGAAGGAAATGGTTTGAATTGGCATAGCGATGTTTTATTTAAACATCTGTTTAAATCCAAGGAATGAGTTTTGGAAACATTTTCCAAATATAATCAGAGATATTTTCTAATCATAGAAAATGAAATGTTTAATGATAAAGAATACTGGAATGACAGTGATACGTGAAAAAAGATGGAAATGTTTTCCAATGATTAATAAAGTATATTTTCTAAATTTAGAAGATAAGGAATGTTGAATATATGGAAACAAGAAATAAACAAATTAATGAACTAAAGAGATAAACGTTAACTGATGATTGATCGATAGTATTTCCATTTGGAAATAATATCGTTGTTTGCACACGTGTTTTTTTTATAGTTAACTCACCGACTATCGAAGTTTTTGACCATTTTTCCGTTGTCAATACAGAGAGACCGGGATCGGATTTATTATCTGAAAACCACTCTTTATGGACATTAGCGTTGCGATTAAATATGATGAAGATAATTAAAGACGGATTTATGCAAGGGCTGTCCTGTTTACAGAATAGTACCTTCGGTTTGTCCAGTCCCAGGACGACTTGTATGGAAGAATGTCTGACAGAGTATATTTATTGGATCTCGTAAGTTGATCTCTTCAAACGTATTTACATTTGGTGGCGGAGTAATTCGTTTCTCTTAGCTGTATATCCTTTATATTTTTGGGGAAATCAATTTGTGATTTGGCGGGTATGATGATGTGACATTCAAAGTGAATAAATGTGTGATCTGTCAGAGATAAGCGTGGCCTCTAGCTTCACAACCGGGAAATGACAAAAATCTGGCAGGCAGCATGGCTAAGTGGTTGGCTGCCAATTAGGGAGTATTATCACCTATGTAGAGATATTCATTTAATTCTTTAGTCTGTTCGATGTTGTCCCATTCGGGAGATGGTTGCTGATCCCAACCGTTGGTGATATACATTCGATACACTCAAGCGAAATGAGTGGTCAGTCATGTGTGGCCGGGTTGCAAGATGTTCTTGTTGAACCCAGTGTATTTCTCTCTAGATGTACACTATCGGAAGGTAGTTCCATACCTTGTCATAGTTGGAAATCCATTACCCAATAAGTGCTCGCGGTTTTGATTGTATACTATATATGTGGAACGTGAGATGAAAGCATTCTGTAAGATGATTATTATATTGTGGTTGATAGACACTATTATAATATCAATGAGTTTTGATATAAAGATTATCGTTTCTTTCAAAATGATTTGAAAGTTAAATCAAAATGTTTTGGATTCTCATAAGGGAAAACCCGTTCCGTTATACGTTGTGGTCTTATGAGATATTGTTTAATTGCTTAAACTGTTTTAAAATGTTTTACTCACACCAGTCCCATGACTGACCCAGAGATTATTTTGTTTCATTTTCCCTAAACTCTTGGGTGCCCAAATTTGTATGGGCAGTCAAGTAGTCAGGATTCTACAGATATACTTCGAGAGCTTCGAGCAGGAGGCTTCAGGATTATATAGCTATTTTTTATTCCGTTGTGTTGTAAGTGTTGTACTCTGATAATGTTACTATATACATATACTAATTTTATTTCAAAGATATGTTATCTATTATATGTTGTTCGTTCCGCTGTGAGATTCATGTTACTCTGTTGTTGTATGTTCTTCTTCTTCTACTCTAAGTTTCTATCTTATCTATTCTCACCCTCTATTTTCTTTCATGGACTATCCGATGTTTCCGATGCTTGAATAGTCGACATAGTGTTGTATGACGATATCCAGGATTGAAAATTCCCCGGGTCGTTATAGTGGTATCAGAGCTTAAGGTTAAGTGATTATCTTGGCTTGTGGCGTGACTTAGTAGAGATGGGGTTAGCAATACCCTAGATTGAGTTAAGTGTATATATATGAGCACGTATTTGTTATTTGATATAAAAATGGTTTTATATTGTGTAGATTTATTGGATGAGTTATTTATGAGTTATGGTCGATCAGTTTGATCCACTGTATCGGTAGGTGTTTATAAACACTCGAATACGATGAACCGACACAGCATGTTTTGAAAAGACGGTAAATGATATAATTTTACCGAAAATATATTTTGATATAAATAGACGATTTATATTGATATTATTATTGAATGTGTTAGTTGTAATTATAATTGAATAAGATTATAATTGGAATGGTTATGTAAATAACCAATCAGAATTCATATGAATATACTATATGAAATAAGATGAAGAAAATCTGAATTTAGAATTAGAATTTGAATTAAAAGTTGGAGAAGTATTTGTAAATGGAATTGAATTAAATATATGTGAATTTTAAAATCCTGTGAGGGTTAGAAATGTTTTCCAAGCTTTGTGAAAGATATTTTGAAATATATTTCAAAATGGAAGTGTTTAGATATGGTTTTAAAAGTGATATAGTATTGAACTCACTTCGATCGCTGGAAAATAAATTCTGATGATGACAGTTGCATCATCAGTGTTTATTTTTGAGTTGCTAAGTGACGGATTACTACCAAGGATTTTGTTTTTTTAATTGTTTTGCGAAAATAAGTTGTCCAGAAATTCAAAGGTTTTGAACTATTATTATGATTTCAAATTGATTTGAAATAAAACCGAGGAATTTAAAAGTCTGGAAATTTAAATTTAACTTATGAAGTTAAATAGGATGAGATGGTAAAAGTAAGTAAATAAATTAAAATTTAACTTGAACTAAGTTAAATAGAACTAGATTTGATTAGAGGATAATCTGGAATGGAATTGAGTTGATAGGTTAAGTATATTGGGTTAAGGAGTTAAGAGTTTGAAAATTAAGAATGTAACATTTGTTTGAAATTGAATTTGGCTTGGATAAGAGAATGGTTGTGTTGGGGATAAAAGTGATTTGAGTTTGACTGGGATAACATTGGTATATGTTGAATTGATAACAGGGGAAAGTGATAGAGTTGATATGCCCGATAAAAGGTACAAGTATATATTTGGTATAAGCAAGAGAATTATGAGCAGAATTGGCAAGCCGCTTGGCTGTTTGATTTTCTTTTGGGTTGGAGAAGGCCTAGAGAGGCGAGTTGTAGTTGTACCGATTGACCAGTACAAAGGAGGTGCTGGCGAAATTTTTCGAAAATTTCGCGTGTTAGAAAATTTTCAAGATTTTTGAAAATTTTCGTTTATAAGAATTAATTAATATTCAACTGAAATTAAATTGGTTTAGTTGAAACTGAAGTTAAGAAGTGAACAAATAAGTTCTAACCAGTCAATAGGGTTTGTTTTCTGCCTTAGCAATTTCGAGGACGAAATTATTTTAAGGGGGGAAGAATGTAATGTCTCGTATTTTTACGGTGTAATGATTAATTTATTTAATTATTTAAATAGTGTTTAGAGATTTAAATGGTCGTTTAATTAAATAATATTGAATATTTAATTAGTATAAATAATATATTTAAACCCGAAATAATCAAATTAATGAACTAAAGAGATAAACGTTAACTGATGATTGATCGATAGAATTTCCATCTGGAAATAATATCGTTTTTTGCACACGTGTTTTTCTTTGATAGTTAACTCACCGACTAACGAAGTTTTTGACCATTTTTCTGTTGTCAATACGGAGAGACCGGGATCAGGTTCATTATCGGAAAACCACTCTGTATGGACGTTAGCGTTGCGATCAAATATGATGAAGATAATTGAAGACGGGGTTATGCAAGGGATGTCCTATTTACAGAATAGTACCTTCGGTTTGTCCAGTCCTAGGATGACCTGTATGGAGGAATGTCTGACAGAGTATATTTAATGGATCGCGTAAGTTGATCTCTTCAAACATATTTACGTTTAGTTGTGGAGGAATTCGTTTCTCTTAGCTGTATACCCGTTGTATTTTTGGGGAAATCAATTTGTGATTTGGCGGGTAATGACGATGTGACATTCAAAGTGAATAAATGTATGATCTGTCAGAGATAAGTGTGGCCTCTAGCCTCACAACCGGGAAATGACAAAAATCGGGCAGGCAGCATGGCTAAGTGGTCGGCTTCCAATTAGGGTATATTATCACATATCTAGAGATATTCATTTCATTCTTTATTCTATTCGATGTTGTCCCATTCGAGAGACGGTTGCTGATCCCAACCGTTGGTGATATACATTCGATACACTCAAGCGAAATGATTGGTCGGTCATGTATGGCCGGGTTGCAAGATGTTCTTGTTGAACCCAGTGTATTCCTCCCTAGAGATACACTATCGGAAGGTGGTTCCATACCTTTCATATTTGGAAATCCATTACCCAATAAGTGCTCGTGGTTTTGATTGTATACTATATATGCGGAACGTGAGATGAAAGCGTTCTGCAAGACGATTATTATATTGTGGTTGATAGACACTATCAATGAGTTTTGATATAAAGATTATTGTTTCTATTAAAATGATTTGAAAGTTAAATCAAAATGTTTTGGATTCTCATAGGGGAAAAACCTTTTCCGTTGTACAGCGTGGTCTTATGAGATATCGTTTAATTGCTCAAATTGTTTTAAACTGTTTTACTCAACCCGACCCAGAGTTTATTTTGTTTCGTATTCCCTAAACTCTTAGGTGCCCAAATTTGTACGGGTAGTCAAGTAGTCAGGATTTTACAGATATACTTAGAGAGCTTGGAGCAGGAGGCTTCAGGATTATATAGTTATTGTTTATTCCGCTGTGTTGAAAGTGTTGTACTCTGAAAATGTTATTGTATACATATACTGATTTTATTTAAAAGATATGTTATCTATTATATGTTGTTCGTTCCGCTGTGAGATTCGTGTTACTCTGATGTTGTATGTTCTTCTTCTTCTACTCTAAGTTTCTATCTTATCTATTCTCACCCACTAATTTCATTCATGGACTATCCATTGATTCCGATGCTTGAATAGTCGACATAGTGTTGTATGCCGATATCCAGGATCGCAAATTCCCCGGGTCGTTATAGCTTACGACCACATGTCTTGGTTTTTCGTGATCAAGGTCCTGAGGACTTTCGGCTTTTCGGAACCCCTTATCGATATTATTTGGAGGTTGATCTCCAACTGTTCGTTTCTCATCAACGGATCGTCCAACGGTTATTTCAAGGCGGGAAGGGGTCTTCGCCAGGGAGACCCCTATCCCTTCTCTATTCGTCTTCGTTATCGAGGCTTTCGTTCGTAGTCTGCATTCACTTACAATAGCAAGGCAGATTCATGTATTTGGCATCCCTTGGGGCTACCCTCTATTTCTTCCTTATCTTTCGTAGACGACATCATCATTTTCACTAATGGAAGTCATTGCTATGTTTGTTACCTTATTTGTCTTAACAGCAATACGAGTGATGCTCGAGGCAACTCTTTAACTCTGCTAATAGATGCTTCGTCCCCGCGAAAGATCTATCTCCGATCATATCTTCTTGGATCGATACCTTCACTGGTTTCAAGGTTGCCTCCCTTCCTTTACCTTATCTCGGTATTGTACTAAATCAAGGCAGGATGCTTAATGCAATCTTTGATCCCCTGTTTAACGACACACATTTTACGTATCGAAGGATCATAAAATATTTTTATTTAATTCCCCAAGTGTCGAATCATTTTCATACTTTGATATGTTATTTATGGGGATGTGAGACATGTCCATGATTTTTATCAATTTTATTTATGACCATTTATCCTCTATTGGTCTTATTCAGGGTATAACTTTTGAAAGGATTGAATCAAGTGCTGGGGTTGATTTTATTTGATTGGAAATGGTGTTTCCAATTCCGTAGAGTGGTCACATTAAAATTTTAGTTGAGTGGTTTGGGAGGAATCATTGTTTTAGTGTTGCTAATTTTTATGGACAGACTAATTAGTCATTAATGGGCTGATTAGTGAGGCCTATTAAGGCTTGGGCCTATTGGCTATAAATAGGAGGGTAGAGACAGACTAATCATTCTCTTATTTGGTTGGGTATCTGTGATTCTTCGGCTCAACCAAATGCACTTCCACTTCATTCCAATTCATAGATTTACATAAGAAGATTGAAGATCAACATCGAAAAAGCTTAGATTGCATCAAATTGATAGATTCAGAAGTCGTTCTTCGCTGTATGAATTAGAGATTTGGTGATTTAAAGCTATTTTGCGGATTTGGTGAGTGATAAGCATCTCTCACATGGATTCTGTGACGACCCGAACTTCCCTGGTCTCCGAAGAGAAGAGAAAGAATAGATTGTCTGAGAACACGACAGATCAGAATACAAAACAGAAGAACATTTCATTATAAATTACAACAATTACATTAGAGTACAAGAACATAACAGAGTATGGATAATAATATACATTTGATAAACATCAGAGACTTACAATTACAATGCAGCGGAAAATAATACAAAACACAACTGAAAGAAATACACGGATACAGAGCGTTCTGAATATAGCTCCAGCTGTAAACCAGGATCCTGTGAATATAATATCTGCAAAATCAAAACTACTAGCTACTCATGTGGAAAATAGAGGCATCTAGAGTTTTGGTTGAAACAATAAATTCCAGGACAGTCATGTGACTGGTGTGAGAACTAAAACAGTTATTAAATCTTTACTTCAAAATAAAGTAAATCAAGGGACCATGCCGTATTTCTCCCAATAATACCAGTGCATATAACAAACAGCGCGATGCTTTTTGGAAAAATGAAGCTATTATAAGACCCAGGTCCCATCACACAATGCAACGCAAGCCAGAGGATAGGTTTTTCCCTTATAATAGCCAAATATGCTTGGTACGTTTAAAACAAATCATTTGATACTATTATAAGTGCATAGTGTATAAAACAATTTCAAATATAAATGTATAAATCATAGACGGCATGGGTACCATATATCATGTCGCCAATACTAGGATCTACAATCAAAACCGAAATGTCACGTATTGAAAATTGGATTTCCGTCATGAGTCGAGGTAAGGGATCGCCCTCACCGGCTTCGAGACACTCTAGCAAATGCCTCAAGATTCCTCGCAAGGAACCCTAGATCCTGTAGGTCTGGTCCTCCCTTACGTTTGAGGATTAGTTATTCCTGAACACACGTTTCCTAGTCCTATAGGACCTATTTCCATCGGCTCCGTAGTTACCGGTATATCCGAGGCGCCTCGCTATCCATCATCCACATAGGTAAAAATATATAATTGTCTAGGTTCCATACCATGACACCACCCATAGCTAGAAGGAAACGTCATGTCCTCCCTGCATCCCAAATCCCGTTTTTGACTCATACCAATGTGTAAGGCTCGCGAATCAACGTTATACACAAAGCTATGCTAAATTAAAGCCATGCTTTGATCATCAACCACAAGACTCTGCTTTTCAACAGAAGCCTTGATCATCTGCATCTCAGCATGCCACATAGGCAATTCACTCAATGCAACTGATGTCTACCGATATATAACCTTTGAGCTCGTATGTCTCAAAGAAGGTCGTTAAGCAAGAGAATAAATTCTCCACTGCCAAACAAATATATTGTAACAACCCTGAATTTTGGGGTAAATTTAAAAATTTATTTTAACTAATTTTAATGGGTTTTGATATTTGAAAATTTTTATTTAAAATAATAATGATTAAAAATTTATTTAAATCGAGGTTAGGATGAATAATTTAATTTTAATTATAAAAGGAGTTAGAAATAGAGCGGTAGTTTGAAAAGTCAAATTTGAACTTTGACTGACCGTACAGGATGCAAAATTTAACGGATTTTAGTGAAATCAAAAATATTAGAATCTCTTTTAAAATATCTTTCCAACGAATCTGAAAAATCAAAATTTAATAGCGAGAATCAAAATTTATGCCCACTTTAAATTTCAGAATAGTCGCTGTAGAATTTCTATATATATTTTAATATTAAAAACATCCATTATTCAAACGGCCTCTGTTTTCGATGAAACCACTTTTTTTGGGTTCGGAATGTCAAATTATTGCTAAGTTTAATTTTTCATAATTTTTAGAATTAGTTTGTGACCGTGGCAAAAGGATTTGTGTTTTATCAATTTCGGTTAATTTTAATCCACTTGAAAAAGGCCATTTTTCAAATAGGCTCATAATTGAACAAAATTAATTTTCCTAGGTCCGCAGCATCAAAACATAACTAAATATATTTTTCGGGATTTTTCGAAGTTAATTTGTGGCACTGGTGAATTTATTCGTACTGTTGAATTAAAAATAAAAGTAAAAATATTTTAAAATAAAGAAAACTGGGTCAAGACAGTCGTTTGGACCTGCGGGACATAGCTAGATGAGTCCGGAATAGGGGTTAATAGGTAAGAACGACAGTCGTTCGGCTGAAATTGGACAAAGTTGCTAAACGGGCCTTAATGGGCTAATTAACTAACTAAATGACAAAATCCTAACCCTAATCTATTTGCTCTAGCCGCCATCTTCTTCCGCAATGGCCAAGAGAGCTCCAAACTTCCCTCCTCAATATCTCTCAATCCACTCAATGAAATCCTTCAGTTCTTTAGCCAATTTTGTAGGGATTTTGATAAGCTTTCCATCCATACGGTTATGATTAACCAAAAGTGCTCGAATTTCGAGGAAAAACACCCCCTACCCGCGGCCAAACAGCCCCCACCGCACCACCATGATCCCACCGTGACCACCCATACTCCCGGCGCCTGTAGCCCTCTCTCCCTCTCCGATATGTCACCTCCCGATCATCTTCAAGCCTAACTAATCTCGAGTTATTTTCAACCCTAGTTTAGAAGCCTGTGGGTTCATATGACGACTTGGTTTGGAAGGAGGAAGGTTGACTTTTTCAACCTTTGATTATCTAATTACTTTAATTCAAATTTGACCGATCTTAATTTAATCATAACTAATGCGTACGAACTCGAAATTGAACGATTTCAGGTGCGCTACGATCGTGAGACTGAGATTTTCGCGATGAAACTGACTAGACTTGATTCTGAGCAAGTTGAATTTTTGACAAATTATGGATCTGAACAGCGCAGTACTCAATAACGATGTGAAATTTCTGAATTTAATTATTAAAAATTTAATTATTTCTTGCGATATGAATTCCATCTATGTACGTTATGAAATATGTATTGTTTGTGGTTGGGAAATTTGAATTTATTGATGTTGTGATGTGAATTGGTTGATGCTGTGATATTGGTGTTTGAAACAAAATCATTGAATCCAGATATGTAATCTTGTTGAAAATAAAAGATTAAATTTTCATTGTAATGTTGATTATCATAAAAAGATATCATTTTGTTGATTATTATAAAAAGTTATTATTTTTAAAAGAAAAAGTAACATTAATTTCATTGTTTTGTAAAAAGAAAGATTTCACTTTTGTTTTGTTAAATATAAAGATTTCGCCTTTTGTTTAATAATATAAAGATTACTTTTTGTTTGTTTATAAAATAAAATAAAAAAGTTTTCATTTTTGTTTGTTTAAAAATAAAAAGTTTACTTTTGTTTATATGAATAAAGATTTCAACTTTGTAATACAAAGTTGTAACCTTGTTTGTAACTCAAAGTTGTAACTTTGTTTTGTTAAATAAATGTTGTAACTTGGTTTTTTAATCCAAAACTTTTCATTTTCTTTGTTTTTATAAATAAAAAGATGTTAACTTTATTAATAAAAAGATTGCAACTTTATTGTAACTTTGTTAATAAAAAGGGTATGACTTTGTTGTGTAAACTTAAAAAAAAAATCTTTTATTATGTTGTAATGCAAGAACACAAACAAAAGATTTCAAACATTATTTACATTGTTTGTAAATAAAAAAAAGAGAAGTGACAATATTTACATGTGTTTTGTAAATAGAAATTGACATTTATTTGTAAATACATGAAATTCACTTTTGTTTGTTAGTACATGAAATTAACTTTTGTTTGTATAATGAAAAGAAATTACCTTTGTGTGTTAATGAATATAATTCACTTTTGTTTATTAATGAAAAGTTTCATTTTTGTGTGTAATGAAAATAAGACGAAAAGTTTCATTTTTGTGTGTAATGAAAATAAGAACAAAAGTATCATTTTTGTTAAAAAGAAAGTAATGACATTAACGTTGATTTTAGTTGAAATAATAAAAATTACATTTTTCATTGATTTTAGTTGAAAGAAAAAAATTACAAGACATCATTTTGTCATTATTTTGTAAATATACAAAGACATCATTTTGTCATTATTTGTAAATGTACAAAGTTATCATTTTTGTCTTTGTTTTGTTAAATGTAAAAAGATAATTTGTTTGTTCATAAAAAGAAATTTACATCTTGTTATAAAATGAATATTTACACCATCATGTGTTAATCAGAAAATGAATATTTGCTCCGTTATGTATAACATTAGAAATGACAATATTTGCACCGTTATGTATTAAATTAGAAATGACGTTATGTGTTAAATTGGAAATGAACATGATCGACACCGCAATAAAGAAAACTACATTTTTATGTAATTAAAAAGATAAGATTTTGTCATTGAAATTAAAATTACATTCTTATGTAATTAAAAGATTAGATTTTGACGCTGCAAAATTATTTACATTTTAATGTAATCAGAAGAAATAGAATCTACATGGTAACCTTAATTACATCTTTAATGTAATAAAAAGGAAAGATTTTGACATTGTAATGTAAAGTACATTTTTAATGTAATGAAAAAGATAAGAATTTACATTGTAATTAAAAAGGAGATTTTACATTGTAATTAAAGATAGGAATTTTACATTATAATGTTAATTACAATTTACATTGTAATTAAAAAGTAGATTTTACAGTGTAATTAAAAGAGTAGAATTCAACATTGAAATAGAATTTACAGTTTTCTGATGTAAATAAAAGAAATAAAAGGTAGAATTCATTATGGAAATAGAAGTTGCATTTTTAATGTAAATAAAGGAATAAAAGAATAAAAGAATGAAATTGGACATTGAAATATAATTTACATTTTTAATGTAAATAAAGGAATAAAAGAATGAAATTGGGCATTGAATTATAAGTTACATTTTTCATGTAATTGAATAAAAGTAAAAGTTACATTTTTCATGTAATTGGATTAAAGTAGAAAATTACATTTTTCATGTAATTAGTTTTTAAGTAGAAAATTTACATTTTCATGTAAATAGAATTTAAAGAAGAAAATTTACATTTTCATGTAAATAGAATTTAAAGAAGAAAATTACATTTTCATGTAAATGGAACTTAGGGAAGGAAATTTACATCTTAATGAATTAAATTTTCATTAAAAAGGACAACAGTATGAAATTTACATATTTATGTAAAAAGATTTCCAGTAAAGATTATAACGATGAAATTTACATTTTAATGAATTGGATTTTCATTAAAAAGATAAAGATAGAAATTTACATTGTTATGTAGATAGATTAACACACAAAATTATTATTTTGTTTGTAATGAAAGATTAACAAAGTTATTATTTTTGTAGAAATGAAGTTGGCACCAAAATATTGCATTTTTGTTAGAAATTGAAATGACACAAAAATACTCATTTTTGTTAAATTATAAATGTCACACCAAAAATATTCATGTTTGTTGTAATGGAAATGAAACACATAAATACCTATTTTTGTTTTAATTGTAATGATACATGAAATATACAATTTTTTGTAGTTTAAAAGATGATTGAAAAATATACCTTTTTGTATATAGGATGTGAATGCAAGTCGAAATAAAGATCAACATTCTTATGTGCCATGATATTATATTTAGATAATAATTCTTGTCGTTAGCAAAATATAGTAAAATAAAATACATTTCACTATGTATTATAAAAATGTAAATAGGTTACAGAAATATAACGTTCTTTACTTGTTGTGTTATTCACGATAACGAAATGGATGAAGGAATTACATACATATATATATAGGTATAAATCAAAATTAAACGAATCGAACGTGGTAGTTCGCATTTTGGTAATCATGCTTTTAAACGATTATACCGAAATATCCGACCGTCGGATTTTCCCAAAACTGAAACTGTTAGGTTTACCTTGGGAAGATCATTCCAACGATATGAATTGCGTTAAATTCCAACGGATAGATTTAGAGAAATGTGTAAAACAAATTTGGGTGAAAACAGCGCCAGGGTTGCCCATTGACCCGAAGCATCGTTAAATTAATTTGGGCTATTTTTATATGAATAAAAATAGCGATAGATTGTTATTAAATACAAATAACGTTATGAAATGATTTTAAATTATGTATATATGAGGATCATTTGAAAAGTCCGAGTTCAATCTCATTTCAAATGATTACACGTCGATCTAAGTCGAAGAGTTGAAGACGGTGATTGAAGACCGATGATCTTCACGTCGAATGGATGAGTTACCATTGACGCCCATGATTGGGGTAGCTACCTTGAAGCGGCTACAATGGTGGCCGTCCAGACTACTTGTTGATTGTTCGGACATGCGAGGTATAAGGTGCCCTCGGTTTCGTTCAGACCCAGAACGGACTTGAAAATGGATTTTATATCTGACGTTGTATTTCTTTATACGGTATTCGTTGATCTCTGCTAAATATATATATATGTTTGGTGTTTAACACCCTTCTCCAAGACGTACGAGCTTAAAGGTTATATATTGGTAGGAATCAGTGGTACAGTATGGATTGACAATGTGGCATGCTAAGATGCATGGGTCAAGGTTTTTGTTGAAAAGCAGGCCTTGTGGATGATAATCAAAGCACAGCTTGAATAAGCATAGCTTTGTGTACTACGTAGCTTCACGAGCCTCACAACCCGGTTGAGTTTAAAACGGAGCAAGGGAACGCAGGAAGAGCAGCACGTTTCTTTCTAGCTAGAAGTGGTGTTTGGGTTTTACACGGACCGACATTTTACTTATATGGATAATGGAATGAGGCGCCTCGGATATTAGGTCCTATAGGACCGGGAAACGTGTGTTCAGGAATAACTAATCCGCAAAATCGTATGTGCGGACCGGCCCTGCAGAATCCAATTGTTCACTGCGGGGAATCCTAAGACATTAGCTAGAGTGTCTCGAATCGATAAGGAGATCGTTCCTAGCCTTGACTCATGATGGAAACCCAATTCCCAATACGACCCTACGGACTTGATTGTATTACTAGTATGGAGGCATAATATATGGTAGCTATGCTTCCTAGGATTGATACATTTACTTTGGAATGTTTTTAAGACATATACACACTAATAATAATATCAAATTCGTTTTATCGTACCAAGCATGTTTAATCTTTATAAGGTAAAACTTTATCCTCTGGTTTGCGTTGCATTGTGTAATGGGACTTGAGTCTTATGATGATTCCATATTTCTAAAAAGCATTGCGTTGTTTAACGATTTACTTTAATTTATGCACCGGCAATCCATTGGAATAAAACCCGTTCCGCGTTAGCGGCTTAATCCTTGGATTTGCCTTATTGCTATTAGTTAAATTAGTTAAGAATTCTCACACTAGTCTCATGACTGACCCGTTGTTTGTTTCCACCTTTGCAAACTCGGGTGCCTCTTTTCCACACGGGCGGTCGAGTAGTTTGTCTACAGGTCCTTATCTCGAGCAGGATTCTGGATTGAAGCTTAAAGTTGTGTCCAGAGTATAGTTTTCTTCCGCTGCCTTAGTTATTTTATTTCCGCTGCACTGTACTGTATTATAATTTGTTGTAATTTATCTTCCACTGTATTTTAAATCGATGTACTCTGATATGTTCTGTACTCTGATGTAACATTACTGTAATGTTTACAAAAGTCTGTTGTTATTGTTCTGATGTTGTTGTATTCCCAGAGTTAACGTATTCGGGTTTTGAATGGTCTTAGTCGATTTTGCGATCGATTGGGTCCGGGCGAAACCCGAGGCGTTACAGTTGGTATCAGAGCTCTGGTTAGCTCAAATCTTTGGGGTACAACTCATTAGAACTGAACAAAAGACTCATCAGAGATTGGATTAGTAATATCCAATATGAATACTCATTAGAGATAGGATCAGTATTATCCTAGAATGAGAAAACTCATTAGAGATAGGGTTAGTAATGCCCTAGAATGAGTTGAGAGTGCCCAGTTTATAATTAACGTATTTTTGATTATATATAATCTGATCTTTGGAAATATGATTTTTGAATATATAAAGTTATATATTTTAAAATTAAATCAATAAATAAAATTATTTAATATAGGATACTTAAACAACTTTTAGCTTCGTTCCTTTTCAAGGACGAAAAGTTTTTAAGTGGGGGAGACTGTAACAACCCTGAATTTTGGGGTAAATTTAAAATTTTATTTTAACTAATTTTAATGGATTTTGATATTTAAAATAATTTATTTAAAATAATAATGATTAAAAATTTGTTTAAATCGAAGTTAGGATGAATAATTTAATTCTAATTATAAAAGGAGTTAGAAATAGAGTGGTAGTTTGAAAAGTCAAACTTGAACTTTGACTGACCGTACAGGATGCAAAATTTAATGGATTTTAGTGAAACCAAAAATATTAGAATCTCTTTTAAAATATCTTTCCAAAGAATCCGAAAAATCGAAATTTTATAGCGGGGATCAAAAGTTATGCCCTGTTTAAATTTCAGAATAGTCGTTGTAGAATTTCTATATATATTTTAATACTAAAAATAGCCATTTTTCAAACAACCTATGGTTTCAACGAAACCACTTTTGTTGGGTTCGGAATGTCAAATTATTGCTAAGTTTAATTTTTCATAATTTTTAGAATTATTTTGTGACCGTGGCAAAAAGATTTGTGTTTTATCAATGTCGGTCAATTTTAATCGACTTGAAAAAAATCATTTTTCAAATTGGCTCAGAATTGAACGAAATTAATTTTCCTAGGTCCGCAGCGTCAAAACATAGCTAAATTTTTTTTTTTTTTTGGATTTTTCGAAGTTAATTTGTGGCCCCGGTGAATTAATTCGTACAGCTGAATTAAAAATAAAAGCAAAAATATTTTAAAATAAAGAAAACTGGGTCAAGACAGTCGTTTGTGTGACGATCCCAAAACCCCGTGACACGGTGTTAAGGATAATCATTGGAATATAACACATCAATCATCATTTGCCGATCATAGATAATAGCATAAACATAAAATAGAATAATTTACACACATATGACAGCGGAATCATATAGATATCACCACATCAAAGAGCACAGTGCAGGATACAACTTAGTGCATAATAATACATAATCAGTCACCATCGCCAGAGGCGGAATCATACATAAAGAGTACACAAAATAAATATCAGTCTACATCGCCAATGGCGGAATCATAATACATGTACTATAATGGCGGAGAGAGTCAAAGTCAGCTCGGTGTAGTCAAGCCTCGCCATGAGCCAAAAGTGCACCAGATACCTGTAACTAGGCTGCCCGTGTGAAAATGAGGGCACCCGAGTTTGCAAGGTGAAACAAACTACGAGTCAGTCATGGGACTGGTATGAGAAATCTACTTACTTATTAACAACAATAATAAGGCAAATCAAAGGACCACACCACTTTCGCGGAACGGGTTTACTCCACTGAGTGCTAGTGCATAAAATAAAGTAAATGATTAAATCATCGCAATGCTTTTTATAAAATGAAGCCATTATAAGACTCAGGTCCCATCACACAATGCAACGCAAGCCGGAGGATAGAGTTTTTACCTTATAATGGCCAAAAATGCTTCATACGAATAAAACAAAAGTGTTTGATATTATTACTAGTGCATATATGTTTCAAAAGCGATTTCAATCATAAATATCAATCATAGGCGGCATAAATGACCCATACCACTATGTCGTCGTACTAGTAATACAATCACATCCGGAATTTCGTATTGGAAATTGGGTTCCATCATGAGTCGAGGCAAGGGGCAAGCTCCTCTCCGATTCGAGACACTCTAGCAAATGTCCTAGGACCCCACTATGATCCTTGGATCTTCAGGGCCGGTCTTCTCTTACTTTTGAGGATTAGTTATTCCTGAACACACGTTTCCCGGTCCTTACAGACCTATACCGAGGCGCCTCGTATTCCAACAACCACACAGGTGGAAAGTATATATAATGTCAGGGCTGGTAGGTCACTGACACCACCTTAGCTAGAAAGAAACGTCATGCTCTCCCTGCAGTCACTATCCCGTTTTTGACTCATACCGAGGTGCGAGCCTCGCGAATCCATGTTATACACAAAGCTACATCACACAGACCATGCTTTGATCATCAACCACAAGACTTTGCTTTGCAACAGAAGCCTTGATCATATGCCACTTAGGCGTGCCACACAGGCAATCCACTCCATGCGACTGATTTCTATCCATACATAACCTCTGAGCTCGTACGTCTCAGAGAAGGGCGTTAAGCAAGAGAATAAATTCTCCGCCGCCAAACAGATATATATTTAACAGAGATCGATCAGCGCAGAACAAAATCCAATGTCAGACACACAGTCCAATTACAAGTCCGTTTTGGGTTTGAACGAAACCGGAGGCACCAAATTCCTCGCATATCCGTACGATCAACAGTATGTTTGGACGACCACTATTTCAGCTCCTTCACGGTAGCTACTCCAATCACGAGCGTCAGTAGAGCCCATCCATCCAATGTGAAGATCGTCGGTCTTCAACCGTCTTCGACTCTTTGACTTCTCAACGTCGATCGATTATTTGAAATGAGATGAACTCGGCCTTTTCAAATAACCCACGTATATTTAGATTTTCAAATCAATTTATCACATGGTTAGACTATTCAACATTCAAATTTCAGTTCTTTAGTTATAATTTTCATGTTAAATACATTTAACCATCACATATCAAGCAAACACAACAAAATTGGTTTATTTCCATTCTATATCGTCTATATTATTTTATAACGATATATCGCCATTTTTATTTATTTAAAACGGCCATATTTAATTAAACGACGTTTCAGGTCATGCCGATGCACAGGCGCTGTTTTTCACTAAATTTGTTTTACACATATCTGAAAATCTAACCGTTGGATCTTCATAAATTTTATGTCATTAGAAAGATCATTTCAAAACGAATCCAACGGTTTCAGTTTTGGGAAAATCCGACGGTCGGATCTTCCACACTAGCCATTTGAAGTTATGATTTCAATTTACGAACTGCAGCGTCGTTATTCGATTTAATTTAATTATATTTATATATATATATTTATATATATAATCGTTTCTGGCGCTGTTTTTCTTCAGATTTGAATTAAACATTCCAGACAATCCAACCGTCGGATCTTCACAAAATTGGTGCCGTTGGAAAGATATTTCCAAGGCGAACCCAACGGTTGCGGTTTCGGGAAAATCCAATGGTTGGATTTCCCGCACTAGTCGTTTGAAATCACGGTTTCAAAACACGAACTGCACGACCACATTTCGTTTTAATTTTATTTATATTTATATATTTATATAAATATAGTTCATTCAAAAACTCCTATATCATTTTCACTTCAAATATTTCACTAATGCCTTTAAATTTTGGAAAATTTCGCCATAACCTCCTTTGTACGGGAGGGGCTGGGAAAATTCCCAAATAGCCACACGGGCGTCTCATGTCAAAAAGAAAAAGAAAAAGCCTAGCACCTAGCCAATAGGCTCATAAAATCATAACCCAAACAAAACAGTAAACGTGTACCTATTTGTCGGGCACAAAAATTTTTTCCTCTTCTCTAGCCTCTTTGCTATAACCTGTTCAATAAATATGCATGTACATATATGCAATTCTTATCACTTATCATTTTCCATTCAACTTCATATTTAATTCACTTTGGTTTAAAAACACCATTCATTCTAATGTTGCATGCATAGGTAAAAATCATATCATTAGTTAATTAATGAATATTTCAACTCATGCATATTTATTTGAACAAGTGGCTATTTTTAACACTTCACATTTCAAAATTGATAATTTTGGCGAACTAAAATATATTTCAACACATGACTATTTTATTTAGTTCCTATGCATGTTAAAAATAATATTTCTTTCACAAATATTTATTTCAATGCTCGCATATCTTTAGCATATCACATATATGATAAAAATGATATTTTTATCATTTAAAATATTTATTCAACCAATGAATGTTTTCAACACTTCATAGTTTCAATAAAAATTTAATTTTTATTGTTCGATCTTTTTATTCAACACATGAACTTTTCCAATACACACACTTCTCAACACATGAGCACCTCCACACATGGATATTTTATATATGTTGTTCATATAAGAAAGATGAAATTTTTATTGTTGAAACTATTTATATATAAGGTGAATATTTTACATACTTCATATATATTATAAAAATGTGATTTTTATTGTTTAAACACGTCATTCATTCACACATGAATTTAATTTTCAAACATCACTTCTCTACACATGAGCATTTCCACACATGAATATAGTTTCAACACATGACTTTAATTTCAACGCATGAAGATAATTTCAACATATGAAAATAATTCTAACACATGAATATTATTCAAAATTTCGGCAGCATAACGGCAGGGTAGTTAAAACCGGCACCGTCCCTAGTACGGCTCCTCGCTCTACCTTAAAACCTCACGGTTTTTGACAATGGGGATTCATGCATCTAATTCGCACGCAGGCGGCATGTTTTATTTTTATTTCCACAATTATTTCCAATTCATTTCAATCACCAATGGGTATTTTTCAACCACAACCAAACAATATCAACCATAAACAATTATTCAACCGTTCGCATTTTTCATCTAGTATTTCACACCAATACACAACAATAAATATCGTCCATGGTTTGCGGACGAGGGGAGTATATATATGTATGTATATATATATATATATATATATGTATGTATGTATATATATAATTTCTATGTTTCACTTGCATTTCAAAACATATATCAATTATTCTATGCATCTATAATTCATACTTCGCTTATATAGCTTACACCACGCATGTACATGAAGTATACAACACGTGTGTAATTTATATTTCGCTTATATAATTTATACACGACATTTTCCATTCAAATTCATTTAATTTAGATTTCTCACATTGGTTTTCGGAGTGCTAAAAATCGTAGATGACTCAGAAAAATCCGCGGTCTCTTCAATGTGGTAGAGAGCCTCCTTGCGGTCCCGATGTTTCATGTTTCATCGAATTTCATCAACATACCATAAAGATATGATTTTTCAAAGTTCAAACATCAAAAAGGACTCACCTTTCACGATGTTTCAAAACTAGGGTTGCGGTTTTCGCAAGAACCGAGGCACGATAGGACGATCAGAGGTGATGACATGGAAGAGAGAGGAAAGGGGAGTCGGCGCAGGGTGGTTTGAGGTGGTTCGGTGGTCTCTGGCGCACGTGACGGCGATGGGAAGCGTTCGACTTTGGGTCGACGATACTGGCGATGGAGGAGGCGATAGGGGTCGAGTTTGGGTCGGATTAGAAGAGGGGAGGGAGGCGCGTCGACTGGGGTAGGTGGCGGCGGCTGGAATCGCCTGTGGCGGCGGCGATTTGGAGGAGAAGGATTGAACGACGTAGATCGTCAATCGGGAGAAAGAAAAAGGGTTTCTGACGTTTTTTTATTTTTAAAAATAATGAAAGGAAAATTCTGATTGGCCCATGGTTTTAATAAATTTTTAAATAGTGTTTCTCCACACGGACACCAATTCAAACCCAACGGCTGTTGTTCCTAGCTAATTACCCCCATCCCGGACACAATGGGATATGATTCGTTGGCCAATTCGACTGTTACAGTCAGTTATTCTTCAAATTAAATTATAAAACATTTAATTTTTAACTTTGAATGTACATTTCAATTTGCCAGGGCCACAAACTGATTCGAAAAATTCCAAAAAAATAAATCTAGCTATGTTTTGACGCTACAGTCCCAACAAAACTAGTTTTGTCGAATTCTGAGATCGTTTGAAAAATGGCCATTTTCTGGTCGATCCAATTTAACAGAAATTGACCAAACACATTTTCTTTTGCCACGCTCACATACTAGCTTCAAAAATTATGAAATCTGAAACCTAGCAATAGTTTGACATCCCGGACCCAACAAAAGTGGTTTCGTCGAATTCCGAGGTCGTTTGCAAAATATCTATTTTCCAGGGCTATATATCCTATATAGCGACCTTTCTGAAAATTCATTCGGCCATAACTTTTGATTCCCGTTATGAAACTTCGATTTTTCAGATTCGTTAGAAAGGTATTGATAAACAGATTTAAATATTTTTGGTTTCACTAAAATCCGTTATATTTTCCACCCGGCACAGTCAGTCAAAATTTGAATTCAAATTTTCAAACTGACTCACTATTTCTAATTCACTATTTTATTGAAATATTCTATTTCAATTGTTCAAATTCCTTTGAAATAACCAATTTAAAAAATTTTAAATTGGCTCGTATTTTCTGGGTTGTTACAATCTCCCCCACTTAAAACTTTTCGTCCTCGAAAAGGAAACAACAGTAAAGTAGGAAACAAAATGTAATTGCAAAGTATTGTAAAGGTACCTTGCACCGGAGTTAGTCAGAGATGTCCACTCTGCATTTGGGGTAAGCTTGCTTAATGCTTTCCTCAGTCTCCCAAGTAAAGTCTCTAGGATCACTACTCCACTGCACTTTAACTAAATGAACCTTTTTGCTTCTTAGTTCTCTAGTTTCTTTGCCAACAATCTTTAATGGCTCTCTTCGTACTGCTAATTCTGGAGTTATATCTATATCCTGTTGCGCTGCTTCTTCTACAACAAGATCTGGATCATGCACATGTCTTCTAAGTTGAGATACGTGAAATACATCATGCACTCCAGGCAACCAATCTGGTAATTGAACCCTATAAGCAAGAGTTCCAATTCGTTCAAGTATAGGAAAGGGACCAATAAATCTTGGTGCCAACTTCCCAGTTTTGCCAAATCTAATTACTCCTCTCATCAGAGAAACTTTCAAATAAACATGGTCACCAACAGTAAATGTCAAATCTCTTCTTCTAGAATCTGCATAACTTTTCTATCGGCTTTGCGCGGTTCTCAATCGCTTTTTGATGAAGTCGACTTTATCAGATGCTTCTCGAGTCATATCAGGTCCTAACACAAGTCTGTTGCCAGGTTCTACCCAACATGCCGGAGATCTGCACGGTTTGCTATATAATGCTTCAAATGGCGACATTCCCAAACTTGCTTGATAGCTATTGTTATATGAGAATTCTGCCAAATGCAAGTGATCTTACCATGACCCACCAAAATCAATTATACAAGCCCGCAATAAATCTTCTAGAATTCTATTCACCCGCTCAGTTTGGCCATCTGTTTGAGGGTGATAAGCGGTGCTCATATTCAGTTTCGTTCCCAATTCTGTCTGGAATGCCTCCCAGAATTTGCTAGCAAATATTGGGTCTCTATCACTGACTATGCTGATGGGAATTCCATGCAGCTTAACGATTTCTTTGAAATATATATGTGCTAGACTTTGAGCGGTTCTATTGGATCTGACAGGTATGAAATGGGCAGTCTTCGTGAAGCGATCTACGATTACCCAAATGTTGTTATTACCTTTCCTGGTTCCCGGCAAACCATCTATGAAATCCATGGAAATCTGTTCCCATTTCCAACTTGGGACTTCCAACGGCTGCAACAATCCAGCTAGCTTCTGTTGGTCGCTCTTGACCAATTGACAAGTAGGGCATCTGCTAATATACAAAGAAATATCCCTCTTCATTGCCTTCCACCAGAAAGTGCGTTTGATATCGTTGTACATTTTACTCACACTAGGATGAATGCAAAGTTTAGATTTATGGCATTCATCTAGCACTTCTCTTTTGAGCTCAGGAATGTCGGGAACACATATTCTTCTATTCATTCTCAGAACTCCCTCACTATCCACTTGGAAACTGGAGCCTTCGCCCCTTTGAATCCTTCTGATCATCTCTTTCACAAAATTGTCACTTTTCTAAAGAACAGATATTTTATCAACCAATCCTGGCGTAATTATAAGATTGGCAATGATTGTGGTTTTTCTACTAAGCGCATCCGCTACAACGTTAGCCTTTCCCGGCGTATACAGGATATCAAGATCATACGCAGCAAGAAATTCTAGCCAACGCTGCTGTCTCAAATTCAGATCTTTCTGGGTGTATAAATACTTCAATGATTGATGATCTGTGTACAGCACAAATTTCTCGCCCAATAAATAATGCCTCCAGATTTTCAATGCAAAAACGATAGCTAGCAACTCAAGATCATGAGTTACATAATTCTTCTCATGCGGTTTTAGTTGGCGGCTTGCATAAGCGACTACTTGGCCTCTTTGCATTAACACTGCACCAAGACCTCTAATAGAAGCATATGTCCAAACCGTCAAATCCTGATTGCCATCAATAATGGTTAACACTGGAGCAGTTGTCAGTTTCGATTTCAATTCCTGGAAAGCTTCTTCATAGTCGGAAGTCCACTTAAATTTCTCATGCTTTTTCGTGAGCTTCGTTAACGGACCGGATATCTTCGAAAAATCCTTAACGAACTTTCGATAATAACTAGCCAACCCCATAAAACTTCTAACCTCTGTGGGTGTAGTGGGTTGTTTCTAGTCTTGAATCGCTGTTATTTTGCTTGGATCTACAAAAATCCCTTTCTTTGACACAACATGGCCAAGAAACTTCACTTCTTCTTGCCAGAAGACACATTTAGAGAATTTGGCTTTGAAGACATTCTTTCTTAGAATCTCCAATACTTGTTCTAAGTGTTTTTCATGCTCGGGTTTTGATTTGGAGTAAATTAAAATATCATCGATGAATACGAGGACAAATTTATTCAGAACTCCTCTGAACACTCTATTCATTAGATCGACAAAGTATGCTGGAGCATTGCACAGGCCGAACGGCATTACTAACCATTCATAAAATATGTCTGGACCTCTGAAAGTTGTCAAAGGAACACACTCCTCTGCTATTCTCAATTGATGAAAACCTGTAGCTAGGTCCATTCGGGAAAATACTCTCGCCCCATTTAATTGATCTAGCAGATCATCGATGCGGGGTAATGGGTATTTGTTTTTGAGCGTCTTTTTGTTGAGGTCTCGGTAATCAACACACAATCGAAGAGTACCGTCTGACTTTGGGACAAACACTACAGCTGCACCCCAATTAGAAAAGCTAGGTCTAATTATACCCTTCCACAACAGTTGACGAGTTTGATCGCCTAATTCTTCTTTTTCCTTTGGAGTCATTCTGCGAATTGGATGTACCACTGGTCTGGCATTGGGAATTAGATCGATTCTGAATTCTATTTCCCTTTGCGGAGATAAGTTTTCGACTTCTTCAAACACATCCGCATAGTTTCTAACAATAGGAATCTTTTCTATGGAAGTGGGGATAACTTCTAACATCGACCAAAATTCTTCTCTATCTGGATCAGAACCATGACATGGTACAGTAATATATCCAAGCTTCGTTCGAATTTTCACTATCCTTTCTGCACAATTTACCTCATCTTCGTATTTCGTTAACCAATCAAGCCCGAGAATGAGATCGAATTCGGGAAAATCCATGGTGATTAAATTGAAAGAAAATTTGTAGGAAGAATAAGAGATTGGCACTCTACAACATGCACTAAGAATGAGAGATCCTCCTATCGGGTTACGTACTTCAACCGATTCTTTCAGCTTTCTCTGTTTTAACTTTAATTTGTGCACTGTGTTACTAGCAATAAAACTACGTGATGCACTCATGTCAAATAATATAGAAACAGGAATATTTTTAATTGTAAGGGTACCTCCCAAAACATCGGGTTTACCTGCTCCATTGGAAGCTGCTGCGGGCTCGACCCATCATAGACATGAGCTACTGCGGCCTTTTTAAGCAAAGGACAGTCTTTGACAAGATGATCCGTCTTGCGGCAATTAAAGCAGAAGCGAGGGTTCTGAGAGCCCTGTCTTGAACCTTGTGAATTTGTCTTCTGCCTCTTCGGGGCTGTGCACACATTAGAGAAGTGCCCCATCTTGCCACAATTATAGCAGCTTCCTTTTGGCGGCCTACCAGTCTGTGGTTTCGAGGATGCTGCTTGGCTTGACTCAGCTTGATTCACAGCAAGCTTGCGTTTGTTTCCGGCTTGGCTTTTAGCGCGATCCTGCTCCAGGAGCCTTTGGTCAAGGTCTTCGTAGTTGCACGTCATTTCCACCAATTCATTAAATCCCAGCTTGACGTGGGCCATTGCTCCATCATGACACTGTCGCTACAACCCGAGGATGAACCTCTTATTCTTGGACTTTGCAGTGGCGACAAGCTCTGGAGCATAGGGGGACAACTGTGTAAATTTATTCAGATAATCCTGCACTGAAAGATCCCCCTGTTGGAGGTTGGCGAAGTCATCGTGCATGCGTTCTAGGGCTTGTTCTGGGACATATTTCTCCTTGAAGAGTTCTTTGAATCCGTCCCAGGTTCTACCAGCTTCTCTATTCCCGGCGGTGAGAGATTCCCACCATAGTTCAGCTTGTTCCTACATAAGCCAGGCACCCATAATAGCTTTATCTTGATCTCCAAGAATTAGGCCTTCTTGTATTTTCTCGCATGTTTTGAGCCATGCAAGGGCCTCTATTACAGTGCTAGTTCCCGAGAAGGTCTAGCCTCCTAGGTTTTTGTATCTCTTAGCTACGCGATCTAGCTCGAAGTATTGAGCGGTCGGGGGTTGTATCAAGGGTCCTTCTTCTACTGGGACTTCTCCCCGTCCTTTGCCATGGCCAGCACGGCCTCCTCTAGTGGCGGCTGCTCGGGTAGCCATTTTTCAAGTTCTGTATAAGCAAGAAAAGAGTTAGCTTACAGAAATGATAATTTATTGCATGGTTAAGCAGAAAATTTAAGGAATGATACGATGGAATGATCAAATTGTTTTTTCTATTCTGCTTGGCTCATTCTAGGGCTTTACTAGTCCTATCTCTAATGAGCTACTCGCCTTAGAAGACTCCAGAACTAAGGTTAACCAAAGCTCTGATACCAGCTGGGACGATCCCAAAACCCCGTGACATGGTGTTAAGGATAATCATTGGAATATAACACATCAATCATCATTTGCCGATCACAGATAATAGCATAAACATAAAATAGAATAATTTACACACATATGACAGCGGAATCATATAGATATCACCACATCAGAGAGCACAGTGCAGGATACAACTTAGTGCATAATAATACATAATCAGTCACCATCGCCAGAGGCGGAATCATACATAAAGAGTACACAAAATAAATATTAGTCTACATCGCCAATGGCGGAATCATAATACATATACTATAATGGCGAAGAGAGTCAAAGTCAGCACGGTGTAGTCAAGCCTCGACATGAGCCAAAAGTGCACCAGATACCTGTAACTAGGCTGCCCATGTGAAAATGTGGGCACCCGAGTTTGCAAGGTGAAACAAACTACGAGTCAGTCATGGGACTGGTATGAGAAATCTACTTAACTTATTAACAACAATAATAAGGCAAATCAAAGGACCACGCCAC
The DNA here is from genome assembly GCA_030737875.1 of Allium sativum. NCBI lineage: Eukaryota > Viridiplantae > Streptophyta > Magnoliopsida > Asparagales > Amaryllidaceae > Allium > Allium sativum. The sequence continues at coordinate 301,546,370 of CM060921.1, forward strand.
TTTCGCGGAACGGGTTTACTCCAATGAGTGCTAGTGCATGAAATAAAGTAAATGATTAAATCATCACAATGCTTTTTATAAAATGAAGCCATTATAAGACTCAGGTCCCATCACACAATGCAACGCAAGCCGGAGGATAGAGTTTTTACCTTATAATGGCCAAAAAAGCTTCATACGAATAAAACAAAAGTGTATGATATTATTACTAGTGCATATATGTTTCAAAAGCGATTTCAATCATAAATATCAATCATAGGCGGCATAAATGACCCATACCACTATGTCGCCGTACTAGTAATACAATCACGTCCGGAATTTTGTATTGGAAATTGGGTTCCATCATGAGTCGAGGCAAGGGGCAAGCTCCTCTCCGATTCGAGACACTCTAGCAAATGTCCTAGGACCCCACTATGATCCTTGGATCTTCAGGGCCGGTCCTCTCTTACTTTTGAGGATTAGTTATTCCTGAACACACGTTTCCCGGTCCTTACAGACCTATACCGAGGCGCCTCGTATTCCAACAAACACACAGGTGAAAAATATATATAATGTCAGGGCTGGTAGGTCACTGACACCACCTTAGCTAGAAAGAAACGTCGTGCTCTCCCTGTAGTCTCTATCCCATTTTTGACTCATACCGAGGTGTGAGGCTCGCGAATCCACGTTATACACAAAGCTACGTCACATAGACCATGCTTTGATCATCAACCACAAGACTTTAATTTGCAACAGAAGCCTTGATCATATGCCACTTAGGCGTGCCACACAGGCAATCCACTCCATGCGACTGATTTCTATCAATACATAACCTCTGAGCTCGTACGTCTCAGAGAAGGGCGTTAAGCAAGAGAATAAATTCTCCGCCGCCAAACAGATATATATTTAACAAAGATCAATCAGCGCAGAACAAAATCGAATGTCAGACACACAGTTCATTTACAAGTCCGTTCAGGGTTTGAACGAAACCGGAGGCACAAAATTCCTCGCATATCCGTACGATCAACAACATGTTTGGACGGCTACTACTTCAGCTCCTTCATGGTAGCTACTCCAACCATGAGCGTCAGTAGTGCCTATCCATCCAATGTGAAGATCGTCGGTCTTCAACCGTCTTCGACTCTTCGACTTCTCAACGTCGATCGATTATTTGAAATGAGATGAACTCGGCCTTTTCAAATAACCCACGTATATTTAGATTTTCAAATCAATTTATCACATGGTTAGACTATTCAACATTCACATTTCAGTCCTTTAGTTATAATTTTCATGTTAAATACATTCAACCATCACATATCAAGCAAACACAACAAAATTGGTTTATTTCCACTCTATATCGTCTATATTATTTTATAACGATATATCGCCATTTTTATTTATTTAAAACGGCCATATTTAATTAAACGACGTTTCAGGTCGTGCCGATGCACTGGCGCTGTTATTCACTAAATTTGTTTTACACATATCTGAAAATCTAACCGTTGGGTCTTCACAAATTTTATGTCATTAGAAAGATCATTTCAAAACGAATCCAACGGTTTCAGTTTTGGGAAAATCCGACGGTCGGATCTTCCACACTAGCCATTTGAAGTTACGATTTCAATTTACGAACTGCAGCGTCGTTATTCGATTTAATTTAATTATATTTATATATATATATATATATAATCGTTTCTGGCGCTGTTTTTCTTCAGATTTGAATTAAACATTCTAGACAATCCAACCGTCGGATCTTCACAAAGTTGGTGCCGTTGGAAAGATATTTCCAAGGCGAACCCAACAGTTGCGGTTTTGGGAAAATCCAATGGTCGGATTTCCCGCACTAGTCGTTTGAAATCACGGTTTCAAAACACGAACTGCATGGCCACGTTTCGTTTTAATTTTATTTATATTTATATATTTATATAAATATAGTTCATTCATAAACTCCTATATCGTTTTCACTTCAAATATTTCACAAACGCCTTTAAATTTTGGAAAATTTCGCCATAACCTCCTTTGTACGGGAGGGGCTGGGAAAATTCCCAAATAGCCACACGGGCATCTCATGTCAAAAAGAAAAAGAAAAAGCCAAGCGCCTAGCCAATAGGCTCATAAAATCATCACCCGAACAAAACAGTAAACGTGTACCTATTTGTCTGGCACAAAATTTTATTCCTCTTCTCTAGCCTCTTTGCTATAACCTGTTCAATAAATATGCATGTACATATATGCAATTCTTATCACTTATCATTTTCCATTCAACTTCATATTTGATTCACTTTGGTTTAAAAAACCATTCATTCTAATGTTGCATGCATAGGCAAAAATCATATCATTAGCTAATTAATGAATATTTCAACTCATGCATATTTATTTGAACAAGGGGATATTTTTAACACTTCACATTTCAAAATTGATAATTTTGGCGAACTAATATATTTCAACACATGACTATTTTATTTAGTTCCTATGCATGTTAAAAATAATATTTCTTTCACAAATATTTATTTCAACGGTCGCATATCTTTAGCATATCACATATATGATAAAAATGATATTTTTGTCATTTAAAATATTTATTCAACCAATGAATGTTTTCAACACTTCATAGTTTCAATAAAAAATGTAATTTTTATTGTTCAATCTTTTTATTCAACACATGAACTTTTCCAATACACACACTTCTCAACACATGAGCACCTCCACACATGGATATTTTATATATGTTGTTCATATAAGAAAGATGAAATTTTTATTGTTGAAACTATTTATATATAAGGCGAATATTTTACATACTTCATATATATTATAAAAATGTGATTTTTATTGTTTAAACACGTCATTCATTCACCCATGAATTTAATTTTCACACATCACTTCTCAACACATGAGCATTTCCACACATGGATATAGTTTCAACACATGACTTTAATTTCAACGCATGAAGATAATTTCAACATATGAAAATAATTCTAATACATGAATATTATTCAAAATTTCGACAGCATAACGGCAGGGTAGTTAAAACCGGCACCGTCCCTAGTACGGCTCCTCGCTCTACCTTAAAACCTCGCGGTTTTTGACAATGGGGATTCATGCATCTAATTCGCATGCAGGCGGCATGTTTTATTTTTATTTCCACAATTATTTCCAATTCATTTCAATCACAAATGGGTATTTTTCAACTACAACCAAACAATATCAACCACAAACAATTATTCAACCATTCGCATTTTTCATCCAATATTTCACACCAATACACAACAATAAATATCGTCCATGGTTTGTGGACGAGGGGAGTATATATATATATAATTGCTATATTTCACTTGCATTTCAACACATATATCAATTATTCTATGCATGTATAATTCATATTTCGCTTATATAGCTTACACCACGCATGTACATGAGGTATACAACACGTGTGTAATTTATATTTCGCTTATATAATTTATACACGACATTTTCCATTCAAATTCATTTAATTTAGATTTCTCACATTGGTTTTCGGAGTGCTAAAAATCGTAGATGACTCAGAAAAATCTGCGGTCTCTTCTATGTGGTAGAGAGCCTCCTTGCGGTCCCGATGTTTCCTGTTTCATCGAATTTCGTCAACACACCATAAAGATATGATTTTTCAAAGTTCAAACATCAAAAAGGACTCACCTTTCACGATGGTTCAAAACTAGGATTGCAGTTTTCGCGAGAATCGAGGCACGATAGGACGATCAGAGGCGATGACGTGGAAGAGGGAGGAAAGGGGAGTCGGCGCAGGGTGGTTTGAGGTGGTTCGGTGGTCTCTGGCGCACGTGGTGGCGATGGGAAGCGTTCGACTTTGGGTCGACGATACTGGCGATGGAGGAGGCGATAGCGGTCGAGTTTGGGTCGGATTGGAAGAGGGGAGGGAGACGCGTCGACTGGGGTAGGTGGCGGCGGCTGGAATCGCCTGTGGCGACGGCGATTTGGAGGAGAAGGATTGAACGTTGTAGATCGTCGATCGGGAGAAAGAAAAAGGGTTTCTGACGTTTTTTTATTTTTAAAAATAATGAAAGGAAAATTCTGATTGGCCCATGGTTTTAATAAAATTTTAAATAGTGTTTCTCCACACGGACACTAATTCAAACCCAACTACTGTCGTCCTTAGCTAATTACCCCCATACCGGACACAATGGGATATGTTTCGTTGGCCAATTCGGCTGTTACAGTCAGTTATTCTTCAAATTAAAGTATAAAACATTTAATTTTTAACTTTGAACGTACATTTCAATTTGCCAGGGCCACAAACTGATTCGAAAAATTCCAGAAAAATAAATCTAGCTATGTTTTGACGCTACGGTCCCAACAAAACTAGTTTTGTCGAATTCTGAGATCGTTTGAAAAATAGCCATTTTCTGGTCGATCCAATTTAACAGAAATTGACCAAACACATTTTCTTTTGCCACGCTCTTCAAAAATTATGAAATTTGAAACCTAGCAATAGTTTGACATCCCGGACCCAACAAAAGTGTTTTCGTCGAATTCCAAGGTCATTTGCAAAATATCTATTTTCCAGGGCTATATATCCTATATAGCGACCTTTCTGAAAATTCATTCGGCCATAACTTTTGATTCCCGTTTTGAAACATCGATTTTTCAGATTCGTTAGAAAGGTATTGATAAACAGATTTAAATATTTTTGGTTTCACTAAAATCCGTTATATTTTCCACCTGGCATAGTCAGTCAAAGTTTGAATTCAAATTTTCAAACTGACTCACTATTTCTAATTCACTATTTTAGTGAAATATTCTATTTCAATTGTTCAAATTCCTTTGAAATAACCAATTTAAAAAATTTTAAATTGGCTCATATTTTCCGGGTTGTTACAGTTTGGGCCTGCGGGACATAGCTAGATGAGTCCGGAATAGGGGTTAATAGGTCAGAACGACAGTCGTTGGGCTGAAATTGGACAAAGTTGCTAAACGGGCCTTAATGGGCTAATTAACTAACTAAACGACAAAACCCCTAAACCTAATCTATTTGCTCCAGCCGCCATCTTCTTCCTTAATGGCCAAGAGGGCTCCAAACTTCCCTCAATATCTCTCAATCCACTCAATGAAATCCTTCAGTTCTTTATCCAATTTTGTAGGGATTTTGATAAGCTTTCCATCCATACAGTTATGATCCACCAAAAGTGCTCGAATTTTGAGGAAAAACACCCCCTACCCACGGTCAAACGGCCCCCACCGCACCACCATGGTCCCACCACGGCCACCCATACTCCCGGAGCCCGTAGCCCTCTCCTCCCTCTTCGATATGCCACCTCCCGATCGTCTTCAAGCCTCACCAATCTCGAGTTATTTTCAACCCTAGTTTGGAAGCCTATGGGTTCATATGACGGCTTGGTTTGGAAGAACGAGGAAGGTTGACTTTTTCAACCTTTAATTATCTAATTACTTTAATTCAAATTTGACCGATCTTAATTTAATCATAACAAATGCGTACGAACTCGAAATTGAACGATTTCAGGTGCGCGCCACGATCGTGAGACCGAGATCTTCGCGATGAAACTGACTAGACCTGATTCTGAGCAAGTTGAATTTTTGACAAATTTTGCATGTGAACAGCGCAGAACTCAATAACGATGTGAGATTTCTGAATTTAATTATTAAAATTTTAATTATTTCTTGCGATATGAATTCCATCTATGTATGTTATGAAATCTGTATTGTTTGTGGTTGGGAAATTTTAATTTATTGATGTTGTGATGTGAATTGGTTGATGCTGTGATATTGGTGTTTGAAACAAAATCATTGAATCCAGATATGTAATCTTGTTGAAAATAAAAGATTAAATTTTCATTGTAATGTTGATTATCATAAAAAGTTATCATTTTGTTGATTATTATAAAAAGTTATTATTTTTAAAAGAAAAAGTAACATTAATTTCATTGTTTTGTAAAAAGAAAGATTTCACTTTTGTTTTGTTAAATATAAAGATTTCGCCTTTTGTTTAATAATATAAAGATTACTTTTTGTTTGTTTATAAAATAAAATAAAAAAGTTTTCATTTTTGTTTGTTTAAAAATAAAAAGTTTACTTTTGTTTATATGAATAAAGATTTCAACTTTGTAATACAAAGTTGTAACCTTGTTTGTAACTCAAAGTTGTAACTTTGTTTTGTTAAATAAATGTTGTAACTTGGTTTTTTAATCAAAAACTTTTCATTTTCTTTGTTTTTATAAATAAAAAGATGTTAACTTTATTAATAAAAAGATTGCAACTTTATTGTAACTTTGTTAATAAAAAGGGTATGACTTTGTTGTGTAAACTTAAAAAAAAAATTATTATGTTGTAATGCAAGAACACAAACAAAAGATTTCAAACATTATTTACATTGTTTGTAAATAAAAAAAAGAGAAGTGACAATATTTACATCTGTTTTGTAAATAGAAATTGACATTTATTTGTAAATACATGAAATTCACTTTTGTTTGTTAGTACATGAAATTTACTTTTGTTTGTATAATGAAAAGAAATTACCTTTGTGTATTAATGAATATAATTCACTTTTGTTTATTAATGAAAAGTTTCATTTTTGTGTGTAATGAAAATAAGACGAAAAGTTTCATTTTTGTGTGTAATGAAAATAAGAACAAAAGTATCATTTTTGTTAAAAAGAAAGTAATGACATTAACGTTGATTTAGTTGAAATAATAAAAATTACATTTTTCATTGATTTTAGTTGAAAGAACAAAAATTACAAGACATCATTTTGTCATTATTTTGTAAATATACAAAGACATCATTTTGTCATTATTTGTAAATGTACAAAGTTATCATTTTTGTCTTTGTTTTGTTAAATGTAAAAAGATAATTTGTTTGTTCATAAAAAGAAATTTACATCTTGTTATAAAATGAATATTTACACCATCATGTGTTAATCAGAAAATGAATATTTGCTCCGTTATGTATAACATTAGAAATGACAATATTTGCACCGTTATGTATAAAATTAGAAATGACGTTATGTGTTAAATTAGAAATGAACATGATCGACACCGCAATAAAGAAAACTACATTTTTATGTAATTAAAAAGATAAGATTTTGTCATTGAAATTAAAATTACATTCTTATGTAATTAAAAGATTAGATTTTGACGCTGCAAAATTATTTACATTTTAATGTAATAAGAAGAAACAGAATTTACATGGTAACCTTAATTACATCTTTAATGTAATAAAAAGGAAAGATTTTGACATTGTAATGTAAATTACATTTTTAATGTAATGAAAAAGATAAGAATTTACATTGTAATTAAAAAGGAGATTTTACTTTGTAATTAAAGATAGGAATTTTACATTATAATGTTAATTACAATTTACATTGTAATTAAAAAGGAGATTTTGTAGTGTAATTAAAAGAGTAGAATTCAATATTGAAATAGAATTTACAGTTTTCTAATGTAAATAAAAGAAATAAAAGGTAGAATTCATCATGGAAATAGAAGTTACATTTTTAATGTAAATAAAGGAATAAAAGAATAAAAGAATGAAACTGGACATTGAAATATAATTTACATTTTTAATGTAAATAAAGGAATAAAAGAATGAAATTGGGCATTGAATTATAAGTTACATTTTTCATGTAATTGAATAAAAGTAAAAGTTACATTTTTCATGTAATTGGATTAAAGTAGAAAATTACATTTTTCATGTAATTAGTTTTTAAGTAGAAAATTTACATTTTCATGTAAATAGAATTTAAAAAGAAAAATTACATTTTCATGTAAATAGAATTTAAAGAAGAAAATTACATTTTCATGTAAATGGAACTTAGGGAAGGAAATTTACATCTTAATGAATTGAATTTTCATTAAAAAGGACAACGGTATGAAATTTACATATTTATGTAAAAAGATTTTCAATAAAGATTATAACGATGAAATTTACATTTTAATGAATTGGATTTTCATTAAAAAGATAAAGATAGAAATTTACATTTTTATGTAGATAGATTAACACACAAAATTATTATTTTGTTTGTAATGAAAGATTAACAAAGTTATTATTTTTGTAGAATTGAAGTTGGCACCAAAATATTGCATTTTTGTTAGAAATTGAAATGACACAAAAATACTCATTTTTGTTAAATTATAAATGACACACTAAAAATATTCATGTTTGTTGTAATGGAAATGAAACACAATCATACCTATTTTTGTTGTAATTGTAATGATAAACGAAATATACAATTTTGTGTAGTTTGAAAGATGATTGAAAAATATACCTTTTTGTATATAGGATGTGAATGCAAGTCAAAATAAAGATCAACATTCTTATGTGCCATGATATTATATTTAGATAATAATTCTTGTCGTTAGAAAAAATATAGTAAAATAAAATACATTTCACTATGTATTATAAAAATGTAAATAGGTTACAGAAATATAACGTTCTTTACTTGTTGTGTTATTCACGATAACGAAATGGACGATGGAATTATATATATATATATATGTATATGTATAAATAAAAATTAAACGAATCGAGCGTGGTAGTTCGCATTTTGGAATCATGCTTTTAAACGATTATACCGAAATATCCGACTGTCGGATTTTCCCAAAACTGAAACCTTTTAGGTTCGCCTTGGGAAGATCTTTCCAACGATATGAATTGCGTTAAATTCCAACGGTTAGATTTAGAGAAATGTGTAAAAAAATAAATTGGGTGAAAACAGCGCCAGGGTTGCCCATTGACCCGAAGCATCGTTCAATTAATTTGGGCTATTTTTATATAAATAAAAATAGCGATAGATTGTTATTAAATACAAATAACGATATGAAATGATTTTAAATTATGTATATACGAGGATCATTTGAAAAGTCCGAGTTCAATCTCATTTCAAATGATTACACGTCGATCTAAGTCGAAGAGTTGAAGACGGTGATTGAAGACCGTTGATCTTCACGTCGAATGGATGAGTTACCATTGACGCCCATGATTGGGGTAGCTACCTTGAAGCGGTTACAATGGTGGCCGTCCAGACTACTTGTTGATTGTTCGGACATGCGAGGTATAAGGTGCCCCCGGTTTCGTTCAAACCCAGAACGGACTTGAAAATGGATTGTATGTCTGACGTTGTATTCCTTTATACGGTATTCGTTGATCTCTGCTAAATATATATATGTTTGGTGTTTAACACCCTTCTCTAAAACGTACGAGCTTAGAGGTTATATATTGGTAGGAATCAACGATACGGTATGGATTGACAATGTGGCATGCTAAGATGCATGGATCTAGGTTTTTGTTGAAAAGCAGGCCTTGTGGATGATGATCAAAGCACAGCTTGAATAAGCATAGCTTTGTGTACTACGTAGCTTCACGAGCCTCACAACCCGGTTGAGTCTAAAACGGAGCAAGGGAACGCAGGGAGAGCAGCACGTTTCTTTCTAGCTAGAAGTGGTGTTTGGGTTTTACATGGCCCGGCATTTTACATATGTGGATGATGGAATGAGGCGCCTCGGATATTAGGTCCTATAGGACCGGGAAACGTGTGTTCAGGAATAACTAATCCGCAAAATCGTATGTGCGGACCGGCCCTGCTGGATCCAAGGGTTCACTGTGGGGAATCTTGAGACATTAGCTAGAGTGTCTCAAATTGGTAAGGAGATCGTTGCTAACCTTGACTCATGAAGGAAACCCAATTCCCGATACGACCCTACGGACTTGATTGTATTACTAGTATGGAGGCATAGTATATGGTAGTTATGCTTCCTAGGATTAATAAATTTACTTTGAAATGTTTTTAAGGCATATATACACTAATAATAATATCAAAATTTTTTTATCGTACCAAGCATGTTTAATCATTATAAGATAAAACTTTATCCTCTGGTTTGCGTTGCATTGTGTGATCGGACTTAAGTCTTATGATGATTCCATTTTTCTAAAAAGCATTGCATTGTTTAACGATTTACTTTAATTTATGCACCGGCAATCCATTGGAATAAAACCCGTTCCGCGTTAGCGGCGTGGTCCTTGGATTTGCCTTATTGCTATTAGTTAAATTAGTTAAGAATTCTCACACTAGTCCCATAACTGACCCGTTGTTTGTTTCCACCTTTGCAAACTCGGTTGCCTCTTTTCCACATGGGCAGTCGAGTAGTTTGTCTACAGGTCCTTTGTAATAACCCGCAAATTCAGAGCCAGTTTAAAAATTTTATTTTTGCAATTTTAGCGAATTTTGAATATTTAAAATAGATTATTTTAAATAATATCAGCGAGAAATTTATTTTGAATATATTCGAAAGTATATATTATACGCGTCGTCGTTAGAATATAAATAATTATATATAATTATAATAGAATTGAAAATGGCGTGGTAGTTCGATAATTCGATTTCAAACTTCAATTGGATGTACCGGGTGCAAAACAATCCGGATTTTAGTGAAACCAAAAACATTTGGATCTAATTGATGATATCTTTCCAACGAATCCGAAAAATCAAGATTTCATAGCGGGAATCAAAAGATATGTCCAGTTGAAAATTCTGAATAGTCGCTATGGAATTCAGGCCCTTAAAAATGGGAATTTTGCAAATGACCTCGGATTTCGACGAAACCACTTTTGTTGGGTCCGCAATGTCAGATTATTGCTAGATTCCAAATTTCGTAATTTTTCGAATCAATATATGAGCGTGGCAAAGGAAAACGCGTTTGACCAGTTTCAGTTGATTTTAATCGACTGGAAAATGGCCATTTTTCAAACGGTCTCAGAATTCGACGAAACTAGTTTTGTTAGGACCGTATCGTCAATACGAAGCCAGAAAATATTTTTCTGGAATTTTTAAAGTTCGTATGCGACCCCGGTAATTTGAAACGTACGTTTAAAATTCAATATAGTGATTTAAATGTAAATTCCACGAAAATTGATTCAAACAATCGAATCAACCTACGATACATATCCCATTGGGTTCGGAATGGGGGTAAAACGTTGTGGACGACAGGCGGTGGGCCTCGTTTCGAGGTCGTACATAAAAGTCAACTTTTTGAAAATAAATTAATTAAATAAATTTTAATTTCTCTCTCCCTCCACCTTCATCCACTCTCCCCCCCACGATTCATTTCGAATCGGAAAAAAAAAAAAAGGAAAGACGAATCGCTCCTCCAGGGAGGCCACCGCCCAGCCTCCTGGCGCCGCCGCGCCAAGCGCAGCACCCCCCCCCCTTCCTCCACTTCCTCTCTGTCCCCTTCTTCTCCCCCCCTTCGTTCTTCGAGTCCCACGCTTCCCGAGACCGCCGCCGCCGCCTCGAAGAGCCTCCCGCACCCACTGACGAACCCACCACCGCACGAGCCACCCTCCGCCTAGCACCTGACCGCGAGATCCTCCTAGCTCCATCCAATTCCGACAGCACCCTCCCCCCCCCCTCTAGCCTCCGACGCCCTGCCTCCTCTTTCCCCCCTTCCAACAGTGAAAAAAAAACGTGAGTTTTTACTTTGGTTTTATTTATCTAGGTAATTAAAAACATGATTTTTAAATTAGGTCATTGTATAAAAAAACGTGTTTTAACAATAAATTAGATTGATTTCATTTTTAGATTGTGGGAAAATGTTTATAGCATTGTTTTTGAATTCGATTTTATTTTTATAAAGTTATAATTTTTACTTATATAAAAAGGGGAGATTTTTAAAGGAAAAACATGGGTTAAAAAAAATCAGTTTTTAATTTATAGAAAAGCCATGATTTTTATAAAGAAAGAGTAATGATTTTTATATTTTTAAAGTAATAAAAATATGATTTTTATATTTTTAAAGCAGTAAAAATATAATCTTTTATATTGAAGAAAAATAAAAATATGATCTTTGCATTTAGGAATGTTAGAAATAAAATCTTTATATTTGAAAAGGCGAAATCTTTATATTTGAAAAGGCGAAATCTTTATATTTGAAAAGGCGAAATCTTTATATTTGAAAAGGCGAAATCTTTTTATATATAGCAGTGATGTAAAAATAGAATTTTTATCTAGATAATAACGATGTAAAAATTCGATTTTTATATGTTGAATAACAAAGTAAAAATTCGATTTTTATATATTGAATAGCGAAGTGAAAATATGATTTTTAAATTGAAAGTGAATAAATAAAAATGTGATTTTTATTTTAAAGACATCAAAATATAAAAATGTGTGATTTTTATATATGTAGAGAATACGGGCAACGAAGGTAACAAAAGGGCGAGAACAACGAAGGTTTCTGCAAAAGAAGAGTCAAGATGATTGGATAGCTTTCGGTGAGAATTTCTCACCTTTCAATTTCATTTTCTAGTTATATATATACTAGGATGCAGACGGTGCTTAGTAGCACCCGACACAATCGTCCACAGACCATGGACTTGTTTGTTTGGTTGCATAAATTAATTAGATGATTTGAATTTGGTTGGTTGGTAAATTGATTTGATTGATGTGTGAATGGCGTGGGCCTTCACTAGACCGGGGATAAGGCTAGGCCTCGTCCCGTTTCTAGTATCGTGCCGTTATGCCGCCGAAATTTTCTAAAATAAATTAGAAAAATAAAAATATCATTTTATTGTGTAAATGAACGAAATAGAAATTAATGTGTTGAAAGGAAATAAAATATTTATATAGTTAAAAATATTTTATCGTTAAAAATATAATTTTTAACATGAATGTGAATAAATAAATATCCATTTACAAACCGGACGGTTTGTTGATGTACACCTATTTGAAGGACATTGATTGGGTCGATAAATTTTACACATCGCCCAACTGCACAAATAAAATCTGTGTTTGATTGTTTGAAACCCCACACGGGTGTTGGGATGAAATTTGAAGTTCACTCATCCTGATTGATTAAATATGTCGATCGATTGATTGACAGGCTGTTATAAGCGTTAGATATCTATATTTGATGCTTATACAGTGTAGTGCACTTTGGTTGATGGTTGATTATTCTTCAATGCTATTATATACGTGCGATGTATGAAAATCCATATAATTAACATTATATGGTGATTGATTGGGCCTCATTCCAATTTAGAAGATAAAGAATAATATAATATAAAGGTTCATGTGTTGACTGTACTCATCCGTTGAGATTAGTCATGTGTTGAACGAAATATTTTTATAATAAAATTTACATCTTTATCAATATAATATAAAGGTTCATGTGTTGACTGTACTCATCCGTTGAGATTAGTCATGTGTTGAACGAAATATTTTTATAATAAAATTTACATCTTTATCAATATAATATAAAGGTTCATGTGTTGACTGTACTCATCCGTTGAGATTAGTCATGTGTTGAACGAAATATTTTTATAATAAAATTTACATCTTTATCAATATAATATAAAGGTTCATGTGTTGACTGTACTCATCCGTTGAGATTAGTCATGTGTTGAACGAAATATTTTTATAATAAAATTTACATCTTTATCAATATAATATAAAGGTTCATGTGTTGACTGTACTCATCCGTTGAGATTAGTCATGTGTTGAACGAAATATTTTGATGATAACAAATATTTTGATAATAGGAAATATTTGAAATAGAATATTTGAAATAGAAATATGTGAAGCCGTGTTGATTAGATTGACGCCATTTTGATGTGAATGATATTTATATCGATTTTATTCATTTCGAATTAAATTGAATATATAACGATTTCGAAATGAATTGAATAGAAAACGATTTCGAAATGAATTGAATAGAAAACGATTTCGAAATGAATTGAATAGAAAACGATTTCGAAATGAATTGAATAGAAAACGATTTCGAAATGAATCGAATAGAAAACCAATTTGAAATGAATTGAATAGATAACGATTTCGAAATGAATGGAATAGAAAACGATTTCGAAATGAATTGAATAGAAAACGATTTCGAAATGAATTGAATAGAAAACGATTTCGAAATGAATTGAATATATAACGATTTCGAAATGAATTGAATATATAACGATTTCGAAATGAATTGAATATATAACGATTTCGAAATGAATTGAATATATAACGATTTCGAAATGAATTGAATATATAACGATTTCGAAATGAATTGAATAGAAAACGAATTTGATTTCAATTGAATATATAACGAATTTGATTCGAATAGAAAACCAATTTGAATTGAATCGAATAGAAAACGACTTTGAAACCAATATGAATTGAATCGAATAGCAAACGACTTTGAAATTGAATTGAATTGAAAACGAATTCAAATTGAATTGAAAGCGAATTGAAAGGAACTCAAATTGAATTGAAATTTGAATTGAATAGAAATGAATTTTAAAACGAATTTATAAAGAAGAATTCAATTTTGCTTTGAATTGAAATGGAAGTTGAAATTGTTTTTGAAACGAATTCAAAACTATTTATAAAATTCGTTTTAAATAGAAATCGATGAAATATTTATTATATATATTATATATATAATATAATGGCCTGAATAGAACGCGCCGCGCCGCGGCAGTTCATAAATTTCGACCATTTATTTCAAACGAACATTACGGGAGATCCGACCGTCGGATTCTCCTAAAACCGGAACCGTTGGGTTCGTATCGAAAAGAGCTTTCTAACGAACATTAGAAATTTGAAATCTAACGGTTGGATTTGGAGATACGTCCAAATCAAATTTGGAAAAGGTCGCTGTAAGTGCAGTTCGATGGCCGTTGTTGGAAATGAACTGTACGGGCCTTGATAAAATTATTAAAAATATCAATAATTTGTGTAAAATCATAAGAAATGATTTGGGAAAAATTGGGATGAAAAATTCCGTATTTGAAAAGATAAAGATAGATTTTTATCAAAATGAACTAGTTTGAACTAAATTTAAAACCCGATTTGTTTTTAAATAAATAAATTAGATTTAAAAAGGGGTTTTAAATAATCGGAATTCCAAATATATTTGATTAGAATTGAACTAGAATTGATTTGTGGGTTTATCGTGAACTGTGTTTTAAGTAACACCTAGTTCTTTAACCCAATAAAAGGAGTTTTAACGAATCTGCAATTAGATTGAAATGTGAATTTACAATCTAAATTATCAAATTTAGAAAACGAGCGAGAATGGAGTATCACCAGTTTTTCTGCAAAGCGATAGTTAAATCTTTAATTAGATTTGAACGTGAAATGGTAATTTATTTTACCGATAACACCATAGTATTAGATATGGAGTATTACCAGTTTTGCTTCATGGGATGAATAGGTTGGGATTGGGAAATAAAATAAATAATTACTTCGGTATGGTTCGCTAATCTCGACTAGTTTAGAAAACCATAATCTGGTTTGAAATGACATCCAAAGGAAGATTAAAGGATAAATTTTAAAGGATTTATTTTGGATAAAATTAATGGGAACCTTTCCCTAAAAATGTGATTTTGTGAATAAAAGAATATTCTGAATTGGAATGAGGCGTATGTTGTGTTTGTGTAACATTTGTTTTAATATACGCGGGTTGTTCGGAAAGGCCGGGTTTATACCCATTCTGAATA
Organism: Allium sativum; assembly: GCA_030737875.1. Classification (NCBI taxonomy): domain Eukaryota; kingdom Viridiplantae; phylum Streptophyta; class Magnoliopsida; order Asparagales; family Amaryllidaceae; genus Allium; species Allium sativum. Next base: position 301,561,838 of record CM060921.1, read on the forward strand.
ACCGATTCGACGATAAGTCGAAGATGAAGATGGTGGTCGAAGACCGGAAGTCTTCACATCGTTTGGATAATTACTGACGATCCTGATTGGGATGTACACCCAAGAGGATGGAAATAGTTGGTGGTCGTCCAGACGTACTTGGAGATGGATGGATATGCGAGGAAAGTGCCTCCGGTTTCGTTCAAACCCAGAACGGACTTGTAAATGGATTGTGTGTCTAACATTGGATTTTATTCTGTGTTGATTGATTTCTATTAAATATACATCTATTTGGCGGCGGAGAATTTATTCTTTTTCTTAACGCCCTTCTCTGAGACGTACGAGCTCAGAGGTTGTATATCGATGGACATCAGTCGCATAGCATGAATTGTCTGTGTGGCATGCTAAGATGCAATGATCAAGGCTTCTGTTGAAAAGCAAAGTCTTGTGTTTGATGATCAAAGCACGCCTACGTGGCAGCTTTGTGTATAACGTAAATTCGCGAGCCTCACACCTCGGTATGAGTTAAAAACGGGATACGGGCCGTTGGGAGAGCACGACGTTTCTTTCTAGCTTTGGTGGTGTCAGTGACTTACCAGCCCTGACATTTATATACTTTTCACCTTTGTGGTTGTTGGAATGAGGCGCCTCGATATAGGTCTGTAAGGACCGGGAAACGTGTGTTCAGGAATTGCCAATCCTCTAACGTAAGTGAGGACCGGCCCAACCGATCCAAGTGGCTGCCCAGAGTGCGTAGTCCTGAGCATTTGCTAGAGTGTCTCGAACGCGGAGAGGAGCTTTCCCCTTGCCTCGACTCATGACGGAAATCCAATTTCCAATACGAGATATTTCGGCTTTATTTGTAGAGCCTAGTATGGCGACATAGTAGCATGGGATACTATGCCGTCTATGATTTATAATTATGATTGAAATTGTTTTGACACTATACACTTATTATAGTATCAAATGATTTGTTTTAAACGTACCAAGCATGTTTGGCTGTTATAAGGTAAAACCCTATCCTCCGGCTTGCGTTGCATTATGTGATGGGACCTGGGTCTTATAATAGCTTCATTTTTCGAAAAAGCATTGCGTTATTTATTCTATATGCACTGGTATTCTTGGGAGGAAACCCGTTCCGTGTTATACGGCGTGGTCCCTTGAATTACTCTCTTTTAAAATAAAGTTTTAATAACTGTTTTAGTTCTCACACCAGTCACATGACTGACCTGGAGTTTATTGTTTTAACCTAAACTCTGGGTGCCCCTATTTTCCGCACGGGCAGCTAGTAGTTTTGGTTTTGCAGATTTATATTCACAGGATCCTGGTTTACAGCTGGAATGATATCCGGAAAGCTCTGTATCCGTGTATCACCTTCAGTTGTGCTTTGTATTATTTTCCGCTGCTATGTAATTTATTGTAATCTCTGATATTTGTCGAATGTAATTTATTCATTTATACTCTGTATATTCTTGTATCTGATGTAATTGTTGTAAATACAATGAAATGTTCTTCCGTCTGCGTTCTATTTGTGTGTTGTTCTCAAAGTATCCGCTCTTTCCTTAACGGGGAAGAAACGGGTCCTCACAGTTTGGTATCAGAGCTTTGGTTTACAGAGCTCGAGAACAAGACACATTAGAACCATACGAAAGGATTCATCAGATATTGGATTAGTAATATCCAATTAGAATGACTCGTTAGAGATAGGATCAGTAGTATCCTAGAACGGGTGTGAAGAGTATATTTTTCAAATGAAAACAATTTTGTTTTGAAAATTTAAATCGTTTTAAACGTATTTGACTATTTATTTATTTTGAATATGGACAATCCAGTATATAAAAGTTTTGCATATACGCGTCATGGACGTATATTCGAAGTTTTAATATATTAGATAGTTGTAGAAACACACACTAGTCGCCCGGACCTGATTCTGATGATTGACGCGTCATCATCAGTAATTATTTTCGTGTGACGAAGGTGTGATATCTATATATTTCCATTAGACTGGTGTGAGAACCAAAACTTATATAGCTAGAACACATTGTTGTGATTTGGCATCAAAAACATGATTTTTGACTATATATCAAAATTATGAATTTGAAACGTTAAATTCACTAATTGATTGTTGTTTGTGTTGTTTGTTTATTTGTTTGATAATTTTGAACCATTATGCCTAATTGAATCAAATATTGAACTGTATTGAAAATTGGTTACATTTGCTTGCATATACATATACTTACATTGAACAGGTCATAGCAAGGAGGCTAGAGCCGAAGAATAAAATTTGTTTGCCCGACAAATAGGTACATGTTTACTACATAATTTACTGTTTTGTTTGGGTGATGATGATTTTATGAGCCTATTGGCTAGCCGCTTTACTTTTTCTTTTTCTTTTTGAGATTAGAAGGACCGGGGAAGCTATTTGAAATTCCCCGATGCTCCCGGTGCAGGGGAGGTTATGGCGAAATTTTTCGAAAATTTAGGGAGTTAGCCAAATTTTTGAAAATTTGAAAATTCTCAGAAACTGAAAAGTTGGAGAATGCAAGCCAGATCGAACGTAGAGTTGATTAATCAAACCACTTTCGACTTTGTTCCTTTTCGGGGACGAAAAGTTTTAAGTGGGGGAGATTGTAATAACCCGCAAATTCTGAGCCAGTTTAAAATTTTTATTTTTGCAATTTTAGCGAATTTTGAATATTTAAAATAGATTATTTTAAATAATATCAGCGAGAAATTTATTTTGAATATATTCGAAAGTATATATTATACGCGTCGTCGTTAGAATATAAATAATTATATATAATTATAAAAGAATTCAAAATGGCATGGTAGTTCGATAATTCGATTTCAAACTTCAATTGGATGTACCGGGTGCAAAACAATCCGGATTTTAGTGAAACCAAAAACATTTGGATCTAATTGATGATATCTTTCCAACGAATCCGAAAAATCAAGATTTCATAGCGGGAATCAAAAGATATGTCCAGTTGAAAATTCTGAATAGTCGCTATGGAATTCAGGCCCTTAAAATGGGAATTTTGCAAATGACCTCGGATTTCGACGAAACCACTTTTGTTGGGTCCGCAATGTCAGATTATTGCTAGATTCCAAATTTCGTAATTTTTCGAATCAATATGTGAGCGTGGCAAAGGAAAACGCGTTTGACCAGTTTCAGTTGATTTTAATCGACTGGAAAATGGCCATTTTTCAAAAGGTCTCAGAATTCGACGAAACTAGTTTTGTTAGGACCGTATCGTCAATACGAAGCCAGAAAATATTTTTCTGGAATTTTTAAAGTTCGTATGCGACCCCGGTAATTTGAAACGTACGTTTAAAATTCAATATAGTGATTTAAATGTAAATTCCACGAAAATTGATTCAAACAATCGAATCAACCTACGATACATACCCCATTGGGTTCGGAATGGGGGTAAAACGTTATGGACGACAGGCGGTGGGCCTCGTTTCAAGGTCGTATGTAAAAGTCAACTTTTTGAAAATAAATTAATTAAATAAATTAAAAATTTAATTTCTCTCTCCCTCCACCTTCATCCACTCTGCCCCCCCCCCCCCCCACGATTCATTTCGAATCGGAAAAGAAAAAAAAAGGAAAGACGAATCGCTCCTCCAGGGAGGCCGCCGCCCAGCCTCCTGCCGCCGCGCCAAGCGCAGCACCCCCCCCCCCTCCTCCACTTCCTCTCCGTCCCCTTCTTCTCCCCCCCTTCGTTCTTCGAGTCCCACGCTTCCCGAGACCGCCGCCGCCGCCTCGAAGAGCCTCCCGCACCCACTGACGAACCCACCACCGCACGAGCCACCCTCCGCCTAGCACCTGACCGCGAGATCCTCCTAGCTCCATCCAATTCCGACAGCACACCCCCCCCTCTAGCCTCCGACGCCCTGCCTCCTCTTTCCCCCCCTTCCAACAGTGAAAAAAAAACATGAGTTTTTACTTTGGTTTTATTTATCTAGGTAATTAAAAACATGATTTTTAAATTAGGTCATTGTATTAAAAAAACGTGTTTTAACAATAAATTAGTTTGATTTCATTTTTAGATTGTGGGAAAATGTTTATAGCATTGTTTTTGAATTCGATTTTATTTTTATAAAGTTATAATTTTTACTTATATAAAAAGGGGAGATTTTTAAAGGAAAAACATGGGTTAAAAAAAATCAGTTTTTAATTTATAGAAAAGCCATGATTTTTATAAAGAAAGAGTAATGATTTTTATATTTTTAAAGTAATAAAAATATGATTTTTATATTTTTAAAGCAGTAAAAATATAATCTTTTATATTGAAGAAAGATAAAAATATGATCTTTGCATTTAGGAATGTTAGAAATAAAATCTTTATATTTGAAAAGGCGAAATCTTTATATTTGAAAAGGCGAAATCTTTATATTTGAAAAGGCGAAATCTTTATATTTGAAAAGGCGAAATCTTTTTATATATAGCAGCGATGTAAAAATAGAATTTTTATCTAGATAATAACGATGTAAAAATTCGTTTTTTATATGTTGAATAACAAAGTAAAAATTCAATTTTTATATATTGAATAGCGAAGTGAAAATATTATTTTTAAATTGAAAGTGAATAAATAAAAATGTGATTTTTATTTTAAAGACATCAAAATATAAAAATGTGTGATTTTTATATATGTAGAGAATACGGGCAACGAAGGTAACAAAAGGGCGAGAACAACGAATGTTTCTGCAAAAGAAGAGTCAAGATGATTGGATAGCTTTCGGTGAGAATTTCTCACCTTTCAATTTCATTTTCTAGTTATATATATACTAGGATGCAGACGGTGCTTAGTAGCACCCGACACAATCGTCCACAGACCATGGACATGTTTGTTTGGTTGCATAAATTAATTAGATGATTTGAATTTGGTTGGTTGGTAAATTGATTTGATTGATGTGTGAATGGCGTGGGCCTTCACTAGACCGGGGATAAGGCTAGGCCTCGTCCCGTTTCTAGTATCGTGCCGTTATGCCGCCGAAATTTTCTAAAATAAATTAGAAAAATAAAAATATCATTTTATTGTGTAAATGAATGAAATAGAAATTAATGTGTTGAAAGGAAATAAAATATTTATATAGTTAAAAATATTTTATCGTTAAAAATATAATTTTTAACATGAATGTGAATAAATAAATATCCATTTACAAACCGGACGGTTTGTTGATGTACACCTATTTGAAGGACATTGATTGGGTCGATAAATTTTACACATCGCCCAACTGCACAAATAAAATCTGTGTTTGATTGTTTGAAACCCCACACGGGTGTTGGGATGAAATTTGAAGTTTACTCATCCTGATTGATTAAATATGTCGATCGATTGATTGATAGGCTGTTATAAGCGTTAGATATCTATATTTGATGCTTATACAGTGTAGTGCACTTTGGTTGATGGTTGATTATTCTTCAATGCTATTATATACGTGCGATGTATGAAAATCCATATAATTAACATTATATGGTGATTGATTGGGCCTCATTCCAATTTAGAAGATAAAGAATAATATAATATAAAGGTTCATGTGTTAACTGTACTCATCCGTTGAGATTAGTCATGTGTTGAACGAAATATTTTTATAATAAAATTTACATCTTTATCAATATAATATAAAGGTTCATGTGTTGACTGTACTCATCCGTTGAGATTAGTCATGTGTTGAACGAAATATTTTTATAATAATACATCTTTATCAATATAATATAAAGGTTCATGTGTTGACTGTACTCATCCGTTGAGATTAGTCATGTGTTGAACGAAATATTTTTATAATAAAATTTACATCTTTATCAATATAATATAAAGGTTCATGTGTTGACTGTACTCATCCGTTGAGATTAGTCATGTGTTGAACGAAATATTTTTATAATAAAATTTACATCTTTATCAATATAATATAAAGGTTCATGTGTTGACTGTACTCATCCGTTGAGATTAGTCATGTGTTGAACGAAATATTTTGATGATAACAAATATTTTGATAATAGGAAATATTTGAAATAGAAATATGTGAAGCCGTGTTGATTAGATTGACGCCATTTTGACGTGAACGATATTTATATCAATTTTATTCATTTCGAAATAAATTGAATATATAACGATTTCGAAATGAATTGAATAGAAAACGATTTCGAAATGAATTGAATAGAAAACGATTTCGAAATGAATTGAATAGAAAACGATTTCGAAATGAATTGAATAGAAAACGATTTTGAAATGAATGGAATAGAAAACGATTTCGAAATGAATCGAATAGAAAACCAATTTGAAATGAATTGAATAGATAACGATTTCGAAATGAATGGAATAGAAAACGATTTCGAAATGAATTGAATAGAAAACGATTTCGAAATGAATTGAATATATAACGATTTCGAAATGAATTGAATATATAACGATTTCGAAATGAATTGAATACATAACGATTTCGAAATGAATTGAATATATAACGATTTCGAAATGAATTGAATATATAACGATTTCGAAATGAATTGAATATATAACGATTTCGAAATGGACTGAATAGAAAACGAATTTGATTTCAATTGAATATATAACGAATTTGATTCGAATAGAAAACCAATTTGAATTGAATCGAATAGAAAACGACTTTGAAACCAATTTGAATTGAATCGAATAGCAAACGACTTTGAAATTGAATTGAATTGAAAACGAATTCAAATTGAATTGAAAGCGAATTGAAAGGAACTCAAATTGAATTGAAATTTGAATTGAATAGAAATGAATTTTAAAACGAATTTATAAAGAAGAATTCAATTTTGCTTTGAATTGAAATGGAAGTTGAAATTGTTTTTGAAACGAATTCAAAACTATTTATAAAATTCGTTTTAAATAGAAATCGATGAAATATTTATTATATATATTATATATATAATATAATGGCCTGAATAGAACGCGCCGCGCCGCGGCAGTTCATAAATTTCGACCATTTATTTCAAACGAACATTACGGGAGATCCGACCGTCGGATTCTCCTAAAACCGGAACCTTTGGGTTCGTATCGAAAAGAGCTTTCTAACGAACATTAGAAATTTGAAATCTAACGGTTGGATTTGGAGATACGTCCAAATCAAATTTGGAAAAGGTCGCTGTAAGTGCAGTTCGATGGCCGTTGTTGGAAATCGACTATACGGGCCTTGATAAAATTATTAAAAATATCAATAATTTGTGTAAAATCATAAGAAATGATTTGGGAAAAATTGGGATGAAAAACTCCGTATTTGAAAAGATAAAGATAGATTTTTATCAAAATGAACTAGTTTGAACTAAATTTAAAACCCGATTTATTTTTAAATAAATAAATTAGATTTAAAAAGGGGTTTTAAATAATCGGAATTCCAAATATATTTGATTAGAATTGAACTAGAATTGATTTGTGGGTTTATCGTGAACTGTGTTTTAAGTAACACCTAGTTCTTTAACCCAATAAAAGGAGTTTTAACGAATCTGCAATTAGATTGAAATGTGAATTTACAATCTAAATTATCAAATTTAGAAAACGAGCGAGAATGGAGTATCACCAGTTTTGCTCCAAAGCGATAGTTAAATCTTTAATTAGATTTGAACGTGAAATGGTAATTTATTTTACCGATAACACCATAGTATTAGATATGGAGTATTACCAGTTTTGCTTCATGGGATGAATAGGTTGGGATTGGGAAATAAAATAAATAATTACTTCGGTATGGTTCGCTAATCTCGACTAGTTTAGAAAACCATAATCTGGTTTGAAATGACATCCAAAGGAAGATTAAAGGATAAATTTTAAAGAATTTATTTTGGATAAAATTAATGGGAACCTTTCCCTAAAAATGTGATTTTGTGAATAAAAGAATATTCTGAATTGGAATGAGGCGTATGTTGTATTTGTGTAACATTTGTTTTAATATACGCGGGTTGTTCGGAAAGGCCGGGTTTATACCCATTCTGAATAACCGATTCGACGATAAGTCGAAGATGAAGATGGTGGTCGAAGACCGGAAGTCTTCACATCGTTTGGATAATTACTGACGATCCTGATTGGGCTGTACACCCAAGAGGATGGAAATAGTTGGTGGTCGTCCAGACGTACTTGGAGATGGATGGATATGCGAGGAAAGTGCCTCCGGTTTCGTTCAAACCCAGAACGGACTTGTAAATGGATTGTGTGTCTGACATTGGATTTTATTCTGTGTTGATTGATTTCTATTAAATATACATCTGTTTGGCGGCGGAGAATTTATTCTTTTGCTTAACGCCCTTCTCTGAGACGTACGAGCTCAGCGGTTGTATATCGATGGACATCAGTCGCATAGCATGAATTGTCTGTGTGGCACGCTAAGATGCAATGATCAAGGCTTCTGTTGAAAAGAAAAGTCTTGTGTTTGATGATCAAAGCACGCCTACGTGGCAGCTTTGTGTATAACGTAAATTCGCGAGCCTCACACCTCGGTATGAGTTAAAAACGGGATACGGGCCGTTGGGAGAGCACGACGTTTCTTTCTAGCTTTGGTGGTGTCAGTGACTTACCAGTCCTGACATTTATATACTTTTCACCTTTGTGGTTGTTGGAATGAGGCGCCTCGATATAGGTCTGTAAGGACCGGGAAACGTGTGTTCAGGAATTGCCAATCCTCTAACGTAAGTGAGGACCGGCCCAACCGATCCAAGTGGCTGCCCAGAGTGCGTAGTCCTGAGCATTTGCTAGAGTGTCTCGAACGCGGAGAGGAGCTTGCCCCTTGCCTCGATTCATGACGGAAATCCAATTTCCAATACGAGATATTTCGGCTTTATTTGTAGAGCCTAGTATGGCGACATAGTAGCATGGGATACTATGCCGTCTATGATTTATAATTATGATTGAAATTGTTTTGACACTATACACTTATTATAGTATCAAATGATTTGTTTTAAACGTACCAATCATGTTTGGCTGTTATAAGGTAAAACCCTATCCTCCGGCTTGCGTTGCATTGTGTGATGGGACCTGGGTCTTATAACAGCTTCATTTTTCGAAAAAGCATTGCGTTATTTATTCTATATGCACTGGTATTCTTGGGAGGAAACCCGTTCCGTGTTATACGGCGTGGTCCCTTGAATTACTCTCTTTTAAAATAAAGTTTTAATAACTGTTTTAGTTCTCACACCAGTCACATGACTGACCTGGAGTTTATTGTTTTAACCTAAACTCTGGGTGCCCCTATTTTCCGCATGGGCAGCTAGTAGTTTTGGTTTTGCAGATTTATATTCACAGGATCCTGGTTTACAGCTGGAATGATATCCGGAAAGCTCTATATCCGTGTATCACCTTCAGTTGTGCTTTGTATTATTTTCCGCTGCTATGTAATTTATTGTAATCTCTGATATTTGTCGAATGTAATTTATTCATTTATACTCTGTATATTCTTGTATCTGATGTAATTGTTGTAAATACAATGAAATGTTCTTCCGTCTGCGTTTTATTTGTGTGTTGTTCTCAAAGTATCCGCTCTTTCCTTAACGGGGAAGAAACGGGTCCTCACATCCTTATCTCGAGCATGATTCTGGATTGAAGCTTAAAGCTGTGTCCAGAGTATAGTTGTCTTTCACTGCCTTAGTTATTTTATTTCCGCTGCACTGTATTGTATTATAATTTGTTGTAATTTATCTTCTGCTGTATTTTACATCGATGTACTCTGATATGTTCTGTACTCTGATGTAACATTACTGTAATGTTTATAAAAGTCTGTTGTTATTGCTGATGTTGTTGTATTCCCAGATTTAACGTATTCGGGTTTTGAACAGTCCTAGTCGATTTTGCGATCGATTGGGTCCGGGCGAAATCCGAGGCGTTACAGTTGGTATCAGAGCTCTGGTTAGCTCAAACTTTTGGTGTACAACTCGTTAGAACTGAACTAAAGACTCATCAGAGATTGGATAAATTTTCCGCCACCAAATAGATATATATTTAGCAGAGATCAACCATACAGTTCGAAATACAATGTTAGACGTGTAATCCTGTCTTTAACTGGGTTAAAGAACTAATGTCATTTAAAACATAGTTCACAATAAACCCAAATCACATTCCATTATTTATGGAATCTTCACGGAAAGACAAATCAATTTATATAATCGGTATCAATTTCCGTATCTGACCAATATTATAAATGGAATAACGACAAAGCCTTTTAAATTCCATATATATTAACAGTCCTCCTCCATAGAAGCTCATTTCGATTATTATCAAATTGAATTCCATTCGATTCCAATTTAATATATTAAATTGAAAAACTTAACTTTGGAAATTTTCCATTAAATATTAATAAAAAGATTTATAAATTCCAAATCACATTTCATTGTAAATCGGGTTAAAGAACGAAGGTCGTTAAAACCACAGTTCACAACAAACCCAATTCACATTCCATTTTCAATTCCAATTAAATGTTAATTTATTGGTAATTCTTTTTTAAATATTAATTAAAAGATTTATTCGTTTCAAATGGGGTTTAAGAACAGTGTTATTTAGACCCCATTCACGACAAACTCAAAATCCAATTCTTTTATTCAATTCCAATTAAATATCAATTAATTGGAAAAACTTCACTAAATCTTAATTAAAGATTTATTCTTTTCTCAGCTGGGTTTAAGAACATTGTCAATGAAGACACCATTCACGACAAACCCAAAATCCAATTCAATATCAAATACAAGGCTCTGAATAGAAATTATATCGGCTTATATTCAGTATCAAATTCTGAAATCAATAAATATCGTATTGGGAATAACGATATATATATCTTCCAAATTCCTCCACAATATCCATATAATCACGGAATCCAATATCAAAATATTCCGAAGATAATTTCGGTTCAAATCCATTCCAATTCATATATTGGAAATTCTGGTTATTTTTGAAACCATTTCAAATCCAATTTATTTATTTAAAAATATTGGATTATAATTCTAGTTCATAACTAGTTCATTTTTATAAAAATATATTTTTATCTTTACAAATGTAGAATTTTTCATCCCAATCCTTTCCAAATCATTTATTATGATTTTACACAAATTATCGATATTTTTAATAATTTTATCAAGTCCTGTACAGTCGGTTTCCATAAACGGTCATCGAACTGCACTTACAGCGACCTTTTCCAAATTTGATTTGGACATAATTCCAAATCCAACTGTTAGATTTCAAATTTCTTATATCTGTTGGAAAGCTCTTTTTGATACGAACCCAACGATTTTGGTTTTAGGAGAATCCGACGGTCGGATCTCCCGTAACGTCAATTTGAAGTCAATGGTCGAAATTCGCGAACTACCGCAGCGCGTTCTATTTAGGCCATTATATTATATATATAATATATATTTCGTCAGTTTCCATTTAAAACGTATTTTATAAATCGTCTTAAATTGGTTTTAAAAACAATTCCAACTTCATTTTCAATTTTAAATCAAAATTGAATTCTCCTTATCATTATAATATATAGACAATAATATTTTCAAAATATCAGATTTTGAAATAATTTCCTTTTAGATATTCATTGTAAAAATGAATAAAATCGATATAAATATAGTTCACGTCAAAATGGCGTTAATCTAATCAACACGGCTTCATATATTTCAATATTTTCGTGTCCACCTCAAATCGGACATCAAAATCATATTTTGATCCATCACTGAATATTATTATAAAATATTAGTTATTTTAAAATATTCATTACTCGTCATTTCAAATTATTCGTTAATTTAAAATATTCGTTCTTTCCGAATTGGAATCAAACACAGTCAATTGCTATATAATTTTATTTATATGGATTTCATACACACATGTACACAATAATAATCAAACACAGTCAGCCATCATTCAGAGTGCATTACACGACTGTTTAAGTGTTAAATATAAATAATTAACGCTTGCAACTGTCTGTAAACCCATCGATTGACATACAACTAAATATTGGGATTAGTGTATGTCCAATATCATCCCAATATCTGTGTGGGGTTTTCAAACAACAAACACTGATTATTATTTGTGTTGTTGGGCGATGTGTAAAATATATCGTCCCAATCCATATCAGTCAAATGTGTGTACATAAACAAATCGTCCGATTTGTAAATGAATATTTATTTTATTCACATACACGTTAAAAATTATATTTTTAACTATAAAATATTTATTTCAACTCATGAATATTTTATATAGTTCATTTATACAATAAAAATGATATTTTTATTATTCTAACATTTTTAGAAAATTTCAACAGTACAACGGCGTGATACTAGAACCGGAATAAGGTCTATCCTTATCCCTCGCCTAATAATGGCTCGCGCCATGTACAAACCAAATTCTAATTAATTCATTCAACCAAACAACCAAATTCAAACAAATAATCCAATCAACCAAACAAACATGGTTTCAAACAAAGGTGTCGGGTGCTACTAAACACTGTCTGCATCCTAGTATATATATTTAACTAGAAAATAAATTAAAGTGAGAAGTTCTCACCTTTGGGTTCCACTCCGTCGTTTCATTTCTGAATTTCTGAACCGTTTGGATTTGCCCGAAATTCAACGCAGTCTTTTCCACGTAGTTCATAGTAAAAATCACATTTTTATTATAATAACTATTTATTTTAAAAATCGCATTTTTGTTCAATGATCTTTATCTTTAAAAATCACATTTTTATTTCAATGCTAGGTAGATAAAAATCACATTTTTATATTTTTAAAAATCTCATCTTTTTATTTTATCCCTACATGTATAAAGATCATATTTTAATAACGTTATATTATATATATAAAAATCATATCTTTTTAATGCTACATGTATAAAAATTATATTTTTATAATATCGCTACATAAATAAAAATCATATTTTTATACGGCTACTTCATTATAAAAATTATATTTTTATAACGCTACTGTATATATAAAAATCATATTTTTATATAGCTATCTAGATAATAAAAGTCATATTTTGTTTATAAACATCAAATCTTTATTGTTTAAAAAACCAAATCTTTATGGTTAAAAAAAATCAAATCTTTATTGTTAAAAAAAATCAAATCTTTATGGTTAAAAAATCAAATCTTTATGGTTTAAAAATCATATTTTTATATAATTAAAAACCGTTGCTTTAATTACATAAAAAATCACAACATTAATTACATAAAAAATCACAACTTTAATTACGTAAAAAATCACAACTTTAATTACCTAAATGATTAAAATAAAATTAAAAACTCACATTTTACTGATGGAGGCTGAGGGGCTGCGGGTTCGTCGGAGATGGGGGAAACGGCGGCGTAGGGGTCAGGGAAGGTCGGGGGTGGCGTTGGCCAGGCGGTGGCGGCTCAGGAAGGGGGTGGTGGCAGCTCAGGAAGGGGGTGGTGGCAGCTCAGGAAGGGGGCGGTGGGGCTTACTTTGGTTTTGGGCCTGTTTGAAAGAGAGAGGAAGAAGGAGGAAGAAAAGGAGGCGCAGAGGAGAAGAACGTGGGTCGGGGGTGCGGCGCTAGACAGGGGGAGACAGCGGTGGCCTTCGACGGCGTCGAAGTAGGGGCGACGGGAAGACGCTGCACGATTTTCCTTTTTGGTTTTTTTTTTATTTCTGATCTGAGGAAGAGAGAGAAGAGGGTGGGGGCCATATATATTTTAATTTATTTCTCTTTTTTTCCTCCTAGATTTTTATTCGAACTCCAAACGAGACCCAATGACTGTCGCACCTAGCTAATTACCCCCATTTTGATCACAATGGGATATGTCCGGTAAGCTGATTCGACTGTATCGATTAGTTTTCGTTTAAATTAGAATTTAAATCAATTTATATTTAATTTAAACGTACATTTTAATTTACTGGAGCCACATTCTGACTCTTAAAATTCCAGAAAAATAAATCTGGCTATGTTTTGCCGATACGGTACTAACAAAACTAATTTCGTTGAATTTAGAGACCGTTTGAAAAACGGTCATTTTCCAGTTGATTAAATTCAAACTGAATTGACCAAACATGTTAAAATCCGCCATGCACACATATTGATTCCAAAAATTATGAAAATTGGAATCTAGCAATAATTTGATATTCCGGATTCAACAAAAGTGGTTTCGTCGAAAACGGAGGTCGTTTGCAAAATCGCTATTTTTAAGGGCTATATGTTATATAAATTCCATAGCGACTATTCTAAATTTTCAACTCGGCATAACTTTTTATTCCCGCTATGAAATCTGGATTTTTCACATTCGTTGGAAAGATATTTTCAAACAGATTCAAATAATTATAGTTTTACTGAAATCCGATTTATTCTGAATCATGTACATTCATTTGAAATTCGAAATAAAATTTTCAAACTACCGCGCCATTTCCAATTCCTTTTATAACCAAAATAATTATCTATGTTGTAACTACCATTTAAATAAATATATACGTTCTAATTATATTCAAAGTAAATTTCTAGTCATTATTATTCAAAATAAATCATTTTACATATTCAAAATTCATTAAAATAGCCAAAATATAAATTTTAAATTGGTTTTGATTTTCTTGGTTGTTACAGATTCAATCGAGTATATGGGTTTGTTTGATCTTAATTTCATCATTTCAAGTCAATTTCACCTAGATCTAATCGAGTTAAGTATATTTTCGATTTGGATCACAACTGTAACACCCCGTAATTTGAACATAAAAATTCACAAATTAAAGTATACTTAATTAAGTGAAATGGGTTGCGCAGAGAAATATATATATATATATATTGATATATATATATATATATAATTGAAAATTTAATAAATAAATATGCAAAAATGTTCAAAACAACGAATTGGGAGAGGGGAATAACCGAACCGGCCGATTTTTGAGGTCAACCCAAGCTCGCTGGGTCGACTAGGGGTTAATCCAGGGTGTTTGGCTGTCAACCCGTGGGCCGATTCGCTCAAATGCATATTTTGCATTTGAATGGTTCTCATGGTTCAGCTTTAATCTAAAGGCCCTAGATGGTTCCTACACTTGACTTCTTCCCCAAGACATGCTTTGATGGCTTGGATTGAATCTAGGGTTAATCCTATGGCTAATACTATCCTAATCCTCTATAAAAAGACCCCTAAACCTAGCCTAAATCACCATTATTCAATCCTACAACTAAACTATGTCAAATTTGTTCCTCTCATGGCCTCCACTCTCATGCTAAAATTCCTAAGCCTATTTCCATGAGAGATTACATGATCATATGAGTGTATGAGAGTTTCTATGTTCATATGAGAGCTTCTAAACTTGATTTCAAGGCAAATCTTCATCAAAGCAAGGATCTTTCTTATTATTTTCTCAAGGGTTTTATTGGAGCTTATTGATTTGGGGTTTTTGCTAGTGTGGCTTCGTCTCAATCTTTTTATATATTGATTTGTTCCTTCATAGCATTGTAAGCCCCCTCCTACTCTTAGATATTAACTATGAAGTTAAATGTTCATGTTGCAAGTTTTGGGTTTGAACTTGAGTAGGTTACATGCTTAGAAACTATCATGTTATGTGTAGATTTACCCTATGCATATTCGTAAAGTCACCACCTTGATTTTGTGGGCTAAAAGCTATAAGATTTATGTTGAAATGTTGCCTTATGCAACATAAGAACTCTCTTATCCCTTAAGTTAACTTGCATAGAATGCTAGATGCGAACTTCTAGCCATTTTTCTATGTCATCTATCACCATGATTCACCTATATGCTAAGTTTTGGGATTATGCATGTTTTTGGGGCTTAATAATGTAATATGCAAGTTTACCCCTTTATATGACATGCATACATATGCAAGTTTACCCCTTTGTATGACATGCATACATATGCAAGTTTACCCCTTTGTATGACATGCATACATATGCAAGTTTACCCCTTTAGATGACATAAGAAACATGTGCAAGTTTATCCCTTTTTGATGTTATGCATGTTTGAGGTCAAACCCCCTTAGGATACCATGCATGTTTGGAGCCAATCCCTTTTGTGGCATCGTGCATGCTTTGGGGTCTATATGTAGCCATAGTATACCTACTATGTTGACTTGTTTTCACTTATGTGAAAACAAGATTTGGGGTAGTTAGGCAAACAAGATAATGACATGAAAACTTGACTTGAGGTTACATGTGAACACGACATGTAAGTTGAACCAAAATGGGGGCATGACATGTGGGGTAAACATGGAACTTGAACTAGACGTGGGAGGGTTGTAAGTGTAATATGACAATAGACCAAACATGAAAGTGGCCAACTCGAGGTTGGGTTGAGTTTGTAGCATAAATCTACCCGGACCCGCCCGGCTTAACTAGTGGCTATAAATAATAGGACCCAATGTGAGAAGTTGGTCATGTCGCGCCTAAGACCCGAGGTTAGACTAAGTTGTGGTGTAAAACTACCCGGACCCGCCCGGCTTAACTAGTAACCACAACAAGGTCTAATGTGAGAGGTTAAGGGTGCATTAATTAAATTAATGCCACATGATAAGGTTAAGTAAATTTGACTAATGACACTTAACCGATATGACACGAATGGGTAGGTTAAGTTAAACCGGACTTGGTTCCTTATTGACACTTAACCATACAAGACAGTTAGGGGATGGGGTTAAGTAATTTACACTTAACTAATCTAAACACGGTAATTAGATGGGGTTAAGTAACTAAGACCTAACTAATCTAAACACGGTAATTAGATGGGGTTAAGTAATCTATACTTAACTAATCTGAACACGGGAATTCGATGGGGTTAAGTTAAACACTTAACCAATCTAAACTTGGTTATTCAATGGGGTTAAGTAACCAATACTTAACCAATTTAACATGATAATTTAATGGGGTTAAGTAACTTATACCTAACCAATTATACGTGATGATTTGATGAGGTTAAGTAACCTATACTTAACCAATCTAATAGGTGGACCTGATAAGGGTTAAGTCACAAGACCTTTTAAGATTAGGCTTAACCTTTGTAATACGATTAGTGGATGGGGTTAAGCTAACCCATACTTAACCAATCCGACTCGATAATCTGATGGGATTAAGATAATCCATGTTTAATCAATCTAACATGAAAATCTGATAGGGTTAAGGAAAATAAATACTTAACCAATTTGACTTGATAGGGTTAAGTCATGAGCTTCTTGGTACACTTAACCAACTTGTAGGGCTAAGCCTTGAACTTGAGTACTTAGCCAATCTTGACATGATTTGTAGGCGGGTCAAGTCACGAACTTGGATAACAACACTTAACCCATTTGACAAAACCCTAGCTCAGAGGACTAGGTTGGAAATCGTAGTTAACAAGGATAGCGGAAAGAGGGGCTAAGTGGTAAACCTTAGTTAAGGGTAACTAAGTAATAATTCTTAGCTAAGGACATGGGACTAGTTCATAAAGAGATGAGTAACCTGGTACGGTAGGCCATCGCTTAGTATACGAGGAGGAGCAAGTTATATGACTAGGATAAAAGCTCCAGCGAACTGGGTGACGAAGTGAAAGCTTCGGGGAACGTGAGGGTACTCTTGGTATCCCTCTGTGAGGTGGCGAGTGGTCCATGAAACCCGGCCTCACAGGGGTTAAGGTCTGCGGTAGAAGAGCCAAGAGTATGCCTTGGTTGCTATGCGAGCGACCTAAAGACTGGGATGGATTAGCGTGGAGTCGACGATACTTGATTTTGCCCCGGGATAGCATGTCGCCGACTACCTACCATCTTTAGTCAATCGTATACGTACAGAAAGGCAGGGAACTCCCAAAAGACCATATACTAGCTATCAAGTTATGGGTGAGGTTGGCTATCTGGAAGTGGGCATCGATGGGCCTTAGTGTAGTTCTCATACATGATTTTTCTTGGATTGCCTTTCAGTAGTTGAGGGAGGGGCCACGTGGGACCATAGCCACGGGTACAAAAACAGACCTTGATATCTGCATCAGCAGACGACTTAAAGCTCCCGGCCGAGTTCCGTATTTCTTGATTTGCCCTGGCACGGAACTCGGATGGCACATTGAGGAACATGTGCATCTAGACATGGAAAACAATTCACGATACATACATGGGATAAAGGACGCGGTTGACGGGTGGCATAATCCCTAGTGGCCCTAGGTGGCTGAACCCAAACCGAGACACGGAAACGTTCATTAGGTAGCATAATCCCTAGTGGTCCTAGGTGGCATAAATCCTAAGTGAACGCGCGATAGTTCATGGTAAGGAAACATAACTTGATCAAGGGTAGCAGTCCAAAATAACCTCAAGGATAAAACGTTTACATGGGAAAGCCCGTATGGCCTACAGCAAAGGACTGAACTTATACATGGATAGAAACATACAAGTTGGGAAAACCTACATATGCTATATATTAGGTTGACATGGACCATTACATGACATTGGGCAAGGGACATTCATAGTTAACACATGACGCGGGTTGGGATACTAGTACGAGGGGTGCAGAGCAAATATACATGTTAGGACCAGGGGAAATATACATGATAGATACCGTGGGACGTTATACAGGGTAGATACCTTGGGATAGTATACTTGATAGAAACCTGACAATGTGATACCTTGATTTATCTTGACACCGTAGTTTATCATGACACACTCGTGTATCTTGGTACAGTAGTTCATCCTGTTATATTGGTTTAGCTTATCTATCTTGTCATCATACTTATGTTCATCTCAGTTCCTCATGCCAGTTAACTTTACTAGTTTATATACTGATAGTAGATAGGGCTTACCAGTCTTTATGACTAACCCTGTTTTCTTTCGCCTCTTGTCTTCCGTTTCCCCCCCCCCCCCCCCCAGGTTACAGGGAGGAAATGCTATTGTTAGTTTGGACTTCTTCTGTTTGAAGGTCATCACGCATGGCTTGGACTTCTCTTGGCTATGGCTACTTTACTTATGAAATGGCTTTATGCTTCTTTATTATTGCAAGACAGGTTTTTATGTATTTTGATGTAAAAGGCTTTAGACCTTATTTATTAATGATGTGAAAGTTGATTTTACTTCCGCTGTTTTATATATATATGTTCTGTCTTGTAATATTTCTGTACATGTTTACCAATAATACCCCTCTAAAGCTAGTGCATTCCTTTGCGAGTGACACTAGCGGAGGTGGGGCATTACATTTGGTATCAGAGCAGAAGGTTACCAGACTGGGCAAAAGTTTTTAAAACCTTCTGAAAATTATTGGAAAAAAAAAACGTTTACAAAGAAGCATTTTTCAAGAAAAGTTTTTAAAGGCTATTCCCCAAAAGCCATTAGCACTGTCCTTTGTTTCCTTGATCGAATCTCTTTTCCTTTCTTCCCTCCATCTGTAGTTACAGCAGTTCTAACTGCGACTAATCCTTGTCTAGCCACGTAAGTATTTTCCCGTGCGATGGAGGTGGTTCTCGAGAGACCTGTTGTCGTGGTACAAGGAAGGATAATAAGAGTAAGGATAAAGGACGCGAGCTTAAGAATAAGCAACTGTTGTTATGGCTTAGTCCATCAAGGAGGACAAGGACAAGATCATCGGAGAGGGCAATTGTACACTCCCATTTCTAGGGTACCTAAAAGAAATGGTACCGTTTCTGGTAAAGGTTTAGTCGTTCTTTTCTATCATCCCGTCCAGACTTTGTCTTGATCATCGTATCATTTAAGTCTGCTTGGATAGTTGAGTCTCTGCACCTTAGTACTAGCATGGTAGAGGATCCCTGTTTTTATCCCAAAATCTGGTTGGAGAGTCGGTCCATTTATTCATGACTTGTTGGATTTGAGAACGTCTATGCCAAGTGTTGAGATTAGAAGCAATACTTCTATTGTTGAGCTATGGATGGATTCTAGGGGTAAAGTGGTTATCCAGTAAGGGATACCATTCTCGGTCTTGGAAAGAGGACAGTCAGACTCTTGGCTTGCTTTGGTAATACCTTCGAAGTCTCGTGTAACCTTTTGGGTTCTGTCATGGTTAGTTACCTAGAATCTCTTAATGCATTTATCGGAAATCTCTGATCCAATCGAGTAACGTCCGCCAATAAGACGGATAGTTCATTCTGCTTGAGCATGGGTTACAGGAACCACCCTAGTAAGTGCACGTGGTAACATAGATTGGCATTGGTAAACGAGATCCAGAATTCACTAGTGAATTTTGGAGAGCTTGCATGAGTACGTAGATATGGTTGAGCCAAGTATACTAGGGAAAGAATAAAGAATAAATGAAAGTGGAACGAGAGGCGACAGTGAAAAGAGTTCCGACTCATACCTTGGAAATAGGAATCAAGGAGCTACGAAATCATGAAGTCAAAGGCGGTCAAGGCACAATGGAATTAAGTTCGTGGAAATGCGGCTCAGACTCGCGCATCATGTATCTTTTTAAGAGTGTATCTTTGATCCTTGGTTCACCTGTAGGGCTTACTTGCATGCTATTGCTTGGTGGATATCCTCTCGGTCTTGTTTCTGTTACAAACCCCGTAAGGAGTTTGTCTTGTTTATCTCCTCGGTCTTATCTTGGGAACCTTAGATAGAACTCTATGGATGTAAACATGTATTTGAAACATGTTATGATTGATATGGTTGCAAATGGTTGCAAGTGGTTGCTCGTGGATGCGCGAATACACATTAGATACTAGATTGACGCGGTCACGTTTCATGTTGCATATGCACGAGTATTTATACTTGTTTATGGATTAAATTAAATGTGTTATCATGCGGATGTTGCATATGAATGAATGTTTGTGCACGCATATAGTACTTATATAACTAGGACTATTCGCATACATGTTGGACTCATGGCACTAAACATATTTTGCATTAGAAAGATCATTCAGGCCTGATCATTAGCATTAGCTAAGGAGCATATACACACACGTTCTGCATATGTTCATATGGCATTAGAAATCATCTAAGGACAATGGTTGCCTGTGGATGATGTTTTGAGTAGATGGATGATGGATAGTAGGATACGTTCTTCCTAACTTGGAGATTTCGGGGACGAAATCCTTTAAGGAGGGGAGAATGTAACACCCCGTAATTTGAACATAAAAATTCACAAATTAAAGTATACTTAATTAAGTGAAATGGGTTGCGCAGAGAAATATATATATATATATATATTGATATATATATATATATATAATTGAAAATTTAATAAATAAATATGCAAAAATGTTCAAAATAGCGAATTGGGAGAGGGGAATAACCGAACCGGCCGATTTTTGAGGTCGACCCGAGCTTGCTGGGTCGACTAGGGGTTAATCCAGGGTGTTTGGCTGTCAACCCGTAGGCCGATTCGCTCAAATGCATATTTTGCATTTGAATGGTTCTCATGGTTCAGCTTTAATCTAAAGGCCCTAGATGGTTCCTACACTTGACTTCTTCCCCAAGACATGCTTTGATGGCTTGGATTGAATCTAGGGTTAATCCTATGGCTAATACTATCCTAATCCTCTATAAAAAGACCCCTAAACCTAGCCTAAATCACCATTATTCAATCCTACAACTAAACTATGTCAAATTTGTTCCTCTCGTGGCCTCCACTCTCATGCTAAAATTCCTAAGCCTATTTCCATGAGAGATTACATGATCATATGAGTGTATGAGAGTTTCTATGTTCATATGAGAGCTCCTAACTTGATTTCAAGGCAAATCTTCATCAAAGCAAGGATCTTTCTTATTATTTTCTCAAGGGTTTTATTGGAGCTTATTGATTTGGGGTTTTTGCTAGTGTGGCTTCGTCTCAATCTTTTTATATATTGATTTGTGCCTTCATAGCATTGTAAGCCCCCTCCTACTCTTAGATATTAACTATGATGTAACAGCCCGCATTTTATGTATCGGAAGATCATAAAATAATTTTATTTTATTCCCTGAGGGTTGGATCATTCTCATCTTTTAGTATGTTGCTTATGGGGATGTGAGACATGTCCATAAATTTTACCGATTTTGTTTGTGACCATTTTGCCCCTGTCAGTCTTGTACAGGGCATAACTTTTGACTCAGGTCGAATCAGAGGGTGAGACCTGTGCCATTGGAAAGGAATTGATGATTCTCTTTCCGTTGAGTGGTTACATTAAGGATTTGGTTCAGCGGTTTGGGAGAAATCGCTGTTTTAAGGTTTTTCAGTTGGCTGTTCAGGTTTTGGAAGGATAATGGGCTGATTTGGAGGAGGCCCATTAGGGGGTTGGTGGAGGCTATAAATAGGGGGTAAGGGATATGGAGAAAGGTTGGCATTTTCCATTCTCTTATGGGGAGGTTTTGATCTCCTTCTTCCTCTAACATCTTTCCACCATTAAAATTCCAAAATCCAAGGAGGGAAATCGAAGATCTACACCATAAGAGGCCAGATCTACATCGTTTCAAGGGCGAATTCATCGGATTGAGGAGTTTGATTCGAGATGTTCGCTGTCCGGATTGCTTTTTCATTGTTTTTACATTGATTTGGAGAATCGGTGAGTGATTTACATCTCTCATTCGGATTCATGCAAGTATATGGGTTTTAGGATGTTAATTTCATAATTTCCATGTTATTTTCCTTAGATCCACACCATGCTAAGTCCATTTTATATATGAATCACCTTAGGATCTGATCTAGATAATTTAAGTGGTTAATTTTATGAGTTTTCTCAAGATTATGCAAGATAGATCCGTTTTTATGTTCATATGATTCACTTATCATGTTTTGGGAAATTTATGTGTTTTGATGGAAATTGTTAGATTGATGATATTGTTGGTTGCATAACATGTTTGTGATTGCGTTTGGATGAATCGGATAAGCTGGTTTCGTCGGATTCGTCGTTTGGCGAAGTTTTGGTCGAAATCAGAATCGAATTGGAGATGTGCAGGTTTCTGGTCGGTCTGATGGCTCTGGTCGGTCCAGAAGGGTCTGGAATGAGGTGGTCGGTCATATTATGGCTTGGGGAGCAAGTCAGGGAGTTGGTCTGTCGGACGGAGTTGGTCCTGGTCGGTCCGATGGATCTGGTCGGTCTTGACGGGGTCGGTCCAAAGCTGGTTGCTATGGAGGAGCTGGTTGCTCAGGAGGAGCTGGTCGTTCTGGAGCAGGCTAGTCGGTTTTAAGCTGGTCGTTCTGGGGCAGGCTAGTCGGTTTTAAGCTGGTCGTTCTGGAGCAGGCTAGTCGGTTTTAAGCTGGTCGTTCTGGAGCAGGCTAGTCGGTTTTAAGCTGGTCGTTCTGGAGCAATGCTAGTCGGTTTTGACTGGGTCTTGGAGCTGGATGGTTTGATCGGTCCAGAAAGCTGAGGAGGGAGTCTGGTCGGCTCAGGGGGGGTCCTGGTCAGTCCAGGAGGAGCAAAGGGAGGTCTGGTCGGTCCAGGGGGATCTGATCGGTCCAGAAGTACCAAAGGGGGTCTGGTCGGTTCAGAATGGGTCTGGTCGACGTTTCTAGTGGAAATTTCTGATCGGACACTTCTAGTGATGACGTAACTTCGAGGTGGTTCAAGCAGGGAGGCTCGAAGTGGTGAATGTGTTCATTGATCAAGGTGGAACAATGAATGCGGTGACAACTCAAAGGTCGTGAGTTGGTGGATAATGGCTGCTCGAGAAGGTTGCTTGAGCTATAAAACATCGTCAAGGTTGGACGATTAGAGATGCGAAGGCCGAGAAGTCACCGTTGTCGTAAGTTCTAGCAGGCTCAAAGCAGGGGTACGATGGGTATCGTTGAAAGGCCCAAAAGACCGGTTGTTGGTCGAGTACCCTGGGTCTTCCGGTTGGGGAAAGGCCTAGTGTCAAGGTTGGACATTGCCAAGGTTGGGCATATGGAGTTCATGCTAGAACTGGGGTTACCATTAGCCCTTGACATATGGCAAGGTTGGTCGTCATACGATAATGATGGTTTCGAAGCAGGATTGGCGGTGATAGCCAGAGTCTGTCATGTATGCTGGATGTTTTGCATGTGCCATCCCACGTGGGTTATCCAACATCGAAGTAGATGTTCCTTGAGTGCTTGTCTGATATTGGTTTCGGCCTCTGGGGCTTGTATTCAAGGGATGTCGAATTCGACTAGGATGATCTACGTGAGATATATATAATCTCGATGCCATAATTGCTATTGTTGGTTGTTTCTGTTTTCCATGGATGGATGGTTGTTCTGGTTCCTATGGATTAATGGTTGAAATGCTTGGTGTAAAGGCTATCACTGTCCGATGTGGGGAAGATAAGGTTGAGTTCTTCTCTGGTGATGTGGGTAGATAAGTTGTTCATTTACCCATTCTCATATGCTTTCTTGTTGAAGTTTGTTAGCTGTATTATCGCTCACTAAGACTATTGTCTGACTCAAGGTTTTATGTCTCCTCTTATTACCTTGGGTTGTTCATCCGGTTGTGGATGGGCAGACTAAGTAGCAGGTTACAGGTAATGGAGCTTAGTGATACGAGGAAGCTGAGCGATGACGAGCAGGAGGCTGGCGTACCAGTTTTATTCTATCTAGTATTTCTGTTTCCGCTGTTTGGGTTGCTTGAGAGTTGTAGTGAGGCCTTATGTACAAACTTGGATATCGGTTGGATAATCTTTCTGGATGTTGAAAGAGTTTCAAAAGTTTGCTATATGATACCTCATTACTATTACCTGTTGTATATGTTCTATTATACTTTATCCTTGCGCTGTGAGTTCTACGACAGGTTTCGATGTGTTCACTTACTATGATGGTCGTCCATAGCAGCCTGGCACGCCTTCCAGCGCATTATTCCTCTTGTTTAGTGCAGGGGTTATGGGCGGTCGTCACATTTGGTATCAGAGCTCTGGTCAACGATTTTGGCCAAAGTTCGAAGACGTAATTACGTATGAGAGACGTATTTGTAGATTTCAGTTGGATGTTTACTATATATATTAGTATATATAGTAGTAGAGGTTGTATCTCTTTAGCAGTTTTCTTAGAAGTGGCTAATTATTCTAAATTGCAGATTTAGAATGAGTAGACGACCATCAAGACACGCTGCTAGGGGAGCTAATACTGGAGGGGGAAATGGTGGTGAACCAGATTACCCGGCCATGTTTGAAGCCATGGCAGAAGCAATTATGCGAAGGGTACCCGCTCCAGTGGCGGCTACGGTAGATGTAGGTGTGCGAGTTCCTAGGGT
Organism: Allium sativum; assembly: GCA_030737875.1. Taxonomy (NCBI): domain Eukaryota; kingdom Viridiplantae; phylum Streptophyta; class Magnoliopsida; order Asparagales; family Amaryllidaceae; genus Allium; species Allium sativum. The sequence continues at coordinate 301,586,870 of CM060921.1, forward strand.
AGATTTTGCAAAGATGTGCAAGGACTTTACATCTCTAGGAGGGAAACCATTCAAGGGAACTGAGCCAGCTGAAGAGGTTCAGAGGTGGATGGATTCATGTGTTCGAATCTTTGGAGACTTGGGTATTGAGGATGCAATGAAGAGAAAACTTGCATCAAGGCAGCTGCAGAGCAGGGCCATGGAATGGTGGAATTCTGTTATACTCGAGACTCCGGAAGAGGAGATTTCATGGGAGCAATTCCAAGCTAAGTTTGAAGAAAAATTTATCTCCACTGCTCAGAAGTCCGTTCTCTTCAAGAAGTTCGTAAAGTTGAAGCAGAATGGCAGATCAGTGTTTGACTACATTTCTGATTTTGAGGCTTTATCTAGGTATGCTCGTTCATACATTGATACACCTTATCAGAAGAACGAGAAGTTTGTCTTGGGTTTGGATGCACATATTGGGAAGCCACTTGTGGATCATCTTGATGATTCATTTGAAAAGATCGTGGAAAAAGCTATTCGCCATGAGAGCTTGTTTCCCAAGGAAGCAAATGTTGTCGCTGCAACCAAGGAAGCTCATAAACCACAGCAGGGTGGTAATAATAAAAAGAGGAAGCAGCAACAACAGAAAGGAAAGGATGGCCAAAAGAAACCCAAGAGTGAGGTGGTTTGCTTTAACTGCCAACAGAAGGGTCATTATTCAAATGAGTGCAAGAATCCCAAAGCTGAGAACAAGTGCTTCAAGTGTGGAAAGCCTGGGCATGAGAGGAAAGATTGTCCAGAATCAGCTAAGGGCAAGCAGATTGTGAAGGCATATGCTTTGGACGCTGTGCCATCTTCTTCAAGAGCTCCTACTGCGGAAGAGAAGGGAAAGGGTGTCGTGGTGCAAGGTACTTTTTCCGTTAACGATGTTTCAGTTCGAGTGTTGTTTGATACTGGAGCATCACATTCATTCATCTGCAATGAGCTTGTGTGTCGCTTGGGTTTGGAACCCGAGATTTGTGATAGACCATTGATCGTGACTAATCCAGTTGGGGGTTCATCCAGTTTGTGCATGATTTGCCGTGGTCTAGTATTATTGAGTCATGGTTGCTCTTTTATGTGTGATTGTTTTGTTCTTAACTTCGCTGGGTATGGGATCATCTTGGGAATGGATTGGCTCAAGAAGTATGCGGCAAGGGTGAATTGCGAGAAGCTAGAGGTGAGGGTCGGGGATGTGGAAGGGCGAAAGGTGTTGATTAGATGTAAGCGCGAAGACGGGGTCTTCCTGAGTTATCTATATTCGCTTGGGATTCCACAGGAAGACCTGTCATCAGTGCTGATCGCTAATGAGTATGTTGATGTCTTTGACGAGGTCAAAGGGTTGCCGCCGCATCGTGAGATCGAGTTTAGGATCGATTTGGTCGAAGGTGCGAGACCAATTGTTATGCCACTTAGGCGGATGGCGCCTAAGGAACAGCGAGAGTTGGAGGTGCAAGTTAGAGACCTTTTGGGAAAAGGTTTCATTCGGAGGAGTGTTTCCGAGTGGGGTGCACCAGTCATGTTTGCAACTAAAGCAGATGGCTCGTTAAGGTTGTGTGTGGACTATCGTAAGCTGAACAAGGTGACTAAGAAGAACAAGTATCCGTTGCCAAGGATTGATGACTTGTTCGATCAGCTTCACGAAGCCAAAGTGTTTTCTCAGATGGATTTGGCAACGGGATTTCACCAGTTGAGAGTAGCTAAGGATAGTGTGCCAAAGACTGCTTTTAGGACACCGTCCGGATTTTTCGAGTGGTTGGTGATGCCATTCGGGTTGACTAACGCGCCAGCGTATTTTGTGGATCTTATGAATAGAGTGTTCAGAGATCAGTTGAATAAGTTCGTGCTTGTGTTCGTGGATGATATACTGGTTTACTCCAGAAATGTGGAGGAACATAAGATGCAATTGAGAGTTGTGTTAGAGATCTTGCGAAAGCATCAGCTTAAAGCTAAGTTCTCAAAGTGTCACTTCTGGAAGGATGAAGTGAGGTTCTTAGGTCATGTTGTTTCTGGAAAAGGTATAGCGGTTGACCCCGCTAAAGTTGCAGCAATCCAGGACTGGGATAGACCTAAGAATGCAACGGATGTTCGGAGTTTCCTTGGATTGGCTGGTTATTACCGAAGGTTTATCAAGGATTTCCCTAAGATGGCTGCACCATTAACAGGATTGACAAAGAAGAACCAAGTGTTCGCATGGGATGCGAAGTGTGAACAAGCGTTCGAAATCTTGAAGGAGAGATTGACGAGTGCACCTGTGTTGACCATTCCAAGTGGGAATGAAGAGATGGTGGTATATACTGATGCATGTGGTACTGGACTTGGAGCAGTGCTAATGCAGAAGGATAAAGTAGTGGCTTACGCAAGTCGACAGCTAAAGCCACATGAGAGAAACTATCCAACTCATGATTTGGAGTTGGCAGCGATTGTGTTTGCTCTAAAGATGTGGAGACATTACCTGTTGGGAATACGATTCGAGTTGTTTACGGATCACAAGTCGTTGAAGTATCTTTTCTCCCAAAAGGATTTGAATCTTCGGCAGCAACGATGGTTAGAGTTTCTGGCATCGTATGATTTTGGGATAGCCTATACTCCTGGCAAAGGCAATGCAGTTGCAGATGCATTGAGTCGAAGACACGCAAGTTTGGGAGCGATGTTTTCGGAATGGAAGGGCCTCGAGTATTTGGCAAGGTTCGATTTCAGGCCAAGGTGTGAGTTGGAACCTGAAATATTGGAAAGCTTGTCGATAAGACCTACTCTTATCAAAAGGATTGGCGAGGGCCAAAAGAAAAATGCGAAGCTTGTCGAGTCCATTCAGAAACTGAAACCAGAGGATAAGGAGTTCGAGGTCGACCGAGAAGGCTGGCTTCGAAAGCAAGGACGGTTAGTTGTTCCTGATGTCGACGGATTGAGGGATGAGGTTCTGAGATAATGTCATCACTCGAAGCTAACGATTCATCCCGGTGGTAATAAAATGTATCAGGACATGAAGCGAGTCTACTACTGGGAAGGGATGAAAACAGATATTGGAAAATTCATTTCCAAGTGTATGAACTGTCAATTAGTGAAAGCTAAACAGAAGAAGCCGAGCGGTTTACTTCAGCCATTAGAGGTTCCTACGTGGAAGTGGGAGCAGATATCGATGGATTTTATCGATCGACTACCTAGAACGAGGGCAGGGAATGAAGGGATTTGGGTCATTGTGGATCGTTTGACCAAAAGTGCGAGATTTATTCCTGTCAAGTCGACTAGGACAGCGTCAAAATTGGCTGAGCTTTATGTGAAATGGATAGTTCGATTCCATGGTGTCCCAAAGAGGACCGGGATCCATTGTTCACGAGTGGATTTTGGAAAAGTTTGCAAGAAGCTTTGGGAACCGAGTTGTGCTTAAGTACGGCATATCATCCCCAAACTGATGGTCAGACCGAGAGAGTCAACCAAGTTTTAGAAGATCTCCTGAGGGCTTGTGTGATGGACTTCGGAGGATCATGGGAAGACCATCTGCATCTGGTTTAGTTTGCGTATAATAATAGCTACCAGTCGTGTATTGGGATGGCACCATACGAGGCGTTGTATGGAAGGCCGTGCAATTCTCCAGCTTGTTGGTTAGAAACTGGAGATAAGTTGGTACTTGGGCCTGAAATGATTAGAGAAATCTCGGATTGTATTGAGATTGTTCGACAACGAATGAAAGCGGCCCAAGATCGTCAAAAGAGTTACGCCGATAAGCGTCGTAAGGATTTAGAATTCGACGTAGGTGATATGGTTTTCGTGAAGATTTCATCGATGAAACATATGGTTCGATTCGAAGTAAAGGGAAGTTGGCTCCTATGTTTGTTGGACCATTTCCGATAGTCGAGCAAATAGGAAAGCTCGCATATAGGTTGGAGTTACCCGAGAAGATGTCGAGTGTGCATAATGTTTTCCATGTGTCGTTTCTACGAAAGTTTTTGCACGACTCGAATGTGGTGGTATCTCCAGAACAGTATGAAGATTTAGAAGTCGAGACCGCAGTTGCGAAACCTCGTAGGCCACTTCGTGTTGTGGGAAATGATACGAAACAGCTTAGGAGGAAGACGGTTAAGCTAGTCAAGGTACAATGGAGTGAAGATGGCGATGATTGTACATGGGAGACGGAAGAGAGCATGAAGGCGACTCATCCAGAACTTTTCATCGGTAGGACCCTTTGATTGTATCATCGTTATATCGTTGTATCTTGTTGTTGTGTGGTAGAATTCCGCGTGCTAGGATAAGGCTATGGATGCATGGCTTGATGGTTGCTAGATTGGATGATAGAATTGGCTTCACATGGATGATAGGCATGCGGAATTGTTGTGGTTGCTTATGTTTGCTTGGAATTTCGGGGGCGAAATTCTTAAGGGGGGAGAATGTAACAGCCCGCATTTTATGTATCGGAAGATCATAAAATAATTTTATTTTATTCCCTGAGGGTTGGATCATTCTCATCTTTTAGTATGTTGCTTATGGGGATGTGAGACATGTCCATAAATTTTACCGATTTTGTTTGTGACCATTTTGCCCCTGTCAGTCTTGTACAGGGCATAACTTTTGACTCAGGTCGAATCGGAGGGTGAGACCTGTGCCATTGGAAAGGAATTGATGATTCTCTTTCCGTAGAGTGGTTACACTAAGGATTTGGTTCAGCGGTTTGGGAGAAATCGTTGTTTTAAGGTTTTTCAGTTGGCTGTTCAGGTTTTGGAAGGATAATGGGCTGATTTGGAGGAGGCCCATTAGGGGGTTGGTGGAGGCTATAAATAGGGGGTAAGGGATATGGAGAAAGGTTGGCAATTTCCATTCTCTTATGGGGAGGTTTTGATCTCCTTCTTCCTCTAACATCTTTCCACCATTAAAATTCCAAAATCCAAGGAGGGAAATCGAAGATCTACACAATAAGAGGCTAGATCTACATCGTTTCAAGGGCGAATTCATCGGATTGAGGAGTTTGATTCGAGGTGTTCGCTGTCCGGATTGCTTTTTCATTGTTTTTACATTGATTTGGAGAATCGGTGAGTGATTTACATCTCTCATTCAGATTCATGCAAGTATATGGGTTTTAGGATGTTAATTTCATCATTTCCATGTTATTTTCCTTAGATCCACACCATGCTAAGTCCATTTTATATATGAATCACCTTAGGATCTGATCTAGATAATTTAAGTGGTTAATTTTATGATTTTTCTCAAGATTATGCAAGTTAGATCCGTTTTTATGTTCATATGATTCACTTATCATGTTTTGGGAAATTTATGTGTTTTGATGGAAATTGTTAGATGGATGATATTGTTGGTTGCATAACATGTTTGTGATTGCGTTTGGATGAATCGGATAAGCTGGTTTCGTCGGATTCGTCGTTTGGCGAAGTTTTGGTCGAAATCAGTATCGAATTGGAAATGTGCAGGTTTCTGGTCGGTCTGATGGCTCTGGTCGGTCCAGAAGGGTCTGGAATGAGGTGGTCGGTCATATTATGGCTTGGGGAGCAAGTCAGGGAGTTGGTCTGTCGGATGGAGTTGGTCCTGGTCGGTTCAATGGATCTGGTCGGTCTTGACGGGGTCGGTCCAAAGCTGGTTGCTATGGAGGAGCTGGTTGCTCAGGAGGAGCTGGTCGTTCTGGAGCAGGCTAGTCGGTTTTAAGCTGGTCGTTCTGGGGCAGGCTAGTCGGTTTTAAGCTGGTCGTTCTGGAGCAGGCTAGTCGGTTTTAAGCTGGTCGTTCTGGAGCAGGCTAGTCGGTTTTAAGCTGGTCGTTCTGGAGCAGGCTAGTCGGTTTTAAGCTGGTCGTTCTGGAGCAGGCTAGTCGGTTTTAAGCTGGTCGTTCTGGAGCAATGCTAGTCGGTTTTGACTGGGTCTTGGAGCTGGATGGTTTGATCGGTCCAGAAAGCTGAGGAGGGAGTCTGGTCGGCTCAGGGGGGTCCTAGTCGGTCCAGGAGGAGCAAAGGGAGGTCTGGTCGGTCCAGGGGGATCTGATCGGTCCAGAAGTACCAAAGGGGTCTGGTCGGTTCAGAATGGGTCTGGTCGACGTTTCTAGTCGAAATTTCTGATCGGACACTTCTAGTGATGACGTAACTTCGAGGTGGTTCAAGCAGGGAGGCTCGAAGTGGTGAATGTGTTCATTGATCAAGGTGGAACAACGAGTGCGGTGACAACTCAAAGGTCGTGAGTTGGTGGATAATGGCTGCTCGAGAAGGTTGCTTGAGCTATAAAACATCGTCAAGGTTGGACGATTAGAGATGCGAAGGCCGAGAAGTCATCGTTGTCGTAAGTTCTAGCAGGCTCAAAGCAGGGGTACGATGGGTATCGTTGAAAGGCCCAAAAGACCGGTTGTTGGTCGAGTACCCTGGGTCTTCCGGTTGGGGAAAGGCCTAGTGTCAAGGTTGGACATTGCCATGGTTGGGCATATGGAGTTCATGCTAGAACTGGGGTTACCATTAGCCCTTGACATATGGCAAGGTTGGCCGTCATACGATAATGATGGTTTCGAAGCAGGATTGGCGGTGATAGCCAGAGTCTGTCATGTATGCTGGATGTTTTGCATGTGTCATCCCACGTGGGTTATCCAACATCGAAGTAGATGTTCCTTGAGTGCTTGTCTGATATTGGTTTCGGCCTCTGGGGCTTGTATTCAAGGGATGTCGAATTCGACTAGGATGATCTACGTGAGATATATATAATCTCGATGCCATAATTGCTATTGTTGGTTGTTTCTGTTTTCCATGGATGGATGGTTGTTCTGGTTCCTATGGATCAATGGTTGAAATGCTTGGTGTAAAGGCTATCACTGTCCGATGTGGGGAAGATAAGGTTGAGTTCTTCTCTGGTGATGTGGGTAGATAAGTTGTTCATTTACCCATTCTCATATGCTTTCTTGTTGAAGTTTGTTAGCTGTATTATCGCTCACTAAGACTATTGTCTGACTCAAGGTTTTATGTCTCCTCTTATTACCTTGGGCTGTTCATCCGGTTGTGGATGGGCAGACTAAGTAGCAGGTTACAGGTAATGGAGCTTAGTGATACGAGGAAGCTGAGCGATGACGAGCAGGAGGCTGGCGTACCAGTTTTATTCTATCTAGTATTTCTGTTTCCGCTGTTTGGGTTGCTTGAGAGTTGTAGTGAGGCCTTATGTACAAACTTGGATATCGGTTGGATAATCTTTCTGGATGTTGAAAGAGTTTCAAAAGTTTGCTATATGATACCTCATTACTATTACATGTTGTATATGTTCTATTATACTTTATCCTTACGCTGTGAGTTCTACGACAGGTTTCGATGTGTTCACTTACTATGATGGTCGTCCATAGCAGCCTGGCACGCCTTCCAGCGCATTATTCCTCTTGTTTAGTGCGGGGGTTATGGGCGGTCGTCACATATGAAGTTAAATGTTCATGTTGCAAGTTTTGGGTTTGAACTTGAGTAGGTTACATGCTTAGAAACTATCATGTTATGTGTAGATTTATCCTATGCATATTCGTAAAGTCACCACCTTGATTTTGTGGGCTAAAAGCTATAAGCTTTATGTTGAAATGTTGCCTTATGCAACATAAGAGCTCTCTTATCCCTTAAGTTAACTTGCATAGAATGCTAGATGCGAACTTCTAGCCATTTTTCTATGTCATCTATCACCATGATTCACCTATATGCTAAGTTTTGGGATTATGCATGTTTTTGGGGCTTAATAATGTAATATGCAAGTTTACCCCTTTGTATGACATGCATACATATGCAAGTTTACCCCTTTGTATGACATGCATACATATGCAAGTTTACCCCTTTAGATGACATAAGAAACATGTGCAAGTTTATCCCTTTTGATGTTATGTATGTTTGAGGTCAAACCCCCTTAGGATACCATGCATGTTTGGAGCCAATCCCTTTTGTGGCATCGTGCATGCTTTGGGGTCTATATGTAGCCATAGTATACCTACTATGTTGACTCGTTTTCACTTATGTGAAAACACGATTTGGGGTAGTTAGGCAAACAAGATAATGACATGAAAACTTGACTTGAGGTTACATGTGAACACGACATGTAAGTTGAACCAAAATGGGGGCATGACATGTGGGGTAAACATGGAACTTGAACTAGACGTGGGAGGGTTGTAAGTGTAATATGACAATAGACCAAACATGAAAGTGGCCAACTCGAGGTTGGGTTGAGTTTGTAGCATAAATCTACCCGGACCCGCCCGGCTTAACTAGTGGCTATAAACAATAGGACCCAATGTGAGAAGTTGGTCATGTCGCGCCTAAGACCCGAGGTTAGACTAAGTTGTGGTGTAAAACTACCCGGACCCCCCCGGCTTAACTAGTAACCACAACAAGGTCTAATGTGAGAGGTTGAGGGTGCATTAATTAAATTAATGCCACATGATAAGGTTAAGTAAATTTGACTAATGACACTTAACCGATATGACACGAATGGGTAGGTTAAGTTAAACCGGACTTGGTTTCTTATTGACACTTAACCATACAAGACAGTTAGGAGATGGGGTTAAGTAATTTACACTTAACTAATCTAAACACGGTAATTAGATGGGGTTAAGTAACTAAGACTTAACTAATCTAAACACGGTAATTAGATGGGGTTAAGTAATCTATACTTAACTAATCTAAACACGGGAATTCGACGGGGTTAAGTTAAACACTTAACCAATCTAAACTTGGTTATTCAATGGGGTTAAGTAACCAATACTTAACCAATTTAACATGATAATTTAATGGGGTTAAGTAACTTATACCTAACCAATTATGCGTGATGATTTGATGAGGTTAAGTAACCTATACTTAACCAATCTAATAGGTGGACCTGATAAGGGTTAAGTCACAAGACCTTTTAAGATTAGGCTTAACCATTGTAATACGATTAGTGGATGGGGTTAAGCTAACCCATACTTAACCAATCCGACTCGATAATCTGATGGGATTAAGATAATCCATGCTTAATCAATCTAACATAAAAATCTGATAGGGTTAAGGCAAATAAATACTTAACCAATTTGACTTGATAGGGTTAAGTCATGAGCTTCTTGGTACACTTAACCAACTTGTAGGGCTAAGCCTTGAACTTGAGTACTTAGCCAATCTTGACATGATTTGTAGGCGGGTCAAGTCACGAACTTGGATAACAACACTTAACCCATTTGACAAAACCCTAGCTCAGAGGACTAGGTTGGAAATCGTAGTTAACAAGGATAGCGGAAAGAGGGGCTAAGTGGTAAATCTTAGTTAAGGGTAACTCAGTAATAATTCTTAGCTAAGGACATGGGACTAGTTCATAAAGAGATGAGTAACCTGGTACGGTAGGTCATCGCTTAGTATACGAGGAGGAGCAAGTTATCTGACTAGGATAAAAGCTCCAGCGAACTGGGTGACGAAGTGAAAGCTTTAGGGAACGTGAGGGTACTCTTGGTATCCCTCTGTGAGGTGGCGAGTGGTCCATTAAACCCGGCCTTACAGGGGTTAAGGTCTGCGGTAGAAGAGCCAAGAGTATGCCTTGGTTGCTATGCGAGCGACCTAAAGACTGGGATGGATTAGCGTGGAGTCGACGATACTTGATTTTGCCCCGGGATAGCATGTCGCCGACTACCTACCATCTTTAGTCAATCGTATACGTACAGAAAGGCAGGGAACTCCCAAAAGACCATATACTAGCTATCAAGTTATGGGTGAGGTTGGCTATCTGGAAGTGGGCATCGATGGGCCTTAGTGTAGTTCTCATACATGATTTTTCTTGGATTGCCTTTCAGTAGTTGAGGGAGGGGCCACGTGGGACCATAGCCACGGGTACAAAAACAGACCTTGATATCTGCATCAGCAGACGACTTAAAGCTCCCGACCGAGTTCCGTATTTCTTGATTTGCCCTGGCACGGAACTCGGATGGCACATTGAGGGACATGTGCATCTAGACATGGAAAACGATTCACGATACATACGTGGGAAAAAGGGCGCGGTTGACGGGTGGCATAATCCCTAGTGGCCCTAGGTGGCTGAACCCAAACCGAGACACGGAAACGTTCATTAGGTAGCATAATCCCTAGTGGTCCTAGGTGGCATAAATCCTAAGTGAACGCGCGATAGTTCATGGTAAGGAAACATAACTAGATCAAGGGTAGCAGTCCAAAATAACCTCAAGGATAAAACGATTACATGGGAAAGCCCGTATGGCCTACGGCAAAGGACTGAACTTATACATGGAAAGAAACATACGAGTTGGGAAAACCTACATATGCTATATATTAGGTTGACATGGACCATTACATGACATTGGGCAAGGGACATTCATAGTTAACACATGACGCGGGTTGGGATACTAGTACGAGGGGTGCAGAGCAAATATACATGTTAGGACCAGGGGAAATATACATGATAGATACTGTGGGACGTTATACAGGGTAGATACCTTGGGATAGTATACTTGATAGAAACCTGACAATGTGATACCTTGATTTATCTTGACACCGTAGTTTATCATGACACACTCGTGTATCTTGGTACAGTAGTTCATCCTATTATTTTGGTTTAGCTTATCTATCTTGTCATCATACTTATGTTCATCTCAGTTCCTCATGCCAGTTAACTTTACTAGTTTATATACTGATAGTAGATAGGGCTTACCAGTCTTTATGACTGACCCTGTTTTCTTTCGCCTCTTGTCTTCCGTTTCCCCCCCAGGTTACAGGGAGGAAATGCTATTGTTAGTTTGGACTTCTTCTGTTTGAAGGTCATCACGCATGGCTTGGACTTCTCTTGGCTATGGCTACTTTACTGTTTTACTTGGGGAATAATTTATGAAATGGCTTTATGCTTCTTTATTATTGCAAGACAGGTTTTGATGTATTTTGATGTAAAAGGCTTTAGACCTTATTTATTAATGATGTGAAAGTTGATTTTACTTCCGCTGTTTTATATATATATGTTCTGTCTTGTAATATTTCTGTACATGTTTACCAATAATACCCCTCTAAAGCTAGTGCATTCCTTTGCGAGTGACCCTAGCGGAGGTGGGGCGTTTCAACAACGTAGGATCTAATTTAGCAAGATATAACAGTTAATTCATGTGTTTATGTAAGTTTAGATCTAATTATTGATTCGTATATTATTTTATCCTGATTTGGTGAATTTTATATGATTGTATGATGATTATTTTTTGTGCTAATATTGTTTGATGATTGCTTGATGTGTTACTGGTTGTTTGATTGAAATTGGTCAATTTAGATAAGTTGGATGCATAGATGTTCGTCGTTAAAGCGTAGATTCTATGGATCGATGTGTGTTAGTGGTCGAGATTGACTCGTGAAGGATGAATCAGATCGATGCACACATGGAAAGTGTGGATCGTTTGGCAAAAAGTAGATCTGGTGATGGATCATGCGTGGATGGGTTGGCATTGATGGATCGCCTGGAGTGTGGTGCAAGAACATGGGACGCGCATAGTAAAAGTGGGATCAACCCGATTTGCACGTGGTGGATCAGGCAGGTTAAAACGTGGAGCGATACACCAATGGATCGGGCAAGTGTTTTGATCGGGCAACGGATCCGACCGACAAGGACAAGGCAGAATAGTGGATCGACTCTAGTGGCACACGATGGATCGGCCGAAGACATGGATCGCGCAAAACTGATAGATCACTGAAAATCCTGGAGCGTGCAGGCCAAATGATGGATCGGGCAAGGGTGCATATGATGGGTCTTGGGAAGGATGGAGCGCACATATGTTGATTAGGCAAAGGCGATGCATGTATGGATCATGTGATCTGATGGGTGCCACACATATAAATCATGTGCGATCCATGGCAATGGATCGGTGGTTGATCCAGTGATGGATCGGTGAATGGCCCATCGAATATTGAGCAAATGAAGTTTATTTTTGGTTTCACGATGGTCGTGCTTCGATGTGAATTCAGATGGAATGTTCGAAGCAAAGTGAAGTGCTCGTTGATCAATGAAAGCAACGAAGTTATGAAGATGACTCGAGATGAGTTGAGCTCGTGGATAATGGTTTGCTCGAGAAGGCGCTTGAGCTTATAGATAGTCATCGATGATGACGGCTTGAGTTATTGAAGGCCAAGGATCGTCGTTAGTTGGAAGTTCTAGCAGACTCAAAGCAGAGGTATAATGGGGGCACCCAAAGACTAGATAATTAGTCGAGCACCCTAGGCAGTCACGATGGGCCTAGATACGAGTCACGATGGCGTATGGAGTTTTGATAGAACCGGGGTTACCATTAGCACTTGAGGGATAACAAGATGGGATAGCCATATAATTAACGATGGTTTCAAGGCAAGGTAGGCAATGATATCCAGATTCATGGATGTTATTGTTTGCTTGTATCGATTTGTATGGATTGTCTCGAGGGAAAAATCTCTTATGTGCTTATCTGATGTTGGTTTAGGCCTTCAGGGTTTATACTTGGGAGGTGCTGAGGTCGATTAGGATGGTCTACTCTTAATAATTGATTGTTATGGATGTACTATTTGTTTCTTCCCTAATTCTTTGGGAAAGGCTATAACTGTCTGTTATGGAGGAGACGGGTTTGGGTTTCTTCTCTGTTAATGCGTTGGCAGTTCAAATGATTGAACTACCTATTTCTCACATGAATTATTGATGATGTTGTTAGTTGTTTTATCGCTCATTAAGACTGTTGTTTGACTCAAAGTTTTGTGTTTCCCTTTTATTACCTTGGTTTGTTCATCCATGTTGTGGATAGGAAGACTAGGAATCAAGCAGAAGGTAGTAGATCTTGATGAGGACGATGTTGCTGAGCGACAATGAGCTGGAGGCTTACGTATTATTTCCTACTGTACATATATGTTGTTTCTATTGATATTGATGATGTATACTACTCTGAGTGAACATGTAGTGAGGTTTGTTGTACAGACTCTGATGTAATCCAGTTTGATGTATGGATATTTTCATGATGATATGAAAAGTTTAAGATTTTGTTCAATTGTGCTTCACTACTATTGCCTGTAGTATATGTTTTATTATATTTTATTCTTGCGTTGTGAGTTATACGACAGGTTTTCACGTGCGTTATTCTACTGCTGTTGATCGTCTTGTATCGTCCTGGCACGTCATATAGCGCACTTCTCCTCGGTTTGTAGAGGAGGTATGGGCTGGTCGTCACATTCGGTATCGGATCTTTAGTTGATCGGTTTTATCCAAAGTTCGTGGGCGTAAACACGTTTGAGAGATGTATTTGTACTTTTCTAATGAATGAATACTATATTATAGTGTATTGTGTAGCGGTGCTTGAACTCCATTGAAGTTTTTCTCATGTATGGAGTAATTATTCTATTTTCAGATTTAGAGAGGGTCGTCGATCTTCCAAACATACTACTAGGGAAGTGTCTGTTCCTGGAGGGGGTGATGGTGCTTTACCAGATTACCCAGCTATGTTCGAGGCCATGGTAGCAGCGATCATGAGGAGGGTACCCTCTCTGGAAGCAGCCAGAGTAGATGTGGGTGTTCAAGTGCAAGTGCTTAGGATGGTTAATTTCGCCAAGCTGTGAAAGTATTTCACTAGTCTTAGTGGTAAGTCGTTCAAGGGGACAGAGCCGACTATAAAGATTCAACGGTGGCTTGATACTTGTATTCAAATATTCAGATACTAGGGTATCGACGATGCGACTAAGAGGAAGCTTGCATCGAGATAGCTACATGGAAGAGCTATGGATTTGTGGAACTCTGTAACTCTAGAGAATCCTGAAGATGAGATCACTTGGGATCCGTTCCGAGTCAAGTTTGAGACAAAGTACATTTCTACCTCCCAAAAGTCTATTTTGTTCAAGAGGTTTGTGGAGTTAAAACAGAATGGTCGACCAGTGTTGGAGTACGTCTCTGATTTTGAAGCTTTATCCAAGTATGTTCATTCGTATATTGAGACTCCTTATCAAAAGAATGAGAAATTCGTCATGGGCTTGGATACATATCTTTGAAAGCAGTTGGTTGATCATTTGGATGACCCCTATGAGAAGATTGTTGAGAAAGCTTTGAGGCATGAAATTCTGTTTCCCAAGGAAGATGTTGTTGTTGCAGCTAAAGAGGATTTGAAACCATAGCAGGGTGGCAATAAGAAAAAGTGGAACGGAAAGAGGAAGCAGCAATAACAATAAGGGGACAATGGTCAAAAGAAGTAGAAAGACGAAGTGACTTGCTACAACTGTCAGCAGAAGGGCCATTTTTCCAATGATTGTTAGAATTTGAAAGCTAAGAGGAAGATATAACTGTGGTAAGCCTGGGCATAACAAGAAAGATTGTTCAGAATTACCTAAGGGTAAATAGATAGTGAGGGTGTATGCTTTGTAAGATGTATCATCTTCTTCTAGAGATCCTACGATGGAGGAGAAAGTGAAGAATGTTGTTGTTTAAGGTACGCTTTATATCGGAGGTGCTTCAGTTCGAGTGTTGTTTAATAGTGGAGCATCGCATTCTTTCATTTTCAATGATCCGTGTGTCGTTTGGGTTTAGAACCCGAGATTTGTGATAGATCATTGGTTGTGACTAATCCAATCGGGGGTTTGTCTAGTCTGTGTATGCTTTGTCGTGGTCTAGTGTTGTCGGGTCATGGTTGCTCCTTTGTACGTGATTGCTTTGTTTTGAATTTCATTGGCTTTTGGATTATTTTGGGTATGGACTGGCTCAATAAGTATGTGGCTAAAGTGAATTGCGAGAACCTCGAGATGACAATCAGGAATGTGGAAAGATGAATGGTTGTGATTCGATGTAAGCCAGAAGATGGTGTCTTCGTAAGCTTTTTATATTCTCTTGTGATTCCAAGGGAAGACTTGTCATTTGTGACGATCGCTAGTGAGCTTGATGATGTCTTTGAAGAGGTCAAACGTTTGCCTCCGCATCGCGAGATTGAGTTTAGAATCGATTTGGTCGAAGGTGTTAGACCTTTGGTTATGCCACTTAGGTGGATTGTGCCTAGAGAACAATGAGAGTTAGAGGTGTAAGTTAGTGACCTTTTGGGAAATGGATTCATTCGGCGAAGTGTGTCTGAATGGGGTGCACCAATTGTGTTTACAACCAAGACTGATGGATCTTTGAGTTTATGTGTGGATTATCATGAGCTGAACAAGGTGACTAAGAAGAACAAGTATGCATTGTCAAGAATAAACGACTTGTTTGATCAACTTCACGAAGACAAGGTATTTTCTCAGATGGATTCGGCAACGGGATTTCACCAGTTGGGAGTGGTGAAGGATAGTGTGTCGAAGACAGCTTTTAGGACACCATCTGGTTTCTTTGAGTGGCTGGTGATGCCATTTGGATTGACCAACGCACCAACATATTTTGTGGATCTTCTGAATAAGGTGTTCAAAGATCAGTTGAACAAGTTTGTGTTCGTGGATGATATTCTGGTTTACTCCCAGAATGAGGAAGAGCATAAGATGCACTTGCGAGTTGTTTTGGAAATCTTGTGAAAGCATCAGTTGAGGGCTAAGTTTACAAAGTGTCACTTCTGGAAGAATGAAGTGAGGTTCTTAGGCCATGTTTTTTCCAGAAGCGGAATAGCGGTGGATCCTGCTAAGGTGGTAGCAATTCAGGACTGGGATAGACCTAAGAATGCGCCGGATGTAAGGAGTTTCCTTGGATTGGCAGGAAATTATCTTCGATTTATCAAGGATTTCTCCAAGATAGTTGCACCATTAACATGATTGATGAAGAGGAATCAAGTGTTCACATGGGATGCGAAGTGTGAGCAAGCTTTCAGAATGTTGAAAGGGAGAATGACGAGTGCTCCTGTTTTGGCTATTCCAAGTAGGAATGAAGAAATGGTGGTATACACTAATGCATGTGGTACTAGACTTGGAGCAGTGCTAATGCAGAAGGATAAAGTTGTGGCCTATGCGAGTTGACAGATGAAGTCGCATGGAAGGAATTATCCGACACATGATTTGGAGTTAGTGGCGATCGTGTTTGCTCTGAAGATGTGAAGACATTACTTGTTGGAAGTTCTATTTGAGCTTTTTACGGATCACAAGTCGTTGAAGTATCTTTTCTCCCAAAAGGAATTGAATCTTTGGCAGCAATGGTGGTTAGAGTTTTTGGCATCTTACGATTTTGGCATTGCCTATACTCCTGGTAAAGGTAACGCATTGGCGGACACATTAAGTCGAAGACATGCTGGTTTAGGAGTGATGTTTTCGGAATGGAAGCACCTCGAGTACTTGGCAGGATTTGATTTCAGGCCTAGGTGTGCGTTAGAGCCTGAAATGTTGGCAAGCTTATCGATAAGACCTATTCTCATGGAAGGATTGGCGAAAGCCAAAAGCATGACAAAAAGCTTGTCGAGGTCATTCAGAAGTTAGAACCAGAGGATAAGGAATTTGAGGTCGATCGAGAAGGCTGGCCTCGTAAGAAAGGACGAACAGTAGTTCCTGGTAATGGTGGATTGAGAGATGAGGATCTGAGGGAATGTCATCACTCGAAGTTGACGATTCATCCTAGTGATAATAAGATGTATCGGGACATGAAGCCAGTTTACTACTGGGGAGGGATAAGGAGGGATGTTGTAAATTTATTTCCAAATGCATGAACTGTCAGTTGGTGAAAGCTGAACAGAAGAAGCTTAGTGGATTGCTTCAACCATTGGAAATTCCTACGTGGAAATGGGAGCAAGTGTCGATGGACTACCTAGAACCATGTAGGAAATGAAGGTATTGTGTTCATGGTAGATCGCTTGACCAAGAGCACAAGGTTTATTTCTATCAGATCGACTAGGACAACATTGAAGTTGGCTGAGCTATATATTAAATGGATAGTTCGATTCCATGTTATCCCGAAGAGCATACTGACTGATCGAGATCCATTTTTCACATGTGGGTTTGGAATATTTTTCAAGAGACTTTAGGAACCGAGATATCACTATAAGAAAAAGTAGAATAGACATCACAGTTTTAACATCGATCATAAATTTAGCCGATGTCAATTATTAACATCAATAATTTGTGAAGTGATGTTGTTGGTTTCTCAGACGTCAATTTGTTGAACGACTGATGTCTTAAATACACTTTTAAAAAAATGAACTTAGGCCATACCAAAAATCTTGGCTATTACATCACTTATTAAAATAGTTGTTGTCTATTACATCACCTGTTAAATGTATTATTGTTAATGATTTAGTAATAGGTAAATTGTAGTTAATATATATTAATTATATTTTATAGTTAATATATTTTAGTAATTATAGTTCATATTTATTAATTATAGTTAATATTATAATTAGTAAATTATAGTTAATATTTTCTAGTAATTATAGTTAATATTTATTAATAATAGTTAATATTTATTAGTTATATTTTATAGTAAAATCATACCTTACATTAATAAATAAATTGAAATGTGCTTTAACATCAGCTTCTATGCATCATTTAATTTCCTATATCTAGTCGTTGATCACTTCTCCTAATCTGCAACCATCAAAACCCTCTAACCAACCTCTTCCACATCATCAGCAATTTCGCTTTCCCTTTCTTCACTGAATCGAATCCGTTCCTTCCTCATTTTTATTTCTTCCAGTGAACACATTTATCCCCAAATTAAAATCCATGGCATCCGAAAATTCTCCATCCCCAAATCGAAACTGCAGCGCATGGCCACCACCTCCGAAGTTGTGCCCAAATCCGAGCATGTGACTGTAAACAAAAAGTTGCTTTCTTTATCGCCGCTCTTATATGACATCCTCGTTCTCTACTGTTGTCCTCTTCCTTGATATTGCTTTTCTTCTGGTCATTCTTCATGCTCCCTCATCTCCTAGATTTAGTTTATGTTGATTAACATAGTGAAACCGTCTGTCTATTGGAACCATTAACGACTAGATCTAGGAAAATTCGAATGAATTTATCAAATGACGATGTCAATCTTCCAATGATCAAAGCTTCTGCAAACCTAAGATTACCCAAATGTCGATTTCCCCTTATAATATCGAGATTGCAGCAGCGGTCCAGTCTCATTTCAATGCAATTGATGAGTAACTTAGTAGTTTCTGGCGCTAATTATGATATTCCAACTGCACAATTTGGTGGTTTTGAGAATGTTTTTGGTCCAAATGACGATAATGCAGTAGTTTCGGTCATCTAATGCATTGTGTTGTCTCAATGGTTTTATGTGACTTGAATTTTACAAACACTTTGTTGTCTTGTTTGGATGTGTGTGGACGAGATGCATCTAATATTGCAGTTTAGGATAATGTGTATGATACTGCTGAAATTGGAAACGGCCCGGTCTTTCGGACAGTTGAGAATATTGGTGAGTAGCTCACTCCAGTGAATGACTGGCGCAGTAGTCTCATGTTGCTCATGGTGTGCAAAGTTGATTCTCCCTATTCTCAGCTAAATCGAGGAACGTCGGGTGGTATGTCACAAAAAAATCTGGAAACCGAAGCTAACAATCCAGGCCCGGATCTGCTCCTTCTTCTCCATTTCCCTTTGTTGTTGCCTAGTCTATTGTTCAAGGTGAGTTACATCACGATTAATCTTGTTTAATCTTTAACATCAATGTTATACTATATAGAATAGTCGAACCCGTGTTGTTTACATAAGTGATTTACTGTTTGTCATCTATGTCACTTTGGGGTCTGGGAATGTGGTGTTGGTTTGTGTCTTTATGCCCGCATGTGCTATGTGTGACTTCATGTGTGTACGTATGATACCGGTGTGTTGGGTATGTTTTCGAAGCTGCATATATGTATAGGATAATATATACATGTGTGGTTAAGTATGCGAGTTGCGTTGGACTGAGGTTAGTTATTAATGTCACATATTTATGTATATGAGTTATAGCCTTGTATAGTTGATGCATAAAACGTTGGATTTTGATTTAAATCTTTGCCAAATTTGTTTGCTAGGAAATTGGTATTATTCAGCCTTGAATGAGTTTGTTTCTATGTATTTGTGGTCCATGAATTCGAATCTGATATTGCTTGAATTGATGCCATGATTTGTTGTAATATATTTCTGGCCGATGCTTCACTGGTTCATGTATATGCTTTATTGTTTGTTAAGCTTGCTGAGTTCTATTGGGTTGAATTATGCACATATGTTCTAGTGCTGGTTGTGTACACTCTTCATGTTTATGCCATGCTTGACCCTATGATGATTCATGTTCATTCTATCTATGCTTGGTTTTGTTGTCGAGCTTGTGATTCCATATTATGATGTTTTGATCATGCCTCGTGTTAGAAACTCGGTTATCACTTGTCATGCTCGTTGCCACATGTAGCCTTGAATTACTGTTCAAATTATATTATATTTTACAGTTTACTACTCTAGAAATGTATGTGACAGGTACAGAAGAATGGACAGCTGGAGCACAAGCAAGACAATGAAAATCAAGATCAAGTCAGCTAGAGTGATGAGTGTTGTAGCGAGGTGGCAATGTAAAACTAATTATCTAAAGTATTGAATTGTGTATGAGAAATGTGAATGTAAAATAGTTGGAATAAGAAATTTGTGCTATTTCATATGTTGAAATAAAATATTTAATTAAATAAAAATACTGTTTGAATATTAAATTCTGTGCAGTAGTATTTCATGTAATAAATATTTATTTCTGTATATGAGATGAGAAAACAAAATAAACAAGTCATCATAGACATCAGTATAAAGCCATCATAGACATCAGTCAAAAGTTGATATGGTAAAATACTTATTACAACAGTTAAATTAATTAATTTATGATGTCTTAAAGCTGCTTTGACATCGTCTTTTAACAATGTAAAAAAGGGGTATGTTAGACATCACCAACAAAGACATCGCTCTAGAAAAATGAGGACATCGTTTTTTAGCCGATGTCTATGCGACTTTTTCTTATAGTGTATGTTTGAGTACAGCTTATCATCCCTAAACTGATAGTCAAATGGAGCGAGTGAATCGAGTATTGGAAGATCTCCTTAGAGCTTGTTTATTGGACTTTGGAGGATCAGGGAAGACCATCTACATTTGGTTGAGTTTGCAAATAATAACAGATACCAGTCAAGCATCGGGAGGGCAACATACGAGGCATTGCATGGTAGACCGTTTGATTCTCTGGCATGTTGTTTAGAGACTGGATATAAGTTGATACTTAGGCCAGAGATGATAAGAGAGACATCAGATTGTATCAAGATCGTTCGGCAATAAATGTAGGTAGCCCAAAATCATCAGAAGAGTTACACCGATGAACGCCGAAAGGATTTGGAGTTCGACGTTGGTCATATGGTTTTTGTGAAGATTTCGTCGTTCAAGAATGTTGTTCGATTCGGAAGTAAAGGAAAGTGTGAAGGCCCGTAAATTCATACACTTTGAGTTGACCAATATTACACACATCCAACCCAAAATGCACGAAAATATAGATCTTACATAGAAAGAAAATTAGAGGATAAGAGAAGAAAGAAAGAAAATATTAGAATAGAAGAATAAGAAGAAACAACACTACATAGAGCCTCACATCGCAACGGAATAAAATATAATACAGAGATAACTTTATAAAGTGCTTGAAATAATCTTACAATCATCAGAGTACAACATCAAAACAATCTGGACAGTTATAACAACATGTCCTCAATACAACACACAACTAAGTTTTATAAATAACACCCATATTACTTAAATTTGAAAGACATTTTGAAAGAAAAGCTAATAGTAAGACCAGCCCATACATAAACACAAACGCTTTTTTTACTTTACTATAACTAAAACATTTTTGATAAGAGATTCAGTGATAATATAATAGTGTCTATCAACTAAATAACCAAATAGTAGAACGCTTGCATCTCACGCTCTAAATATATATAGTATAACATCAAAAACCGTGGAGCTCTTATTGGAGTTTGGATTCCAATTAGACAAGGTATGGGACCACCTCTCGATCAGTGTACTCTAGAGGGGATACACTGGGGTTCAACAAGAACATCTTGCCACCTGGCCACACATGATCACCCACTCATTTAGCTTGAGTGTAGCGAATGTATTATCAACCGACAGCTTTAAGGGCCCACAGTCCATCTGTGGAGATATAGAAACAAAATAATAACAAATAAGAATTTTATCTGGATTGGTGATAACACACCCTGTTTGGGAATGACCGACCTAGCCACGCTGCCAACCCAATTTTTATCATTTCCCGGTTGATGAGGCTAGAGGCTATGTTGTCTTCTAGATCAGCACGCCACCATTAACTTTGAATGCCACATCGGCAAATCCGCAAAATCACAAATTGATTTCCCCAAAAATATTACAGGCATAAAGCTAAGAGAAATGGATTCCTTCACCACCAAACGTAAATATGTTTGAGGTAATCAACCCGTAATCTATTAGGTACACTTAATCAGACATGCATCCATACAAGTCATCTAGGATTATGATGAACCGAAGGCACCCTCCTGATGCATCCAAAAGATCAGTAGCGAGTAGTCCTTGTAAATCCGAAAAATCCAACTCACGATTGAATCACATCAGAATACCTATTGTGTTTCAACACAGAGAATATTCAAGTAATCCTTCCGCTTTTGAACATCCACGGTCTTCAATTGCTCCATCTTCATTAGCATCTTTCACATTTCATATTTGTTGGTCAGAATGGTTTTCGAATATAAATTCGATCTCGATCTTTCCATACCAACAACGCTTTGGGCCAGATTTTGATAGTTGGTTATTTAACTATCAAAATAAAACAACCATCCATCCATAAAAAGAAAATGAATTCACTGATTCAATACTCAGCATCATTTGGCCTCCCTGATTAACCATTGGTTAGTTAAGCTTCTAAAATCTTTAATTGTTCAACATCCGGAAAACCTTTCCATTTCTATTTTTATTATTCAATTTAAAGACATGGTCTTTAAAAACACTTAACTTTTAATAACTTACTTTATTTACTCAACCCTTACTATCGAACCAGACCATTCCTTAATGACGTCAAACAAGTTGGGGAATAATTATCTCTCGGACCTTAACTGAACAACATTATTAGCTTCGAAGTAGACAGAGTTCATGATTTCGAATACAACCAACATTCACTCTCGTATCTCTTGAATTCAATTTAAGAATCCTTTTCTTTTACCGAAATCGATTATAACCATAGCGTTATAACCCACACTTACAAAATATTTAACTTTTAAATTATACTTTTATTCCTCAATCTAAGTAAATAAATATATTATCATTTTAAATAAATAATTAAAACTTAGTTAAAATGTAAAATAAATAGTATTTCCCAAACTCGACGTAGTCAAACTCCCACGTATAGCTCTTGATTCAAATAATCTTTTATTCGATAAGTATTCCGAACTTCGGAATAATACCCTATTCAAGACTTCATGATAATTCTCTTAGATCAAGTCGACTCCATTTAGACTCCCTTCGGATTTACAAAATACATTTTTAAACTCATTAGGAATCTTAAAATATATTTCCAATATTCTTTTTATAAATTAAATCGATTTACTTTTCCATGAACTATTATTATAATAGTTAATCTCCTATAAAGGTAATTCAAATAATAATCAACTTAAATAATCACTAATGATTTAATAATTTATTGGAAAATCGATCATCGTTAAAACAGTTGGCTTAGACAACTCAGAGCATAACTATTTTGTTAACCAATTAATTAATTAATTTCACTCAAGTCATTACTTACATTTATAAATCACATTATAACCTAATTTCATTATTTGAAATCATTAGCAATCTTATTCATAAAAATTTGGTTTTCAAAACCCGTTTTATAAATACATTTCCATTTATAACAATTTTTATCGACGGTACTAAAGTGGCAGATGTCTACTAAAGTACCAAACCGTGAAATATCAGCCCATTTCACATTCAATAACAATATATAATCATATTGATAAACATTATCGATAATAGTGAGGAATCCGGTTTGATTCCTCCAACTTGTCCTTCCCTGCTTCACAATGGGTTACGTCTATTTCAATATGGCAGTATATTTATTTTTATTCGTCATAGTAAACAGTTTAACAAATAACTGTCAACAATCAATTAACAACATCCATTCAAGCATCAAATTATTTATTTAATACGTTTATATTTTTATAAACATAACCAACAATTTAAGTTCCCTCGTTTGGAATATAATCGTTAAAATAATGATTTAATTCGATTAAATTAAACAACATTTAATTTAGTCAATGGGCATTAAAAGTATTCAGCATCCATGCAACAATCATCAATCATTAGCAAACGTTGCACAAAATTTAAAACCTAGCTTATAGAAAATATAAGCGGGATAAACTGAGTGAGTTGAACTCACCTTGGGTTTCCATTCGTCGTTGAAATAATTTGTTTTAATTAAACTAAACAAGCATTTAATTTAATTAAAACTTTCAACTGTACCCAACTCTGATCAATCCAGCTCCATGATGTTATATTCGTCGATACAGTCCCATTTGTTCCACTTTGTTACTATATGACGGCGTTATAAATTATACATGTTATTTACTTGATTAAATATTATAAGTACTTGCATAATATTTTATTAGCTAACCTATATTTAACGTTTTACTAAACCTATTGATTCAGTAAATAACAATTTGGTCTGAATATACCTCAACGTCAACAACCTATATAAGTCAGGCCGGTACACTTGACGTGGTAAAAATACAAGATATAGTCCTTATATAATGTCAATTATACACAAACAAATTGGATCATGTTAATTATTGCTTAGGCATTTTTATATCGGTGTATAAATGTTATACAAATAGCCAATTATATATCGTTATACTATGTAAATCAAATATATTTCTACATAGTTATTTGTGTTATCAATACTATTACGATATCATGATCATATGTCCATAGTATATTTATAACGTTTTGGACAATATAATAGTACGAACAAGGAATGACCTGGCCAGTTAATTACTTAATATTAATATTCCTAATACTAAAATTGATTGACACGTGTCAATTTGGATTAGCGCATATATATATAGTATGTAGTAATATTTTTACCCAGGCACGTGTGTAAACACAGTTTATCTTCACCTTGAAAATATTCGAACCCATTCGTGCTTCCACTGTTCACTTTCCAACCGTCACGCAACCCCACTTTGCTACAGTATCTCGTCCCCTTTGTTATATTATATTCAAAGCTGCTCCTTCATGCGTTGCGCCATGTAACTTCCCTCGCCTGCTCATCCATTTCCGAACCCACTACACCCAAATCCTAGCCACCGCTAGCCACGTTCATGACCAGAGCTCCACCAGTAAACACACCAACCCCATACACTACACTTCTACCACTCACTTCGCATAAACCCATTCCGGCACTCAAGCTCCACCCATACTCGCATTGTTGTATACGCCTGGGAAAATGCGCACCCTCATCTTCGGTTCACGTTCAAGACTCCTACCAACAACCTAGACGTGAACTCCACCATTTACTTTGCTGAGCCCATCTCGTGTCTGGAACCACCTCGAGCACACAGCACCCGAAAACTATCGACCAAACCCCCCACTACGATGCCTATCTTACGGCCTGACAACGACCATCACTTCCTCACCCGAACACTGTTAGTCAGTACGATCACATTGCCATTCTCTAGTCCGTGTTGACCTCGACCCATGTTGCTTTCAGCATCAGATTAGACCCACTCCATCAGTTTCTCACCACCATCCAAACCATCTGACTGAACCCACCATCCTGACACCCCCCCCCCCCAATTCGCATGTCCACGTCCATCTGCTGCCCCCTCTACCAGTTGTAGACGCGAGCATCCAGTATCGAGCTACAGTTTTTGCAGTTTTATTTTTGTTATGAGAATGAAGTTTTAGTTTAAATTACGAATGGAGTCTTGGTTTTTTTGAGTAATAAAAAGATGCAGATGGTTTCGTCTTTATTCATTTTTAAAGGAAATATTTATTAACGGGGAAGAACAGAGATGGGCAAAAGGAAGAATTTTGTTTCCTTTCATACAAAGAGAAGCAGTGTAGTTAAATTAAGAAAGGGTGGAGGACATTCTGCTTTGCTGGAATAAAACGAATGAGAAAGATGGAACATATATATATATATAAGTGAAACGAAAACGATAAGATCAGCGTCTTTCAATGGTACATCCTTGTATATAGACTAGGTCGGCTGAGAGAGGACATACATGAGTTTTCATTTCAATATTGTGCATGTACTGTCAAGGAAAATGCATGTGAAAACTTTGGAAAATGTTGGGCGTGATTTGAAAATACAAAGAAAGAAAAGAATTGGACTCAGCTGCTCAGACATTTCGAAAGCATAGATGCAATTTTATTAAATGATAATTTGATCCTGATGAAAAGTGAATTTCCTTGTATCTTGTTTATATATTTGTACATATCGGATGTAAAGTGTTGTCACGCTTCGGCCTTAGCCTGCTTGCTTTCATATGTTGTGAGTCGATCCAATTAACATGAAAAGAAATATTGTATTGAATTTTAGGATGTCCTAAACTCTGACATCAAAAACGGGTTGTTGCAATGCAAAATTATATATAAGTCTTGAGTTTGTTACAGTTAATTTTATATTTAAAATATTTATCGGTTCACTTTTAAATCTCGTTTAACCACAAAATAACTCCATTTGGTTCCAAACTGGAAATTTAACAATAATAAATTATACATATTCCAATAAAATTTGTTTCATTAAAAATGAAGGTTGTTTGAAAAATAATCAATTTTGAAGCCTATATAATATCGATAAAATATATTTAAATCTAAAACAATTTAATAATAAATTATTATTGTATCTCCCAATTAAATTTTATACAACTTCAAAATAAACCGATATAGATTTATAACTCAATATTATATAAATTTCGGATTAAGCGATACTCAAAATTATAGAAAAATCCTTTAGATTTATTAAAGAAACGTTATTGTTTATTTACGAATTCTATAGCGGCTATTTGAAAATTTGAATTGGACATAACTTACAATCTATACAATGAAATCTCGATTTTTCCCTTTTATTAGAAAAATATGATCAAAAGATTCAAATAGATCTTGATTCACAGAAATCCAACTTATATCGGATCATGTATATTCAGTAAAAGTTCAAAACTCAATATTAGGAACTACCGCGCCGTTTCCAGCTCGTTTTAATTATATTATGAATTTAACGTTCAAACTTCATTTTTAATAAATAAATTCAATATAGAATCTATTTGTAACAACCCGTAAAATGCGAGCCAGTTTGAAATTTTTATTTTGGCAATTTTTGCGAATTTTGATTATTTAAAATGAATTATTTTAAATAATATCGACGGAAAATTTATTTTGAATATAATTAGAACGTATATATTATATACGTCGTCGTTGGAATATAAATAATTATATATAATTATAAATAGAATTGAAAATGGCGCGGTAGTTCGATAATTCGATTTCAAACTTCAATTGAATGTACCGGGTGCAAAACAATCCGGATTTTAGTGAAACCAAAAATAATGGAATCTAATAGTGAATATCCTTCCAACGAATCCGAAAAATCAAAAGTTCGTAGCGGAAATCAAAAGATATGTCCAGTTTAAAATTAGAAATAGTCGCTGTGGAATTTATATATATTTTTATATATATAAGGCCCTTAAAATTTGCAATTTTGCAAACGACCTCGGATTTCGACGAAACCAGTTTTGTTGGGTCCGTGATGTTAAGTTATTGCTAGATTTCAAATTTCATAATTTTTCGAATCAATATGTGAGCGTGGCGAAGGAAAACGCGTTTGACCAGTTTCAGTTGATTTTAATCGACTGGAAAATGGCCATTTTTCTAACGGTCTCAGAATTCGACAAAATTAGTTTTGTTAGGACCGTATCGTCAATACGAAGCTAGAAATAATTTTTCTGTAATTTTTGGGATCCGTATGTAGTCCCGGTAAATTGAAATGTGTGGTTGAATTGAATATATAAAGATTTATATTTTAATTTAAACAGAAACTGATCGAAACGGTCGAATTGGCTAACGGGGCATATCCCATTGTGCTCGGAATGGGGGTAAAACGCTAGGGACGACAGTCGTTGGAATTAAATTGAAATACAGATTGATAAACAAGAAAAATTAGAATTAAAATAATATTTAATTATATATTTATTCATGTTTAAAGGGTCAAAACCCTTGGCTTTTTCCCAAACGAGAAACGCAGCCGCCAAAGGTGAAATGAACGGCGATTATCCTTCAAAACCTCTTCCTCCCCTAATTTGAAATCCACGCAACAATCCAAGATCTTTCAAAAGCGAATTTGATGAGCACCTCAAGCTCAATGAAATCAACGGCTATGATCGTTCGTAGTAAACTGGAACTCTCAAATTTCATGCTCCAAGCTTGAGCGTTTGGGTTCAGTTTTCGTCCGACAAGGGGGGTTCGAACTTCAAGTTGGGGCCTGGTGGAGGTTGAGCTCATGGCGCGGCTTTGAGTGGGGGTCTTGGATCATCAGCAGGTGGTCCGACTGGTGGTGCGCAGGCAAGGGTTTTGGGTTGCTCGAAGTCGCAGCTTTCCAGTGAGGTTCGAATGCATGTAAGAAGGTGATTTCTTTTTCTTTATTTATTTAAATATGATAGCCTTGTTTAAAAATCAATTTTAAATATAAACTGCATTTTGTTTGATTTCAGTTTTTTTTAAATAAAATACTTTGATTATGAAAATAAAAATATACTTTGAATTTGAAAGTAATCTGATTTTTATATATATATATATATATATATATTATGTTATCAAAAATGTGAATTTTTTTTTTAAAGTAGAAATATATACTTTGTTTTTAAAGTAGAAATATATACTTTGTTTTTAAAGTAGAAATATATACTTTGTTTTTAAAGTAGAAATATATACTTTGTTTTTAAAGTAGAAGAATATACTTTGTTTTTAAATTAGAAAAATATATCAAAGAAGAGTAAACATATATGGTTTTTGAAAAATAAATATACAGTGTTTTTAAAACTGAAAAGATTAGTTTTTTTTAAACACTGAAAAGATAGGATTTTTATGAAATAAAAAAAGATAGGATTTTTATGAAATAAAATAAAAAATAAAAAAAATATGATTTTTATATATTGAACTTCGAAATAAAAATATGATTTTTATATATTGAACTTCGAAATAAAAATTCAATTTTTATATATGGAATAGCGAAGTAAAAATTCGATTTTTACATAGGAAGTGAAAGCGGACAACGAAGATGACGAAGATGCGGTAGCGATGAAGATTTCTATCAATGAAGTGCCGTGGAGCTAGGATAGCTATATGTGAGAATTTCTCACCTTTCAATTTCTTTTCTAGTTATATATATATACTAGGATGCAGACGGTGCTTAGTAGCACCCGACACAATCGTCCACAGACCATGGACTTGTTTGTTTGGTTGCATAGATTAGTTGAATTATTTGTTTGAATTGAATTGTTTGGTGAGATGAAATTGATTTGATTGATGTGTGAATGGCGTGGGCCTTCACTAGACCGGGGATAAGGCTAGGCCTTGTCCCGTTTCTAGTATCGTGTCGTTATGCCGCCGAAATTTTCTAAAATATGTTAGAAAATAAAAATATCATTTTATTTAGAGAATCAACTGAATAGAAATTCATATGTTAAAATAAAATGTTTTATCGTTAAAAATATAATTTTTAACGTGAATGTGAATAAATAAATATTCATTTACAAACCAGACGGTTTGTTTATGTACACCTATTTGAAGGACATTGATTGGGACGATAAATTTTACACATCGCCCAACTGCACGAATAAAATATTTGTTTGATTGTTTGAAACCCCACACGGGTGTTGGGATGAAACTTGAAGTTCACTCATCCTGATTGATTAAATATGTCGATCGATTGATTGACAAGCTGCTATAAGCGTTAAATGTCTATATTTGATGCTTATACAGTGTAGTGCACTTTGGTTGATGGTTGATTATTTTTCAATGCTATTATATACATGTGTTGTATGAAAATCCATATAATTAACATTATATGGTGATTGATTGGGCCTCATTCCAATTTAGAAAATAAAGAATATTATAAAATAAAAGTTCATGTGTTGACAGTACTCATCCATTGAGATTGGTCATGTGTTGAACGAAATATTTTGATAATAAAATTTACATCTTTATCAATATAAAATAAAAGTTCATGTGTTGACAGTACTCATCCATTGAGATTGGTCATGTGTTGAACGAAATATTTTAGTAATAAAATTTACATCTTTATCAATATAAAATGAAAGTTCATGTGTTGACAGTACTCATTCATTGAGATTGGTCATGTGTTGAACGAAATATTTTGATAATAACAACTATTTTGAAAAAGAAATATTTGAAATAGAATATTTGAAGATAGAAATTTATAAAGCCGTGTTGATTAGATTGACGCCATTTTGACGTAAACGATATTTATATCGATTTTATTCATTTCGAAATGAAATGAATTGAAAACGATTTCGAAATGAAATGAATTGAAAACGATTTCGAAATGAAATGAATTGAAAACGATTTCGAAATGAAATGAATTGAAAACGATTTCGAAATGAAATGAATTGAAAACGATTTCGAAATGAAATGAATTGAAAACGATTTCGAAATGAAATGAATTGAAAACGATTTCGAAATGAAATGAATTGAAAACGATTTCGAAATGAAATGAATTGAAAACGATTTCGAAATCGAATTTAATTGAAAACGAATTCAAATTGAATTGAAAGCGAATTGAAATGAATTCAAATTGAATTGAAATTTGAATTGAATAGAAATGAATTTTAAAACGAATTTATAAAGAAGAATTCAATTTTGATTTGAATTGAAATGGAAGTTGAATTTGCTTTTGAAACGAATTTTAAAACTATTTATATAATTCGTTTTAAATAGAAATCGACGAAATATATATTATATATATAATATAATGGCCTGAATAGAACGCGCCGCGCCGCGGCAGTTCGTGAATTTCGACCATTTATTTCAAACGGACATTACGGGAGATCCGACCGTCGGATTCTCCTAAAACCGGAACCGTTGGGTTCGTATCGAAAAGAGCTTTCTAACGAATATTAGAAATTAGAAATCTAACGGTTGGATTTGGAATTATGTCCAAATCAAATTTGAAAAAGGTCGCTGTAAGTGCAGTTCGATGGCCATTGTTGGAAATCGACTGTACGGGCCTTGATAAAATTATTAAAAATAGTAATAATTTGTGTAAAATCATAAGAAATGATTTAGAAAGAATTGGGATGAAAAACTCCATATTTGAAAAGATAAAAATAGATTTTTATCGAAATGAACTAGTTTTGAACTAGAATTACAATTCTATTTATTTTTAAATAAATAAATTGAATTTGAAATGGTTTTGAAAATAACCAAAATTTCCAATGATTGCATTGGAATGGATTTGAATCGAAATTGTCTTCGGAATATTTCGATGTTGGATTTCGTGATTATACAAATGTTGTTATGGAAATTTGAAAGATATATATATATCGTTATTTCCAATGCGATATTTGTTAGTCGTAGAATTTGATATTGAATATAAGCCGGTATATTTTCTATTCAGAGCCTTGTATTGAATATCAAATGTGATTTGGGTTTGTCGTGAATGGTGTCTTCACTAACACTGTTTTTGAACCCAGTTGAGAAAAGATTAAATCTTTTTGTTTAGATTTAACGAAGTGTATCAATTAAATAATATTTAATTGGAATTGAATCGATATTGATTTTTGGGTTTATAGTGAACAGTGTTTTAAATAACACTCGTTCTTTAACCCGATAATTAATGAATGTGATTTTGGGTTTATCGTGAACCGTGTTTTAAATGACACTGATTCTTTAACCCAATCGAAGATTAAAACTAAGTGGAGTTTTAATGAATCTTTAATTAGATTGAAAAGATCGAAAATGGAGTACCACCAGTTTTGCTCCAGGCGATAGTCAAATCTTTAATTAGATTTGAACGTGAAATGGTAATTGAATTTACCGATAACACCGTGGTGTTAGATATGAAGTATTACCAGTTTTACTTCATGGGATGAATAGGTTGGGATTGGGAAATTAAAACAAATGATTACTTCGGTAAGTTTCGTTAATCCCGACTAGTTGAATCGAAATTCAAAAGTAGATTAAAGAATAAATTCAAGGAATTTATCTTTGATAAAATTAACGGGAACCTTTCCCTATGAATGTGAAATTTAGAAACTAACTGTCGGTTAGCCAAGCAGAATGGTTTTCTGGATATTGATCTGATGTTGGTTTCGGCCTTCGGGGTTTATATTTGGGAAATTATTCTCTTGATTAATTTACGGTTAGTGACTGATGAATTGGAATGAGGCGTATGTTGTGTTTGTGTAACACTTATTTAAAATATACGCGAGTTATTCGGAAAGACCGGGTTTATCCCATTCTGGATAACTGATACGACGATAAGTCGAAGATGAAGACGATGGTCGACGACCGGAGTTCTTCACGTCGTTTGGGTGATTTCTGACGATCTTGATTGGGCTGTACACCCAAGAAGATGGAAACAGTTGGTGATCGTCCAGACGTGCTTGGAGATCGATGGATATGCGGGGTACTAGGTGCCCTCGGTTTCGTTCAGACCCAGAACGGACTTGTAAATGGACTGTGTGTCTGACATTGGATTTTAGTCCGTGTGATTGATCTCTATTAAAT
Organism: Allium sativum; assembly: GCA_030737875.1. Taxonomy (NCBI): domain Eukaryota; kingdom Viridiplantae; phylum Streptophyta; class Magnoliopsida; order Asparagales; family Amaryllidaceae; genus Allium; species Allium sativum. Next base: position 301,618,507 of record CM060921.1, read on the forward strand.
ATATATCTGTTTGGCGGCGGAGAATTTATTCTCTTGCTTAACGCCCTTCTCTGAGACGTACGAGCTCAGGGGTTATATATTGATGGATATCAAACGCATGGAGTGAATTGCCTGTGTGGCATGCCTAAGTGGCGATTGATCGAGGCTTCTGTTGAAAAGCAAAGTCTTGTGGTGATGATCAAAGCACGGCCTTTGTGGCGTAGCTTTGTGTAACGTTTACTTCGCGAGTTTCACACCCGGTATGAACCAAAAACGGGAGACGGACCTCAGGGAGGGCCTGCGTTTCCTCCTAGCTAGAAGTGGCGTCAGTGGTTTTACACGCCCTGACGAGTTTGACTTATGTGGTTGTTGCTGTTGCGAGGCGCCTCGGTTAGATCGGACGATCCGGGTCCGATGGAGTCATTCGTTGGCTCGCTTACGCCCCAAAGGGCGGCGAAACGTAGTGCTCAGGCATTTTAATCTACTCCATGTGGACCGGCCCTGACGATCCAAGGCTTGCCTGCGCGCTTGCCTGAGACTCGGGCTAGGCAGTCTCGAATCGGTTGAGGACTATCTTTTGCCTCGGTTCATAGATGGAAATCCAATTTCCAAATACGTGACTTTGCGATTTTGATTGTATAACCTATATATGGCGACATAGTGGTATGGGGCATTCATGCCGCCTATGATTGATACTTATGATTTGAAGTTGTTTTATACATTATGCACTTATAATAGTATCAAATGATTTGTTTTAAACGTATCAAGCATTCTTGGCTGTTATAAGGCAAAAACCCTATCCCCCGGCTTGCGTTGCATTGTGTGATAGGACCTGGGTCTTATAACAGCTTCATTTTTCTTTATTTAGCATTGCGCTGTTTGTTTTATGCACTGGTATTCTTGGGAGGAAACCCGTTCCGTGTTATACGGCGTGGTCCCTTGATTTACCTAACTTTCAAATAAAGATTAATAACTGTTTTAGTTCTCACACCAGTCCCATGACTGACCTGGAGTTTATTGTTTTGACCTAAACTCTGGGTGCCCCTATTTTGACACGGGCAGCTAGTAGTTTTGGTTTTGCAGATTTATATTCACAGGATCCTGGTTTACAGCTGGAACGATATCCGGAAAGCTTTGTATCCGTATATCTCCTTCTAGTTGTGTATTGTATTATTTTCCGCTGCGATGTATTTAAATGTAATTTAAAATCTCTGATATTTCTGTGTAATATTCATTCATACTCTGTATATTCTTGTAATCTGATGCATTGTTGTAATATACAATGAAATGTTCTTCTGTATGCGTTCTGTTTTGTCATGTTCTCAAACGATAAGGCGTTTCGAACGGCCTGGATCGGTTTAGCGACTGGTTCGGATCGAGCGAAATTCTTTGCCGTCACAGTTGGTATCAGAGCTTTGGTTTACAAAGCTCAGAGAACAAGGCACATTAGAACCCTACGAAAGAATTCATCAGATAATTGGATTAGTAACATCCAACGAGAATGACTCGTTAGAGATGGGATCCGTAGCATCCTAGAACGAGTGTGAAGAGCATATTTTTGAAAGTGAAAACAAATTTTTGTTTTGAAAATTTAAATCAATTATTCGTATTTGATTATTTATTTATATTGAATATGGACAATCCAATATATAAAGGTTTTGTTTATACGCGTCATGAACGTATATTCGAAGTTTTAATATACTGGATAGATATAGGATTACACTGTAGTCGCCCGGAGATGGTATTGATGATAGCGATCGCATCATCAACATTTATGTTCGAGTTTCGAAGGTGTGATTTTCTATATATTTCCATTAGACTGGTGTGAGAACCAAAACTAATATAGCTAGAATACATTGTTGTGATTTGACATCAAAACATGATTTTCTTTATATATATCAAAATTATGAATTTGAAACGTTAAATTCACTAATTGATTGATGTTTGTGTTGTTTGTTCATTTGTTTGCTAATTTTGAACCATTATGCCTAATTGAACCAAATATTGAATTATATTGAAAATTGGTCGCATTTGCTTGCATATACATATACTTATATTGAACAGGTCATAGCAAGGAGGCTAGAGCCGAAGAATAAAATTTGTTTGCCCGACAAATAGGTACATGTTTACTACATAATTTACTGTTTTGTTTGGGAGATGATGATTTTATGAGCCTATTGGCTAGCCGCTTGGCTTTTTCTTTTTCTTTTTGAGATCTGAAGGACCGGGGAAGCTATTTGAAATTCCCCGATGCTCCCGGTGCAGGGGAGGTTATGGCGAAATTTTTCAAAAATTTAGGGTGTTAGCCAAATTTTTGAAATTTTGAAAATTCTCAGAAACTGAAAAGTTGGAGAATGGAAGCCAGATCGAACGTAGAGTTGATTAATCAAACCACTTTCGACTTTGTTCCTTTTCGGGAACGAAAAGTTTTAAGTGGGGGAGATTGTAACAACCCGTAAAATGCGAGCCAGTTTGAAATTTTTATTTTGGCAATTTTTGCGAATTTTGATTATTTAAAATGAATTATTTTAAATAATATCGACGGAAAATTTATTTTGAATATAATTAGAACGTATATATTATATACGTCGTCGTTGGAATATAAATAATTATATATAATTATAAATAGAATTGAAAATGGCGCGGTTGTTCGATAATTCGATTTCAAACTTCAATTGAATGTACCGTGTGCAAAACAATCCGGATTTTAGTGAAACCAAAAATAATGGAATCTAATAGTGAATATCTTTCCAACGAATCCGAAAAATCAAAAGTTCGTAGTGGAAATCAAAAGATATGTCCAGTTTAAAATTAGAAATAGTCGCTGTGGAATTTATATATATTTATATATATATAAGGCCCTTAAAAATAGCAATTTTGCAAACGACCTCGGATTTCGACGAAACCAGTTTTGTTGGGTCCGTGATGTTAAGTTATTGCTAGATTTCAAATTTCATAATTTTTCGAATCAATATGTGAGCGTGGCGAAGGAAAACGCGTTTGACCAGTTTCAGTTGATTTTAATCGACTGGAAAATGGCCATTTTTCTAACGGTCTCAGAATTCGACGAAATTAGTTTTGTTAGGACCGTATCGTCAATACGAAGCTAGAAATAATTTTTCTGTAATTTTTGGGATCCGTATGTAGTCCCGGTAAATTGAAATGTGTGGTTGAATTGAATATATAAAGATTTATATTTTAATTTAAACAGAAACTGATCGAAACGGTCGAATTGGCTAACGGGGCATATCCCATTGTGCTCGGAATGGGGGTAAAACGCTAGGGACGACAGTCGTTGGAATTAAATTGAAATACAGATTGATAAACAAGAAAAATTAGAATTAAAATAATATTTAATTATATATTTATTCATGTTTAAAGGGTCAAAACCCTTGGCTTTTTCCCAAACGAGAAACGCAGCCGGCAAAGGTGAAATGAACGGCGATTATCCTTCAAAACCTCTTCCTCCCCTAATTTGAAATCCACGCAACAATCCAAGATCTTTCAAAAGCGAATTTGATGAGCACCTCAAGCTCAATGAAATCAACGGCTATGATCGTTCGTAGTAAACTGGAACTCTCAAATTTCATGCTCCAAGCTTGAGCGTTTGGGTTCAGTTTTCGTCCACGGGGGGGGGGGGGTTCGAACTTCAAGTTGGGGCCTGGTGGAGGTTGAGCTCATGGCGCGGCTTTGAGTGGGGGTCTTGGATCATCAGCAGGTGGTCCGACTGGTGGTGCGCAGGCAAGGGTTTTGGGTTGCTCGAAGTCGCAGCTTTCCAGTGAGGTTCGAATGCATGTAAGAAGGTGATTTCTTTTTCTTTATTTATTTAAATATGATAGCCTTGTTTAAAAATCAATTTTAAATATAAACTGCATTTTGTTTGATTTCAGTTTTTTTTAAATAAAATACTTTGATTATGAAAATAAAAATATACTTTGAATTTGAAAGTAATCTGATTTATATATATATATATATTATGTTATCAAAAATGTGAATTTTTTTTTTTAAAGTAGAAATATATACTTTGTTTTTAAAGTAGAAATATATACTTTGTTTTTAAAGTAGAAATATATACTTTGTTTTTAAAGTAGAAATATATACTTTGTTTTTAAAGTAGAAATATATACTTTGTTTTTAAAGTAGAAGAATATACTTTGTTTTTAAATTAGAAAAATATATCAAAGAAGAGTAAACATATATGGTTTTTGAAAAATAAATATACAGTGTTTTTAAAACTGAAAAGATTAGTTTTTTTTAAACACTGAAAAGATAGGATTTTTATGAAATAAAAAAAGATAGGATTTTTATGAAATAAAATAAAAAATATGATTTTTATATATTGAACTTCGAAATAAAAATATGATTTTTATATATTGAACTTCGAAATAAAAATTCAATTTTTATATATGGAATAGCGAAGTAAAAATTCGATTTTTACATAGGAAGTGAAAGCGGACAACGAAGATGACGAAGATGCGGTAGCGATGAAGATTTCTATCAATGAAGTGCCGTGGAGCTAGGATAGCTATATGTGAGAATTTCTCACCTTTCAATTTCTTTTCTAGTTATATATATATACTAGGATGCAGACGGTGCTTAGTAGCACCCGACACAATCGTCCACAGACCATGGACTTGTTTGTTTGGTTGCATAGATTAGTTGAATTATTTGTTTGAATTGAATTGTTTGGTGAGATGAAATTGATTTGATTGATGTGTGAATGGCGTGGGCCTTCACTAGACCGGGGATAAGGCTAGGCCTTGTCCCATTTCTAGTATCGTGCCGTTATGCCGCCGAAATTTTCTAAAATATGTTAGAAAATAAAAATATCATTTTATTTAGAGAATCAACTGAATAGAAATTCATATGTTAAAATAAAATGTTTTATCGTTAAAAATATAATTTTTAACGTGAATGTGAATAAATAAATATTCATTTACAAACCAGACGGTTTGTTTATGTACACCTATTTGAAGGACATTGATTGGGACGATAAATTTTACACATCGCCCAACTGCACGAATAAAATATTTGTTTGATTGTTTGAAACCCCACATGGGTGTTGGGATGAAACTTGAAGTTCACTCATCCTGATTGATTAAATATGTCGATCGATTGATTGACAAGCTGCTATAAGCGTTAAATGTCTATATTTGATGCTTATACAGTGTAGTGCACTTTGGTTGATGGTTGATTATTTTTCAATGCTATTATATACATGTGTTGTATGAAAATCCATATAATTAACATTATATGGTGATTGATTGGGCCTCATTCCAATTTAGAAAATAAAGAATATTATAAAATAAAAGTTCATGTGTTGACAGTACTCATCCATTGAGATTGGTCATGTGTTGAACGAAATATTTTGATAATAAAATTTACATCTTTATCAATATAAAATAAAAGTTCATGTGTTGACAGTACTCATCCATTGAGATTGGTCATGTGTTGAACGAAATATTTTAGTAATAAAATTTACATCTTTATCAATATAAAATGAAAGTTCATGTGTTGACAGTACTCATTCATTGAGATTGGTCATGTGTTGAACCAAATATTTTGATAATAACAACTATTTTGAAAAAGAAATATTTGAAATAGAATATTTGAAGATAGAAATTTATAAAGCCGTATTGATTAGATTGACGCCATTTTGACGTAAACGATATTTATATCGATTTTATTCATTTCGAAATGAAATGAATTGAAAACGATTTCGAAATGAAATGAATTGAAAACGATTTCGAAATGAAATGAATTGAAAACGATTTCGAAATGAAATGAATTGAAAACGATTTCGAAATGAAATGAATTGAAAACGATTTCGAAATGAAATGAATTGTAAACGATTTCGAAATGAAATGAATTGAAAACGATTTCGAAATGAAATGAATTGAAAACTATTTCGAAATGAAATGAATTGAAAACGATTTCGAAATGAAATGAATTGAAAACGATTTCGAAATGAAATGAATTGAAAACGATTTCGAAATGAAATGAATTGAAAACGATTTCGAAATCGAATTTAATTGAAAACGAATTCAAATTGAATTGAAAGCGAATTGAAATGAATTCAAATTGAATTGAAATTTGAATTGAATAGAAATGAATTTTAAAACGAATTTATAAAGAAGAATTCAATTTTGATTTGAATTGAAATGGAAGTTGAATTTGCTTTTGAAACGAATTTTAAAACTATTTATATAATTCGTTTTAAATAGAAATCGATGAAATATATATTATATATATTATATATATAATATAATGGCCTGAATAGAACGCGCCGCGCCGCGGCAGTTCGTGAATTTCGACCATTTATTTCAAACGGACATTACGGGAGATCCGACCGTCGGATTCTCCTAAAACCGGAACCGTTGGGTTCGTATCGAAAAGAGCTTTCTAACGAATATTAGAAATTAGAAATCTAACGGTTGGATTTGGAATTATGTCCAAATCAAATTTGAAAAAGGTCGCTGTAAGTGCAGTTCGATGGCCATTGTTGGAAATCGACTGTACGGGCCTTGATAAAATTATTAAAAATAGTAATAATTTGTGTAAAATCATAAGAAATGATTTAGAAAGAATTGGGATGAAAAACTCCATATTTGAAAAGATAAAAATAGATTTTTATCAAAATGAACTAGTTTTGAACTAGAATTACAATTCTATTTATTTTTAAATAAATAAATTGAATTTGAAATGGTTTTGAAAATAACCAAAATTTCCAATGATTGCATTGGAATGGATTTGAATCGAAATTGTCTTCGGAATATTTCGATGTTGGATTTCGTGATTATACAAATGTTGTTATGGAAATTTGAAAGATATATATATATCATTATTTCCAATGCGATATTTGTTAGTCGTAGAATTTGATATTGAATATAAGCCGGTATATTTTCTATTCAGAGCCTTGTATTGAATATCAAATGTGATTTGGGTTTGTCGTGAATGGTGTCTTCACTAACACTGTTTTTGAACCCAGTTGAGAAAAGATTAAATCTTTTTGTTTAGATTTAACGAAGTGTATCAATTAAATAATATTTAATTGGAATTGAATCGATATTGATTTTTGGGTTTATAGTGAACAGTGTTTTAAATAACACTCGTTCTTTAACCCGATAATTAATGAATGTGATTTTGGGTTTATCGTGAACCGTGTTTTAAATGACACTGATTCTTTAACCCAATCGAAGATTAAAACTAAGTGGAGTTTTAATGAATCTTTAATTAGATTGAAAAGATCGAAAATGGAGTACCACCAGTTTTGCTCCAGGCGATAGTCAAATCTTTAATTAGATTTGAACGTGAAATGGTAATTGAATTTACCGATAACACCGTGGTGTTAGATATGAAGTATTACCAGTTTTACTTCATGGGATGAATAGGTTGGGATTGGGAAATTAAAACAAATGATTACTTCGGTAAGTTTCGTTAATCTCGACTAGTTGAATCGAAATTCAAAAGTAGATTAAAGAATAAATTCAAGGAATTTATCTTTGATAAAATTAACGGGAACCTTTCCCTATGAATGTGAAATTTAGAAACTAACTGTCGGTTAGCCAAGCAGAATGGTTTTCTGGATATTGATCTGATGTTGGTTTCGGCCTTCGGGGTTTATATTTGGGAAATTATTCTCTTGATTAATTTACGGTTAGTGACTGATGAATTGGAATGAGGCGTATGTTGTGTTTGTGTAACACTTATTTAAAATATACGCGAGTTATTCGGAAAGACCGGGTTTATCCCATTCTGGATAACTGATACGACGATAAGTCGAAGATGAAGACGATGGTCGAAGACCGGAGTTCTTCACGTCGTTTGGGTGATTTCTGACGATCTTGATTGGGCTGTACACCCAAGAAGATGGAAACAGTTGGTGATCGTCCAGACGTGCTTGGAGATCGATGGATATGCGGGGTACTAGGTGCCCCCGGTTTCGTTCAGACCCAGAACGGACTTGTAAATGGACTGTGTGTCTGACATTGGATTTTAGTCCGTGTGATTGATCTCTATTAAATATATATCTGTTTGGCGGCGGAGAATTTATTCTCTTGCTTAACGCCCTTCTCTGAGACGTACGAGCTCAGGGGTTATATATTGATGGATATCAAACGCATGGAGTGAATTGCCTGTGTGGCATGCCTAAGTGGCGATTGATCGAGGCTTCTGTTGAAAAGCAAAGTCTTGTGGTGATGATCAAAGCACGGCCTTTGTGGCGTAGCTTTGTGTAACGTTTACTTCGCGAGTTTCACACCCGGTATGAACCAAAAACGGGAGACGGACCTCAGGGAGGGCCTGTGTTTCCTCCTAGCTAGAAGTGGCGTCAGTGGTTTTACACGCCCTGACGAGTTTGACTTATGTGGTTGTTGCTGTTGCGAGGCGCCTCGGTTAGATCGGACGATCCGGGTCCGATGGAGTCATTCGTTGGCTCGCTTACGCCCCAAAGGGCGGCGAAACGTAGTGCTCAGGCATTTTAATCCACTCCATGTGGACCGGCCCTGACGATCCAAGGCTTGCCTGCGCGCTTGCCTGAGACTCGGGCTAGGCAGTCTCGAATCGGTTGAGGACTATCTTTTGCCTCGGTTCATAGATGGAAATCCAATTTCCAAATACGTGACTTTGCGATTTTGATTGTATAACCTATATATGGCGACATAGTGGTATGGGGCATTCATGCCGCCTATGATTGATACTTATGATTTGAAGTTGTTTTATACACTATGCACTTATAATAGTATCAAATGATTTGTTTTAAACGTATCAAGCATTCTTGGCTGTTATAAGGTAAAAACCCTATCCCCCGCTTGCGTTGCATTGTGTGATAGGACCTGGGTCTTATAACAGCTTCATTTTTCTTTATTTAGCATTGCGCTGTTTGTTTTATGCACTGGTATTCTTGGGAGGAAACCCGTTCCGTGTTATACGGCGTGGTCCCTTGATTTACCTAACTTTCAAATAAAGATTAATAACTGTTTTAGTTCTCACACCAGTCCCATGACTGACCTGGAGTTTATTGTTTTGACCTAAACTCTGGGTGCCCCTATTTTGACACGGGCAGCTAGTAGTTTTGGTTTTGCAGATTTATATTCACAGGATCCTGGTTTACAGCTGGAACGATATCCGGAAAGCTTTGTATCCGTATATCTCCTTCTAGTTGTGTATTGTATTATTTTCCGCTGCGATGTATTTAAATGTAATTTAAAATCTCTGATATTTCTGTGTAATATTCATTCATACTCTGTATATTCTTGTAATCTGATGCATTGTTGTAATATACAATGAAATGTTCTTCTGTATGCGTTCTGTTTTGTCATGTTCTCAAACGATAAGGCGTTTCGAACGGCCTGGATCGGTTTAGCGACTGGTTCGGATCGAACGAAATTCTTTGCTGTCACACTATTAATATCAGCAAATCAATATTTAAAATAGATTTAAATATTCACAATTAATGTTCAAAAATCTAGGACGTTACATTCTTTCCCCTTAAAAGAATTTCGTCCCCGAAATTACACGGTAAGAAGAATGCTTCGAACTCAATTATTTTCAAAATATTTAGTTTTGAAATATTATCAAAACAAATTCAAACTCTTTAAATTTTCGAAAATTTCGCCAGTACCTCCTCTGCGCTACTCGATTGATACAACTACAACTGCCACTCCGTACCTCCTCCGAAACAAAATCAAAAGCCAAATCATTACCCATCTCAGGGGTATTATCAATCCCCAACCAATAATATTTAAGGTTTACCTATTTGTCAGGCAAATCAATTCTAATTTCGAAGCAATCAACTAACAGTTCTTCATCTTCCAATCAGGATCTCAATCAGTGTAACCAGATCCACTTCATAACCTTCAGGAATCTGCATTTAACTCAACTTACAATGCAAATAACAATTCAGGGTCAAATTTTCAGTTCACTTCATAACTGATTTTATTTCCAATTCATTATACTGGGACTTTTTTCCTTGCTTCCAATTCATTCAGTTTCTTATTAACTCGTTGTTGAATTGAATTTAACCATCTAACATCCAATATATCAACCAATACACAACCAAACCAATTTACACTATATTAATATATATTTACTATTTGTATTCACTTTGGTTAAACATATGTTAATATCAAGTGATTTATATCCGATTGATTTCCATTATTGTCCATTCGATTTCCAATTCCCAAATTTATTTAATTTCAATTCCATTTCGTTAGCTAATTGGTTTTTTCCCTAATCAATTCAATCTCATTTTATAATTCAATTTGAATTCCAATCAAACCAAGCAAAACAACCAAAAACCAATATCACTATACTACATAAAATTATTTTCTTTTTCTATATAAAATATAATTTTGGCAAAATTATTCCATTTACTCTCTTTATAAAAATTTATTGTATCAGTTGCCAGTTCAATATGGTTTCCCAATACTTGAACCAATCAACCAACACAATACAAACATTTTTTTATATAAAATCTACAAATACGCTCTCTTGTATATATGCTCAAACTCAATCTAGGGAGTCACTAGCCCTATCTCTATCGAGCTACGCCATAGAGCTAAGGTTATTACTAAACCAGTAGCTCTGATACCAACTGTAAAGGCCCGAAAATTCATACACTTTGAGTTGACTAATATTACACATGTCTAACCCAAAATGCACGAAAGTACGAATCTTACATAGGAAGAAAATTAGAGGATGAGAGAAGAAAGAAAGAAAATATTAGAATAGAAGAACAAGAAGAAACGACACCACACAGAGTCTCACATTGCAGCGGAATAAAATATAATACAGAAATAACTTTATAAAGAGCTTGAAATAATACTTACAATCATCAGAGTACAACAGTCAAAACAATCTGGATAGTTATAACAACCTGTCCTCAATACAACATATAGTGGATAATATTATCATATGTCAGGACTCTTCCCGTTTGTCTCTAACTCTACAGCATCTGACAACCTGAACCTGTAACTCGGGCTGACCCAAGACATTACAAATGCCATGGATCAGTCTGGTGAACCAGAGTGGGAAAACTCACTAAGTTTTATAGATAACACCCATATATTGCTTAACTTTAAAAGACATTTTGAAATAAAAGGTAATACTAAAACTAGCCCACACATAAACACGGACGGTTTTTACCTTACTATAACCAAATCATTTTTGAAAGGAAATCCGGTGATATTATAATAGTGTCTATCAAATAAATAACCAAATATGAGAACGCTTGCATCTCACACTCTACATATATATAGTATAAAATCAAAAACTGCGGAGCTCTTATTGGAGTTTGGATTCCAATTATGATAAGGTATGGGACCACCTCCCGATCAGTGTACTCTAGAGGGGGTACACTGGGGTTCAACAAAAACATCTTGCAACCCGGTCACACATGACTTCCCACTCATTTAGCTTAAGTGTAGCGAATTTATTATCACCTGATAGCTTTAAGGGCCCATTGTCCATCTACGGAGATACATAATCGAAAGAATAACAAATAAGGATTTTCTCTAGATTGGTGATAACACACCATGCTTGGGAATGACCCACCTAGCCATGATGCCTGCCCGATTTTTGTCATTTCCTGGTTGATGAGGCCAGAGTCTACGTTGTCTTCTAGATTAGCACGCCACTATTAACTTTGAATTCCACATCATCAAACCAGCCAAATCACAAACTGATTTCCTAAAAAATAATATGGGCATAAAGCTAAGAGAAACGAATTCCTCTGCCACCAAACGTAAATAAGTTTGAGGTAATTAACCCGTAATCTATTAGGTATATTATGTCAGACATTCGTTTATACAAGTCATCCAGGAACAGGATGAACTGAAGGCACCCTCCTGCCGCTTCCAAAAGATCAGTAGCGAGTAGTCCTTGCAAATCCGCAAAATCCCACTAATGACCCACTCATATCAGAATACCTCTATGTTGCAACATAGAGAATATTTGATAAGTAATCCTTTTGCTTATGAAGATGCATGGTCTTCAATTGCTCCATCTTCATCAGCATCTTTCACATTTCATATTTGTTGGTCGAAATGGTTTTCGAATATAAATTTGATCCCGGTCTTTTCGTACCAACAACGCTTTGGGCCAGATTTTGCTAGTTGGTTATTTAACTATCAAAATAAAACAACCATCCATCCATATAAAGAAAATGAATTCACTGACTCAATACTCAGCATCATTTGGCCTCCCTAATTAACCATTGGTTAATTAAGCTTCTAAAATCTTTAATCATTCAACATTCAGAAAACCTTTCCATTTCTATTTTTATTATTCAATTTAAAGACACGGTCTTTAAAAACACTTAACTTTTAATAACTTACTTCATTTACTCAACCCTTACTGTCGAACCTAACCATTCCTTAGTCAATAATGAAGTCAATCAAGTTGGGGTATAATTACCTTTTAGATCTGAACTGAACAACATTATTAGCTACGAAATAGATAGAGTTCACGATTTCGAATACCAACAACATTCACTCTCGTATCTCTTGAATTCAATTTAAGAATCCTTTTCTTTTATGGAAATCGATTATAACCATAGCGTTATAACCCGCGCTTCCAAAATATTTAACTTTTAAATTATACTTTTATTCTCAATCTAAGTAAATAAACATATTATCTTTTTTTTGCAAAGACGACCGATTTTTAAGGTGACCGCAAACACCTTTATTATGACTAATAATAAAATACAGTGAAGTACAAGTGATTGTTAGTTGACAATCAACTATGGTTTTTAAAGTGGAACGTCCATCACATATGCTGGATTGAAGTGCCCAGCTCACTATACAAAGAAACAGGAGAGAAGCAAAGATACTTCAGCTACTTTATTACCTAACTGATAGTCACCAATGGTTGGCTGAGATGGAGAAGAAGAAGATGTAGAGGCAAAAGATGAAGAGGAAAATACAAGGCCAGTGTTATTCAGCAGCTTGACGAAGAGACTAGTAATATTAGGCAAGTACTCAGCATTGTTCGTGTCATATATAAAATTTCTATCCCATGATTCATCCGCCAAAATAGTAGCATTGTACTCGCCATATATACTATCAAAGTATAGCTTCAAATCTGTCCCATCATCATAATAATGAAGACACCTAACTTCGATATTTTCATTTTCTTTGCCATTAGATATAAACTTATAATATACCTTTTGATTGGGATCATACAGAACACCAGTACCAAAGTGAACCCAGGATTTCTCCAGTGTGACCCAAACCACATCTTCCAAAAGAGCACTCTTCTCTACAACTTCATCTTCGACCTCAAAATTAGCTACCTCATCATGACAAGGGGGAACATCTACCATCTTGGACAAAGGACCCCATATGCAAGCAGGCGGTTTCACTAGTGGTGATCTAGGCTTGTAAGGGCCATTGGTAGGGTGTATGCATGCTTCACTAATGTGACAAAATGAATGACAGCTAGTGCAAATATCAAGTTGCCAAGTGTACTGAACATTGACATAAGAATCATACCCATTAATTATACGATTTGGGAGCCCATATGCAAGCAGGCGGTTTCACTAGTGGTGGTCTAGGCTTGTAAGGGTCGTTGGTTGGGTGTATGCATGCTTCACTAATGTGACAAAATGAATGATAACTAGTGTAAATATCAGGTTGCCAAGTGTACTGAACATCGACATATGAATCATACCCATCAATTATACTTTTACCATGGTAGAAAGCACATTGTTCGGAGAAATTTCAATTAAAACCTTAGCAAAGACCAGATTCGACCTAGCCACTGTGTGAACATCAAAGCATTTGAAATTTCCAATTCTGGTAGCCAACCAATTCAAACCTGGAAGCATCTGCAACATCGAAGGGTATGATTCTTAGTTAAAATAAATATATTATCATTTTAAATAAATAATTAAAACTTAGTTAAAACGTAAAATAAATAGTATTCCCTAACTCGACGTACTCGAACTCCTACGTAAAGATCTTGATTCAAATAATCATTTATTCGATAAGTATTCCGAACTTCGTAATAATCTCCTATTCAGGACTTTAGGATAAATCTCTTAGTTCTGGTCGAGTCCATTTAGACTCCCTTCGGATTTACAAACCCATTTTTAAACTCATTTGGACTCTTAAATTTTATTTACAATATTCTTTTTATAAATTAAATCGATTTACTTTTCCACTAACTATTATTATAATATTAATCTTCTATAAAGGTAATTCAAATAATAATCAACTTAAATAATCACTAATGATTTAATAATTTATTGGATAATCGATCATCGCTAAAACAGTTGGCTTAGAAAACTCAAAGCATAACTATTTTGTTAACCAATTAATTAATTAATTTCACTCATGTAATTACTTACATTTATAAATCACATTATAACCTGGTTTCATTAGTTGAAATCATTAGCAATCTTATTCATAAGAATTTGGTTTTCAAAATTCGTTTTATAAATACATTTCCATTTATAACTATTTTTATCGATGGCACTAAAGAGGCAAATGTCTTTTAAAGTACCAAACCGTGAAATATCAGTCCATTTCACATTCAATAACAGTATATAATCGTATTGATAAACATTATCAATAATAGTGAGGAATCCGGTTTGATTCCTCCTACCTGTCCTTCCCTGCATCACAATGGGTTATATCTATTTCAATATGGCAGTATGTTTATTTTCATTCATCACAATAAACAGTTTAACAAATAACGGTCAACAATCAATTAACAACATTCATTCAAGCATCAAATTATTTATTTAATACGTTTATATTATTATAAACGTAACCAACAAGGTAAGTTACCTCATTTGGAATATAATCGTTAAAATAATGATTTAATTCGATTAAATTGCATTGAAAATATTCAGCATCCATGCAACAATCATCAATCATTAGCAAATACTGCACACAATTTAAAACTCAGCTTATAGAAAATATAAGCGGGTTAAACTGAGTGAATTGAACTCACTTTGGGTTTCCATTCGTCGTTGAAATAATTTGCTTTAATTAAATTGAATAAGTGTTTAATTTAATTAAAACTCTCCGTTATGCCCAACTCTGATCAATTCAGCTCCATAATGTTATGTTCGTCGATACGGTCCCATTTGTTCCACTCTGTTACTATATGACAACGTTATAAATTATACACGTTATTTACTTGATTAAATATTATAAGTACTTGCATAATATTTTATTAACTAACCTATATTTAAAGGTTTAATAAAACTATTGATTCGGTAAATAACAATTTGGTCTGAATATACCTTAACATCAACAACCTATATAAGTCTGGTCAGTACACTTGACTTGGTAAAAATACAAGATCTGGTCCTTATATAACGTCAATTATACACAAACAAATCAAACCATTTTAATTATTTCTTAGGAATTTTTATATCGGTGTATAATCATACAAATAGCCAATTATATATGGTTATACTATGTAAATCAAATATATTCTACATAGCTACCAGTGTTATCAATACTATTACGGTATCACGATCATATGTCCATAGCATATTTATAACGTTTTGGACAAAATAATAGTGTGAATAGGGAATGATCTGGCCAGTTAATTACTTAACATCAATATTCCTAATACTAAAATTGAATTGACACATGTCAATTTGGATTAGCGCATATATATAGTATGGAGTAATATTTTTACATAGCCATATGTGTAAACACTGTTTGTCTTCCCCCTTGAAAACATTCGAACACATTCGTACTTCCACTGTTCACTTCCCAACCGTCACACAACCTCGCTTTGTTATAGTATCTCATCCCCTTTATTATATTATTTTCGAAGCTGCTCCTCCATGCCTTGCGCCATGTAACTTCCCTTGCCTGCTCATCCATTTCTGAACTCACTACACCAAAAGCCTAGCCACCCTTGGCCATGTTCGTGACCAGAGCTCCACCAGTAAACACACCAACCCTATACACTACACTGCTACCACTCACTTCGCCGCATAACCCCAATCCGGCCACTCAAGCTTCCACCCATACTCGCACTACTGTATACGCCTAAGAAACTGCACACCCTCATCTTCGGTTCAGTTCAAGACTTCTACCAACAACCTAGATATGAACTCCACCATTTACTTTGTTGAGCCCATCTCGTGCCTTGAACCACCTCGAGCACATAGCACCCGAAAACTATCGACAAACCCCCTCACCACTGTGCCTCTCCTCCGGCCTGACAACGATCATCACTTCCTCACTCGAACATTGTCAACCAGTACGATCACACTGCCATGCTCTCTAGTCCGTGCTGACCTCGACCTATGCTGCTTTAAGCATCGGAAAAGACCCACTCCATCAGTTTATTACCACCGTGCAAACCATCAGACTGACCCTACCATCCTGACGTCCCCCCAAACTCGCTTATCCACGTCCATCTGTTGCCCCCTCTACCAGCTTTAGATGCGGGTATCTAATATCGAGCTATGGTTTTTGTAGTTTTATTTTTGTATTAGAATGAGTTTTAGCTTAAACTATGAATGGATTCTCGGTTTTTTTGAGTAATAAAAAGGTGTAGATGGTTTCGTCTCACTATGCCATAGATGGCATACTACAACGAAAATCTAAGGAGTTGCCGGCTAAAATGTTGCCACAGCTATGATGGATTTTGTCTATTGCAACGCATGCTTCAATGTGTTAGCATAGATATCGAATTATGTTGCAGTAGCTATAGATATATTCAAATTAAATAAATAAAAATGTAAATGACACCTTAGTGATCCACACCGTAAGTTAAAATAATATCATAACCATCCATCCATTGTGTATTCAAATTAAAAAAATAAAAATAAAATGGCACCTCAGCTATCCACACCTTAAGTTAAAACAATATCCTAACCATCCATCCATTGTGTATTGTGCCTCTATTTCCCGCTAACATTTTCACTCACGCGCTTGCTTCTTCATTTCGTTCTCCCCCAAATCGACAATTCAACTTTTAGGGTCATTTAAAGAATAAAAAATGGAGTCGTCCAATGATTTTTCCTATCCGTCTCTAGTCCAGATCTGAATCTACTGTGCCCTTCCTCGCATCCTTAAATTGCCTCCTTGTGGCGGCAACTTTACTCATCTGCTTCCTTTTTCTCAAATCCTAAAATTGTGGCGGCTTAAAAGTATTTCTCAGCAGATTATTTATTATTTTACGTCTCCTTTGCGTTCGCGTTCTCGTAATACTCACTCCTCTTTCTTACATCCAATTAGCAAAAAAAATTACTAGGCTCCGGTAGATAGTGGTTCGTCGTTCCTTTACTCGACATTGGTGCAACCAAATTACTTCAGACAAGAGAAGTTAAAAGAAATTCCCTCTCTCATTGGTGCAACCAAATTACTTTATACAATGGATTAAACTGGTGAGTTATACAATCATTTTCCTTTAATTAGCATATGAGTAATTATTCATTTGAGCTTTGGGTTTGATTGTTGTTAAATATTAAATTGGATAATTTGCTTATTTTAAACATTAATCTTTACTGAGAAGACGGATTTTGTGGTTTTACACATTCACACCCATAAGTTAACAAATATGATAATTTTAAATAATAATGAACTGTTTTCCCATAACCTAAAGGTATGTGTCTGTGAAAGTTTAATAGTTGTTAAGAGATGACGTGACACCCTACGTCTGTTAATGTCACTCACAAAGGGAATGCATTAAGTTTCGTGGAGCGTTATAGTAAACAGAACAGAAATATTATAAGACACACATATATAATAACAGCAGATCAATAAAAACTTTACTTATCATAAGATACCGTGGTCCAAAAACATCACACGTCTGAAATACAAAAGCCCATTACAACACAAAAACTACTATCTTGTACTTCAAAAATATCAGAGTACATAAAAGAAATAAAATTCCCAAAAAACAAAATATAGCCATAGCAACAAGGATAGGAGCTTGAGCCATACATACCAACAACTTTAGAAGAAGTAAGCGGAGTCATGGTCAAGCCTGAGTGTTTCCTCCCTGAGAACCTAGGGGGGAAACGGAAGAAAGAACGAGAAACAAAAAGGGTCAGTCATAAAGCTTGGAGAGTCTAGTTACTTTTGGCAAGTAAATAAATAAAAGTAGCATAACACGCATATAAAGTGGATAAGAGAGATTACATCATAAAAGATAGGTGTTACAAGGTAGACAAGATAAGGTGTATACGCATCCCTAAAATGATTACTCTGCACTATTACTAGTATATATCTAGAATGTGATGATCCCTTCCACTATAAGGTGGTAGACTTAAGCATACGTCCAAGTGTACCCTAACTACTACCCTAATCGATCGACTCCCTAATCCGCGTAGATACTCTGTGCCGGCACCACCATAGGATGTATCACGTCCTAAAGTGGCAACCCTCCGCTGACATGCACAACCCCATATCTACAGGTGTCACGGTCGTCTTATCGCGTTCTGCCCGGCTCATGCACGCACATGGCCTGGTCGGTTTGCGCTGCCCACACCGTTCTCCACGTTTGGATCTCTTACAATCAGTCCAGTAAGCGTGCCCCTTCTCCGATCTAGTACGGAGTACATGTTTAGATACCTACTCCGGGTTACTGGATGAAACAGGTCCCACGCAATATGATACAAGCTCTCCCCTTTTTCTTGTATCCCCTACTAGGTTTTCATTAGCTATGTATACCACAAGGTGTCTTTAATTACATAACCCTATCATTTCTACAAGTTATGTTTACCCTAAAAGTTGTCTTTAATTACATAAATTTATTATTTCCATCGGTTATGTATACCACTAGGTGTCTTTAATTACATAACCTTACCGGGTTAAGTTTGTGGGCCTATATGTAAATATTACCCACCCCCTCCAGATTTTCTTAACCCATCCACTATCCAACCAATTTTACTTAACCCTAACTTTAGTTCATAATCATACAATACCTTATGGATTAGATTAGGTTAAGTAGTCCAATTTATTACCATGTCCATTCATGGTTTATAATGGGCTACACCTCCCACATTAGGCCTGCAACTTGTGGATGTTGGATATGTCGGTCGGGTCTGGGCAAACTTCTTCCACAAGTTAGGCCTAACCTCGTGTTATAGACCGTCTCGTATTTGCGCACTTAGACCTCTCATATTAGGTTCAACATTAGTGGTTGCTGGATATGTCGGTCAGGTCCGGGTAGACTTCCACCACTAATGCAACCTAACCTCGTGTCATAAGTGCAATTACAACTTCAAATTGTAATTATTAGACATTTCATTCTTATCCAATTGTTACCTATGTCTTTGTAGGTGATTATGCCCCTTTTCGCCATTTTGAATTATATGTCCAATTCATATAAAAATTATTTAAATTATGCCAATTTTAACCTTTTTCCCCCGTTCCCTAACTAGCTCATTCGCATATATTTGGCGGCATCTAGGCTAGAAAGTAGCCTAGCCATGGAAAATAAAAAGGGAATGGTGATGGGGAAAAATGACAACAGTGATCATTCTGAAAGTGACATAACATATATACTGGCATAGACAAGTAATAGGCATAAAAAGGTGGACATAAAAACAGTGTAACGACCCAACTTTTGAACACATCGTAAGTCGTGCCATTAATAAGAATAAGAGTAGATAGAAGACAGAATCACAGAAAAACATCAGGATCTCATAGCGGAATTTTACAAACATATATATATATATATATATACTTCATAATATTACACAACGGAATATAATACATCAGAGCATCATAGATCTAGTGATACAAGCCATTCATAGTACATCTTTAATTATACATATCCTTGATGACCAACTGACAGACTTAATTTTACAGTAGATAAGATAGATAAATCAGCACACAGAAAGTTCCATTCCAGCATTCCAAGTTTATCCAATCCTGATTCACTTGTCTATTCATAACAAGTGTTATGAATACCCAAGAGTTTAAGGGAAACACAAAAAAATAAACTTCGGGTCAGTCAGGGGACTGGTATGAGTAAACTGTTTAAAACAAATAAAAATATCTCATAAGACCACGCCGTATATATGGAACGAGTTTTTACCTTATGAGAATAAAACACTTTGTATACTTTAAAATTAGATATTATCGTAGTGTCTATTTGTTTTTACAAATAAATTAGAATCTAGGAGAAGCTTGCATCTCACATTCTCCTATATAGTGTACAAATAAAAACCGCTTGGCACTTATGGAAATTGGATTTCCAACTATGACAAGGTATGGGACCACCTTCCGATGAGGTATATCTAGAGGCAAATACACCTGGGTTCAACAAGAACATCTTGCAACCCGGCCCACACATGACCGACCACTTATTTCTCTTGAGTGTATCGAATGTATATCACCAACGGTTGGGCTCAAACCACTGTTTCCCGAATGGGTAGAATCGATAGAGTAAGAAACAAAAGGAATTTCTCTAGATAGGTGATTATACACCCTAATGGGAGCGACCCACATAGCCATGCTGCCTGCCCGATTTTTGTCATTTCATGGGTGTGAGGCTTGAGGCTAGACTTACCTTTTCATCATGACTGTTTAATTTCTTTGAATACCACATCATCGGATCCATCGAAAATCACTAATTGATTTCCACAAAAATACTCTGGTTGTCAGGCTAAAGAAGTTTCCCTTCTGTGCCAGTAACTGGTACGTTTGAAGAAAACAACGTACGTGATTCCTTTGGAAATACTCTGTCAGACATTCGTCCATACAAGTTGTCCTGGGACTGGACAAACCAAAGGCACTATTTTATAAAATAGCCCTTGCATATCTCCATCTTAAATTTTCTTCAATAATCTTTGATGCGCGACGTATAAATCGAATCAAAGTGGGATATTAACCCCGGACTCTTCGAAACGATTAGCGTATGTCTCTTAAACTCAGACGAAATTTAAGGAAACTGACTTATATGAAATCTTTACTTTATTACATCATTAAATTTTCTAACTCGAAGGCCCGTGCTTTGCACACGGAAATAAATACTATAATGTAAATAAACAACTATCCACACATCATTAAATTATCTAACTAGGGGGTACGTGCTTCGCACACGGTACTGAATACAATAATGTTACTTAATTTTGAGTTTGCAATTCATTTCCTGATTATAAACAGTTATCGACCTAAGTCGATTATCATTCAATGTTTCTTCCAGAACATTTTTACTTATTGATGAATCATTACAGATAATCGATATCATTCTAATTGTCCATTAATACTCAGCTTATTTGATACGTTTTACTTCGTTTCATATATATATATATATATATATTAAATTATTAATACAACCATTTGGATCCAATATCTTTGATAGTAGAACATTTCTCATATCACGATATCGTTGATTTTAACACCTTAGACTAACTACTTCTCCCCGATTTTGAGTGTGAATTTGGATATATTCTCCTTACTAAGTTATTCAAATAATTTAAACTTAGATTAATGATGACTTGAATGTTTAACGTCACATTTAATTTGACGGCTGCCATTCTTTATATCGTTATTACAAAACCAATGTAGTTATATCACTTCAAAAGATTTGAGTTCATAAAAACAATATTATTGATGATCAGACATTATTCATTTATCTCTACATAACGTCGATTTACAATTCAACCGATGCTACTCGAACTAATTATCTGTAAATTTGATCTGAGTGAATTTATAAATAAAATATCTTTGCTAAATTCTGACATCATCTTCCTATCATTTACTATTATACATTCCAGATTTTTCCCTTGATATCCACATTTCTTTCTTTTAGAAATATTTCTTTTATTACCTTATTTTCAATTACTACCTTAGTAGTCCGTCGGCCCAACTCCGTAGGCCCATTCCCCATTCTTCAATTCTTATATCTATATTTATTTTCAAAGCTCAGACCCAAACTCAACGTCAAGGCCCACTGCTTAGCACCTTTTCTTCTTTATTTCCTAATGCCGCCTACCCCTTCTTTTCTATCCCTTCTGCGCCTTCTTTCTTTTTCCTACTGTGTGCCCTCTTCCTCACTTCTTTCCCTTTCTCTGATTCGCTTAACCACTGTCGAACTCCATTGGTGACGTTTCTTCCTACCATCAAATACTAACGTGGTGCTACAGGAGTTTTCTTTCCTCCTTTACCTGTTTACTTACTGTTTTCTTTTTCTAGCAACGTGCATTCCCTTTTTTTCTTAATTATCACCTTCCATCCACTTTGCAATGCCACAAACCTGATCATCTTTTTATTCTAAATTTTTTTGTTGTGTTGCTCCAGTAAAGCTTCCCAGTGCACGACATGTGCATATGTGCACACATGCACAGTTGTCGTCGCCATCACTATCTCTAAGTTGGTGGTTCCTATTCTCTTCTGTTTATTATAACTTTATATGTTGTGTCCCTAATATCTTCTTATTATTATATTTTCTTCTTTGGTTAACTTGTTGCCGCACCTTACATGATCAGGTGAAACAATAACCTTGGCCATCACCCCCTGTATCATGCCATATCCATTTGTAATTCTTGCTTCTTATGATTTCCAGCAACTGATTTCTCTTCCTGATTCTCTTATATTTTGTTGCTTTACTTCAATTTGCTCTAAATTCTTCTTATTGTTTTGTTCTGTTTTTTGAGTATATCTATGCATAGTTTCTTGTGCACTTGCACCACCAAGTTTTTCAGCGTTTCGCTGCCTCCGCCATCGCCACACGTCACTAGTCGCTCACCGACTCCATTCCCGAACCCAAACCTTTACTCAGTTCAACCTCTTCACATAATTAGCGTTCAAACTTAAGTACTCAAAACACAGTGTTACATGAACTCCTCCAGGAACCCCCAATGCTCTCATGAGTTCGCCATACTCCGGTCGTAGCTCAAAGATGATCCACTGCTCCTATGACTATTCCCTCTCGTACGAACTCCCGACTTGCCACCATATGTAGTACATTTATTTACAGTAGCTATTCTAAATGCACTTTGTTATTATGCTACCTAGTGCAACTTTTACTTCTAATTCCTGGTTCCCATTCTAGTCCCCTGCTCTCTCCTCTTTCCTATGTTAAACCTACCGCACCCACTTTAGTTCCTTATTATATCATTTTTTATGTTTTATATTCTGTGTTCTTACACCATAAACGAAGATGTATCCAATACCTACAGTATTGTGTCATAGATTAATTCAATCATCATGCAAACTTATATTCATTTGTGTGACAGTGCGCTCCAGTAAAGAACTTTGGAACCAGTGGTGAATTTGAGAGCATCACCGGCCATGGGAGGAATGAGTAAGTCATCCCAACCGTGGACTCAACTCAAGGGGAGGTATATACCAAATTACAGACTTTACATCGAGAAACTAAGGTCTGTTATGGAATGTTTATGATGTGTGGCAATATTACTTTGAACAACTATATAGTTTCGCTATGAAGATCAAGTTAAAGAAATATAAAGCATTCAACGAGCATATAAAAATCATTGATACATTAATACTCGTTTCAGCGAACACAATCAATGTTAGCTCATATGTTATTTATTCATTACTAATATGTAATTTCATATGCAAAATAATAAATTAACAGGGGATACATTTAAGTATAAGAACAAGAGTGAGGTTTACTCACATTATACTTGGTTTACTGTCCTTAGTTTATGTTCAAGTTTGTCATATATATTGTCTCTTTTATGATTAAATCCCCCAAACATATTCATATGGTTGCATATAACAAACAATACTAGAAAGGAAAGTTTACTCACAGGCAACTCTTAACATTTCAGTAAAATGATATATACATGGATCTAAAACCTAAACCAATACTTGTATTAACATATAAATAGAAACAAAACTTCTAACATAAAGATTGTGTAAATTTAGTTTATTCACCTTTGCTTAGAAGTTCTCTGATTTCCTACTCTGATTTTACTTGAGAGTGTTTGTAGTTATGAATGAAAGTGTGTATGCTAGGGTCCTTATATAGGAGTGGGAAAACATTAAAATATATGTGTATTAAATGCTTGTTTTAGAAAGAAGGGAAAAATATGTTTTCAATTTTGCAATGACAATTGAAAGACACCTTATAAAAACATTTCTCTCAAACATCACACACAATTACCTAGGACTCACATGGCTTTTAACAGCCATTTCCTACTAGATATTCCTTGCGCAAGCCCCCATTGGTGGGCTAAGAACAATCAAATTAAATGCACCATGTACTACCATGTCATTTTCTAAATCTATCATTGGACTTTGCCAAAAATAGTAACCCCTTTATACCAATTTAAGCTCAGTTTCACATGGTCTTAGCTCACCTCTTTCTCATGAAAAATATTGATTAAACATAAATTATATTATACATTACCTTGGCCTCCAAGGTATGCAAAACTCTGAAATTTCCTGCACTAATTTAGCTCACGGCCATGTGAGTATTTGGTCATGGAAACATCTTGGAATCATCTCTTTTGATGCTTATCTAGGGTAGGAAGGATCAAGTGTATATTACACAAGATTTGGTAATCTTTTTGTATATGTATTTTGATAAAATGAAAATGTTTTGGGAAAAATAAAAGAGGAAAAATTCAGAAAAAGAGAACATGGAAGATTTCAAAATCTGAAAATGTGGAAACAAAAAGGATTTTGCCATGCGAAATGTACAAGCTTTCATATCCTTATTCTAGTGTTGTTCTAGTGTAGGTGTGTTGTGTGTAGGTGCATCTTGATGTGTATATATGAGGTCATGTTTGCAAAGATGCTTCCATGTTTTAACTTTGATGCATATGTGTACAAAGATATATATAAACTTGCCTTTGCCAAAAATGAACAAAATACATAGAAAGGAAAAGTGGCATTTTAAAATGCTATACACATGTGTTATAATCCATACATAAGAAAAAAAATGAATTTTAAATAAACGCTATACATTTCATGCTATAATACACGAGCAAAATAAATGTTTGTAAGTGCTGTGCTACATGCTTATGCAAATGCTATCATAAATGTATTAACATGTTTTACAATTTAACTAGTATTTATAATTGTGTACTTACGATAATTTAATATATGTGTCTGCGATGTGTAAAAAGTTCGGGTTATTACAAACAGATCTAGTGAAAAGAGTGATGATAAAACTAGGTCTAATATACTTAGGATGAACATATCCAAATAAGAATCTATATGTCCAATAACGACAGATGGGACGACCTGAACTTCCTCGATCTCCGAAGAGAAGAGAAAGAACGAATTGTTTGACAACACGACAAATCATAACAAAGACAGAAGAACATTTCATTGTTATTACAACAATTACATCAGAGTACAAGAATATACAGAGTCTGAATGAATAATTTACAACAGAAAATATCAGAGATTTAAATTACATTTAAATACATAGCATCAGAAAAATAATACAAAACAAAACTATAAGAAATACACGATTATAGAGCGTTTCAAATATAGCTCCAACTGTAAACCAGGATCCTGTGAATATAATATCTGCAAAACCAAAACTACTAGCTGCTCGTGTGGAAAAGAGGGGCACCCATAGTTTAGATTAAAACAATAAACTCCAGGTCAGTCATGTGACTGGTGTGAGAACTAAAATAGTTATTAATTTGATTTTAAAGTTAGGTAAATTAAGGGACCACGCCATATAACACGGAACGGGTTTACCCCCAAGAATACCAGTGCATAAAACAAACAACACAATGCTAAAGAGAAAAATGAAGCTATTATAAGACTCATGTCCCATCACACAATGCAACGCAAGCCGGAGGATAGAGTTTTTACCTTATAATAGCCAAAAATGCTTGGTACGTGAAATTTCATATTTTATTATTACTATAAGTGAAGAAATCAACTTCAAATATAAATGTATCAATCATAGGCAGCATAGGTACCCATATATTACGTCGCCCTACTAGTACTACAATTAAAACCACATAATGTCGTATTGGAAGTTGGATTCCATCTATGAACCGAGGCAAAGGATCATCCTGTGCACATTCGAGACACCCTAGCAAGTGCCTCAGGATTCAGTCGCAACTACACCTGGATCGGTAGGGCCGGTCATCCGTCGATGATTGGTTATACCATAAACTATATGTTAGTCGATTCTATTGAATCTCTAAAATGGTCAGTATGTCGACTATATCCATCAGCCCTGTAGTGACCGATATAATATCCATCAGCCCCGCAGAGCTGATATATCCGAGGTACCTCGTCTCCCATCGAGTAATAATAGTGTGCAACATGCACATGAGTAAACAGCCTGGGCTCCATACCATGACGTTACTCATAACTAGAACTAACATATGTCCATTTCCCTACTGTCCTTCCCATTTTTGGTTCACACCGGGGTGTGAGGCTCGCGAATTAATGCTACATAAAGACATGCTATATTAAAGTTGTGCTTTGATCATCAACCACAAGGCTCTACTTTTCAACACAAGCCTTGATCATTTGCATCTCGGCATTCCACACAGACAATTCATGCATTGACCAATATGTATCGATGTATAACCTCTGAGCTCGTATGTCTCAGAGAAGGGCGTTAAGAAAGAGAAAAAATTCTCCACCGCCAAACAAATATATATTTAATAGAAATCAATCAACATAGAACAAAATCCAATGTCAGATACCCATCCATTTATAAGTCCATTCTGGGTCTGAACGAAACCGGAGGCACCTTATTCCTCGTCCCATATGTCCAATACAGGAGAGAGGCCTTCGCATATCCGTCGATCTCCAAGTACGCCTGGACGATCACCACTTATTACCTCATCTTGGGTGTACAGCCCAATCAAGACATCAGTAATCATCCAAGCGATGTAAAGACCTCCGGTCTTCAACCACCGTCTTCATCGTCGACTTATCATCGAATCGGTTATTCAGAATGGTTATAAACCCGACCTTTCTGAATAACCCACATATTTTATAAATAAGTGCTATAAAAACACAACATACACCTCATTCCAATTTTGAATATTCTTTTATCTAAATATTCATATCACTTGGGAAAGGTTCCCGTTAATTTTATCAAAGATAAATTCTTTAAATTTATTCTTTAATCTTCCTTTGGATATCGATTCCAAACCAATTTAAGGTTTATCAACAAATCGAGATTAGCGAACTGTAACACCCCGCCTTTTTAATGAAATAAAAATGTGGAAATATGTATATATATTGTATGCATAGATATATTTAAGAGAAAAAAAAATAATGACAATAAAATTGCATGTAATAAGTTAATGCAGTGAAATGAATAAAAAGATTAATAAAAGAAATTCAATGCAATACATGAAATGCGAAGAAATGCATATGAACATTTAAAAAGAAATAAAAAGGAGAATTTGAAGAGCCTCTAGAATTTGGTCATGAAATTAGCGTCATTGCGTTCGTGGCGATTTTCTGATCAATTTAGACTTATAGTTTGTAGAAATCTGATTGAAGATGAAAAAGATATCTTTAATTAAATATTGTAACAAAACATGAAAAAGAGGAATGAGAAAAGAATAATGTGTAGCATTGTCCTAAGTCTTGTTAGCAAAAGACTTAGTAGCTCATTTGGTTAATACATGTGACTTGTACACAAGAGGTTTTGAGTTCAATCCCTGCCAAAGCCATA
Organism: Allium sativum; assembly: GCA_030737875.1. Classification (NCBI taxonomy): domain Eukaryota; kingdom Viridiplantae; phylum Streptophyta; class Magnoliopsida; order Asparagales; family Amaryllidaceae; genus Allium; species Allium sativum. The sequence goes on from CM060921.1 coordinate 301,646,050, forward strand.
TTTTTGTTTTAGGGGGAATGGCTAAAAAGCGGCTTAGTGTAAACGCGGTTCAATTAAAAAGCGGTTTAGTGTGAAAATGGTTAATTGGAGGCTTAATTGGAAAGAAGATTAAAAATAAAAATAAATGATATGATTTATTTAAGAGAATTATATTGGAAACCAAATAAATAATTGTTTGCATACAAGAGCTTAGTATACGCATAAGGGGTGAATGCAGATAAACATAATTCAAAATAAGGACTGCGCGCGAACAAAAGAGGATAAATCAAATTTCAAATAAATAAAGAAATATATAAATATATATATATATATGACATGTGGGTGTCAATACCCCTGTTGCTGTGCATCATGTTGCACACATGGCGCGTTTTTATTGGTTAACCTGCTGCAGGGCATCATGTTGCACACATGGCTCATTTTTATTGGTTAAAGTTTGTTTTTTCGCAACATGGCTATGTTCTATTGGTCGGATGACGTGATTACCTTGGATGAGGTTTTAAATTAAATCTAAAGGAGTAGATTAGTTCAGCATGCCTATAAATAAGTTGGTGAGGGTTACTTCATCCTCACAATTTCTTAAGCGACGCCAAAGCTCTGCCTCCAGACCTATTCTTCTTCTTCCCCAAGAAATTCTTAGATATAATCTCTTCTCTTCCTCTCCAAATCTCTTCTTAAAATAAAAAGATAGATCTAGGATTCCTCTACTCCAAAATAAAAGAAAAGAATTTAGATGTCTAGATCTATGCTGCACAAAAGGGAGAAAACCATGGATCAGATCTAGAATTGGGAAAGCATACATGTAAGTGGATTTAAATTACATTTTTTGTATAATAATGGATCTATCGTTCGCCATTCCCTATTTACACACATAATAAACATATTAAAGAGCAAACCCGATAAAGTGAGTTTGTGGTACTTATAGATTAAAATACCTAATAAGTAATTGGATCTAAGATTTGGACATGAATCATATCAGTTCACCATAGTTTGTAGATCAGACCTAGAATTCACCCATGCCTAATTTTATCATCGTATATTTAACTTTTTATTATGAACAATTGTTTTATGCCTATGCTTGTTTTCCTCCTTTCTTTCTTCCCTTTTTATTTTTATAGCTAGGCTATCTTCGAGCCTACGTCTATTGCAGATTTATGCGATTGAAACGATATTGAGAATGAAAGGGAAAAAGTTGATTTGGGTATAACATGGGATTGGGAGGTTTGGGGCATAACTTATAATGAGGTTATGGGCATAACTATGCTTGGAATTATGAATACAACTATGGTGGGATTTATGAATACAAATCAAATTGGAATTAAGAATATGAAATTGGGATATTAAGTTGAATTGGGATTATAGGCATAATCTATTGATAGGATTATAAGCATAAACGTGAATTGGGGTTTATGGGTAATTGACATATATTATAATCCAAGATTTGAATTATGGGTATAAGTTATAATAAGAACTTATATGCCTAAGACACGAGGTTAGATTTGGTTTGCGGTAGAATTCTGCCCGGAACCGCCCGACATATCAACCGCAAATGGTAATCTAATGTGAGAGGTCTTAGGTGGAAATTGGACCAGAAATGGTGTCAAGACATGAGGTTAGATTCATATGCGGTAGAAGTCTTCCCGGAACCATCTGGCATATCAAGCAACCGCAAACAGCAATTTAATGTGAGAGGTCTTGCACTTTACGGGCATAATAAAAAAAGTAACACTTAACCAAGACATCACATGTAAGGTTAACATGGACATAATAAAGGGTATAAGTGGGTAGCATGGATAATTTGTTAAATTGGAATACTTAACCTAATTAAATCTGTAGTGGTGTTACGAACCAGTTGAATTGAGTAGGGGTTAAGTAAATTTGTTAAAGAAGTGGGAAGGGTTAAGTTAATCTTAATTAATGCCAAAATGGGGAACGATAATAATCTATTATGAATGAACTTGAATAAGAAAAGGAAGGATAATAGGTAGGATTGTCCTAGGGATAAATAACTTATGAAATAAAGTAAGTTGTACTTAATTGAAGATTAAGTAATCTGTAAGGACAAGAAAAAATATACAAATGAGGATAACATAAGTTATACGAATGGAAAAGGATTAAGACATAACAGAAGAATGGTTGAGTTGAGTAATTCCCTGAGTGTCAATCTGATGTTGATTTTGGTCTTCGGGGTTGATACTTAGGGAGTTATTCTCTTAACCAATGTATATGTGAATTAAGATGTACCTAATTATAAATTAAGTAGGACATGTTATTATAACCATAAGAGGATAATTATTAGATTATGAGAATAACATGTTGTAGGCTTATTAATGAACTTAAATGGATTAAGTTATAAATTGAATTAATAAGCGGGGGTAACTGGGTAAACCTGAAAAAGAAAGTCAATGTGAATGTGAATAACCAAGTTAAATAAGAAAACTGATGAGGTGGTGCAAGCGCGTAATTAATGATTAGACGTAGGGTCTAATGACATATAAAACTAAGGCGCTTGAAGCAGTCCGTACATTATAGGATGAATAGCCCAACGAGGTGGATCATCACGATGTCATAAAGCACGAGGGGAGCGCACGTTCATTATTCTAGCAGCTCCAACGGGCTGGAAGGGGAGGTACGCGGCTTCTTGAGACGCTAAAGGTGCTTCTGGTGGTCCTATGTGGTGGTTTAGCTTCGGGCTAGGATTACAGAGGTTGGGTCTGTGCAGAACTACCAGGTGGGTGGGCCTTGACTGCACAAGTAGGGGGCAATCAAAATGTTGTACGTGGTGGCATTAAGGGTGGTTCAGCAGGCGGAGGTGGAGGGTCAAGACCAAACGATAGCAAGATCGTCGGATGCCTATCACCAGCAGCCTAAGGAATGCGAATAGACAAGAGCTAACCCCTAGAGATCGTTAACCTTTGCTATCAAGGGACGGGTGCGGGGAGACCCCACATGGATGTTTAGATTGTTTGCTTATTAGGGGTGGTCGCTTAGCTCGTGTGGTCTTTACTAGTTGAGGGAGGGGCTGAGGCGGGGCCATAGCCACCATAGAAAAACCAGACCCGAGGGATATTTGTACATTGGACACTCTTAGAGGCGGGCCCGTACAGATATAGAAAATCTTCCGACCGAGTTCCGTGCTTCTGGTGGAGCCCTGCCACGGAACTCAGGTGCACAAGTGGAGGTTATGTGCAGTAGAAATATTGAGTACGATTGATGATACGTACGTTGGAAAGTGTAGGTACAACCATGTCTGTTTTGGGTGGTGTATCGTAGACTAGAGGGCATTATTCGATGATGGAACCAAATTCGATCGAATAGTTCGAGGATAGCAGTTAGTACGCTTAACGTAGTACAGCGATACTGGTTCTATGTGGATGTAGCGTTGTTATATATATAAAGAGAGATATGTACGTTACTATGGCATAAGATGAGGGACTGCACGTATTATTGTGGTGTTACGGAGGAGACCGTGCGAGTAGGGTACCATGGGGTGTACCTCAATTTGGGGGTAGCTACATATACATTACATTAGGTTAATCTACTAGGGAGTAGATGAGTGCGATGTGTGTGTGAAAGCCTTGAGTGTTAATAACACAGATAACCTAATAAATGAGAAAATGTAATTGAACGGTATATGTAGGATTATTCATGAAGTGTAGTTTAAATTCATTCACATAGAACTTATGTTCCGACCCCTTCCTCATAACATTCCTGGTTAGGTTCATGACAGAGACTGTATAGCTTTGGATACTGGTTTAGCAGTATTATTATTAAGGTAAAGCTATATTTCAACTACATTATATTTTATTCCTTCCGCTGTGAGATGTTTTCTGAACTCTGACATGTTTTATGTCTCTGTCTTTTCTGCAGGATATCAGAGCAAACCAACTCGGGTTTCGATGGATTGGGTTTTTTGAAAGAAAAAAAACCGGTCCGTCGGAACGCGGGTTGTTACACGAACCTTATCGAAGTAATCATTTGTTTAATTTCTCAATCCCAACCTATTCATCCCATGGAACAAAATTGGTGATACTCTATATCTAACACCACGGTGTTATCGGTAAATATAATTACCATTTCACGTTCAAATCTAATTAAAGATTTAACTATCGCTTGGAGCAAAACTGGTGATATCCACTCTCGATCATTTCCCAAATTTGATAATTTAAATTATCACATTTCAATCTAATTAAAGATTCAGTAAAACTCCACTTAGTTTTAATCTTCCCAAAAATCAATCTTAATGACTATTTAACTTTGGAAACACAAACATGCCGCACCGACAATCTATACCATACTATTGATTTCTGCCGATATATAACCTCTAAGCTCATACGTCTTAGAGAGGGGTGTTAAGCAAGAGAATAAATTCTCCGCCACCAAACAGATATATATTTAGTAGAGATTAACCATACAGTTCGAAATACAATGTTAGACATGTATTCCTGTCTTTAACTGGGTTAAAGAACTAATGTCATTTTAAACACAGTTCACGATAAACCTAAAATCACATTCCATTAAATATGGAATCTTCATGGAAAACAGATCAATATATAATCAATATCAATTTCCGTATCCGATTAATAATATAAATGGAATAACGACAAAGCTCCATATATATTAACAGTCTTCCTCCGTAGAAGCTCACTTCGATTATTATCAAATCGAATTTCATTCTATTCCAATTTATTTTATTAAATTGGAAAACTTTACTTTGGAAAATTTCCTTTTAAATCTTAATAAAAGATTTATAAATTCCAAATCACATTTCACGGTTAATCAGGTTAAAGAACATATGTCGTTTAAAACATCGTTCACTATAAACCCAAAAATCCAATTCTTCTATTCAATCCTAATTAAATATTAATTAATTGGTAACTTCTCTAAATCTTAATTAAAAGATTTATTTTTTTCTCAACTGGGTTTAAGAACAATATTATTTAAGACACCGTTCACGACAAACCCAAAATCCAATTCGATATAAAATACAAAGTTCTAAATAGAAATTATAACGGTTTATTTTCAATATCAAATTCTGAAACCAACGGATACCGTATTGGGAATAATGTTTTAATTATATCTTCCAAATTCCCATAACAATATCCGTATAACCACGGAATCCAATATCGAAATATTCCGAAGATTATTTCCATTCCAATTCATTTCAAATTTATTCATTGGAAAAAAATTGGTTATATTAAAACCCATTCCCAATCCAATTCATTTATTTTAAAAATAATTGGATTATAATTTTAGTTGATAACTAGTTCATTTCGATAAAAAAAAAATTCAAATATAAAATTTTTCATCCCAACTCTTTCCAAATCATTTATTATGATTTTACACAAATTATTGATAATTTTATCAATGCCCGTATAGTCGGTTTCCCATAACGGCCATCGAATTGCACTTACGGCGACCTTTTCCAAATTTGATTTGAACGTATCTACAAATCCAACTGTTAGATTTCAAATCTCTTATATTGTTGGAAAGCTCTTTTCGATACGAACCCAAAGGTTCTGATTTTAGGAGAATACAACGGTCGGATCTCCCGTAATATCAATTAGAAGTCAATGGTTGAAATTCGCGAACTGCCGCGGCGCGGCGCGTTCTATTTAGGCCATTAAATATAAAGGCACCTTCTTTTGTTACGGGGTTAATTATTCTTTCCACTTTCTCCTTTACCTTCTTTGTGGATTAAAACCATATCAACAAATTCCTCGTCCTTGGGTTGTGTTCCTCAGCCTAAACTTCCTCATCGACCAAGCAGCTAGCTGAACTTTCCTTCCATTGTCTATCTCCAAGATACCAAACGAGTCCTTCACTTCCTTGAGCCAATTTATAGCCTCGACAAACGTCTCAGTCCTATGAAAAGGTTTTCCGCCCATCGCACCGAAGTCCTTCCATATCTTAGGAAAGGCATCTAAACGCAGAGAAAGAGACTCAAGAAGGAAAAAGGAAGAGATTCGAAACAAAGAATCGAAAGATAGATATATGGCTTTTGGGGATTATGTTTTTCATAGTAAATCTTTCTCTTGAAAACTCCTTTGAAACATGTTTTTGAAAATAATACTTTTGAAAATGGTTTTCAAAATCTTTTACCTGTTCTGGTTACTTTCAAATCTAATACCACGTGTAATACCCCACGTCCGTTAATGTCACTCACAAAGGGAATGCATTAAGTTTCGTGGAGCATTACAAGTAAACAGAACGGAATGTTACAAGACAGAAAAAGTAGTACTTGAAAATTTTATTATTTATTGCAGTGGAAACAGAAATAAGTTTGGTTACATTTCCAAATACCGAAATCAAGTACATAATATCAGTCTTGTACAAAACCTTTAGAGTACATAATTTTGAAGCCATAATCCCCAACAGAAAAATGCCATACGCAGAATCAAAGTCCAGCAATACACCTTTCAACTTCAAGCTGGAAGAAAGAGACATCTGAACTAAGCTTGAGTATTTCCTCCCTAAGAACCTGGGGAGGGGGGGCGGGAACGGAAGAAAAGAGGCGAAACAAACTAGGTCAGACATAAGTCTGGTGAGTCCAGTGACTTAAGTCTAGTGAGTCCAGTGACTTCAACAATATAATCATTAAAGTAACAGGATAAGAACATAAACTGGAAAGCAAGAAATGACTATAGAATAAACAGGCATGACAAAGCTGACAAGACGAACAAGATATATCGTTGATTGCGCTTCTAATCACTACAGGATAATTACTACACTGCACCAATGCTAGTAACACCGTATCAATACTAGTTACACCGCACTCTTACTAGTCCCATACTGAAAGTTGATCCCTCTTACTAATCATGATAATGGTAGTTTCGTGTACTCCTAGTTGCTATCGTAGTTGCCCCTTTTTGCTCCTACCCCCACGAGTTGTACCCACTACCTTCCTCGTTCGATCGGCTCCCTAACTCGCATGTATTTATTACTTGTGTCATTCGACCTCGCTTGTATGTAGATACCTGTACTAGCCCCATTATGGGGTGTATCAATTCCCATGATGGCAACCCAACACGATTTAAGATGCACAGTGTATACTATTGATGCCCAGTGCCTGCTTTTTCCACTCCGGAGCACGTGCACGCCCATACTCCGTCGGAACCTACACTGCTGCACCACCCGCCGCTATTTTGACCGCTTATAATCAACCCAATAATTATGCCCCACCCTGCCTAGCTCAGGGTATCATGATACATCTATGTGGGTTACTGCTGAAATGGGTCCCCGTTACCAGGGTTTTCTAATCAACATGTTATAATGGTTAAATGTTCTTAATTTAACTTAACCTCACCCATTTGCTTAATTAAGATGTTGTACTGGTTAAGTGTTGCCTTTTCATATGTTACTTAACCTTCTCACTGATTCACACATGTTTATTTAACGGTTAAGTTTGTGGGCCTATATATATATATATATATATATATATATATATATATATATATATATATACTAATATTACCCACTTACCCAAGATTTTTACTTAACCCTTCCCCTTATCAAGTCCATATGTATTATTGGTTAAGCTTGCCTTAACCCCATCCACTTTGTTCATGTAATATTGGTTAAGTTGTCTTCTTGTCCATGTTAACTTAACTCACCCACCTAACATGTTGTATTGGTTAAGTGTCGCCTGTTCATATGTTACTTAACCTTTCCATTCTTAGCATGTCTGTTCCTTAGCTTTAATTTATTCATTAAAGCACCAACCACTCATATTAGAACTGTTGTTTGCGGTTGCTGGATGTGCCGGGCGGTTCCGGGCAGACTTCTACTGCAAACTCATTCTAACCTCAGGTTTTTGGGCTTAATGCGCTAACCTCTCACATTAGATCTATGTTGTTGCAGTCGCTGGATGTGTCGGGCGGTTCCGGGCAGTCTTACACCGCAACTCAATCTAACCTCGGGTTAGGCACGTTCATCTTTTAGCCAATTTACATATTTACCATTCATGTCCAAGTTTATACATAAATTATCCATAAGTGTGGTCAATTCAAGTTATGCCACATTTTCTAGTCATGCCCAAAATTAATTATATGATTACAACCCCTTTTTATGCCAATTACATAATATTCAACTTTTACCCAAACTTTTCCCCAACGTTCCCACGTTGTTCGTACGTATAGTTCATGTGATAAGTTAGGCTTGCAATTAGCCCAACTCATAACAATAAAAAGGAAAAAGGGAAGCAACACATGACATCATAACTGGCATAAACAATATAGATCTACGACGACATAAATCTGGTGAACATATAAAAATTGATCCAATCAGCATATGGAATGCGAACGAGCATAGATCTAAACATAAACTTGCTTTAAACATATGAACTGGTATGGATCTAAACATATAAACATGTAGCTCTAAACATATGAACATATAAAATATGATCTTACATATATGAACATGACTTGCATATAATCTTTCATAACTTGCATAGATCGAGCAAACTTGCATATGTAATTAGGCATATGAATTAACATAGAACATAACTTGCATATAATGAATCAAATCAAGCATAAATCAAAACATAGTTTGCAAAAACATAAACTTTATATGATTTACAAACATTTTCATACAGTCCAATTCATAACTCATTACAATTACGTTTAAACAATTATCTTGTGAAAGTAACTACACTCATAGAAAACGGATCTTGAATTCTGGGATCAGATTTCTGAAGTTGCTAAGCTAATTCGTTGATGTAGGCATTGATTCGTTCGTTGTTGTTCTAGAATTCCTTTTCGCAATTTCTAGGCTTTGAATCTTTGTCTTTTATCTTCTTATCTTTAATCTAGAATTTGATTTGTTATGGTGGCGGCTAGGTTAGTTTGTAGATGAACAGCATGACGGCATCATAGTTTAGGGTTGTGAGGTCCAGGGTTGAGGTTTGAGGTGATTATATAGAAGTTTAGGATTAATATGGGCCTTTAGATCAACCTAGGAGTCATCAAATCCATCCAAACCCAAGAGAGCCAACCAAAACATGACACATATGCCCTAACACCTCAGAAAATCGTCACTGTCCAGATCAGCTTGTTGGAGTCGACCCCTATAGGGGGGTCGACACCTATATCGACACCCCTATAGGGGATCGACACCTTATGGCAGGACTTTTCCCGCCTAACCTTCTCTGCATATTTGAATTTCGAATCAATTTATTTAATTATTAATTTAATTTAATTTAATTTTTCCTTAAACTTGAAAACTTCTAACCTGCATTACTTCTTCATACAGAGTCTGATTCACGCAAACTCGGACTCTATCTTAAGCAGAATTCCGAGAAGAACGAATGGCGTAACCTGTTTCACCAAATTCTTCTTTTAAAGATTAATTATTCTTTAATTATCTCTTACGTCTCATTTTAAAATTACGGGGTGTTACAGGTAAGGCCACTTCGCTTGTAGATTTACTGAGAATCTGGCAAACCGACATCTAAGGTAAATTTATTCGCTCGATCCTCTTCCATCTGACCCTTGTCTTATTTGTTGGCATATATAGTGCTCGCGGAATAAGGCAATATTTGACGAAGTGCCTATGAATCCTCCTACCATCATTTGGAGGGTAAGAAATGACGTTTTCCTTACGTTTCGAGGTAGACCTTTTAAGGGAGTAATTGGCTCCCGCTCTAGGAGATTGACTGGTACCTTTGGTGTTACCTCAGTATCGACTCCTCCTAGGGTGGGAATTGGTTGATTCCTTTGTGTTTGGGCTCATCCCTGTTGTCTTCACATTATACACTCTTCCTTCCCCCTTTTGATCTTATGTTGTTTGCTAGTACTACAGGGCCTGGACTTATAGGTAATTGTATCATTTCTCTTTGCCTTTCCTTGTTGCTGGAGGTGCTGCTTCTCGGCTGGGACTTTTGGAGCTTGTGGATTTGGAGCTTTTGGAACTTACTGTTTTGGGATTCTTGCCTGCGCCTGTGGCACTCAACGTCGGGCCTTCCCTTTGTCCTGACTATTTATCTGTCATCTATGGAGCTATGGAGACTTCTGCTTCACCTATGACTTGGGCGACTTACTTCTAAGGCCACATCTGTCTGGCATGTGTTCTTATTCTTATTTTTGTTGGTCGTCTCTTGCATTTGAACTGTATTTTGTTTTATTTCTATTGTTTATGTGTGTGCACAGTTCTGTAGCCATTTTTACAAAAACTGTTTTTATGACCCGTCGGAGAATGACTAGATTCTCCCTTTTGTTAAAAAATATTTTCAAAATAAATATATTCATGTGAATTTACACAAAAATGTAAACATTAATAATTTTTTTGTACGAACTCCGTTTGGAACATATTATATATGTAAATTAATCAGAAGATTGCTACGAACACAATAATATACGTTCCTACCAAATTCTGACAATCCTTAAATGCATGTTTTTTATTTTAATTATTTCTGTAATTATTATAATCATTTTTATTATTAAAAAATATGAGGTGTTACAACTACCAGGTTAACACCGCTATTAGATGGGATTATCTCTTCTTCTCTAACTGGTTTCATTAAGGGGCAATTGATCAGCGATAATGTTCTTCTCGCCCAAGAACTCATCTCCCAGATTAATTGAAAAATCTGTGGATGCAATGTAGTGATGAAAATAGATATGGCCAAGGCTTATGACCATATGTCATGGTTCTTCATCGTTCGTGCTCTGCAGGCTTATGGTTTCTCTGAGGTTATTATTGATCTAGTTTGTCATATGATCTCCAACTGTTGTTACTCTGTGCTCGCTAAAGGAGTGGCCAAGGTTTTTTTTAGATCTAGCAGAAGGGTGTGAGGCAAGGAGACCCGTTGTCTCTGGCTTTGTCAGATGAGCTGCCGAAGCTCTGGTTCGAGGGATTCACTCTCTTACCACTGCTGGTCGAATTAAGAGATTCCGTACATCTCCTGAGTGTCCGATGATTTCCTCTCTTTCTTTCGTTGACGGCATTGTGATCTTCATGAATGATCATAGGAACTCATTTCGTGGCTTCTTGATTTCCTAAAGTTGTATAAATCTTGTTCTGGTTAGCAGATCAATAACAACAAAAGTTGTTTGGTCCTTTCCTCCAAGATCCAGAGAGACCAGGTACATTGGTTTTCCTCTTCTTTTGGCTTTCAGATTTCTTCCCTTTCCCTTCTTTACCTCGGTATTAAGGTGTACCGAGGAAGAAAAGTGAATTCCCTCTTCGATCTCATTGTTGAGAAGGCTAGGGGAGTATCAATCATTGAAACTCGGTTCATCTTTCTTAAGTTGGTCGCTCAGTCCTTATCGAATCGACGCAAGACTCTCTTAGTTCTTACTTCTTTGCAGCCATGACATCCACTTCTTCCTTCTTTAAAGCTTATAGATCTTTGGTTTCTTTTTTTTTTAGGGAAACAAAGATAATGGAAGTAAGCACCATTGGGTTCATAGGACACAATATGTCTCCCTAAGATTGAAGGGGACTCGAGTTATGCAAGCCTCAGTTAATCTGCACGACTTATGGTTACGAACATTGGGTTCATTTCAGATCGAACAATTCTCTTTGGGCTTCTTTCCTTTATTCTAAGTACAAAAGGCTTATTCCTCTTAACATCGGTGGCGCCTCGTCGTACTCTAATGAAACTTAGAAGAGGATGCAATCAGTCAAATCTTTCACCGACAGCCACGAGCAAGGCCTTTCTTGGAAAACCTTTCCTTCTAAAGCAGATTGGGATTCGGTTAGGTCTCCCTCCCCTAGAATTATGTATTTCAAACATCTTTGGAACTGTAGGATTGTGCTGGAAAATTCTTCACGGCACTGTACCTTTAGACATCAATATCATGTGGTTGGGCATTCCTTTGTCCTCCAAATGTCGTTGTTGTCTTCTTGATCATTTAGAGACTCTTCCCCATCTTTTCTTCCTGGGTGAGTTCGCCAGGAGGATTTGGCTTCACTTCGGGACCATGATTGGCCTTATTCCCTCCTTTGCTTCTATTCCCATCACTCTTAACTAATGGTAACCCAAAAGCACGAGAAAACAACTTCACTCAATTTTGTTTCAGATCATCCCGTGCTACATTTGCTGGAATATTTGGTATGTCAGAAATAAGGCGATTTTCGATGATTCAACCATGAGATCTGACTCAATCATCATATCTATAGCCGACGATATCGCATTAGTCTTTAAAGGTTGACCCTTCTCTGGTTTTTTAGCTTGGTTCTTCGTCTCTCTAATCGATGAATTCGGGATCTCTATTACATCTAGGTCTCGTGCAAGTTTAAGTTGTTTTTTACGGGCTTGTGGGTATTTCTTCTAGCAGTTACAAGATGGACCTTGCCTAAGCTATGGGTTTGATTGGTGAGATCTCTAGATTGAAGCATACTTAGGAGGAGGCTCTTTCGGGCTAGCTTGGCTGTGTAGATTAATTGTTGGGAGGTAGGACTCGACTCAAAGAGCAGTGTTCTATCAGACGGAGCTTCCAATGAGATTGGTCTTTGCCCAGTGAGGATAACAGGTTGTTTTCTTGTGCTTTGAGGACATTTTCCTTTGGCTTGGTCGTTTTGTGTTGGTTCACGTTTGCTTCTGTGGTTGTTGTCTCGTTGTTGTTGTTTTATTATGCTTGTGTGTGCTATAGACCATCGAAGGAGTCTGTTTCACTAATTAGTTTTTTTGTGAGCCACAAAAAAAGACTTTTTTCTCTATTTTCAGTGTATATATTTCTTTTTCTTAAAAAAAAGCATGTAAAGCTTTAGGAGTCCGAAGATCAAACATTTATTTGGTTTATATTTCTTGTTAAAGACGAGATTAATTATTAAACGCATATTAAATAGGCATCCCCTGATGCGTATTTTAAATTAATTAAAATTGAACATTTAATATTTAAACACTAAATATTAAGCTTTTATTGGGGGATTGTTTTAAATTAGTATGTTACTGAAAGCACCTGAAAAAGTGCTTCCTAACACCATTGCTAAAAACCAGCTACATTATTTCTTATACATGCTTCCGACCATATAATTTTAAAAAAGGAGGCACCCAACACTAATTTATTCCTGCCTCTTCATTCAACTCCTCAACTCCGCATCTATTCACCTCTCAAAGACGTCGCCGCTATCAAGAGACAAATTCAATAACAAAACAATAATTGTAATTTGTACAAATCACAAAAAGAAAAAAGAAATAATAATAGGCAATAATATCGGAACTATACAAAATTAATTTAAATTAAAATCGCCTCTTCTTCCTCATTAGAGCATCGGATATTCACTAGATCTTCTTCCGTATATATGTTCTTACCCTTCATTAGTTAACAATCCAAAATTTTCAGTTACTCTAATAAGGTTTTTTTCAAAATACAAAGAATTTGGTTTTTAAGGTTAAGAGATATTAAGAATCAACCACTTGTATTAGGGTTTGTGACCCAAAAAAGAGTTGTGATCGACCAGGGAAACAAACGAAAAAATTAGTGTTTATTTTTGCGGAAGCAAAGAATACACTCGATCATCAGTGAATGAGTGAAAAGATAACTTTGATATCAAAAAGTAGATCAACTAAATTAAAATTGATTAAGTTTGTTATGGTATAGGAAGAACTTTTCCCGGTTTTTCCACAACTCGCTTAAATCATAAGTTGAGGTAAAACCCTCGGAAGTGCGTGATGGCGGATTACCAGCAGGAGGCACATCTAAATTTGATTTCTCTAGGGTCTAACCGTTAAAAGTCCTCTATTAATAGATTTTCGTCTTCTTCATCTGCTCCAAAGAAGCACCACGTCTGTTCACTCCCAAGCTAGATCTAGATCTTGATCCTAGATCAGCACAATGACGATTTCCGCCAATGTATTCTTTCTTCTCTTAATCTTCATTGCCGCCAGCTCCGTCTCTGCGTTCTACCTCCCCGGCTCTTACCCTCACAACCACAACCCCAACTCCTTTCTCTTCGTTAAAGTCAACTCCCTCACGTCGATCGATACCGAACTCCCTTACTCCTACTACTCCCTTCCGTTCTGTGAACCCCAAGACGGTATCAAAGACTCAGCAGAAAACCTCGGCGAACTTTTGGTGGGCGATCGAATTGAATCGTCTCCGTATCGGTTCCGTATGCTCCAAAACGAATCCGATCTGTTCCTATGCCAAAAGAAAGGGCTGAACAAAGATGATTACAACCTCTTCACCAAAAGGATCGATGAGATGTATCAGGTGAATGTGATTCTCGATAACCTACCAGCAATTCGTTACACGAAGAAGGAAGATGGATTCAAGTTGAGATGGACTGGTTATCCAATTGGAGTTAAGGTCGGTGATGCTTACTATATATTCAATCATTTGAAATTTACAGTTTTGGTGCATAAGTATGAAGAGCCTAACGTGGCAAGAGTCATGGGCACCGGAGATGCTGCAGATGTTATACCAATGAACAAACAATCTGAAAACTCTGGGTACATGGTGGTGGGATTTGAAGTAGTTCCATGTAGTGTTCAGCACGATTTAGAATCCGTCAAAAGTTTAAAAATGTACGATAAGTATGGAACTAAAATTCAGTGTGAACCTTCAACCGTTACAATGCAGCTGAAAGAGAACCAACCTATAGCTTTTACGTTTGAGGTTTCATTCGTGGAGAGTGATATAAAATGGCCAAGCAGATGGGATGCGTATTTAAAGATGGAGGGTGCCAAAGTGCATTGGTTTTCCATACTCAACTCCCTTATGGTGATTACATTTTTGGCAGGGATAGTGTTGGTTATATTCTTGAGGACAGTGAGAAGAGATTTGACTAGGTATGAAGAGTTGGATAAAGAGGCACAGATGCAGATGAATGAAGAGCTTTCAGGTTGGAAGTTGGTGGTTGGGGATGTGTTTAGGGCACCGAGTAATCCGAGACTGTTATGTGTTATGGTCGGTGACGGAGTTCAGATTCTTGGTATGGCGGTTGTTACGATTTTATTTGCAGCGCTTGGGTTTATGTCTCCTGCATCTAGGGGAGCTTTAATTACAGGTATGCATTCTTGTGTTTTGGTTGTTTAATATACTGAATTAGTTATGCACCTTAATGGGCTGATTTATATCTTTTTTGGTAATTAGAATATATTCACAACCTTTGGTCTGATCACAAATTTCCCAATATCAATATTCCAAAGTAGAAAAAAAAAGTAATGGCAAAAGTTCATGTTTATCTTTAATTGAAAATGATACACACAAAAATGTATGTTTGTATATGTATATGCGTGTATAAATGAGGTCACAAGTTCAAATATCAATTTCAAAACATACAACCCTCTCTCTCTCTCTCTCTCTTTCGCCCTCTTTCTCTCTCTCGGACTCACACACATTTTGAAAGTGAAATGAAGAATATATATATATATATATATATATATATATATATATCATGGTTTGAAATTTCGGCCAGAACCACGAGATTCCGGTGAACTCGTACCGGTTCCGGCCGGCGACGAGACGAGATTAGGGTAGAATCTCGTCTCGTCCAAACAATTGAAGAAAAAAATTGCGATTGTGAACTCGTACCGGTTCCGGCCGGAACCACGAGATTCCGGTGAACTCATACCGGTTCCGGCCAGCGACGAGACGAGATTAGGGTAGAATCTCGTCTCGTCCAAACAATTGAAGAAAAAAAAATTGCGATTGTGAAATCAAAAGGAGAAAAGAAGTAAGACAACAAATGACATGCAAAAACAACAATCAAAAAGCAAAATAAAAACTAACCCTAATTTCCAATCGAGAAATTTGCATTTTATTTTTGTGTGTCATTTTTTTCTGGTTCCTGAAGGTAGCCGCTTCGTGTTTTAGGGTTTTGTTTTCTTTGGGCTGTTTTAGTTCCGCCTTTTTGTTTTGTGAGGGTTGTGATTTGAGCTGCTAAGCATATTTTAGTTCATTCTTGGGGTGGGCTTGGATTGGTATGGGATTTGGCTTATATCTTGGAACTAATATAAACACAAATATATAAAAGTCTTATTTTTCGACCGAAACCGAAACAAAAACCAAAACCGCCGAAACCATCGAAATTGACCGAAACTAGTAAATTTTTAAATGATCGAAACCGAGACCGAAATAGAGTTTTCGAACCTTGATATATATATATATATATATATATATATATATATATATATATATATATATATATATATAGTCATATCTCCCAATTTATGTATATTAAATTATATACAATATCAAATCACGATCATCATTTTTTTCAAGAATATTTTTATGCATATGATAATGTTGTGAAGACGTAATGTTTATATTTTTAGTAATTGACGTTTATAGTTTTAGTAATTTAAAAAAACGAATTACATTATGCAATCTACATTAAACTTATTTAGATAATTTAATTTAAATTAAACTTGTTTTTTTTTCTAACTATATAGTTTTCATCATGTTATGTATATGGAAGCGGCTATTTGGACGCAAAATTTTTATACAAATTTGGGAACACAAAATCTTAGCCATTGGATCTATTTGTCCTTATATGAAGGGTGCACATTAGAGGACAATCCAACGGTTTGAGATTTAGTGTCCTCAAATTGTGTCAAATTTTTATGTCTAAATAGACTTTCCCATTTATGAAAAGTCTAATTAGACACAATTTGATGACACGATGAATTCTCATCATTGGATTTCCCCTTGAATTTCACATTTTCATATAACGGCAAAAGAATTCAATGATGCAGATCTTTTATGTCACCACTTGTGTTTTATTTTGAGTAACCCCCTATGCGTGTGTGTGTGTGTGTGTGTGTATATATATATATATATATATATATATATATATATATATATATATATATATATATTCCGGTCCGCGAATTCCGATAGTTCATTATATAAATATGCTAATAATGCATATTCAATACTAACATAAATTTGTGTTATATTCTTTGGCTAGTTCTCTTTAGACACGTGAATCGTGATGTTACTTAGTAGCCGCTTCTAAATTTTAGAAAATTCTATGACAAAATCGCTTCTTAATCATTCACCCATTCATCTACCTCGCATCATATTTTCGTTCTTTTCTTTTATCAAATAAAGCATACTAATTGATTTTTAGGTATATTCTCAAAAAAATTGTTTGGATTGATGGATGACGACGTTGATGATATAAAACTAATGGAACTAGAAAAAGTAAAAATTGAATTTCATATCGTTTGAATTTTTTTATTTATTTGAAAATGCATAGTTCGCAGAAGACACGAAACTTAAATTTTATATTGTTGCATGATTTTGTTGGATTGATATTTCTATGGTGGAATTCTTTTGCTGGAATGATTTTTTATATGATGAGGTTCTTTTTCGGGTCAATTTTTATCGGATGAGGGTATGAAAGGAAATGTTTAATGATAAGATCAATGTACTCAATAAAGAACATAGGTATATTGGTTTTTTTCAGTTTTGCATGGGGTTACTCAGCAATTTTTGAAGTTTAAATAGAATTGACCTAATTTCATTCATGTAAATACACCAAATCATATTCAATACTGACATAAATTTATATTATATTCTTTGGATTATATATTAAATTCGTGTTTGGATGAAAAAGTGACAGCTTATAATAATTTTAATACAAATTATTAACCTAATTTCAGTCATATAATCACTTAATTTAGATAACTTATACTAATTAGTCTACACTAAGGTTCAAGATTTTAATTCTCGATTTCATTTATATCATTTTTTTTTTTTTTTTTTTTTGAATTCAGGCTCAATTTTGGAAATTTGACATATGATTTTGTTTTGTATAATGATATTTTTCTGTAGAAATAATTGAGAGGTCGTTCATACTTGGATTTGATATACACACACATACATATATATTACATGAAGATGAAAAAGTTAATTTGATTATTAATTTTTACTGTTTCTCATGTAGTTTCTAATTTCTATCCATTTAGGTCAGTGTAGACAAAAGTAACCATGATTTTTTTTTTTTTGAAACTATTAGGTTATTTGTCTTTTATTTGTTGTCTCTTTTTTGTGTGTGCATGTTATCATTATTTTAAAGCATTTAATTACGAATTTGGAATTGAACTTGAATTGAAATTCAAGTTTGGGTTCCAACTCGATTATGCCCAGAATCGGAATGAAATTACATGGATATGTAGTTGGGGAGGATTGGTTGAAAAATTATTTTCCATGTTTGTTACTATGAACATGGTATATGTAACGAAGTTACTATCCTTGTGATTTAATATTTGTCAGGCAAATTAAAAAAGATTAATTATTCGAATTTATCCAATTAGTTTACTATCGTTGATGTAGTTAATTATATGGCTTTGAATGTAAAATAGCAAGGGATCTGAGGAAACGCGTACAAGTAACTATAGAAATTTATAAACAGTATAGGTACTTAAGTGTAAATCGATACGAAAAAATCAAGAGAATTTTGTGAATATAAAATATAAATATAACCATTTAAATGCAAAATACAAAGAGAAAATTAAAGAGAAATTTGGGTATTTGTAGAATTAAAAAGATATTTAGAAATGTTTTTTTTTTAATCATTGGTCATTAACTTGTTTAGGATTATAATAATGAACTCTATCAGTTTTTGTACTATTATTAACAAAAAGAGGTAAAATATAACTTTCCATAATTGATCTACATCTAATATTTCAAATAATGACGAATTATTGATGAATTTGTTTAAATTTTCGTGTTCTTCCATTTTTGTTGTTTGTTATTAATATTGTTCTTCCAATAAGTTATTAACGCTATTATTGTAGCTACAATAATTATTGGTTATTAACCTTTTTATTGTTATTAGTTGCAGTTACTATTAATTCTTATGTATCATTGACATCGGAAGATGGTATTAAAAATAATCTAACAAGTTCAGGTAGTCAACTCCAATCATTTGGGAAAAAGGTACGATGATGATATATTTATTATTATTTTCATTACCAATACTATTGTTATTTATAATTGTTAATTTATATAAGAACGATTATTATTGGCACTTCTTAATTATTAATATTAACACTTATAAAATTTATATAAAATTTCCACTATTAACAACAAAAGTAACTAAAATATAACATCCCGTTGCTACTCTGAAATGGCGTGGGATCAAGATGATTCTGTTTAGTTCCTCATGTCTTAACTTATTATTGTCGTATATTGTTGATATTAATTTTACGGTTATTAATATTATTATTAGAACCGGATTGTTTGACATGTCCATTGTACATGTGCAGATAAAACTATGAGCAAGCATAGAAAAATAAACAAACACTACATGTAGTAAAAATATGGTGATGGAAACGGGGGAGTACAATGACAAGAATAAACACTCTATGTAGTAAAAACTGTAAATGACATTCTGGACAATTCAAAAGCTTCAAACGAGAGTGGAATATGGGGAATACAAGGACAAAAGTAACCACTTTGTGTAGTAAAAAAATGTAAAGGACATTTTGGATAGTTCGAAAGCTTCAAATGAAGGTTTCCTCATTATATGTAGATTATAATTTCAATTGACATCTTTATTACTAATATTATATTCATATGATTATTAAAATTAGTGTTAGAATTACATCATTAGTCATATTTGTTTTGTGTGCTAATATTGTTATCATAATCAGTAATCATTATTATTTTTGTAACAATATTAATTAATGTTTATTTATTCCTAAATTAGAAGCACCATTTTAAATATGACAGCAAAGTTCATAAACTTATTGATTATTGATAATTTTTTTAAATTTTTTTTTGAATATTTTGATTTATATCAAGGTTTAAGGTTTCGTTCGGCACCCCGAAATTTCGTGGTTACCAGACCATTACTGGTAGACGGCGGTCCGAAACCGTCCACCAAAACCGGTTTCGGTTTTAGGGCACGAAAAAATACCGAATCAAATAAAGCGAACAAAACCAAAATCATCAATCAACAAAACGTGAATCAATGGTTAATTCGAACTCTATAAAAATCCACAACTTTGAATTAATTAATACTTACAACAAACTGAAGAAAACAACGTGCAAACTGAAGAATCGATCGATTTCTGCCGATTTCGAAAGAATCGATTTGATCGAAAGCGTCGTTTTTTTTTTTAATTGAGAAAGGCAGCTTGTTTTATTTTTGATTGAGAAAACGTGTTTTTGGTTACCTAAGCGTCACTTTCTCTGTTTCAAGTTTGACAAATTTATTTGCATAATTTTTGGTAACCTAAGCAGGTGGTGCCTGGCGCAAACGGTAAGGTTACCCGGCTGGTAATCGGGAGCGCACAGGTTTGAGCCTCGGCCTCTTCACATAATGTGAGAGAAAAGCTGCGCGCGCTAATCGACCATCCCCAGAGTCCGGAAAGCCGTGAGAATAGTACTAGATGGGAGACAGTCTGGGAAGTAACGCTTGAGTATGGGAGCCTTCGGTACGGGGTATCCACCTTTGGTAACCTAAGCATGCATTGATGTTCATATTAAAAGAATCCAACAGGTATAAACGGTTTACAAGTTCATTACCAAATGCTGGAAACCGAAATCTGAACCAAAACCGAAACTACCGAAATTTACGAAACTCGCCGAAACTAACAAAATTTGAAACCGAGACCGAAATCGAGTTCTGAACCTTGATTTATATACAAGGTCAGCATTACTAATTTCGACGGTGGTAATCAATATATATACTAAGTTTTATCTTGATTTGTACATGAGGTCGACATTACTAATTTTGACGGTGGTAATAAATCTATATACCAAGGTAGAAATTTTGATCAGTGCTTGAGGTTACGAATTTGAATCCAGGTATAAATTTCTTCACTTCGTTCAAAATTTATAATTTTTGTTTATAAACACTCAGTTTTAATACAATTTTTTTAATATCAATTCTCAATATTTTGTTGCATTCTTGGTTAACAATTCTCTTAATAAACCTATTATGTAAATTGAGTGCTACGACACATGTTTCTTGCACGAATAGTTGTTATATAAAATTGTATATGTTTAAAAAATTCAAAAGAGAATGATTTGCATTTACACTTAGTTATATTTTTGTTTTGTTGAAATCATATTTAATTGATTTGAATTTTTTTAGAAGTTGCAACATCAATTTTTTATTTGTTTTAATTTTTGTTGTATGATTAATTAACAAAGAACAAACCTGTCAAGTATATCGTCATATTTTGAAAAGAAAAGAATGAAGAATGCAAACAAATTTACAAATACCAACAAATGTTCTTCCCACAAATTAAATTGCGGAAAGTCTAAGGTATAACAAATTTAGACAATAACCTTAATCAGTTTTTATTATTATATCGTCTCCAAACTTCAAATCTAGATCAAAACAACAAATTTTACAAACTACAAATTTTTTGGAATTGATTTCCAGATCAGGATGAAAAACAATAATCTAAAATAGATCTATAAAAGAATATGTAGGCAGAAGATGATTAACTAGCAAAATTAGCCTACAATTCAAAAGAACAATAGATCTTAGGCGTTAGAATCAAATGATTGTCAACCAAACAAATTTATATTGTAAAACATAAAATATAATTTCCCACTGGCAGAGAAAAAGTGCTTCCAAATTTCAGATCTGAATGTAATCCTTATTCAACTCCAATCCACTGTTATCACGGTCGCCGACTAGGCACGAGTAGTCAAGGTTGAGGCATCGACTTGAAACCTTGCAATTTGTAAATATTTCAGGTGACTGGAACGAAATAGGTCGACTAGTCGATTAGACGGAACGACTTGCCGATTAATTTTTAGTTGAGCCAAAAAAGAAACCCAGGTTAGGTTGAAAGAAAAGAATTCGAGCAGAGCAAAGAAGAACAAAAAAACACATCGGTAAAAAAACAATTTGAACAAAATCAGAAGTCGAACCTTAACCGCCGCATCTCCTATGCCGTCGCCACCTCTCCAGTATAGCCACCAGTTGAATTGCTAAATCTTAGGTCAAGTACTAAATTGCAATTCAAAATTTTGAGTCCATATAGCTGTATGGTTGTTTAAATTTCAGTTTTTTTTCCTTTAAGATTGGTCACTAATCTCAGGTGCTATATTTCTTTCAAATTGCTTTCAAATCGGTTAAATTTAAGTGTATCGATAAAAGAGTTATACATTGCATCGATAAAAGAGTTATATACTGCAGATGGCAACCATATGGTTCGTACTAAATTTGAGTGTACAAAATTTAGAATTACTTATATGTTTATTTATTTATCGATACGATTAGTCCACTAATCGACTAGCTGGACTTTATCGACTTGACTCGACTTACCATCGTAATAACCATGCTCCAGTCTTTTTCGAATTCAAGAAATATGTATAAAAATGAAATAAACATGTATTGGAATTACAAATTTGAGAAGAGAAAATAAAATAGATCAGATCTAGATCTGGGAAATATTATCTCAAAAGAGTGAAGGTTGATTCGCTTCTCTTGTCTTTATTTATAATTTTTCAAGCTTCTCCAATTTGAATTTATTTAGATATAATCTAATTTTATAAGTTTGAGAAGAACGTCAAGATGAAGAGATGTCAGAGTTCTGTCGAAGTCTCGAAAAATATATGAGAAGAGAAGGTAGGATTATGCCTAAATTTATAGGCGTAAAAATTAACTTCATTCCTTCGATCAGATTATTTTAAGTCTGGACCATCAGGCTAAAACAAATAGGAGTTTTTGCCTTGAGATAGGTCGACCGCTCCCCTATCAAGGGATGGACCTGTGGGTAAGCGTTATTTATGTTATGTTATTTTATTTTATTTATTTTCGCTCCATATTCATTTTTGTTTGTAACTTCATACGAATTAAGTGAACTCCGTTTGTGAAACTTCAAATGAAAACGGCTCGGAATTTCATCATGAATACAGTGGTGTAAGTATCGTGATTAAATTTTATCATTTTCACAAATTTCGTATTTATAACCTAGCTAATGAATTAAAATAACCAACGCAAAAAATTATGCCTTGTTACGTTGGTTACTTTCACCATGTCTCCTCTTCTCTGTTTGACGGTCAAATGTTGAACTAAATTGGAAGTTAAACGTTAACGGACACCAGGGGATGTCTAACTGATATTTTACAGCAAGAAACTTGGTAGAACATACAACTGGTTGCTTGATATGAAAAATATCATGGTCTGAGTATCCAATTTCATAATTAATCTACACCGCCAGTAAGCGTCTTTTAATAGGTCTAAAATCGTGGATCGGCTTTTTTCTCAATGCCACAGTAGGCCACAACTCATTTATTAGTCCATCCGTTAACAATATTTGTATATTCAATCTTGCATGCGTTTTGCAGACAATCATCCACTTACCATAAACTAAAACTTGTTCGTTTCCATGCAGGCATGATCATCTTCTACTTGATTCTTGGAATCGCAGCAGGATACGTCGCAGTAAGGCTATGGAAAACAATCAATGGTGGCAATATCACTGGTTGGAAAACAGTATCATGGCACGTAGCTTGCTTCTTCCCTGGTATTGCCTTCTCAATCCTAACCGTCTTAAACTTCCTACTATGGGGCAGCCATAGCACAGGTGCAATCCCATTTTCCATATTTGTCATACTACTGTTACTGTGGTTCTGCATCTCGGTCCCGCTTACCCTAATTGGAGGCTACTTCGGGGTCAAAGCAGCCCACATTGAGTACCCAGTCAGAACAAATCAAATCCCTCGTGAGATCCCTCCTCAAAAGTATCCATCTTGGCTGTTAGTTTTAGGCGCTGGTACCCTACCTTTCGGCACTTTATTCATTGAACTATTTTTCATAATGTCTAGTTTATGGCTGGGTCGGGTCTATTATGTGTTCGGGTTTCTTTTTATTGTGTTGATTCTCCTTGTTGTTGTGTGCGCTGAAGTTTCATTGGTTCTTACATACATGCATATCTGTGTCGAGGATTGGAAATGGTGGTGGAAGGCATTTTTTGCCTCGGGGTCAGTGGCTATTTACATTTTCTTATACTCGGTTAACTATCTTGTGTTTGATCTTAAGAGTCTGAGTGGTCCTGTGTCTGCTACTTTGTATCTTGGATATTCACTTTTCATGGTTCTCGCTATCATGCTTGCTACGGGTACTATTGGGTTCCTTTCTTCTTTCTGGTTTGTTCACTATCTTTTCTCTTCTGTTAAGCTAGATTGAGTAACAAGATGCTGCTGTTGTAGTCTGGTGGTTAGTAGATCAAATCATATCCTGAGTTTGTATTATTTTAGTAATCGTAGGACATCAGAAGGAAAAAAGAGAGGTTAGTTTTCGGTATTTATAACCACGGAGATGTAATAGTATTTCAGTGTTTTAATGAAAAAATTGTTCTGCCAAAATCACTTGTATTTCATGCTTGGTCATTTGGTTTGTATATTATTTATACCTTTATGATTTCTGCTTTTGGTGACAAAAATATATGTTTCTGATTATTATTATTTTTTATTTATTTTTTACATGGGATGATGGCAAGACATCTGATATCGAGACTCTGTTAATTACTGCTTGAATTCCAGTCATATGTTTTGAATTCCAGTCCTCTGTGCTGTGCGTTTTTATACTTTTTGCATATGCATGTTTTTTTGGTTACTAAACATGGGTTTAACTATTTGTAGCTTAGTACAGAACTATTATTCTGCACATGAACTGAATCTAAATTGGTAGAATCTATCTTGATTCAGAATAGTATAATAACAAAAGAAGTAACATGTGATCACAGTCTAAATGAAGTGAAATGACTGCTACAAAGTTATTACATGCTACACCACCTTACACAGGCTTCAAATGAAATTTTGCTATAAGTATTATTTGCTACATCACAACAGACACACAATAGTAATGAAACTACAACGGTTACCAAATACAAATAGATGTATATCTCAATTTCCAATGGAAGCCATTGGATGATCATCAAGAGGGACCAGAGGAGATGGAGGGTCATCAATTGGCACTAAAGGCGATTGAGGAATCTGTGGTAGAACTGGTGGGAAATTCGGTTGAAAAGGGTCGGTAGGTGGAGGCAATGGTGTATCATCAATGACAGGCATTGTAGGTGTTGAAGGAGTGATGACAAATGGTGGTTGAGGAGTTAGTGGAGTATCGTCAATTACTGGTACTAGAGGTGGAGGAATAATGTCAGGAAGTGAAGGCGGTGATATGAAATCGACTACGGGGGGTGGTTCAATAGTAGGTGAGGGAAACAGGAAAGGTGGGAAAATTGGTTGTACTGGTGCTGGTGGTGGTGAGTAAACAATAGGTGTGGGAATTATGGGAAAGAAAGGTGAGGGTGAGGGAACTGGTGGCGGTGGTGAGTAGATGATAGGTGCTGGGATAATGGGAAAGAAAGGGCGTGGTGAGGGAATAGGTGGTGGTGGGGAGTAGATTATAGGTGCTGGGATTATGGGGAAGAAAGGTGGTGGTGGTGATGGGGGTGGGGGTGATGGCACTAGCGGTGGAGGTGATGGCACCAGAGGTGGTGGTGATGAGGGAGGCGGAGGTGATGGCACTAGGGGTGGTGGAGGTGATGGCACTAGGGGTGGTGGCGGTGATGGTGGCGGAGGTGATGGCACTAAGAGTGGTGGCGGTGACGGTGGCGGAGGTGATGGCACTAGAGGGGGTGGCGGAGGTGATGGCACTAAGGGTGGTGGCGGTGACGGTGGCGGAGGTGATGGTACTAGAGGTGGTGGTGGAGGTGATGGCACTAAGGGCGGTGGCGGTGATGGTGGTGGAGGTGATGGCACTAAAGGTGGTGGAGGTGATGGCACTGAAGGTGGTGGTGGTAATGGAACAAGAGGTGGTGAAGGCAATGGTGGACATGGTGGTGGAGGCGGAGGCGGACATGGTGGTGGTGATGGTGGGCATGCTGGTGGTGGAGGTGAACAAGGTGGTGGTGATGGAGGTGATGGTGGACATGTTGGCGGCGGTGGTGGAGAGCAAGTCGGGCGTGAGGGGACAGGTGGAGGATTCATGGGGACAAAGGGATTGTTTGGGGAAGGACAAGGGCGAAATGGCCATTGTCCACATTGACCAAATAGGTAATGAAACAAAGGATCACAAGGAAACAGTGCTCTTTTCCCTTTGCTTCTACCGCCTCGTCGACTTCTGTGATGACTTCTTCTGATTACCTTTCCATGACTGTGCAATTCGTTTCCATAGGCCGTTTCGACTCTAAAATAGCCGTCTGATTTAACTCGTGTGTGATTATCGGTAGCTTCAGCTGTGAAGTTGGAAGAAAGAAACAGAAAAGGGAGGAGGAGGAGGAGGAGCACTAGAAATAGCTTTGATATAGCATTGTCCATTGGTTAAGCAGTTACCACCGCAGACGATGGACGTTTCCAAGCTTGTATTGCTGGTGCTATATAAGAGAGAGTAATTGAACTAAATGTTGGTGTTTGTGCCCCTGCATTAAGCATATTTTATCTCTTCACATTAATACTGTTCATTAAAGAGCTGCAGCAAACCATGTTTGCCACGTTATGTCAGCTTCAATAGGAAGAATTTACTTGCAAAATGGTAGAATTTGATGCGCACTTGGCTTATTGAGAAACGCAGTGTAGCATAGGGATCAGTTTCGAACATTCAATTCGGTCTACAGAAACTTAGATCAGAATGGAAATGGAATTGAAAGAAGCATTCGCAATGAAATCGCATTGATTGTTTGAGCTGGAAATTAAGCCTATTGTGAAGCGTGCCCTACGATTTAATTGAGTTATCGAAGGCATTCAATTTCGTGATAATTTTACTGTTACCAATGAAATGTGGGGTGGTAATTCTTGAGTTTAAAGAAGGTAGAACCTTTATGAAGTCAACTATTGTTTCAGAAAGTCCAAAAAGTGAGCACATGAATAGATGGAACGTAGGTTGAGCTGTTTCAAATCGTTCCATCTCGCTGTGGCTCGATTCCTTTGAAGTAAAATAGCAATGGAGTTTCTATCAAATCCGACCAGTCAACTGAAGAGTGGATGTTGCTTTGATTATATTAATTCAACCATGTTTTGTGTTTCTTACATTGTTAATGGTTACATTATTATATCATAATATTTATGTGACGGCCCGCCCTGCACCAACCGACGTTTACTCCAAGTGTGCGCTGTACACATGTCCAATTGGCATGGGACGGTCGCCAAAGAAGAGAAAGAAAGAAGATGAACCAAATAAAGAACCTGTAATATGTCTCACAGCGCATGGAATAAAATATAATAGCCAACATATACTTGACATAAAACAGATGAGACAGTGCATAAGCTGAAAACTTGAACTAACATCATCAGAGTAGCGGAAATATCAAATACAGCTTATTACAACTTCAAAATACTGTCTCTAAGATAAGCAAAATAGGTATGCTACTAATGCCCAAAGTAGATACCGATCACGACACAGGGAGAATAACTATATATCATACGTGGAGCCTCCTGCTCGTCTTCAGTCCATCTACCAAGCGCACTACCAGCTATCCATGTCTCTAGTCTGCTCGTGTGAGCACCCAGAGTAATAAGAAGAAACATAAAACTCTGGGTCAGACATCAGTCTGGTATGAGTGGTAGCAAGCATAAACAGAATAATAACAGGTATACTAAGTCATACCTGAACCTGGACCTGCAACCAAAGAGTTAGTACTACACGGTACAACACTCTATGATGTCACAAACACATAATATAAGTACACGGGGGTGGGGATGTGCGTGTCAAACAATCAAGCATAGCAACCATCTTTGCATCTCTCACTCAGTGCGTAAAGCATACGGTGTCTACTTCTTTGATCACCATTTTCCCTTCCAGAAAACGACAGAACTCGACTTTGTACGACTATGTCCATTCCTACTACCACCAACGCCAAACCTATGGGATCACGCCCAACGTATCCATGATCCCACTCCATTGGTAGATAGCTCCCTAGTCGCACCATATCCAAAGCCCGAGTCCGTCCATACACCTCTAATACATAGTGATCCAAAGTCATAGACACCGACAACTCCTTAGCACACGTCCCGCAGCAAAGCCCAATCACGAAGTAAACTCATTGGTTCCCGTCTGGATCCTGAGCTCGAACTTCCACTTGAACTACCTTTGCATTTCGGGTTATGGATCTCCATTGGATCGGTTCGGATTCCTTCCATCATCATTGGGATCGTGGTCTCCATCACCTCGGTTCGTGGCTGCTATCTCGGGTCGGATCGGAGTACACCATCGTCGTGGCCTCCAGTTCCATCTGGATCGGATCGGTTCGCTGTAGCACACCAATTATCCAAGCGTATTGGTTCGGTTCGGGTATTTCTCGCCACGTCGGATCGGATCGTGTCGCGCCAGATGGATCGGATCGAATGCACCACTATATGCCCACGTGTATCAGCTCGGATCGGTAGTTATCACTCCAGGCGGGTCGGGTCGGAGTCTTCAATCACCAAGTCTTGGATCGCGACTTCTCGGATCGGGTCGGAGTGAATACTTCAAGCGGATCGGTTCGTGCTTCCCATTCGGGTCTTCATGCGGTTCGGTCCGTGGCGCTAACTTCTGGCGGAACGGTTCGTGAGGGACGAGGCGGATTGGTTCGTGACGTCTTCAGACGGTTCGTGACCTCTACCCCGATCCGATCCGGTTTCTGTACTTAAAACCTGCAACTTTCCAGCACTGTTTATACGCCTCTCGACGGCGTTTTCGACCATTCTAACTATTGAAATCAATCTCAAAGCATGTCATAGAGTCGTAGCAACACATACAAGTGACCTCAAACACCAAAACAACAATATGACATGGTAAAATGGATCAAACATGCCCAAAACCCCATATTTTCCCTTAAGCATATGTGAGCATAACTAATGACATGATTAGCAAAACTTAACCAAATTAACCCAAACTCATATCAGAGGTCTAAAACATTATTTAAGATTTTATAAACGTTTTTCCAGAATTTATTTTCGTTTAAAACGCTAATTAGCACTAATCACCCCGAATAACCATAATTAGTGCAAAAAGCAAGCTAATCACTCACCTTAGCCACAAATAAAACAAGATCTGAAATAAATTTCTGATTTGGTGAAGATAACAAGGTGTTGTAGCAGCTCTAATCCCGATTTGGTGTTGATTTGCCTTAATTTGTTGTTGCTAATCTCTTTTCTTCAAGTTTGGAGTGGTTTGGAGTGATTTAGAGGTTGGAGGCCATTAATAAGGTTCTATGAAATGAAGTGGTGGCTGGAAAAATGACTAAAAGGATGTTTTCTAACCCTAATCAGCCCTCATATAGCCCCAATCCCGAAATCCCCTTATGGGCCCAATTGCTAACTACCCGGTTTAGCCCAATTATGCAGTTTTTCTACTTCTGAAACTTAATTCAGCCCTACAGCCCAAACGGTAAGTCCGTTTTCCACATGTGACCACTCTACGGAAAGGTAAACCATCATTTGAAGCCAATGGAAGTGGTTTCAGGTCAAAATTCTTTTCCAATCAAAAGTTATGGCCAAAACAGTACTGACTAGGGGAAAAATGGTCATTTAAAAATCGACAAAAATCATGAACAGGGGAAATGACTCTAATAAATGTTTCCCAAAGTTACATGACCATACAACTTCACATGGGAAAGAAATAAATATTCTACAATCCTATGATGTATAGAACACGGGTCGTTACACTCTCCCCCCCTTAAGAAATTTCGCCCCCGAAATTCCCTAATCAAAACACACACAAGTGTCCCGCATGCCTATCAATCATAAAACAACCATCAAACATGCAAAACAAGTCTATCCTAGCATGCGGAATAACTAAATCGCAAAGTAAATCTTACCAGGCAAAGAGTTCTGGATAAGCCTTTCTAATGCTCTCCTCTGTCTCCCAAGCACAATCATTTTCGTCCTCGCCCCACTGAAATTTGACTAGCTTCACCGACTTTCTTCGAAGTTGCTTCGTATCATGCCCCACAATACGAATCGGCTTGCGGTTCTCAACCGCCTCAGGTTCTACTTCGAAGTCCTCTAACTGATCAGGTGAAATAGTCACATTTGAGTCGTGAACGAACTTCCTTAGTTGGGAAACATGAAACACATTGTGAACCCCTGCCATTTTCTCTGGTAAGTCAACTCTATACGCCAAATTCCCAACTTCCTCGAGAATTTGGAAAGGACCCACAAATCTTGGTGCCAACTTGCCTCTCCTACCAAATCGTATCACGCTTTTCAACGGAGAGATCTTGACAAACACCAAGTCACCAACGGAGAATTTCAAGTCTCTTCTCCTCTTATCAGCATAGCTTTTCTGCCTATCCTGAGCAGTTTTCATTCGTTGCTGAATGATCTTGATCTTATCGGAGGTTTCTCTCACCACATCTGGTCCAAGCACAAACTTCTCGCCAGTCTCTATCCAACATGATGGTGAGTTGCACGGTCTTCCGTACAAAGCTTCATATGGAGCCATACCAATACTGGATTGGTAGCTATTATTATATGCAAACTCCACTAGATGCAAATGGTCATCCCATGCTCCACCGAAATCCAATATACAAGCTCTCAAGAGATCTTCCAATATCCGATTCACCCTCTCTGTCTGACCATCGGTTTGAGGATGATATGCGGTACTGAGATGTAATTCTGATCCTAAAGCCTCTTGTAAGCTCTTCCAAAATCCACTAGTAAACAACGGATCTCGGTCACTCACAATGCCTTTGGGTACTCCATGAAATCTCACCACCCACTTCATATATAGTTCTGCTAACTTAGCTGCCGTTCTGTTCGACTTAACTGGTATAAATCTTGCACTCTTGGTCAGTCGATCCACAATTACCCAAATGCTATCATGTCCCGATCTAGTCCTCGGTAAACCATCGATGAAATCCATCGAAACTTGTTCCCATTTCCATTCGGGAATTTCTAATGGTTGCATCAACCCACTAGGCTTCTTTTGCTCGGCTTTAACTAGCTGGCAATTCATGCATTTGGATATAAACTTCCCAACGTCTCTTTTCATCCCTTCCCAGTAGTAAGTCTGTCTCATGTCTCGATACATCTTATTACCACCGGGATGTATAGTCAGTTTTGAGTGATGACATTCTCTAAGCACTTCATCTCTCAAACCATTCACGTTGGGCACAACTAGTCTTCCATTCTTCCGAAGCCATCCATCTCGATCTAGCCCATACACATTCATCTCCTCTTCGGTACCCATCTCTAACTTGGAGATGATTTCTAATAGGTTAGGATCGTTCCTCTGGCTAGAACCAATCCGCTCCATCAAAGTGGGTCTGATCGTCAAGCTAGCTAGCATAACTGGATCCAATTCGCACCTTGGTCTGAAATCAAACCCCGCGATATACTCCAGCTGCTTCCATTCAAGAAACATTGCCCCTACGCTGGCATGTCTCCTACTCAAGGCATCGGCTACCGCATTACCCTTCCCAGGTGTATACGCGATATCAAAATCATACGAAGCCAAGAACTCTAACCATCTCTGCTGACGGAGATTCAGATCTTTCTGAGAGAAGAGATACTTTAGCGATTTATGATCGGTAAACAGCTCAAATCTTTCTCCCAAAAGGTAATGTCTCCACATCTTCAGCGCAAATACAATCGCTGCCAATTCCAAATCATGGGTAGGATACTTCTTCTCATGTGGCTTTAGCTGTCGACTGGCATAAGCTACAACCCTACCTCCTTGCATCAATACCGCACCCAGTCCGGTACCACAAGCATCCGTGTATACCGTCATCTCTTCATTTCCCTTAGGAATGACCAACACTGGCGCACGCGTCAACTTTTCCTTTAGACTCCTGAATGCATTTTCACACCCTCCGTCCCAAACGAAGGCTTGATTCTTCTTAGTCAACTGAGTCAACGGTGCCGCTGTCTTGGAGAAGTCTTTGATAAACTTACGATAATATCCAGCTAACCCCAAGAAACTTCTTACGTCTGTTGCATTCTTGGGCGTAGACCAATCTTGTACCGTAGCCACCTTTGCAGGGTCCACGGCAATACCATTCTCTGTAACAACATGGCCCAAGAATCTCACTTCTCTCCTCCAAAAATGACACTTAGAGAATTTCGCTTTCAGTTGGTGTCTTCTCAACACCTCCAACACAATTCTCAAATGTTCCTTGTGTTCCTCTTCTGTCCTCGAGTAAACAAGGATATCGTCTACGAACACAAGAACGAACTTATTCAGTTGGTCTCTGAATACTCTATTCATAAGATCCACGAAGTATGCTGGTGCATTGGTCAACCCGAATGGCATGACCAACCACTCATAAAACCCAGACGGCGTCCTAAATGCCGTTTTAGCTATACTATCAGCTGCTACACGGAGCTGATGAAATCCTGTCGCGAGGTCCAATTGGGAGAACACTCTTGCTCCTTCCAGTTGATCAAATAAATCATCTATCCGTGGTAGAGGATACTTATTCTTCCTCGTCACCTTATTTAACTCGCGATAGTCCACACACAATCGAAGGGAACCATCTGCCTTAGTAGCAAACGCAACTGGTGCTCCCCACTCGGAAACACTTCTTCTAATAAATCCCTTCTTCAAAAGATCGCTAACTTGCACCTCGAGCTCACGCTGTTCTCGTGGTGCCATACGACGAAGTGGCATCACTATAGGTCTGGCATCTTTCACTAAATCAATACGGAACTCAATCTCTCGGTGTGGTGGAAGTCCGGTCACTTCCTCGAAGATATCCGGGTACTGGCCAACCACGGGCAAACCTGATAACTCATCATGCGGAATGTCGAGGGAATTTACAAAACTAGCCATTACCCCATCACAGGGTAGATTACCAAACACTACCCTCCGCCCATCATCCGCCCTAACTGTCACCAAAAAGCCCTCACAGTCTACCACCACCCCTTATCTTTGGAGCCAATCGACTCCCAAAATAATGCCATACCCAGTAAAGCCCAAAACAAAGCAATCACAAACAAACATACATCCATGACTCGATAAGACCACATTACGACATATCATACTGAGGTTTGTTGAACCAACAATCGGGTTCGTCACAGCTAATGGTCTATCGACTATCTCGGGTTCCAATCCCAACCTATCTACCAGGTCACTAGATATGAAGGAATGGGAAGCCCCGGTATCGAACAAAACTCTAACAGGAAGATCATAAACGGAAAGCATACCTTGAACGACGACTCCCTTTCCTTTCTCCGCCGCAGTTGGGGCATTCGACGAAGAAGGAACAGCATTGATGGCATATGCTTTCACAATCTGATTCTCCTTCAGAGGTTGTGGACACTTATCCTTAAAATGTCCCTCCTGGCCACAGTTAAAGCACTTCTTTCCCACTGTCTTGGCCCTACATTCCCTTGCATAATGGCCCTTCTTTCCACATTTGAAGCACTCGACTTCTTTCCTGCTTTTCTTCTGGCCATCCTTAGCTTGGTTCTGCTTCCTCTTATTCTGAGAGTTATTCTTGCCTCCACCGCTTGCTTGCGGCTTTGACTCTTCAGCAGATGCAGCAACAACCCCAGTCTTCGGCTTAGGGTAAAGTCTTTCTGACCTCAAAGCTTTTCCCACGATCGACTCAAACGTCTCATCGATGTGATTTATCAGCCTCTCCCCTAAGTATTCATCCAAACCAATGATGAACTTCTCATTTTTCTTTTCGGGAGTATCGATTAGAGATAACCCATACTTCGACAAAGTGTCGAACTCGGCAACATAATCCGATACTGCCCTTCCATTCTGCTTAAGCTCCAAGAACTTCCTAAACAATTCCGACTTCTGGGCAGCTGGGATATACTTGTCGCTAAAGCGAGCTTTAAACTGATCCCAAGTAACTTGATCTTTTGGTGTGGCTTCCCTAATAGCATTTTACCAATTCATCGCTCGTCCTTGCAGCTGACGAGACGCAAGCCTTCTCTTCATCGCATCCTCGATACCCAAATCGTCGAAGATACGGTCGCAACTATCCAACCAATCTTGAACATCCGTGGCCGACTCTATTCCGTGAAACGGCTTTCCACCAAGATTAGTGTAATCCTTACTCAGCTTGGTGAAATCGACCCTAGGCGCTTGCACCGCTGCACCTCCAGCATTGGCAACATTAGGAGCCTCCCTCTGAATATCCACAAGCATCTCTCTCATGAGGTTGGTAAACATGGCCCTCATGTCAGGGGGATTCCCATTATTAGTCCCTCTACCAGCACCTCTTCCTCGGCTCATCGTCAAATCTGTTAAAGAGAAAACGATTAACCATCTCCATAGTGGTGCCAGTGCAGTGCAATGCGACTTCACTCTCAACTATACTAATACTATATATAGATATAGCTTTCGAAAACCAAAATAATCACAAATACGCGCTCTCATATACGTACTATCTCTCCCTAGTGTCTTTCCCTAGGTGAATTACGCAACCTAGAGCTCTGATACCAAATGTGACGGCCCGCCCCGCACCAACCGACGTTTACTCCAAGTGTGCGCTGTACACATGTCCAATTGGCATGGGACGGTCGCCAAAGAAGAGAAAGAAAGAAGATGAACCAAATAAAGAACCTGTAATATGTCTCACAGCGCATGGAATAAAATATAATAGCCAACATATACTTGACATAAAACAGATGAGACAGTGCATAAGCTGAAAACTTGAACTAACATCATCAGAGTAGCGGAAATATCAAATACAGCTTATTACAACTTCAAAATACTGTCTCTAAGATAAGCAAAATAGGTATGCTACTAATGCCCAAAGTAGATACCGATCACGACACAGGGAGAATAACTATATATCATACGTGGAGCCTCCTGCTCGTCTTCAGTCCATCTACCAAGCGCACTACCAGCTATCCCTGTCTCTAGTCTGCTCGTGTGAGCACCCAGAGTAATAAGAAGAAACATAAAACTCTGGGTCAGACATCAGTCTGATATGAGTGGTAGCAAGCATAAACAGAATAATAACAGGTATACTAAGTCATACCTGAACCTGGACCTGCAACCAAAGAGTTAGTACTACACGGTACAACACTCTATGATGTCACAAACACATAATATAAGTACACGGGGGTGGGGATGTGCGTGTCAAACAATCAAGCATAGCAACCATCCTTGCATCTCTCACTCAGTGCGTAAAGCATACGGTGTCTACTTCTTTGATCACCATTTTCCCTTCCAGAAAACGACAGAACTCGACTTTGTACAACTATGTCCATTCCTACTACCACCAACGCCAAACCTATGGGATCACGCCCAACGTATCCATGATCCCACTCCATTGGTAGATAGCTCCCTAGTCGCACCATATCCAAAGCCCGAGTCCGTCCATACACCTCTAATACATAGTGATCCAAAGTCATAGACACCGACAACTCCTTAGCACACGTCCCGCAGCAAAGCCCAATCACGAAGTGAACTCATTGGTTCCCGTCTGGATCCTGAGCTCGAACTTCCACTTGAACTACCTTTGCATTTCGGGTTATGGATCTCCATTGGATCGGTTCGGATTCCTTCCATCATCATTGGGATCGTGGTCTCCATCACCTCGGTTCGTGGCTGCTATCTCGGGTCGGATCGGAGTACACCATCGTCGTGGCCTCCAGTTCCATCTGGATCGGATCGGTTCGCTGTAGCACACCAATTATCCAAGCGTATTGGTTCGGTTCGGGTATTTCTCGCCACGTCGGATCGGATCGTGTCGCGCCAGATGGATCGGATCGAATGCACCACTATATGCCCACGTGTATCAGCTCGGATCGGTAGTTATCACTCCAGGCGGGTCGGGTCGGAGTCTTCAATCACCAAGTCTTGGATCGCGACTTCTCGGATCGGGTCGGAGTGAATACTTCAAGCGGATCGGTTCGTGCTTCCCATTCGGGTCTTCATGCGGTTCGGTCCGTGGCGCTAACTTCTGGCGGAACGGTTCGTGAGGGACGAGGCGGGTTGGTTCGTGACGTCTTCAGACGGTTCGTGACCTCTACCCCGATCCGATCCGGTTTCTGTACTTAAAACCTGCAACTTTCCAGCACTGTTTATACGCCTCTCGACGGCGTTTTCGACCATTCTAACTATTGAAATCAATCTCAAAGCATGTCATAGAGTCATAGTAACACATACAAGTGACCTCAAACACCAAAACAACAATATGACATGGTAAAATGGATCAAACATGCCAAAAACCCCATATTTTCCCTTAAGCATATGTGAGCATAACTAATGACATGATTAGCAAAACTTAACCAAATTAACCCAAACTCATATCAGAGGTCTAAAACATTATTTAAGATTTTATAAACGTTTTTCCAGAATTTATTTTCGTTTAAAAACGCTAATTAGCACTAATCACCCCGAATAACCATAATTAGTGCAAAAAGCAAGCTAATCACTCACCTTAGCCACAAATAAAACAAGATCTGAAATAAATTTCTGATTTGGTGAAGATAACAAGGTGTTGTAGCAGCTCTAATCCCGATTTGTTGTTGCTAATCTCTTTTCTTCAAGTTTGGAGTGGTTTGGAGTGATTTAGAGGTTGGAGGCCATTAATAAGGTTCTATGAAATGAAGTGGTGGCTCGAAAAATGACTAAAAGGATGTTTTCTAACCCTAATCAGCCCTCATATAGCCCCAATCCCGAAATCCCCTTATGGGCCCAATTGCTAACTACCCGGTTTAGCCCAATTATGCAGTTTTTCTACTTATGAAACTTAATTCATCCCTACAG
This sequence comes from Allium sativum, assembly GCA_030737875.1. Taxonomy (NCBI): domain Eukaryota; kingdom Viridiplantae; phylum Streptophyta; class Magnoliopsida; order Asparagales; family Amaryllidaceae; genus Allium; species Allium sativum. Next base: position 301,682,575 of record CM060921.1, read on the forward strand.
CCCAAACGATAAGTCCGTTTTCCACATGTGACCACTCTACGGAAAGGTAAACCATCATTTGAAGCCAATGGAAGTGGTTTCAGGTCAAAATTCTTTTCCAATCAAAAGTTATGGCCAAAACAGTACTGACTAGGGGCAAAATGGTCATTTAAAAATCGACAAAAATCATGAACAGGGGAAATGACTCTAATAAATGTTTCCCAAAGTTACATGACCATACAACTTCACATGGGAAAGAAATAAATATTCTACAATCCTATGATGTATAGAACACGGGTCGTTACAATTTATTTGTCAATGAAGAGCTTGTCATTGACAAAAAAGCACTACAACCAATTTATCTTTAAAATGTATAAATTAATCCAAACAAAATATAAAATTTAGTAATAAGATTAATAAAATACATTAATTAAATGAATAAATTAATAATAAATGTATACATGTATTATATATTATAATATGAGTCTATTATTTTGGAAGTATAAAATAACATAAGTATACATGCATGTATAATTGAATTTCGAAATAATATAATTAACTGAAAACTGTTTAATTAAATATATTAACTAAAGGTAAATTAATTAAATAATATACAAATATATGCGATATATGTATAATACTATAAATAAATATTTAGTATAAATGTTAAATTAAAAAATATACAGTTAGTTAAAAAGGTTAATTAATTAAATCGTATTTAATCAATACAATGTTATACGTAAGATTATTATAAAATATATAAATTATATAATAATAAAACTTATATAAACCGAAGGTAGAACATTAAAAAATAATCTAAACGTACTTAAGGATTAAATACATATGTAAATGTATATACATCATGACTTCCAATGTATTCGATAGAGGTGTGCATTTAGTTCGGTTGATTTTGAGGTAAAAAAAAAAAAAAAAAAAAATCTTGCATTAACATAAATACGGCAGTAAGAAGAGGCAATACAAAAGTGTGTAAACTATAAAAACGAGTCAAGGTAGATTGCCCCGCGCTAGCACTTCCACATAATAACTCTACCAAAGGAGATCCTATTATAGAAATGGCGTGCGTCCAATAACCAATTTGGTCCCGAGGTAAGGAATAACCAGTTACACCAAAAGATGCAGTCAATACAGCCAGAACCACACCTGTAATCGAAGTTAATTCGCGGGGTTTGCTTTTGCTAATTCAAATTGAAGGGTGATATCAAATCGGTCTATTTTCGGCGCCATATACATAGCACATTTGTCATAGTTATCAGCTTCGTATCAAGGTCATCATCAATAACGTCACTATCATCAATAAGATACTTAGAATTGAAAATTTTCCAAATTGAACCAAATTAATTTCGGCCAATTCGGTCGGTATCCAATTTAACCAAACTTGAAGGATATGTTATTATTTATATGATGGATTCATTGAAAGTAAAACATAAATTCATGTTTGGAGAAATTTTATATAGTAAAATTTATGTTTATAATAAAATTAAACTTATCTACAACACACGCCTTTGTATTTTATCTTTAAACTAATTATTTAAAGTACTACAACATTGTAAAATTACATAATAAATTAAAAATTCGGTTAAATTGATAACAAAAAAAAAAAAAAAATTACAAACCAAATTCAAACCGATTTAGTATTAAAACCGAACTGAACCGACCAAAATTAACCGGTTTGGTCGGTTAATTCGGTTTGAACTGAATATTGCTCATCCCTAGTATTCGACACTTCAATCACATGGCATTTCATATAAAATGCATTATTTAATAATTCGATATCACTCAATATAATTTATTATATAATATGGATCGTTAATATAATATTGGTCTCTACTATATATATATATATATATATATATATATATATATATAACCAAAATAGAACATATATATATACCAAAAATGAAGAAAAACTGTCTTTCTCTCATGGCTCATAAAAACAGAACACCTAAGAACAATGCTTTTGTGCATGGACAACAAAAATAAAAAGGAACAGCAAAGAGAAAAATACAGGACTAGCAACAAGCAGACTACAAAAGAATCGAACTAGAAAAATTGAAACATAAAACAAACAACTAGCTCAACCCCGAGAAAATCACAAAGAGCTGGAGCACCAAACATAGTAGCTCATATTGGGGACGGAAAATAAACCCAAAGCCACCAACAAAGCGGGAAGGCTGAGAAAGCACGAAAACTCCACCACAACTCCAAAGGCCAGCACCTTTGAAAACCCCCTAAGCCATCTAGCTCCACAGACCTGCCAACTACCCTGGAAAAGCGAATAGCACCAAGACCCCTTCTACCGGCCCAGCCCATCAGAGCCATCCAGTACCCTAGTTCCAAGCAAACCCACAAAACAGCCACTTCAACTCCCTACGTGGAGGAAAAAAACAACGAAGGATAAAATCTGTAACGACCCAGATTTTTAGTCATTTAATTTTGAACATTTAAACTTGTTTCAAATGTTAAATTGAAACTATAGATGGATTTTTATATGAAATTCATCGATTTAATAAGCAGAATATGATTTAATTATGAATATATCGAATTATCGTAATATGAAAATGAGGAAAAATTTGAATTCTAAGTTAAAAATGAATGAAACATTTCTAATGATTAATATATATTCTAGTTGAATTATAATCAAGTTTGTAAAGTTTTTAAATTGGAAATTTAAATGATTTCATTTATTATTGAAATCGTTGATTTAATCGACACGTTGAAATAGTCATTTTTCAAACGACCTCAAATTTCAACGGAACCAATTTTATTAAATCCGTAATAGTTATTGCTAGATTTCAAATTTTGTGTCAATCAGAATTATTATGTGAGCGCGCATAAAATAAATGCATATCGACTAACGATTTAAATTTTAAAATAATGTTCATTTTCAAATGGTATCGAAATTCGACGAAATCAGTTTCATTGGGTCCGGAATGTCAAACTATAGCAGGATGTCAATTTTCATCATGATCGGATAATATATGTAATCGTACGGATTAAAAATGTCGAACGGCATATAGCACGTGAATATAAGTTAATAATATATATATCTTCATTTGGAAGCTAATCCTCAATATAATGAGCCATACCCTGTTCCTTCTTTTGCAAACCAACGAACGAAATAGCCCCAAAAATGTGAATTCCTATTCTTTAAAAATTTATATAAAATAAAAAACCTAACGAAATCGATCGACTCTTGATTCGTCAGGCTGGTACAAGGATAAGCTTCGTTCTGGTATAAGTCTTAAGTGGTGAGATGATGCTAGCGGAGATCTATGTTTTTACAGTAGCACCTAGGATTGGGGTTGGTGAGCAGTACATGCCGAATTAGGGGAAATTCAAGTTAATGAAGTGTTAGTGAGGGAAGGCACACCTACTAGTGGCAACTGGAAGTGCTGAGTTGGTCGGAGGGGTTTTGCATTGCCTAGTCAATGGGACTAGGGCAGCAGGTCAGATGCAAGAGGAAGCCATCGAGTTCCATGCGGTGGTGTCAGAGGGTAGTTCAGTGGTGATGGTGAAGCGGGTCGATGACCGATGTGGTGGCAGCAATGGGTCAAACTAGGAAAACGGTTTTCTGGAAGAGACGGGCTCATGATTTTTGAAAGGGGAAGTAGCAGTTCCAGTATTTCATTTTAGGGGAAGAAAGGTTATAAGGAATTAGGTAATCAATTTAAATAATTTTGTGCTTAACTTCATTAATTATATATACATATATAAAGTCTTGTTAACTAATGAATGTCATATTAAATATATATAAAAAAAATCATTGAAAGGAATCGGTCGAGTAGTTCGTAGCCGAGGGATACATAATCTGGTATTAAAATTGGAATCATAATTGATCAAAATGAAAACCAAGGTGAGTAAATCTCACTTAGAATTTAATATTTAAAATTATTTTGAATATTTAAAATAATTGTTGGTTGTTTAGATGAATTGATAAATTATTATCAATTGTTTGTTGTTATATATATATGTATGTATGTGTGTGTGTGTGTGTGCGCGCGCGCGTGCGTGATATCCTGCCTTGAAGCAAGATTAGTACTATTTACATTGATTAACATCTGTAGATGCAGGAAAAACACGATGGAGGGATCCAAATGGATTCCTCAAAAATTTATATTGTTTGTTTCATATATAATGATATATGATGTGTCGAATATTCTGTGATAGATTATTATGTTTTGGATGCTTACATAGCACTGGCCCTAAATTTTGGTATTTAAATACCATAAATTATATTCAAATGAATAAGGGAAATTTCAGATATATAAAAATATTTAAAAGGAAATTTATTTTTCCAACAGAAGTTGAATCTCAAATGAACTTGGAAATATAAATTTGTTTTATTAAATAAAACAAGAAGTTTAATTTATAAACAATGTTTATAAATAAGGTGAATAATTATCATTGGATAATTTAGGCAAATAAATTCCAGCGTGAATTTAAAAAGGGAATTTGAAATCGATTTAAAAGGAAAACAATGAATTTTATTCTGAGGTTTGGAATGCAAATGGAATAGAAATAAATCTATATAGATTTTGGAAACTGACTATGTTGAATTTTATATAAATAATTAATTTTCAGAAAGGATATTTGAATTCTATTTAGTAGAAACCAAAAATTAAAATATGAAAATAAATTCTATATATTTTTTATATATAAGTTGTAATAAAATAATATTATCTTAAAGTGGAAGCAATCAATGAGAAAGGTTCAACTAATTATTTAAATATTTCAAATATGGTTTTTTTTAAAATATTATTTTATAAAAGAATTCAAACTAGAAATTCTAATGGTGTGACGACATATATGATTTGGAAATCGAATCGAGTTTAGAATGGGATTTCAAGATAAAGTGGATTATTTAGGAATGGATTTCTAGAAGATTTTTTTTTTATAAAAAAATATAAATTTAATTTTAATGGGCTTGGAAAATATGATTTGTTATCAATAGATAAAACAAGGATGAGTTGAAAATTTTAAATTCAATGTGAGTTAAAAAGAAATTGTGGAAATTGATTTTTAGGGAATTACATATTATTTTCTGAAATCTCGGAATGTAAATTTAATTGGGCTAAATCAAGAGAGATTTATAAATTAAAATCGACTATGTTGAGTTTTGTTTGGAAAAATGGTTGTTTTCCAGAAAGAAGATATTTAAATTACTTGGTTTTAAACCATATGTTTGGAATGAATATTTTGAAAAACCAGTGTTTAAATGTTTTCAAAGTCCCATAAGTAAGATTTGTAAATAGTTATCGTTATTTTAAACCAAACTTGAAATTAGTTATTATCATTTTTTAAAAAGGTTTTTGAGATTGAAATCAATTATTCAAATGTATTGAAATACTTATTACATATATAAAGAGTTTTGAAGTTGGGATGTCAGTTATAAATTCTCTCAAGATTTATTAAACGTGTTTTGTTTAACGAAAGAGATTTTATAAGAGAAATCTTATAAATCGAACTTGCTGAATGAAAGGAACTTCAGAAATGAATATAAAGTCATGGAAGAAGTTGTGAAGGAATAGTTGACATTATAAATAGGTATAATCGATTTTGGAAAGTGTAAAAGAAATTAATATGAATTCTGAAGATTTATTGGTCAGGTTATACAAGATTTCCTAAGTGAAATTAAAAAGGGAAATTGGAATAATATTTCTAATTATTTTTCTAAGTGTCGGAAAAGGAATTTTGGAAATATTTGAAGTATAAACCAAATGATTTCCAAAAGGAAATGGTTTAAGTTGAAAAAAGACTTGAATATATATGCAGTACTATGGGTTGATATCACGATGTTTTACGCAACATTCGTTTTAACCCAAGTAAGTGTAGTTTGGAAATATAATAGTGAATATTTTCTAAGTGCAGAAAATGAATGGTTTCGTGAAAGAGATAAGTAAATGGAAATGTTTTCCACTGTAATAAGAGATTTTACAAGTATACGAAATGAAGAGTTCGTGAAATATGGAAATGTTTTGTAACGACCCTGCGGGTTCGACGGCCGAATTTCGACAATAATACATAAATCCTGTATTACTTTCCAAAACCCAAGTATCAAAAACACCAGATAGTTAAATAGAAAGAAATTAAATTGTGAGATAAGAAAGAAAGAAATATTAGAATAGAAGAAATAAGAAGAAAAAAACACAACAGAATCAGATCCTCACATCGCAGCAGAACAAAATATAATATATAAATAACTTTTATTGAAAGCTTGAATTAATACTTACAATCACCAGAATACATTAACACATCTGGACAGTTATAATAATCTTCCCTCATATACAACACACAGAGGAATAAATATTAATACGTCTGAACTCTTCCAGCACGTCTTATGAACTTCGTAGTGTCCAATAACCTGAACCTGAAAAACCCAGGCTAACCCGAGCATTACAAATGTCGGATCAGTTTGGTGAACTAGAGTGAGAAAAACTCCCAAAATTTAAGGAGAATCATCTAACTTGATTTTAAAGTTCAAAATATTTTCGAAAGAAAAGGATAATTGTTAGATCCAAAAATGCCTCTAACACCCAAACTAACTGATTTTGCAGAGATTAATATCTAAAATTGAAAGAAAACACAGAGAGCACACAAGATTTATAATGGTTCAGCGTTAATGAGCCTACGTCCACTTTATATATCTTTGATTATATGTAGAACGCAAGTACAATCAATGATTTCTCTAAATCTCACAATCACAGTGATAATTCACTCAATAATTTTGTAATAACACTGATCAGAAATAATGGAGAAGCAACAATGGTGATAACAACACTCAGAATTGCCAAAAAGATCCTGAAAAATGCCAAGCGTAAGTCTATTTATAGGTGATATCTGCAGGCGGTTCGTGGTCACACGTGGCATAAATCCCGAGGATCTCGGACTGGTTTGTGGCTTGGTGGGGAAATGGTTAATATGGCGGTTATGGACAGATGTCGCAGGGTCCTTAATTTGCAGGTCGTAGAAGACCTAGTCGTGGCTATTATCTCCATCTTTGAAATTGGATCGTGAAACACTGGCGCGAGGCGGGTCGTGGTGAGGATACCAAGAGCGGGATCGCGAGAGGGGCATCACGAGTCGAAGGGAACGGATGAGGACCACGAACCGAGGGTGGAGAAGGGACCACGAACGGACTAGGATGGCTTCTCGAGCAAGACTTCATATTGGATTTACGTGTATGTCTAGGTGGCTTGGTCCGAAAAGCTAGCCAACATTTTTCCCCCTCGAAGTATGTTTTATCAGAGATGGAACATGCTTCGCAATTGCTGAACTATCTTTTCATGAAGTGATGTGAATCAATAGCCGTATTTGTCAGTAACGTCACACTGTTTCAAAGGATTGCATTTTTTGATGGGTATAAATATCAGGCTGGACTTCCAATTATTTCTCTGTTCATTGGTTAATTTTACTCTCGTGAACTTTGAAGCGTGCTGTGATTAACTCTTCTATAGGTAAGTCTTTTGAATTTTGCAGATATTTTCCACCGTGACAGTTAAAATTCCACTTTGCTCTTTGAAAGCTATATCCAAAACCACGGTCATCAATCCATACCATGCTTGTGCCTTCTGGAATGAATTACGAGTCGACGGTTGGGCGGACCATTACGCCAGCCACGATGGGCCTAGCCAAGCATTCGCGGCGCACCGGATTAGGCGGGTCGAATGAGACAAAAAATGGGAGGCCAAAAGCCTCTGCGTAGGCTATATAAGCCGAACCTTTCTCCTTTTTTACCCCTTCCGTTTCTCTTTTTACTGACGCCGCTCTTCCTGCCTTCTAACCCCAAAATCCTAGTTTTCTAAATCAATTTGCTTCCCAGATTTTGGCTTAATCCAATTAGGTAAATAATGGGCGATTTCAGTTGTTGTTTTTAATTAGAGTTATCATCAGTTCCATCCCTTCGAGACCCCCTCTAACATTGACCGCTACGGCCTTGGGTTTCGTGGCATCGGGGATTGAAAACGGAGGGTGCGAGATGGATTTGATTACATTGATTTATGGACGGAGGAGGGAAACGACGAGGGAGAAGATGTTGAAAAGCAGGTCGATTCGTGAATGGGGTTATGGCTCGGGTCGTGGTAACAGTGGCATGGAGGGACCAGAGATTAAGTTAGTGTCAGTCTAGACAATGGATTGGGTCGTGATATTAGGGAAGTATTGGTTCGTGGAGATATGGAATGGAACATATCATGAGGGTCCTTCACGAGCCGTTCGGGTAAGGGAGAGTTATCACGAGCTGGATCGTTCCATGATCCGAAGCCTATTTCACGAACCGTTGTTCCCTCACGAGCATAGCTTGTTGGCGATCCGTTATCCACGACCCAATCCCTATTCCATGCTATGACATCTATATCGCGACCCGAGCTTCAAGACTTTAACGAACCAGCCTTGTTGACGATCCCATGCACATATTGGCTAAAAAATGCAACGTAATTCTGATATATCAATGGAAAGTTAGGTTAGAGCCTTCGATACAAACTTTTCAGACTGAACAACAGCATAATTCAGCAGCATACAATGGCCATTATTATGCTTATCCACCTTTACGTCGCGTTTCTATTTTTCAGTATTATGCACATTTGCACACATTACCACATGCACATGCACATGGTTCACGGGCAATTGTATCCTAATCCTTCATGTTTACTCGCCAAAACAGTCATGTTAGATAGACGCTCCTCAAGAGTATCTGAGATGAGAGCAGATCCAGAGTCCTCCAAATATCACAATCCCGACGTACTCCCATCAGGTTCAGACTGGAGTAATTCTGGTTCCGAGTATGAGACAGATACAGAGTCGATTTCTTCTGAGAGCACATCGCTTGAAGAAGAGGAAGAAGAAGATGATCGGGCTCCTGACGAGATCCTAGGTGTTAAGGAAGTAGAGAAAGAGAAGCTCACTGAGTCTCTAGCTTCCAAATTGAATGATATAAGACTTAAGAAGATATGCTTAAGATATGGGGTTCCTTGGGACGATGTGAAAATTCCAGAAGATGGAGATAGGCCTCATTTTGCCCCAGAAGGGTATATGACTGCAGCAGGCTCATGTGTTGGGTAGGAGCTATTCCTCCATTTCCCCAAATCGTCGTTAAGACCTTAAGACGACTGCATATTGCCCCCATGCAACTCCATCCTAATGCTTACGCAGCTTTGTACACTCTATGTGTTGCGTATGCAGAGATTCTACAGACTGAGCTCACTTTCAAGGACTTGAAATTCTATTACCATTTCAAACACCATTCCACAGGTACTCCAAATTTCACTTTCTTTGAATCAGTGGCCAACAGGAAGGTTTTATCGGACGGTCATAGCAACATAGGGGAAGCCAAATCTGATTGGTTTTACATAAAGCATCAAGATGGATGCACGAGGAAGTGGCTACAATCATGTAGGCTTTAAGTCCGTTGATGCATGTCCTAATTGCATAATCAAAGTACTAACGTGTTCCTTTTTTCTGTGCAGATCACAACTTTGCAAAAACAGAAGGTTCGATATATGAAGACCGACTGTCCTGCCTCCTCAAAAGTAAATCAGATTTCTTAAGAATCAAGAAGTGTATTACCGACGAGAATCTCCACAAATACCGTCTTCTGGACATGAGATTCGGGCTTGGTACAGGTGGCAGGCCTTACAAATATGTGCCCCCCGCTCTTGGGGAGTCTAGTGGCGTGCCCCCGGCCGGGGGAGAAGGGACCACAGAAGCCGTGAAGGCTGTTGAGATTCATAAAAGTCCTTCACCAATGATCAATCAGGATGACGAGGATCTAAATGTGTATAGGGAAGATGAAACTCGGGTTAGCGAGTCAGAAGACATCCCTTGCTCTAAAGGACAGTCTCCCGCAAAGACTCCACCACCAGTTGAACCTTCGTTAACAGATGAGCAGATACGTGAGGGTTTAGAAAAGATCCCCTTGCCAGATGACCTCTATACCTTTGGGGATTTTGGAGGGGAACTATTCTTCCCTGCCTCCAAGGGAGAAACCTCCCCTGCTAAAGAGAAAGAAACTGTGCAGACGAGCCAAGCTTCGGGGCCTGGTCTGTTATGGGGGATTACATGAGCACACATACACTACATGCACCACTTGTAACGATACTGATACACTAATTATATTCATAATCCTTATTCCCACTTGTTGTTTTATGCAGGAAACATGCCCGTCGTTACTCTTACTCTTTCCACGCTCTTCGCGAGAATACTCCCAGGCTTTCTTCCATGTCCGAGCACGATCGCAGCGACGGTCGTGGGAGGGATAGTCAAAGATGCCACGATTCCAATCAACCTCACTCCCCGCGCTCTCGCTCTCCTTCTAAGCAGGATCATGGGAACTCCCATAGTCTCCAAATGCCACATACTAGGGGTAAAGAGATTCCCAAGGCTCCAACTCCTCCGAAAGGCTTACCTCCCCATAGCAAATCTTCTAAAATGCATCACGAACCCAAGGAAAAACAGAAGGAACCAAGAAAAGGCAAAGAGCAAGAGAAAACGGCTCTTGTTTCTTTGGGTCAGTGACATTTAGAATCCTCTACTACACAAGAGGGGCCTTGGCTCCTGACAATTAGGCAAAACTAGAGCGCTTGCGAAAACAATTTCCCGAGATTTATTTTGAGAGAATGGTTTTCGTCCCAGACTTAGAACCAGTTCCTGAGGACTGGAAAGTCGAAGTTGTGGGGCACATTGCCCATGTAGCCAAGCAATATAAGATAATGAAGAAACATGCCAAAAATCTTTCCGATGTTATTCGTACTCTAGAGACGGAAGCAGCTAGGGCCAGAGTAAAAATTGATAATGACACTAGGGTCAGGAATAAAGCAATAAAGGATCTTGAGGATACACAGGCTCTTCTTGCTTTGGCTCGGCGGGATGCTAACAATTTTAAGGCCGAGTTAGAGAATGCCCAGAAGTGCTTTCATCACGAGCTTGATTCGAACAGCTAAGAACGTGTGGCTTTAAAGAAGGAAATTGAGGATCTTAAACTCGGTAATGCTGAACTGAAAGCTGCACAAGATTGCTTTGCTACAGAAAGGGCTGCCTGGGAAATGGAGAAGACAAGCTTGAATGACAGACTCGCCCACGCCGAGGAATGGGCAGCTCTTGCCGAGAGTAATGCCAATGCCGCCCTTGAGTCGGCCTCTACTTCCACTGCTAATCTTGCCGTAGCCAAGAAGGAGATAGAAGGATTTGAGGAGCTGCTTATGGGCGTCTTTGCTCAAGTTATTCAAACCTGAGACATCTCTTGGATCCAGGATTATAACACCACTTTAGTTAATGTCTGGGATATGATAGTCGAGGGAGAAAAGCAGCGGTTAAAGGTTGATGAAGTTGATGAAGGCCAACTTGTGAAGACTTTCCTTAAGGGTGGGGAGCCTGAAGCTTTGGCAGAAGGTAGACGTATGATCCGAGAGGCCATGGAGAAAGAGAAATCTAATCTCAAGGGAAAATCAAAAATCGATGAGGATTCCAGCTCAGCACCGGAACCAAAAACTTCTGAAGTTGAGGAATACAGTGCAGATGATCCTTTGATCTCCGAAGCCCCAGTTTCTCCAGTTGTTGGGGTTTCCACTGCAGCTTCGGCCGAAGGATCAGCGGAAGGTATCTCCACATTTTCTCAACAACTTGTCAAAGCTATTATAACTTGTCGTCATATTGCGGAGCAATCAATTGAAAAAGCCACACTTTCTCCCAAACTAATAACTGTTGCTTCTTAAAATATAGGTCTCAAATATATCGAGGAGATTCCAGAAAAGCGGGTTAAGGCTGAGAAGGTCTGCATGCCCACAGTTACTGAAATTATCCCCGAAGATCCTAAGCAAACCGGGGTTAAGACAGCTAAGGAGGCTACTGGGGTATCGAGCACGGATGCTCCGAAAGATGCTGAAATTATTGGAGCTCTTGATGATATCGATGACGGTGACGAGGACGAAAAGGAGAATGTAGACATCATAGGGGAGATCAAAGATGGTAACAGCGAGACTCTGGCTGAAATCAAGGCAAAGAGGGATAACAGTTGGCTCTAAAAATAAAGGAACAACAACCTCTAAATGTACAACCGATCTCTGCAGCTGCTCCCGGTTCTGGGATGATCATAAAGTTGTCTGGTAAAACGATAACTACGCGGCTTGCAGCCCAGTTTGCCAACTTCCAATGGATCCTCCTTCTGACAAGAAGAAGAGGAAACATGATAAAACTGATGTCGACAAGGAGGAGACGGGGAAGAAAAGGAAGGTGAAGAAGCTGAGATCGTCCCCAAACCCAAAGCAGTGTTAGTTTAATTACATCTTTCTTTTTAATATTTCCATTGGCTTTATGATGTAGCTGCGAGTATGGCCCTCGCCCTTTGCTTAGCTTTATTTTGTAAATCTGAACTGAGCAACTGAAAAACCTTTTTCTTTTGCATCGTCGCATACCTGTGATTTTATCATTTACAAGCTTATCATATCTACAAATTTATCATCCTAATTCACAGACATTAGATATAATCGCAACTAAATTAAAGTCATATGTGATTAACATTAAAAATTCCTTGCACTACACTTAAAAATGTGTAATGATATGCCCCTAATCAATCGTCAACATGGTGCCTGGCTAGGGCCTATTGAAGATTGATTAGAGTCGTATGTACGTTGCCCCCCCAAATTTCAGAGACGAGGGGTTTGGATTCAGATTTCAATCTGCTCCCCGATCCTTCAGCGGGGTAAGAATTCTTCGGTGGCATTAAGTCTCTAGCACCTTTATACTCTCCCATCGGATGTCAAGGGTACAGTGTTAGCGAGACGGTCCTTTAATCAAGGTGCACCCTCACGTCTCGCAGACAATTCTTTGTCCTTCGTACCCCTTCTCAAATCATGAGAACCGGAGCATTGATGGTAGTGTCATTTATTTCACTATACACTTGGACTCAGGTCATTTGAGCCTTGAATTGCTTGAATTACCTGTTTCAAGTTCATCGCAAGATTCCATAATATTCCATGATGGTGATAGCTCACACGAATAAAAAGTAGCAAAATACATATGCAGTGCGGTAAAAGTAAATGACACACGATATTTTTATAGTGGTTCGGTCGAATCATGACCTACGTCCACTTCATAATCTCTTGTTTAAATAACCAGACTGTTCTAGGCAAGTCGTGCCTTTTTACATGGCCCTAAAAACAAAAGAAAGAATTGACAATTTTATGTCAAGTAATGTCGCAGATGTTGGGCATTCCACATTCTGGGGATTTCATCTCCATCCACGGTCGCTAGCTTGAAAGTTCCATTATCAAGCCTCCGGAGGATGGCGTATGGTTCTTCCCACTTTAGGCCCAGATGTACAGGGGGTGTGAAACACGTTTCAGGACCAAGTCTCCGGGCTCAAAGGTTCAAGCTCGAACCTTTTTGTTATAGTATCGGGCAACTTGTTGCTTATGCCTCAAGGCACAGAGGTTGGTTCGTCCCTCTTTTCTTTAACCGCATCCAGGGATTCAAGGAGTAGCTTGTTATTGGTCATCGGGTCATAATAAGTGGTTCTGTGAGAGGGTGCTTCTAACTTGACCGGGATGACTGCTTCTACTTCGAAAGCGAGGGAGAAAGGTGTATGACCCGTCGCCGACTTGTATGTCGTCCTGTAGGCCCATAGAACCAAGGTAGCTTATCGACCCACATGGCCTTGGCCCGCTTTAGTCTTTTCTTCAAAATGGATTTAATCACTTTATTTGCCGCTTCGACCTGTCCGTTTGATTGCAGATGTTCCACAGATGTGTACCTTTTCTCAACGTGGTACTTCTGGCAAAAATCTCTGAATTCCGCGCTATCAAATTGGGTTCTGTTATCTGTTATGACGACCTTCGGAATCCCGAATTAGCATATGATGTTTTTGACGATGAAGTTAATTACTCGTTTGGTTATGATTATGGTCAATGGTTCCGCTTCGACCCACTTCGTAAAGTAATCCACGACCACAATGGCGAATTTTGCTCCGCCCTTTGCTATGGGGAGACTTCCAATAATGTCAATCCCCCACACAGCGAAAGGGTATGGGCTCATCATCGTCTTTAACTGACTAGGGGGTGCCCTAGAGATCTTGGAAAACCTTTGGCATGCATCACATCGCTGTGCATATTTAGCTGCGTCTTTGTTTACGGTGGGCCATAAATAGCCATACCGTGGTATCTTCTTTGCCAGCGTTTGTCCTCCAGAATGGTCACCACATTCGCCTTCGTGCACCTCTTTCAGTACACGCTTGATATCGTCATGGGCTATGCACTGGAGGAGAGGCATCGAGAATCCTTGTCTATATAGGATTTCGCCTTGCATGATATATCTGGAGGCTTTTCGGATAACAGAATACCTCTCGCTCTTCTTGGTCGGAAGCGTTCCATTCATCAGAAAGTTCTTCAAGGGTGTCATCTACGACTCCCTTTCTGGTTTGATTTCCAATATGGGATCAATTTCCATCTGATCAATACTTGGAGAGTGCAATACTTCGATTGGGACTAGCTCGGTGTGTTCAGGACAGTCGGAACTAGCCATCTTTGCCAACTTATCTGCTTTTTGATTCTCTTCTCGAGGGATATGGGATATGCTGTAATGATCAAGGTTATCTAGCAATTTCCTCACTTCTTTCAAATATGACATCAGTCTTTGACTCTTGGCCTGAAATTTCTCATTAACTTGGTTCACAACTAACTTAGAGTCGCAAAAGACATCAAGCTTCGTTACCTCCATACTCAGAATCATTATTCATGGCATGAAACTCCAATTTGAGGACGTAATATATCGATCGGTCTTCGTGAGTTACAAGCACAACTCCAGCGCCAGATCGTCTGTCATTCTTGGCGTCGTCAGTATATAATTTCCAAGCGTTGGGGTCAAGAAGTTGTTTCAGAGAATCAGCTTCTTCACTCACTACATCATCCTCTGGGACTGTGAACTCTGCTATAAAGTCTGCCAGAACTTGCCCCCTTATTGATCGTCGGGGCTGGAAATTCAAATCAAAACTAACTCAACTCAATGTTCCATTTGAGTAGTCTTCCTGAGGCCTCTGGTCTCTGCAAAACTTGTCTAAGTGGGTGGTCAGTGTACATGGTGATAGGATGAGCATGAAAATAGTGGCGCAGCTTCCTAGAAGCGATCAGTAAACTATACACGAGCTTTTCTATTCTTAGGTAATTTCGCTCGGTTGCCACCAACTTCTTACTCACATAGTACATTAGCCTCTGAATCTTATCTTCTTCCCTCACTAAAGCTGATCTTTTCACGTGGGATGATACTGCCAAATATACAAACAAGTCCTCATGATCGCTTGGTTTTGACAGTATCGGGGGTCTCTCAAGATGATCCAGAAGGTTTTGAAATGCTTCTACACAATCAGGAGTCCATTCGAAATTGCGCTTTCCTCGCTTTATCACTTCGAAGAATGGAATACACTTATCCGTTGCTTTGGATATAAATCTACTCAACGCAGCTACTTTTCCTGCGAGGCTTTGCACATCTTTGATTTGCCTGGGTTTCTGAATGTTTATGATTGCTGTAATTTGGTCCGGGTTGATTTCAATTCCACACGAACTGACAATTAATCCTAAAAACTTCCCAGAGGCAACCCCAAATGAACATTTCATAGGGCTGATTTTCATCCCGTATCTTTTGAGGATATCAAACATTTCTGCTAAGACGGCAGTGTGGTTGGACGATTGTCTGGACTTTACTAACATGTCATCAATGTATACCTCCACTGTCTTCCCGATTTGGTTGTAGAACATTCAATTCACCAACCGCTGATAGGTAGCGCGAGCGTTCTTTAAACCGAATGGCATCACTACGTAGCAATATAACCCTAAGTCTGTGATAAAGCTAGTATGCTCTTGATCTAGATTGTGCATAGGAATTTGGTTATATCCCGAGTAGGCGTCCATAAAGGAGAGGAGGTCGTGACCTGCCGTTGAATCCACCAACTGATCAATTCTTGGTAGCAGAAAACTATCCTTTGGGCAGGATTTGTTCAAATATGAGAAGTCAATACAAGTGCGCCACTTCCCGTTAGCTTTTTTTTATCAAGACCGGATTTGAAATCCACTCTGGATAGGTTGAGTCACTGATGAACATATTACTTCTCAGCTTCTCTACCTCTTCCTTTAGGGCAACAGACCTCTCTGGGCCAAGCGTTCGCCTTTTCTGTTTGACGGGTGGATGCTTTGGATTGATACTTAATGAATGGCTCATAATCGAGGGGGATATTCCACACATGTCAGCATGGATCCAGGCAAACGCATCTAAATTAACCTTCAAGAAATTCGTCAATTCTCTTGCTCGAAGGGGATCCAATTGGGATCCAATCTTCAGGACCTTCTCTGGGTCGCTATCATCAATTGGTACATCCATAGTCTTTTCATTGGGAGTCGCCATTCTGCCCCCGGTTCTTCATCTTCTTTGGGATCTATGTCCTCGGGCAGTTCTCTGGGCGACTCCTCCAGAGTTATTTTCCTTAGTTGCTATGACGTTTCCTCCCTCGCAGGGGAGGAAGCGCCCTTTGTTTTTATATCTCTTCCTTTACGCAGCAACTTGAGTTCTGCTATGTAGCATGCTCGTGCAACGACTTGATCTCCTCTGATTATTCCTACACCAGCATCTGTCGAGAACTTCAACAACAAATACCAGGGTGCAATGCAAGCCCTGAACTCCATTAGGGTCGGTCGGCCCAAAAAGGCATTGTTTGGTTACTCAATATCTAAAACCACGAAAGGAAGGATTCTAACTCTCCGGCGTTCTCTTTCCCCAAGGGTGACCGACAGTTCTACGTATCCCATTGGAGAAGTTGAGGCTCCAATAAAGCCGCGTACCCATCCCTCGCAGGGCTTCAAATCCTTTGGTTCAAGTTTCATTTAATCAAATGATTTCTTGAACAGAATGTTAACCGAACTTCCATTATCCACCAAAACTTTATGGACTATAGCCGAACCAATAATGACTGTGATCACTAATGGGTCTTCAGTTGGGGAATGAACTCCAATACTTTCTCTACTGCGGAATATAACGTCGTCGGACATTATTTTTTGTTGTTTGATTGGAGCAGAATTATCAGGGTTACTGCATTCTCCAACTTCAAGATGTTGTTTGGCTGCATTGACATACTGCTCCATTGCCCTGAAGCTGTGTCCTGCTATATGGAGTCCTCCGACTATTGTGTTGATTACAATATTCTTCCCTTTCTGCTTAGGGTAGGTCTAGCAACGGGTTGGTTTTGGTTCGGGGCCTGTCCAGATTGCCCCTATCTCTTGGAGCCACCTTATATTTGTCTATTTTTCCTTCTCGGAGTAGTCTTTCAACCACATCTCTCAAATGGCGACATTCGTTAATGGAGTGACCATGAACTGGTGGAAGAGGCAGAACTTTCCAGTTTCGCGTTCTTTCTCCGTCGAATCCCTCAGGGGAGGCCTTTTGTACTAGAGAACATTATAAATATCCATAAAGATGTTCTCTAGTGTATCGTTTAATGGTGTGAAGTTCTCAAATGGCCTGGATCGAGGCCTTCTCTGGGAATCATTCCCCCGATTCCTCTTTCGACTGTTATTTCCCGACTGGCGGCCATTTTTATTTCCGTCATTCACCTCGACTTTCCGTGAGCTGTCTCAAGTCTACTTAATGGCCACATTGCTCTGCATATCTTCTTTATCGGCAACCTTCCTTTTTTGGTTTGCATATATTTCTTCCTAACACAGGCGAATATTAGCTTTTTCATAGAATATCTCCCTAGTTAGTGGCGGCTTGCCAGCTAGGTACCTTCCGAATTCGGTATCTTTGTCCACCCATCAATTAAGGCTATCAAGACAGTCTGTTCGTGAGGGTCTCTGACCTCTGTGACAACTAGGTTGAAACGATCCAGGTACGACCTCAGAGTCTCGTCAGGACGTTGTTTAATAAGGGATAACTCCATGACATTTTTAGATCTCTGAGCGTGAAGCCGAAATTAGTTCACGAATCTTTCACTTAGTTCCCTGAAACTGGATATCGATCGTGTTGGCAAGCGGGTAAACGATTATAATGCCACATCTTCCAGGAATATCGGGAAAGCTTTACACTTTACGGCGTCGGAGCCTGCGGCGACATTCATGGACCACGAGTACCTCATCAGGTGTTGAACTGGGTCTGTCCTGCCGGCATAACGATTCGTAGTTGGCATATTGAAACGCCTGGGGAATGTAACTTCCAATATATCATCGGTGAAGGGCATATGACTGCGTTCTATACCCCAATCTTCATTTCTCTGCCCACGGCTATTCACCATGATTTGTCCGATCATTGCTTCAACATCAGCATGAGTTACTGTAGATTCAGGATCAACGCTCCTTGCCCTGTAGGGCCCTCCATCGTTCCTTCAACGGGCTGCTGCGAAGTCTGGAGCCTGAGTAGAACTTCCTTTCCCCATGTTGACACGGTCAGTCACGCGGTGAGGGGGTTGTGGTGGTCGAATCTCAACAGGATCATTAACGACTTGTGCTCTAGGAAGCACTACAAGACTATTCAGATTATGGTCAGCGAGTCCTAGATGAAGTGCTGCCCTTTCTCGGGAGGGAAGCGATCCGAACCGAAGTTGTTCTATATTTTCAACTCTTTCCAATGGTCGCTGTGGGGGTCTCGGAGATTCTCCAGATGAAGACGAGTACTCTGGAGTCAAAGGACGGGCCGACGGAGGTGCCCTCTACATTTGGAGATCATAAATGCGCATGTCCAATGTAGTGAGGTTCTATCGTAACAGGGAGCTCTCTTGTCTTTGGGTTGCTAACTCATCGTTCATTCTCCCCAACATATCAAGGATAAAGGAAAGATCTCCTTTAGTAGTTGGAGCAGAAGGACTGAATTGATCATCAACATTATCTCTTATGCGTAAAGAACTCGAGCCAGGTCGAGCAGAAGCACCAACACGAGCAGAACGAGCCATAATCTCCTTTTCAGGTCGAGTTGTGGTCTAATTGTCATTTTGGGTCGTGGTCCCCCTCTGTTGGTGGCTCGTAGTGGCCCCCTGAAGTCGATTCGTGGTGATCTCTTGAGAACGGGTCATGACGCCGTCTGTAGGTCGGATCGTGACAGGATCGTCGGGTCGGGTCGCCCCTTCTCCCTCACGAACCGGGAACTACATCTCGACCTGCTCTTGAAGGCTTCCTTCAGCAGATTCGTTTGCGGCTTCATTTGCTTGCGAAGCTCGTGCATCTTTGGATTTCTTTCCAACCATAACGCCTTGACTTTACAAAAATCTTCAGAAAATGAAACAGTGGAGATTCGGACTATTCTCTTTGGACTTGAATATCCAAACAGTAAAGTAATAATCCAACAGGCTGAGACTTCAGTTCTTAGTGAAAGCACCAAAATGTTAGATCAAAAAATGGCTCTAACACCCAAACTAACTAATTTTGCAGAGATTAATATCTAGAAATGAAAGAAAAAACAGAGAGCACACAAGATTTATAGTGGTTCAACGTTAACGAGCCTACATCCAATTTATATCTCTTTGATTATACGTAGAATGCAAGTACAATCAATGATTTCTCTCAATCTCACAATCACAATGATAATTCACTGAATAATTTTGTAATAACACTGATCAGAAATAATGGAGAAGCAACAATGGTGATAACAACACTCGGAATTGCTAAAAAGATCCTGAAAAATGCCAAGTGTAGGTATATTTATAGTTGATATCTGCAAGCGATTCGTGGTCACACGTGACACAAATCCCAAGGATCTTGGACTGGTTCGTGGCTTGGTGGAGAAATGGTCAATATGGCGGTTATGGATAGATGTCGCAGGGTCCTTAATTTGCGGGTCGTGGAAGACCTAGTCATGGCTACTATCTCCATCTTTGAAATCGGATCGTGAAGCACTAGCGCGAGGCGGGTCATGGTTAGGATACCAAGAGCGAGATCGCGAAAGGAGCATCACGAGTCGAAGGGAACGGATGAGGACCACAAACCGAGGGTGGTGAGGGGACCACGAACAGACTAGGATGGCTTCTCGAGCAAGACTTCACATTGGATTTACATGTGTGTCTAGGTGGCTTGTTCCAAAAGGCTAGCCAACAATAATCGTAAGACCAAATCCACACATAAATACAGATGGTTTTTTCCTTATGATAAACCAAAACATTTTTTGAAATCATATATCTCTTATGATATTATAATAGTGTCTAAATACAAGTAAATATCAATATAGCGGAACATTTGCATCTCACGCTCCACATATATAATATACAATCAAAACCGCGGGTGCTTATTGGAGATTGGATTCCGACCATGACAAGGTATGGAACCACCTACCGATAGTGTATCTCTAGAGGGGAATACACTGGGTTCAACAAGAACGTCTTGCAACCCATCCCACACATGACCGACCACTCATTTTGCTTGAGTGTATCAAATGTATATCACCAACGTTTGGGATCAACAACCATTTCCCAAAGAAGGGACAACATCAAAATATATTAAAGAAGCAAATGGAATTTCTTTAGATAGGCGATTATACGCCCTGATGGGAGTGACCTACTAGCCATGCTGCCTGCCCGATTTTTGTCATTTCCCGGTTGTGAGGCTTGAGGTTAGAATTTACCTTTAGAACATTTGGCCACCATTTACTTTGAATGCCACATTGTTAGATCCATCAAATCACCAATTGACGTCCACAAAAATATTCTGCAACTGACAGAAGTACGTTTGTAAAAATCAATGTACGTGATTCTTATGAAATACTCTGTTAGTCATTCGTCCATACAAGTCATCCAGGAATAGGATGAACCGAAGGTACTCTCCTACCACATCCTAGGTATCACCCTATAGATCAGTAGCGAGTAGTCCTTGCAAATTCGTCGATTTCAACTACGACAGAATCAAAGTACGTCGCTAGCCACAAAACCAGAGATTATAAGTAATTCTACCGTTTTATGAAGATTCACGGTCTTCAATTTCTTCGACTTGATTAGTATCTGATATCTTCAATATTTTGTGTCTTCTGGACGGAATTGTTTTCGAATATTAATTCGAATCTGGTCTTTTCGTACCAACAATCGTATTGGCCAGATTTGATAGTCAATTATTTAAATATCAAATAAATAATCATGAAAATAAAAATAAATTCACTGGTTCAGTATTCAGCATCACTTGGGCCCTTTAATTAAAAATAATTAACAAAATGGTTAATTAAAAACTTCTAAAACTCATTCCATATTTTGAACATGGTATTCAATTTCCTTTTCAATATATTAATCTTCTAAAAACCATTTCAATCTAATATTTACTAAATATTTAACAACTATATCCGATTTCTATTTTACTATTATTTCAAAACATTAATTACAACATTATTCTAGCATTTCTATATCTCAACATTCATTAGTCCCCGACCGTAAATTGGTACGAGAATAATTCTCTAAGTATCAACCCCGAAGACCGAAATCAACATCAGATTAACACTTAGAAAACCACTCAACTCAACCAATCTCTAGTTGGGTTCCAATTCTTATATTAACTCTTTATCAACCCATATTACTTCACTTCCAATTCATTTAACCATTTTCCACTTTGAAAAATCTCGTTTCAAATCCCATTGTTAAGTAACGTTAAATTAAAACTTAACGTCTTAGCTTTACGCCTCATTTTATAAACATTGTTTATAACTTCCCAGTGTAATATAAACACCTTTTATCTCGCCTTCCTTTACTTAATTCAAAAATTATGTAAACATTTATTTAAACTATCTTATTTTCTTAAATTCTCTTTTATAGCCTCATTTATAAATCTCGGTTTAAATATAGAACTCGTTCATCAACTCCTTTCAAAATTCGACTAGATTTCATTATCCACTTTGATTACTTACGTAGATAAGTTTAAGAAGTGACCACTTAAATAATAATACAACTCATCATTAACTACCGTAGGGTAGTTAAATTCTTTGTTAACTAAAATAGATAATATAATAAGTCTCTTTAAAATCTTATTAGAATTAAAACAAATATTCATTAATTTATTTCATTAAATTAATTTAAACAAGTCAATCGAATAGCCAATTTCAATTAAATTAGTTGACTCTGTCAACTTAAACCATGATTATCTTGTTAATCAACTCCAATTTTGCCTTCTTTTAAATTAATTAATAATATAATTAATTTAAATACTTCCATTAATTGTTTCTTGAAAACACTTTATTCAATTCTTAACCAATGCGTTACTTCCTACTCATCTGGTCTTAAATCTTATTACATAAGAATTTTCTTTACGAAATCATTTAATAATTACTTAAAAACTTAAATAATAAATAAAATGTATTAAAACAGCTCTCGGAAAATACAATGAACATCACCATTCATTCGTTCCAGACATGGCAACTTCAGCCCAAGCCAACGTCCCCTCCGTGCCACCCGAGTTCCATCCAGACTGCTGACCAATACCTCAAGCTGACCGCCACCTACTGCTTACAAAAACTCGCCCTAAATGCTCAGGCGACCGCACATTCCTCCATCCCCCACTGATTCCACTTTGTTTGTAATAATTCTTCCTAACGTTTCAAACATGGAACCATTTAATTTATTCAGAACAATAAAAATGTAATTTTAATTTATTTCTAGCATGATTCAATAAATGATGATTTTATTTTTGCCACACATTTCAGTCCAACAGTTCATCGTAACCACAATCAATCAATTCAATTCTCATACATCACATATATGAATTTCAACAGCTTATATATATGAATTACACACCCCAATCAATAATTAATTTTAATTTTAAATAGAGATCTCACCTTGATCAGTTTCAGAAATTGTTTATATAACGATCGTTTTAATACAATAAACTGGCGTTTAATTATATCAAAAACCCCAATTGCTGCAATTTCTGTTCTGGTCTATTCTATCACGAAGATCTCGCTTTCACGATTCAAATGCACTTGATTTCACTCAATTCTGTAATCATTTAAACAAGATATGGCGGTTTATACATTTGAATAATTAAATAGGTATTTAATTAAATTAATTTATTTAATTCCCTCAATATTACCATTTAACATATTCGGGCCGTTCTCATTATCTTCTTCGATTAAGCCCCCCTGTACAAAACCGAACCCATCAGCTCCCAGGAAAACCACCACGTTGTGCCTCCATCAAGCCGCCGAAATCCGATCGTCACCCCCCCATCGCTACGACTACATGTGCTCCACCCATGCGCCGAGCTTCAACAAACTCGGTAGGCCCCAGTCCTCTGAAATCAGCTCCAAACATCATGACACTGAACCCCAAATTCGAGCTGCTCAGCTAATTAAATTTGATCTTGACCGTTCATTTCGGAGAGCTCAAGAAGCTCTTCGATTCTGTGTTGGAGATTCTCAAAATCATTTATTCGATTGAGAGAGCGATTGGAGAAAAGATCAGAGTGAGCTGGACCTTTGAAATGAATTCGGCGGCTCCTGGAGTTTAGAATTAGGGTTTAGGTTAATTCTAAATTTATAATAAAACATTATTCAATTTTCTAGTTCGCATAAAAACCCATTAATTCTCAATAGCCCGGAATTCATCCCAACGAGAGTTTCCGCAAGACAAATACCCCCGTTTCAGACACAATAGACTAGGTCTCGTCGGCCCATTCGATCATTTTCAGCTTGTTTTCCTAAAATTAAAATATAAATCATTTAATTATTTAATTTGATCGTACATTTTAATTTACCGGGGCCACATACGGACTCCAAAAATTCCCGAAAAATAAATCTAGCTATGTTTTGACGATACGACCCTAACAAAATTAATTTCGTCGAATATGGAGACCGTTTGAAAAATGGTCATTTTCTGGTCAATCCAATTTGACTAAAATTGACAAAACACGTTTTCTTTTGCCACGCTCACATATTCATTCCAAAAATCATGAAAATTGGAATCTAGCAATAATTTGACATTACGGATCCAACAAAAGTGGTTTCGTAAAAAACGGAGGTCGTTTGTAAAATGACTATATATTATATTAAAAAAAATATAAATTCCGTAGCGACTATTCTGAATTTTTAACTGGCCATAACTTTTTATTCCCGCTATGAAATTTCAATTTTTTAGATTCGTTAGAAAGATATTTTTAAACAGATTTAAATATTTTTGGTTTCACTGAAATCCGATTTATTTTGAATCCTGTACATTCAGTCAAACTTTGAATTCAAATTTTTAAACTACTGCGCTATTTCTAACTCCTTTTGTAATTAAAATAAATATATTCGCTCTAACTTTGATTTAAATAAATTTTTCGTCATTATTATTTAAAATAAATCATTTTAAATATTCAAAATTCATTAAAATTTCTAAAATAAAAAATTTAAATTGGTTCAGAAAATGTGGGTTGTTATAATCTCCCCCACATAAATTCTTTTCGTCCTCGAAAAGGAACAGAGCAGAAAGTTGTTTAATTAACCAACTGAACTTTCATTCTTTTATTGGTTTTAATAATTTTATTAGTTGAACTCATAATCACACAACACAATCATCAATCAATTAGTTGATTAGTTTTTCAAATATATATAACTTTTATATATTCAAAATCATATTTTCTAAAATCGGATTATATATATAATCACAAATATGTTAATTATAAACTTGTCACTCTCAACTCATTCTAGGGCATTACTAACCCCTTCTCTAATGAGTTTTCTCATTCTAGGATATTGTTGATCCTATCTCTAATGAGTATTCTTTTATAGGATATTTCTAATCCTACCTCTGATGAGTCTTTTGTTCCGTTCTAACGAGTTGTACCCCAAAGATTTGAATTAACCAAAGCTCTGATACCACATGTAATGACCCGAGAATCCCTGCCCTTTTGAATCGACCATAAACCACACAGGCCTAATCCAAAAGTTGGAAATCCTCGAATACACTAACTCTGGGCATACAACACATCAGAACAAATAACAGAAGACTTTTATAAACATCATAATAATGTTACATCAGAGTACAGAATATATCAGAGTACATCGAAAAATAATAATACAGCGGAAGATTAATTTACAATAAACTTAATACAATGCAGCGGAAATGAATAAACTAGCACAGCGGAAGACTATCAATGCTCTGGACACAGCTTTAAGCTTCGATCCAGAATCCTACTCAATATATCTGCAAAATAAGCTACTCGACTGCCCGTGTGGAAAAATATGGGCACCCGAGTTTGCAAAGTGAAACAAACTACGAGTCAGTCATGGGACTGGTATGAGAAATCTTACTTAACTTATCTAATAATAAGGCTAATCACAGGACCACGCCGCTAACGCGGAACGGGTTTACTCCAATGGATTGCCTGTGCATAAATAAATTAAATCGTTAAACAACGCTGTGCTTTTTAGAAAAATGAAACCATTATAAGACTCAAGTCCCATCACACAATGCAACGCAAACGGGAGGATAGAGTTTTACCTTATAATGGTCAAAAATGCTTGATACGATAAAACGGATTTGATATTATTATTATTAGTGTATATATGTTTCGAAAACATTTCAATCATAATGTATCAATCATAGATGGCATAACTACCATATACTATGTTGCCATACTAGTTTTACAATCAAAACCGCATGATGTCGTATTGGAAGTTGGATTTCCATCATGAGTCAAGGCTAGGGACGATCTCCCTACCGATTCGATACACTCTAGCAAATGTCCTAGGATCACACCTACGGGCAACCCTTGGTTCCTGTAGGGCCGGTCCACAAATACTTTAGTGGATTGGCAATTCCTGAACACATGCTTCCCGGTCCTATTGAACCTATAAATTGGTCACTATCGACCAATATAACCAAAGCCTCGTAATCCATCATCCACATAAGTAAAATGTCAGCGCTTGCAAAACCCTGATACCACTTCTAACTAGAAAGAAACATTTGTACTCCATGCGTTCCCTTGTCCCATTATTGACTCGTACTAGGGTGTGAGGCTGGTGAAGTAACGCTATACACAAAGCCATGCCTAAATAGGTCGTGCTTTGATCATCAACCACAAGGCCCTGCTTTTCAACAAAAGCCTCGATCATTTGCATCTTAGCATGCCACATTGACAATTCATGCCATGCGATTGATAACTATCAATATATAACCTCTGAGCTCATGCGTCTCAAAGAAGGATGTTAAGCAAGAGAATAAATTCTACGCCACCAGACAGATATATATTGAATATAAATCAATTTACCTAGAATGTAATCCAATGTCAGACACACATCCATTTACAAGTCCATTCTGGTTCTGAACGAAACCAAAGACACCTTATTCCTCGTCCTGTATGTCCAATACGGAAGAGAGGTGCTCGCTTATTCGGACAATCAACAAGTACGTCCGAACAACTACCACTGTAACCCTTTCCTAGGATCAAATCAGTCCAGGGCATCAGTAGTCATCCATTCGATGTGAAGATCGCTGGTCTTCAACCACCGTCTTCAATGTCTTCGACTTTAAATCGTCGTATAATTATTTGAAATGAGATTGAATTCGGTGTTTTCAAATAATTCTCGAATATATATAATTTAAAGTCATTTCATTTTGTTAATATTATTTTATAATGATTCATCGCTATTTTTATTTATATAAAAATAGCCCAATTTAATTTAACGACGCTTCGAGTCAATAGGCGGCCCTGGCGCTGTTTTTACCCAAATTTGATTTACACTTTTCTCGAAATTTGACCTTCGGATTTTAACAACTTTTATATCATTGGAAAGATCTTCCCAAAGCGGATCTAAGGGTTCCAGTTTTGGGAAAATCCGACGGTTGGATCTTTCAGTATAATCGTTTAATGTTACCGAAACGCGAACTACCACGCGCGATTCGTTTAATTTTAATTTTAATATATATATATATAATCATATATATATATATATATAAATCATTCGACGATCCCACTAACGCGTTTAACACGCCAAATAAAAGAATGTTTTATTTTGCATAACCATTTAAATGTTTCTAATGATACATTAAAAATGGATATTGTATTTGCAAACAAATTCCTATATTTTCTAATAATAAATAAATAGAGATTTTTGTTTGCATACATTTCCAATGTATTATAATGTCAAATACAAGGAGAAGTTTTAATTGCATGACTTTCTACATGTTTTCTAATGTCAAATAAAAATGTATTTTATTTGCATAACTTTTCTATATGATTCTAATGTCAAATAAAAATGTATTTTATTTGCATAACCTTTCTATATGATTCTAATGTCAAATAAATATGTATTTTATTTGCATACATTCCCTACATGTTTTCTAATGTCAAATAAAATGTAATTTATTTGCATATATGTCACTAATGACAAAAAAAAAGATAATTTTTATTTTTATGTATGCAATTTCTATGTTTAACTTTAACAAATAAAAAGAAATATTTTATTTGTATATATAGTTTCAATGTATAACATAACATATAAAAATACCTCTTTACTTTGTACACAAATTCTAATGTATAATTTGACAATAAAATATCACTCTGATTTGCATACAAATACTATTGTACAATTTAACAATAAAAATGTCACTTTAATTTACATATAAATTCTATTGTATAATTTGACGATACAAATGATTCTTTAACTTACATACAAATTCTAATGTATGTTTTGACAATAAAAATGATTCTTTAACTTGCATACAAATTCTATTTCAACAAAATGCATAAAAAGTGATACATTCATTTTTGTTGACAATTCTATTTCAACAAAATGATTAAAAAGTGATTCATTCATTTTGTTGACAATTCTATTTCAACAAAATGATAAAAATGATATTTTCATTTTTGCTGACAATTCTATTTCAACAAAATGATTAAAAGCAATAATTTCATTTTGTTAACAATTCTAGTTTAACAAAATGAATATAAGTGATGATTGCTTTTATGTTGACAATTCTAGTTTAACAAAATGATTAAAAGTGATAATTTCATTTGGTTAACAATTCTAGTTTAATAAAATGAATAAAAATGGTCTTTTCATTTTATTGACAATTATATTTCAACAAAATTAATATTTTTGCCCAAACACAAACATATTTAACAAAAATGTTACTTTCGTTTTACCTAAAATCTATTTAACAAAAAATGTAATTTTTGTTTTCAACTATCATATTTTGACAAAATGTAGAATTTTGTTTCCACTATTATATTTTGACAAAAATGAATATTTTGGTTCAACTAATCTATTTTGACCAAAAATGCATATTTTGTTTCAACTAATTTATTTTGACAAAAATGTATATTCTGTTTCAACTAATCTATTTTGACAAAAATGAAAATTTTGACCAAAAATGTATATTTTGAAAAAAAATGTACATGTTTTGATTCAACTAATCTATTTCAACAAAACAATAAAAATGATGACTTTGTTTCGTCGACAAATCTATTTCAACAAATAAATAAAAATGATAACTTTGTTTTGTCGACAATTCTAATTCAACAAAACAATAAAAATGATAACTTTGTTTTGTCGACAATTCTAATTCAACAAAACAAATAAAAGTGATATGTTTGTTTTTTCGACAATTCTAATTCAACAAAATAAATAAAAGTGTTATGTTTGTTTGTTTACATTTTTCTATTCAACATAACAAATAAAAATGATAATTTTATTTGTTTACAATTTCTAATTCAACTTAATAAATAAAAATGATAATTTTATTTGTTTACAATTTCTATTTAAAAAAATGATATTCTTTTTTTTCACAATTTCAATCAACAAAAATGATATAATCCTCTTTACATTAAAAATGAAATTTTTAATGTAACAAACCTATTTTCAAATTTGAATCTTTTTCCTACACACACAATAAAAATATAATTTTATTGTTTAACATATTTTTATTTTGAACATGATCATTTTCAATCTTTTCTTATATCCAATAAAAATGTGAATTTTTATTGTTAACATATCTCTATTTCAAAACAATGATCATTTCTACATATTCTATTTATACAATAAAAATGTGGTTTATATTCTTAACATATTTTTATTTTCTATAATGATCATTTTTAATCTTTTCTTATATAAAATAAAAATGTGAATTTTTATTGTTAACATATCTTCATTTCAAACAAACGAACATTTTTTATCTTTTCTACATATACGATAAAAATGTAAATTTTATCGTTAACATATTTCCATTTCAAACAAATGAACATTTTTATTCTTTATACATATACGATAAAAATGTAAATTTTATCATTAACATAATTTCATTTCAAACAAATGAACATTTTTATTGATTTATATATACAATAAAAATATGATTTTATTGTCAACATATTTTATCAAATATGAAACCTTTTAATTTATTCATGAACAATAAAAATATAATTTTTATTCATTTCTAACATGATTCAATAAACAATCATTTTATTTTTGACACACAATTCAGTCCAACAGTTCGCCGTAACCACAATCAATCAATTTAATTCTCATACATCACATATATGAATTTCAATAGCGTATATATATGAATTACACACCGCAATCAATAATTAATTTTAATTTTAAAATAGAGATCTCACCTTGATCAGTTTCAGAAATTGTTTATATAACGACTGTTTTAATACAATTAAACTGGCGTTTAATTATATCAAAAATCCCAACTGCTGCACTTTCTGTTCTTGTCTGTTCTATCACGAAGATCTCGCTTTCACGATTCAAATGCACTTGATTTCACTCAATTCTGTAATCATTTGAACAAGATATGGCGGTTTATACATTTGAATAATTAAATCGGTATTTAATTAAATTAATTTATTTAATTCCCTCACTAATTACCATTTAACAGATCCGGGCCATTCTCATTATCTTCTTCGATTAAGCCCCCCTGTACAAAATCGAACCCATCAGCTCCCAGGGAAACCATCACGTCGTGCCTCCATCAAGCCGCCAGAATCCGATCGTCACCCCCCATCGTTGTGCCTACATGTGCTCCACCCACGCGCCGAGCTTCAGAGAACGCGGTGGGCCCCAATCCTCTGAAATCGGCTCCAAACATCACGACATTGAAACCCAAATTCGAGTTGCTCAGATAATTAAATTCGATCTTGACCGTTCATCTCGGAGAGCTCAAGAAGCTCTTCGATTCTGTGTTGGAGATTCTCAAAATCATTTATTCGATTGAGAGAGCGATTGGAGAAAAGATCAGAGTGAGCTTGGCCATTGAAATGAATTCGGCGGCTCCTGGAGTTTAGAATTAGGGTTTAGCTCAATTCTAAATTTATAATAAAATATTATTCAATTTTCTAGTTCGTAAAAAAAACCATTAATTCTTAATATCCCGAAATTCAACCCAACGAGAGTTGCCGCAAGAAAAATACCCCCGTTCCAGACACAATGGGCTAGGTCTCTTCAGCCCATTCAATCATTTTCAACTTGTTTTCCTCAAATTAAAATATAAATCATTTAATTATTTAATTTGATCGTACATTTTTATTTACCGGGGCCATATACGGACTCCAAAAATTCTCGAAAATGGTCATTTTTCGGTTGATCCAATTTGACTGAAACTGACAAAACACGTTTTCTTTTGTTACGCTCACATATTGATTCCAAAAATTATGAAAATTGGAATCTAGCAATAATTTGACATTCCGGATCCAACAAAAGTGGTTACGTCAAAAACAGAGGTCGATTGTAAAATGGCTACATATTATATTAAAAAAAAAATATAAATTCCATAACGACTATTCTGAATTTTTAACAGGCCATAACTTTTTATTCCCGCTATGAAATTACAATTTTTCAGATTCTTTAGAAATATATTTTTAAACAGATTTAAATGTTTTTTGTTTTACTGAAATCCGATTTATTTTGAATCCTTTACATTCAGTCAAAGTTCAAATTCAATTTTTCAAACTGTCGCGCTATTTCTAACTCCTTTTATAATTGAAATAAATATGTTCGCTCTAACTTTATTTAAATAAATTTTTCGTCATTATTATTTAAAAGAAATCATTTTAAACATTCAAAATTCATTAATATTTCTAAAATAAAATTTTTAAATTTGTTCAGAAAATGCGAGTTGTTACAGGTGATATATGAATATAGCCTGTGTAACTTCATGGTAGATATGGACTTGAAAATGAAGTTATTGTGGACTTGATATGTTTCATTGTAGGGATAGTGTAGGTAGCGGCATGTATGTGAAAGCTCACATTTATCTATGATATTTAAGATACAAGCACCGACTGCAAAGGAAGATTTTGAGAGGTGCTTCAGGGCTGCATTTGTGGAGTTGACTTGTGGGATTTATTGGTGGAAGACGTGGTGACAAATTCGTGGAAGTACAAAATATAGAGTAGGTCTATTATACGTCCTTTAATTACTTAGTTATGGAGTATACATGTTGCTTTATTTAAATACGGTACTAAATTTTATCGTTTACCATTGTTTACCTATGACCGATAAATATATGTACTGTCATTCACGAATTCCAAATACAATGGGACTGAATACATCATTACGTCTTACGTTTCGGTCCCTATGAAATTAATTTCGCTGAAAACGAAATCTATTTGCACAACATCACTAATTTAATTTATCGGTTCACCTTTAAATTGCACGCACTAACAAAATAACTCCGATTGACTCCAAACTGGAAATCTAACAAAAATTAGCTATACGTATTCCAATATAATTTATTTCGTCGAAAACGGAGATCGTTTGGAAAGAATACAAATTTTTATCAATCAAATATAATTAAATCCAAAATAATTCATTTTTAAATAATAATGAATTATTATTATCGTAACTCTTTGAATAAAATATTACACAGATTCAACATAAATCGATATAGCTTTATAACTCTATATCAAAACGTTCGAGTTAAATGATTTTCAATTTACATGGAAATTCTATTAAATTTATTATATAAACTTTATCGTTTATTAACGAATTCCATAGCGACTATTCAAAAATTTGAATTGGACATAACTAACAATCTATAAGTTGAAATCTCCATTTTTCTCTTCCATTAGAAAATTATAATCAAATTGATTCAAACATTTCTTGTTTCACATAATTCCGACTTAAAACGGATTCTGTATATTCTGTTGAAGTTCAAATCGTAATTCACGAACTACCGCGACGAGTTCATTTTATATTTATATATAAACTATACGTTCATACATCGTTAAATAAACGAATTATATATTATAAATCCATTTATAATTCTAAATTAATATTTAAAGTAATAAAATATATTAAATACTTGACTACCAAAAATGCTGGACATTACATTCCTTCCCCCTTAAAAGAATTTCGTCCCCGAAATTACTCAAGTAAGAGAAATGTTTCAATCCCAATTATTTCAAAATGATTATTATAAAATTAACATCACAAATTTCTAAGTTTTATAAATTTATGAAAAATTTGCCAGCACCTCCGCTGTACAGCTCAATTGGAACAACTATAACTACCACTACGGGTGCCTCACATTTATCAAAAAAAATAAAATCAAAACCAAACGGCTACCCATCTCAGGGGTATAAAATCAATCACCCAAACCAGTATTATTGAGGTTTACCTATATTCAAATTCCGATAACCAAGCAAGATAATTATCAACTCATCCTTCATCCACCAACCTGTGCTTAACTCACTGACAATGCCAGTAGTAAATACAAGGTTATTCAGTTTCATTTCATAATCACATTTTATTCAAATTCATTACACTGGAATTTTGTTCTCAATTCATTTAATTCTGTTACTAAACCAATTATGAATTCTATTCAAGCTATCTAATAACAATCAACAATCAATGCACAACCATTTAATTCTGTTACTAAACTCCAAAATCCATTTTAACTCCAATATCCATTCATAAATCACTTGACTTAACCAAGTTAAGTTCCAAATCTATACTCAATTAACTATTTAATTTTCTAATTTATTCATCTCCATTTCAAATTTAAATTCTGATTTTATTTCAAAAATCATCCATTTCATTTTATTTAACTTATCTTAAAGTTAAATTCTCATTCATTTAATTTCACAAATCCTATATATGAAATCTCACGGTTATTAAACCATTCGAATTTTTATCCAATTTGAATTCCATTCAAATTAATCAAGCCAACCACTATCTCAATAATTTGAGAAAATTATTGCTTTTATACATAAAAATACAATTTGGGCAAAATTATTTCATTTACCCTCTCTATAAAACAATATTGTGTCTATTGCCTGTTCAAAAATCGAACTGATCAAATAACATGATACAAAATTTTTTTATATAAAATTTACAAATACGCTCTCATATATATACACTCCAATTCGATTTATGGTATTACTTACCCCCTCTTTATTGAGTTACGCCACAGAGTCAAGGTTATTACTAAACCTCGCCCTGATACCACTGTAACAACCCAGCGGGTTCGACTCCCGAATTTCGAAAATAATACATAAATGTCGTATTACTTGCCAAAACCCAAGTATCGAAAACACCAGATAGTTTAATAGAAAGAAATTAGAGGGTGAGATAAGAAAGAAAGAAAAATTAGAATAGAAGAAATAAGAAGAAGAAAACACAACAGAATCAGATCCTTACATCGCAGCGGAACAAAATATAATATATAAATAACTTTTAATGAGAGCTTGAAATAATACTTACAATCACCAGAGTACATTAACACATCTGGACAGTTATAATAATCTTCCCTCATATACATCACACAGCAGAATAAATATTAATACGTCTGAACTCCTCCAGCACGTCTTCTGAACTTCATAGTGTACAATAACATGAACCTGAAAAACCCAAGCTAACCCGAGCATTAAAAATGCCGGATCAGTCTGGTGAACCAGAGTGAGAAAAACTCCCAAAGTTTAAGGGGAACCATCCAACTTGATTTTAAAGTTCAAAATCTTTTCGAAAGAAAAGGATAATCGTAAGACCAAACCCACATATAAATATGGACGGTTTTTACCTTGCGATAAACCAAAACATTTTTGAAATCATATATCTCTTCTGATATTATAATATGGTCTAAATACAAGTAAATATCAATCTAGTGGAATGCTTGCATCTCATGCTTCACATATATAATATACATTTAAAACCACGGGTGCTTATTAGAGATGAGATTTTGACTATGACAAGGTATGAAACCACCTGCCGATAGAGCATCGCTAGAGAGGAATACACTGGGTTCAACAAGAACGTCTTACAACCTGGCCCACACATGACCGAAACTTATTTCTCTCGAGTGTATCGAATGTATATCACCAATGATTGAGATCAGCAACCGTTTCCTGAAGAAGGGACTGCATCGAAATAGATTAAAGAAGCAAATGGAATTTCTCCAGATAGGCGATTATACTCCCGGTTGTGAGGCTTGAGGTTAGAATTTACCTTTAGAACATTTGACCACTATTTACTTTGAATGCCACTTTATCAGATCCATCAAATCACTAATTGACATCCACAAAAATATTCTGCAGCTGACAGAAGTACGCTTGTAAAAATCAATATGCGTGATTCTTAAGAAAAACCCTGTCAGACATTCATCCATACAAGTCATCCAGGAATAGGATGAACCAAAGGGACTCTCCTACCACATCCTAGGTATCACCCTATGGATCAGTAGCGAATAGTCCTTGCGAATCCATTGATTTCAACTACGATAGAATCACAGTATATCTCTGGCCGCTAAACCGGAGATTATAAGTAATTCTACCGTTTTATGAAGATCCACGGTCTTCAATTTCTTCGTCTTAGTTAGTATCTGATATCTTCAATATTTCATATCTGCTAGACGGAATGGTTTTCGAATATTAATTCAATTCAAACCTTTTTGTATCAATAATAATATTGGCCAGATTTGATAGTCGGTTATTTAACTATTAAATAAATAATCATGAAAATAAAAATGAATTCACTGGTTCAGTATTCAGCATCACTTGGCCCCTTTAATTAAAAATAATTAACAAAATGGTTAATTTAAAACTTCTAAAACTCATTCCATATTTCGAACATGGTATTGAATTCTCTTTTCAATATATTAATCTTCTCTAAACCATTTCAATCTAATATTTACTAAATATTTAACAACTATATCCGTTTTCTATTTTACTATTATTTCAAAACATTAATTACAACATTATTCTAGCATTTCTATATCTCAACATTCATTAGTCCCCTACCGTAAATTGGTATGAGAATAATTCTCTAAGTATCAACCCCGAAGACCGAAATCAACATCAGACTAACACTTAGAAAACCACTTAACTCAACCAATCTCCAGTTGGGTTCCAATTCTTATATCAACTCCTTATCAACCCATATTACTTCACTTCCAATTCATTTAACCATTTTCCACTTTGAAAAATCTCGTTTCAAATCCCATTGTTAAGTAACGTTAAATTAAAACTTAACGTCTTAGTTTCATGCCTCATTTTATAAACATTGTTTATAACTTCCCATTTTAATATAAATCCTTTTTATCTCGGCATTCTTTACTTAATTTAAAAATTACATAAACATTTATTTAAGCTATCTTATTTGTTTAAATTCTCTTTAATAGCCTCATTTATAAATATCAGTTTCGTTCATCAACTCCTTTCAAAATCCAACTAGATTTCATTATCCACTTTGATTACTTACTTAGATAAGTTTAAGAAGTGACCACTTAAATAATAATACAACTCATCATTAACTAAGGGTAGTTAAATTCTTTGTTAACTAAAATAGATAATATAATAAGTCTCTTTAAAATCTTATTAAGAATTAAAACAAATATTCATTAATCTATTTTATTAAATTAATTCAAACAAATCAATCGAATTGCAAATTTCAATTAAATTAGTTGACTTTGTCAACTTAAGCCATGATTATCTTGTTAATCAACTCCAATTTTGCCTTCTTTTAAATTAATTAATAATATAATTAATTTAAATACTTCCATTAATTGTTACTTGAAAACACTTTATTCAATTCTTAACCATTGCGTTACTTCCTACTCATATGCTTATAAATCTTATTACATAAGAATTTTCTTTACGAAATCATTTAATAATTACTTAAAAACTTAAATAATAAATAAAACATATTAATTTCCTTTTTATTAAACCTTTATTCATTTATATTGATTTCGAAATTCATCTTCCGTTATAAAATAAATTTTATAACTTCATTACTGTCGATACATCTGACGATAAATCACATTTATAAAACACTATATTTTTGAGCCAACTGCTATCAATTACTCAACCAATACTGCCTATTGGTTAATAATAAAACAAACGTTGAATTTAGATTCATCCATAATCAAGTCAATAATCCAATCATATCGGTTAAACAGTTCATATAACTGTAATATGAAAATAAACAATACATTTGAGGAATCCAGTTGGATCCCTCCAACCTGTTTTTCCTACATCCGAATACGTTATCTAAAACAATAACATTTATTTCAATAAACAGATAAACTATTCAACAATCAAACAATAACAGCAACCCGAACGTCCATATTTCAGTTCAGTACGTTTATATTATTATAAACGTAATCAATGAGGTATGTTACCTCATTTGGAAATAATCATTAAAATAATGATTTTTTTAATATTAAATTAAACAACCATTTAATTTAATCGGTTCAGTCAACACAAATAAATAATATATTCTACATCCATCAAACGATCAACAATCATAGAACACAAATAGTTAAACCCGACTTATATAAAATATAAGTGGGATAAAAACTGAGTAAGTTGAACTCACCTTGGGTCTCCATTCGTTGTCAGAACAGTTCATTTTACAAGCTTCTAGCTGCATTTGACTCCGTTCATTCCAGTTTCAAAATCTTACATTCGTTGATATGGGTCCAACGCTCCTGGTTTGGTCTGCTTCTCTGTGTACGTATGACACAGTTATAATTTTAATACGGTATTCCCTTATACAAATTTATATTATTAAATTTAAATAATAATTTATTTAATCCTAATAGTTAATTAACATTTAAATAAAATTAATTAAAGTTTGGCACGTTAATATAGGCGGTTAATATATTTTGGCTGTAAACTGACCAAGGGGACTTCATATATTCTTGTCTGGGCAAAACGTTATGTGCATTGTACGTACAAACATTGGGTATATTTAAACTAGGAATTACTTACAGCTTTAGTACTCCTAAAATTTAAATTTCCACGAGGCAAATATAAAACCCCTAGGCCACAAGTATATATATTATTAACTATATATATATATATATAACTAAACTTTGGCACACTTGATTTAATACCAGGTACGTGAAAATGAATCACATTTTATATATATCCAGGCTAGGTAATTGACGCACCATGATTAAGCCAGATTAAAGTAAGTAGGAACTTTCAAAACCTATCAGCCATGTTATATTAATTATATGCTAGGAACGTTAACTTAATATACTAATTCTTAATTAGGCACAAAACTCAACTAGGTTAGGCAAAATAAAGGACCAGTTATATTCAAAAATATACCCAGTATAACCACTGTTCATCTTCTTGAACAAATGCAAATGCATCGTTCTACTTCCCTTGTTAATCGAACCGCGAGCCTTCATCATCCTTCCCGCTATTACCTTTCAGTTCCTCCGTCCAACATGCCTTTCTCCACTCACTAGTCCGCTCATCAGCTCTCGGAAGATACAACGAACATCACCATTCATTCTTTCCAGACATGGCAACTTCAGCTCAACCCAATGCCTCCCCACCGTGCCACCTGAGTTCCGTCCTGACTGCCGACCACCACCTCATGCTGACTGCCACCCACTACTTACACAAAATCGCCCTAAATGCCCAGGAGATCGCACACTCCTCCATCGTCCACTGATTCCACTTTGTTTATAATAATTCTTCCTAAAGTTTCAAAGCTTCTGCATTGTTGTATTTATTTTATTTTTATTTTTTACTTTTATTATCAGCACTTCAGAACTCTGTGACAATCTCCTTCCTTCAACCTGTCCTCAACATGCTTGGATCCATGTGTCATTATTACAGAAACCCAACACCACTTCTCTGTTTCTCACAAAAATCACGAACCCACTTTACTACTTGTGGCTACCCTTCTATTTTTATTTTTATTTTTCTTCCACCATAATGGTTTTGAGTAAATGAATGAAGTTTTCAGGTGTATTTATACCTGTAGAAATTTTGGCTCTCACGTTTTAGGATGGTAGGATTTTAGGCTAGCTTCATTTGAGTTTCAATTCACTTGTCTGGGTGATTTGAAAACGTATGAGTTTCGCGTGATAAGGAATAGCAGTTGAGGTGAAAATACAAAGAAGATTTACTTTAGTTCAGTGTGTAGCATGATTTTTCATTTCACCGATAAGTTATTTTGATTTGAGTTTTCAATTCCGTGGGTCTGTGTGACGGTGATATATGTATATAGCCTGTGTAACTTCAGGGTAGTTGTGCACTTGAAAATGAAGTATCTATGGACTTGAGATGTTGAATTGTAGGTATAGCGTAGGTAGCGACATTTATGTGAAAGCTCACATTTAGCTGTGAGATTTAAGATAAAAGCACCGGCTGTAAAGGATGATTTTGAGAGGTGCTTCAGGGCTGCATTTGTGGAGTTGATTTGTTGGATTTATTGGTGGAAGACGTGGTGACAAATTCGTGGAAGCACAGAATATAGAGTAGGTCTGTTGCGCGTCCTTTAATTACTTAGTTATGGAGTATACATGTTGCTTTATTTAAATACGGTACTAAATTTTACCGTTACCATTGTTTACCGATGACCGATAAATATATGTATCGTCATTCACGAATTCCAAATACAATGGAATTGAATACATCGTTACGTTTTACGTTCCAGTCCCTATGAAATTAATTTCGCTGAAAACGGATTCCATTTGTGCAACGTCACTATTTTAATTTATCGGTTCACCTTTAAATTGCACGCACTGACAAAATAACTCTGATTGACTCCAAAATGGAAATCTAACAAAAATTAGCTATATGTATTCCAATATAATTTGTTTCGTCAAAAACGGAGATCGTTTGGAAAGAAAATAAATTTTTATCGGTTAAATATAATTAAATCCAAAATATTTGATTTTTAAATAATAAAAAATGGTTATTATCGTAACTCCTCAAATAAAATATTACACAGATTCAACATAAATCGATATAGCTTTATAACTCTATATCAAAAACTTCGAGTTAAACGATTTTCACTTTACATGGAAACTCTTTAAAATTTATTAAATAAACATTATCGCTTATTAACGAATTCCATAGCGACTATTCAAAAATTTGAATTGGACATAACTAACATTCTATAAGTTGAAATCTCCATTTTTCTCTTCCACTAGAAAATTATAATCAAATCAATTCAAACGTTTCTTGTTTCACATAATTCCGACTTAAAACGGATTCTCTATATTCAGTTGAAGTTCAAATCGTAAATCACGTGTAACAACCCATAAAATTCACCACAAAATTATTTAAACGAATATTTAAATATCGAAGCGATATATTAGTTTTGTGCATAAAAAGGTGAATTTTTGTAAGTGGTTGAATTTGGACTCGAAACCAATTCCATTGAGTTCAAAATGTCGTTCGCGACCTTTTTGACTATAAATATTGATATGTTTAGAGTAAGTGGAAAATTGGAACCTTTCAGTGGACTTGGTTTGGGTTAAGCTAGCCCCAAACCCAATGAAAGCCACTACATAGCCTCTCCACCTACCTCTCCTTATCATTTAACTCTTTATTCATTTTCTTAAGTAAATTCCTAAACCTAAGGGAAGAGGAAATTAATATTCCTAAGCTCCAATCTTAGGAAATCTTGGGTAAGTTTAGCTAATTTAAGGAGAAATCTAGGTAAGATCATCTCCATCCTCCTTTACTTGCTTCCTTTTCCATTTTTAGGGATTTTTCTAAACCTAACTATTGGGATTGGTACATCTAGTTGCTTAGGTTGAGGATTTGTAAGCTTCATGCGAAGAGAGGTTGATTTGGCTTTGTTTTGATTCATCTCCTTGCATTCAACAATCAAAGGTGAGTTTACATGAACTCACATCTAAACCTCAAGCATTTATGCTTGTAAAATGTGCCATTGGCACTTATGTGTTGTTTGCATTTAGTTGTGTTGATTGGTTTTTGTTTCAACATTCTCCAATTATTGATTTTTGATTTCATTTCGATGATTTCATGTGTGAATCTTTGTCGTGTATTGAGTTTGGTGTTATAAGGTGTTTTGGCAAGCAATAGAGGTTCCATTTTCACTTAGAATACGTCATGTACATTCGCCATTGATTCGAGCTCGTCCGAGAGCCGTTTGCACTTCATTCCTTAAGCAAATTAGCCCATGTTTCAGCTCAGACGTCTGTCCGGAAGGGGGACAGACGTCAGTCAATGTTTGGGGGAGAAAATAAATAATTGCATCAGGTCCGACGTCTGACAAAAAATGTTCAGACATCTGTCCAAACTCTCGGGAAGCAGTTTTCCTGACAACAGACGTCTGTCCTGGAAGGGTCAGACGTCTGTTGGCATAAAACTGCTGTTGACCGGTGGAGACTACGGTCAACAGTTTAAGCCCATTCAGGCTCTTTCCCAGCCGAGTTTTGGCCCATTTCGACCTTTTTGTGACTTTTCATTTTCCCTGCAGCACAGATTTCTGCAGTTCGGTTTTTATGGATTTTCGATTTATTAATTGTGAATGGATTTTATAATCGATATTTATGATATTTAAAATACGTTATTAAAACGTGGATTCTTAGTTCGATCGTTATTTCGATCGATATTATACGAGATTTGCCGCTTCGAAACTATGTAAAAAGGTTTTATATTATTAGTAGATACTAAATTCTTTTACCAAAATGGTTTACAATCTTACTTCATTATACAAAGCTATTTTACGAAATTTTTTTATAAATCGTTTTCCAATCTACTAGTATATATTTTTATAAACCTTTTTCTCGATCGGATGAGGAATCTAATTAAACGCCTAAGTAAAAACAAGGACCATGAACCCTTGTGTTTGCTTTGACGGTTAATTCTTGGACTCGTTCGATTGAACATGGTCTTCATTTATGGGACTTTGGTCCAACTTTCTATGATTTCCTATGATTTATGATGTTTTCCTCTATCGGGGTCACGACCCGACTTCGTGGGGAGCTTCGGCTCAAACAAATGGGTTCGCTACCTAGAGATCATATCTCATCTATGAACCAGTCTGCCTTTTTATGATGTTTTCTGGATTTCAAGTGATTTCTGGATTCTTGATGACTTTGATGCAACGTGCATCAAATTGATTTATGTTTGGCATTTATTTGTCAATCCTTGTTGTTTTATGCTGTTATCTTGTCATGAGATTTATGGAGACTATATATATATATATATATATATATATATATATATATACGTTAACATCATGAATTTCATATTATTTATGAATTATCCTGCTTATTCCTATCATGCCATTTATGTTTCTTAATATTGCCTCATGTTATGAATGAGAATGATCCGTTTATTGTTTATTTTCTTAAATAATACTCGGGTCAGACCCAAGTGTTACAGGTGCTTAGGTGACATTCTTGCTGGGACCTTATGATGACTTTTGGCTTGACTACTTATAGTTGCAGTCTTTTTGGATTATATCTAGTTGTCTACCTTTATGACATGTATCATTATTACTATGGGATTTGGTACATGTATCTATTATGCTTGGAGTTAGAGCGTCGTGTATGACCTCTAATTGATGTAAACACTCATGGTGTTATATTCATATCAGTCTATTTCCTTATGATGTGAATATCCGTGACTGTCTGTGTTATATTCTTCTGTATGTGTTCCGAGGCTATTATGCCGTTGTGTAGATGCCCTTCGCCTGGAATGGTCATGTCGAAAAATTTTGGTACGGCCGTGCCATTCGACATTACTTTCTAAGCAAGAGTAAATATATTAATGGTCGCTCATAACCAACCATATTCTCCGCTGTAGCCGACGACATTTCACACGAAATGAACTTGACTATGGCGGGTATAGAGGCGGGGCATTACAGTTGGTATCAGAGCCAATCTTCGGAACAATATAGAATTTTGTAGCAAGGATCATGTCTTGGACATCTTTTAGGAGTTTGAGGCTTAGGGTTAGATTGAGTCATGGTTGCTTATCTATCCTAGAATAGGGTTATGATCCTTGATTTTTAAGTGACGTTTTCCTTTCCTTCTTTCTTGAGGGAGAGAAATGGTTGGATGTCCTCGTCGTTATCCTGCTAAGGCGAATGTCAGGCCCGAAGGTCCACCTCCTGTAGCCCCTACCGCCTATAGTTCTACCCCTGTTGTTGGAGCGGTCACAATGAGCATTCAACAACTTCTTGATCTTATTGCAAATGCCCACGTAGCAGACGCTCCCCCACCTCCTACGCATCCCAAATCTGGGTTTGCGACTTTATGTAGCGATTTCTCAAAGCTAGGGGGAAAACCGTTTAATGGCTCCGAAGGTGTAATCGAAGTCCAGAGTTGGCTCAGAATATGTGAGCGCATCTTTACTCGCATGGATCTTAGTGATTTGCACAAGCTACAAGTAATATCTAGTATGCTCCAAGAACGAGCGTTGATCTGGTATGAATTGCTCACCATTGATACTCCCGAAGCGAACCTTACTTGGAACCTATTTAAAGAAAGGTTCGAGGAGAAGTTCATACCGGACGAAGAGAAAATAGCGCTATCACGTCGCTTTCAAGACCTTGTTCAAGGCACATCTACTGTTCCAGAGTATGCCGCCTCTTTTGACTCGCTGTCCAAGTATGGACTCGAATATATTAATACCCCAAAGAAGAAGAATTTGCGCTTTATTCATGGACTCAAGAAATGTCTTGAGGAGCCATTGACTCTTATGCTATCCGAAACATTTGATGAATTGGTTAATATCGCGCAACAACTGTAAGTGGTCCAGGAACGACCCAATGATGACGAAGCCGGGGGTTCTCAAAACAAGGGCAACACCAACAACAAGGGAGGAACCGGGAAGAAACCTTGGGTTCAACCCAACAAGAAGGCGAAGGTAGTGACTTCAGAGGCCAGGAACGCTAGGCTCCGTAATGGCGAACGTTTCAATTGTGGAGAAAAGGGTCATATTGCCTCTCAGTGCACTAAGCCTCGTACTTGCAACTATTACAAGAAGCCAGGCCGCATGATAAGCACATGTCCCACCTGTCCTCCTAATAAGAGTGGAAAGCTCAATGTCATACAAGCTCCTCCCAACGCTACTTCGGGCCAAGGTAAATTAAATTCTATTCTCGATGGCATAATTGATTTTCATGGACATCCTACACGAGTTCTTTTTGATACGGGCGCATCTCATTCTTTTATTTCACAAGAACTTGTGCATGCTAATTCTTTGAATACTGTTTGCTTAATGACTTCTTTATCAGTTACTAATCCCATAGGGTGATCAACTACTCTTAGTCTATTATGTCGCGATGTTGAAATTTCTTTGAGTGGTTACCCTTTCCTAGCGGATTTGCATGTTATGCGCTATTTGGGTTTTGGAATTATTTTGGGAATGAATTGGCTCCTCCGTTATGAAGCCCACATATTACGTCCGGAGCGGACAATTTATCTTCGGCATCTTTAATCCATAGACCGTGTAAAACTAGTACTTCCAAATCCAGACATGGGACATATGGCCTTGTTATTTGCTCCAAATTCTAGGGATGTGGGTAACGATGATGAGGAGGATATGATATCTCGTATTACGGTTGTTCGAGAATTTCCCGATATATTTGAGCCCGTGTTGGGTCTCTCTCCTAATCGA
This sequence comes from Allium sativum, assembly GCA_030737875.1. Lineage (NCBI taxonomy): Eukaryota > Viridiplantae > Streptophyta > Magnoliopsida > Asparagales > Amaryllidaceae > Allium > Allium sativum. The sequence continues at coordinate 301,726,323 of CM060921.1, forward strand.
GCTATTGAATTCCGGATTAATATAGTTCCCGGATCCCTTCTTGTTACGCGTCCCGCTTATCGATTATCTAACAAGGAAAATGAAGAAATGCGCAAGCAATTATCCAAATTAGAGAAGAAACAATTTATACGCTCAAGTTCCTCGCCTTGAGGAGCCTCAGCAATCTTTGTGAAAAAATCGGATGGAACTCTTAGGCTTTGCGTGGATTACCGCAAGCTTAATGACCTCACCATCAAAAATAGATATCCTCTTACGCGCATAGATGATCTTTTTGATCAACTTAGTGGTGCTAGAGTCTTTTCCCAATTGGACTTAGCTACCAGATTTCACCAGTTGCGCATCGCGGAGGATAGCATTCCATTGACTTCTTTTCAGACCCGATATGGTTCTTATGAATGGCTAGTAATGCCTTTTGGATTAACAAATGCCCCGTCTTATTTTGTTGATCTCATGAACCGTGTTTTTAGGGATTTTCTCGATCGCTTCGTGCTTGTATTTATTGATGACATCCTTGTTTATTCTAAATCCGAGGAAGAACATGAGAACCACCTTCGTGCCATTCTGGAAACACTTAGAAACCACCAATTAAAAGCTAAGTTTTCCAAATGCCATTTTTGGCGAGCAAGCGTGAAATTTTAGGGACATATTATTTCCGAATCCGGAATTTCGGTCGATCCATCTAAGATAGAGGCCATTCAAAATTGGAAGAGACCAGAGAGTGTGACGGTGTAACAACCCGTAAAATCTGGGCCAGTTTAAAATTTTTATTTTGGCAATTTTAGCGAATTTTGATTATTTAAAATGAATTATTTTAAATAAAATCGACCAGAAATTTATTTTGAATAGAATTCGAACGTATATATTATATACGCCATCGTTAGAATATATATATATATATATATAATTATAAATAGAATTGAAAATGGCGCGGTAGTTCGATAATTCGATTTCAAACTTCAATTGAATGTACCGGGTGCAAAACAATCCGGATTTTAGTGAAACCAAAAATAATGGAATCTAATAGTGAATATCTTTCCAACGAATCCGAAAAATCAAGATTTCATATCGGGAATCAAAAGATATGTCCAGTTGAAAATTCTGAATAGTCGCTATGGAATTCAGGCCCTTAAAAATGGACATTTTGCAAATCGACCTCGGATTTCAACGAAACCACTTTTGTTGGGCCCGTGATGTTGAATTATTGCTAGATTCCAAATTTCATAATTTTTCGAATCAATATGTGAGCGTGGCATAGGAAAACGTGTTTTGACCATTTCAGTTGATTTTAATCGACTGGAAATTGGCCATTTTTCTAACGGTCTCAGAATTCGACGAAACTAGTTTTGTTAGGACCGTATCGTCAATACGAAGCTAGAAAATATTTTTCTGGAATTTTTAAAGTTAGCATGTGACCCCGGTAATTTGAAATGTACGTTTAAAATCCAATATAATGATTTAAATTTAAATGCAACGGAAACTGATCGAAACGGTCGATTCAGCTTGCGATACATATCCCATTGTGTTCGGAAGGGGGGTGGAACGCTATGGGCGACAGGCGGTGGGCCTCGTTTCGAGGTCATGTGTAAAAGTCAACCCTTGTGCAAATATAAATAATTAAATAATAAAATAAAATAATAAAAAAAAAAACATACTTTCTCCCCCCCCCTTTTTCTTCTTCACTGGCCCCCCCCCCGATCATTACCAGAAAGAGAAATAAAAAAAAAAAAAAAAAAAAAAAGCAAACCTAATTCTAAATCGCCGCCGCCCTCCTGACCCACGAACCCACCGACGAAGGCCTCGCCGAAGCCCCCACCGCCCGACCCCCTCCTTCCGTCGAGACATCGCGACACCTCCTGGAACCATCGAGCAACCCTCGACACCCGAAGACGACGCACCCTGCCGCGAACCTCCGAACGCCGCCTCAGAGCCGCCGCCGACGCCTCCTCCCCTTCGCAGCTACATCGGTGAGCATTTGCTATTTTTATTTATTTATTTTATTTTCTTTTTATTTATTCTGTAAAACTGTTTTTATGTTAAAAGTTTAAAAATTGTTTAAAGATTAAAACTGAAATTTTTAAAAGAATAAAACTGATTTTAAAGATTTTAAAACTGAAATTTTCAAAAAGAGAAAAACTGTTTTTTTCTTTCTTTTCAAAGATTTTAAAACTGAATTTTTAAAAAAGGATTAAAAACAGATTTTTTTTGGAAAAAAAAAAGAAGTAAAAACTGTTTTATGTTAAAAGTTTAAAAACTATTTTATGTTAAAGGTTTAAAAACTGTTTTATGTTTAAAGTTAAAAACTGATTTATTTATAAAGATTAAAACTGTTTATTTTAGAAATAAAAGAATTAAACTGAATTAGAATATAAAAACTGATTTTTGAATTAGAATATAAAAGCTGATTTTTGAAAAAGAATTAAAACTGATTTTATTTTAATTTTAAGATTAAAGAAAAAGGTTTAAACTTTAAGAAGATCAGATTTGTAGAAAGGAAAATCATATTTTTATATATAGAAAGTCGAGATAAAAATCATATTTTTATATATAGAAAGTCGAGATAAAAATCATATTTTTATGTATAGAAAGTCGAGATAAAAATCATATTTTTATGTATAGAAAGTCGAGATAAAAATCATATTTTTATGTATAGAAAAGTCGAGATAAAAATCATATTTTTATGTATAGAAAGTCGAGATAAAAATCATATTTTTATGTATAGAAAGTCGAGATAAAAATCATATTTTTATGTATAGAAAGTCGAGATAAAAATCATATTTTTATATATTGAATAGCATCGTAAAAATTCGATTTTTACATATGTAGAGGATACGGGCAACGAAGATGACGAAGATGCGATAGCGATGAAGTTTTCTATCAGTGAAGTGCCGTGGAGCTAGGATAGCTATATGTGAGAATTTCTCACCTTTCAATTAATTTCTTTTCTAGTTATATATATATACTAGGATGCAGACGGTGCTTAGTAGCACCCGACACCCGTCCACATACCATGGACTTGTTTGTTTGGTTGTGTAGTTGGTTAGATTATTTGATTGGGATTTGATTGATTGGTTGAATTGGAAATTGATTAAGATTGATGTGTGAATGGCGTGGGCCTTCACTAGTCCGGGGATAAGGCTAGGCCTTGTCCCGTTTCTAGTATCGTGCCGTTATGCCGCCGAAATTTTCTAAAATAAGTTAGAAAAATAAAAATAGCATTTTATTTAAAGAATGAACTGAATAGAAATTCATATGTTAAAATAAAATGTTTTATCGTTAAAAATATAATTTTTAACGTGAATGGGAATAAATAAATATTCATTTACAAACCTGACGGTTTGTTTATGTACACCTATTTGAAGGACGTTGATTGGGTCGATAAATTTTACACATCGCCTAACTGCACAAATAAAATATGTGTTTGATTGTTTGAAACCCCACACGGGTGTTGGGATGAAATTTGAAGTTCACTCATCCTGATTGAGTAAATATGTCGATCGATTGATTGACAGGCTGTTATAAGCGTTAGATATCTATATTTGATGCTTTTACAGTGTAGTGCACTTTGGTTGATGGTTGATTATTTTCAATGTTATTATATACATGTGTTGTATGAAAATCCATATAATTAATTTTATATGGTAATTGATTGGGCCTCATTCCAATTTGAAAAATAAAGAATATTATAAAATAAAAGTTCATGTGTTGACAGTACTCATTCATTGAGATTGGTCATGTGTTGAACAAAATATTTTGATAATAACAACTATTTTGAAAAAGAAATATTTGAAATAGAATATTTGAAAATAGAAATTTATGAAGCCGTGTTGATTAGATTGACGCCATTTTGACGTGAACGATATTTATATCGATTTTAAACGATTTCGAAATGAATTGAATTGAAAACGATTTCGAAATGAATTGAATTGAAAACGATTTCGAAATAAATTGAATTGAAAACGATTTCGAAATGAATTGAATTGAAAACGATTTCGAAATGAATTGAATTGAAAACGATTTCGAAGTGAATTGAATTGAAAACGATTTCGAAGTGAATTGAATTGAAAGTGATTTCGAAGTGAATTGAATTGAAAACGATTTCGAAATGAATTGAATTGAAAACGAATTGAAATGAATTCAAATTGAATTGAAATTTGAATTGAATAGAAATGAATTTTGAAACGAATTTATAAAGAAGAATTCAATTTTGATTTGAATTGAAAAGGAGGTTGAAATTGCTTTTGAAACGAATTTAAAACTATTTATATAATTCGTTTTAAATAGGAATCGACGAAGTATATATTATATATATATTATATATATAATATAATGGCCTGAATAGAACGCGCCGCGCCGCGGCAGTTCGTGAATTTCGACCATTTATTTCAAACGGACATTGCGGGAGATCCAACCGTCGGATTCTCCTAAAACCGGAACCGTTGGGTTCGTATCGAAAAGAGCTTCCTAATGAATGTTAGAAATTTGAAATCTAACGGTTGGATTTGGAATTATGTCCAAATCAAATTCGAAAAAGGTCGCTGTAAGTGCAGTTCGATGGCCATTGTTGGAAATCGACTGTACGGGCCTTGATAAAATTATTAAAAATAGTAATAATTTGTGTAAAATCATAAGAAATGATTTGTGAAAGAATTGGGATGAAAAACTCCATATTTGAAAAGATAAAAATAGATTTTTATCGAAATGAACTAGTTTTGAACTAGAATTATAATTCTATTTATTTTTAAATAAATAAATTGAATTCGAAAAGGGTTTTAAAAATAACCAAAATTTCCAATGATTGCATTGGAGTGGATTTGAATCGAAATTGTCTTCGGAATATTTCGATGTTGGAATTCGTGATTATACAGGTGTTGTTATGGAAATTTGAAAGATATATATTGATATCGTTATTTCCAATACGACATTTGTTAGTCGTAGAATTCGATATTGAATATAAGCCGATATATATTTTCTATTCAGAGCCTTGTATTGAATATCGAATGTGATTTGGGTTTGTCGTGAATGGTGTCTTCACTAACACTGTTCTTGAACCCAGTTGAGAAAAGATTAAATCTTTTTATTTAGATTTAATGAAGTGTACCAATTAAATGATATTTAATTGGAATTGAATTGGTATTGATTTTTGGGTTTATCGTGAACAGTGTTTTAAATAACACTTGTTCTTTAACCCGATAATTAATGGAATGTGATTTGGGTTTGTCGTGAATGGTGTCTTCACTAACACTGTTCTTGAACCCAGTTGAGAAAAGATTAAATCTTTTTATTTAGATTTAATGAAGTGTACCAATTAAATGATATTTAATTGGAATTGAATTGGTAATGATTTTTGGGTTTATCGTGAACAGTGTTTTAAATAACACTTGTTCTTTAACCCGATAATTAATGGAATGTGATTTTGGGTTTATCGTGAATCGTGTTTTAAATAACACTAATTCTTTAACCCAGATAATGATTAAAACTAAGTGGAGTTTTAATGAATCTTTAATTAGATTGAAAAGATCGAGAATGGAGTATCACCATTTTTGCTCCAGGCGATAGTTAAATCTTTAATTAGATTTGAATGTGAAATTTAGAAACTAACTGTCGGTTGGCCAAGCAGAATGGTTTTCTGGATATTGATCTGATGTTGGTTTCGGCCTTCGGGGTTAATATTCGGGGAATTATTCTCTTGATTAATTTACGGTTAGCGACTAATAAATTGGAATGAGGCGTATGTTGTGTTTGTGTAACACTTTTATAATATATACGCGAGTTATTCGGAAAGACCGGGTTTATCCCATTCTGAATAACTGATACGACGATAAGTCGAAGATGAAGACGATGGTCGAAGACCGGAAGTCTTCACGTCGTTTGGGTAATTACTGATGATCTTGATTGGGCTGTACACCCAAGAAGATGGAAACAGTTAGTGATCGTCCAGACGTACTTGGAGATCGATGGATATGCGGGGTACTAGGTGCCTCCGGTTTCGTTCAGACCCAGAACGGACTTGTAAATGGACTGTGTGTCTGACATCGGATTTCATTCTGTGTGACTGATATCGGTTGCATAGGATGGTTTGCCTGTGTGGCATGCTAAGATGCAAATGATCAAGGCTTCTGTTGAAAAGCAAAGTCTTGTGGTTGATGATCAAAGCACGACCTTTGTGGCGTAGCTTTGTGTAACGTTTACCTCGCGTGTTTCACACCCGGTATGAACCAAAAACGGGAGACGGACCTCGGGGAGGGCCTGCGTTTCTTCCTAGCTAGAAGTGGCGTCAGTGGTTTTACACGCCCTGACGAGTTTGACTTATGTGGTTGTTGCTGTTGCGAGGCGCCTCGGATTGATCGGTCGTTCTCGAACCGATGGAGTCATTTAGTTGGCTCGTTTACGCCCCAAAGGGCAGGGAAACGTAGTGTTCAGGCATTTTAATCCACATCGGTGGACCGGCCCTGACGATCCAAGGGTCGATGCGCTCTGACCCTGTGGCTCGGGCTAGGCAGTCACGAAGTCGGTGAGGACTATCTTTTGCCTCGGTTCATAGACGGAAATCCAATTTCCAAATACGTGACATTTGCGGTTTTAATTGTAATCCTATATATGGCGACATAGTGGGATGGGGCGCTTATGCCGCCTATGATTGATACTTATGATTTGAAGTTGTTTTATACACTTATAATAGTATCAAATGATTTGTTTTAAAACGTATCAAGCATTCTTTGGCTGTTATAAGGGAAAACCCTATCCTCGACTGCGTTGCATTGTGTGATGGGACCTGGGTCTTATAACAGCTTCATTTTTCTTTATTTAGCATTGCGCTGTTTGTTTTATGCACTGGTATTCTTGGGAGGAAACCCGTTCCGTGTTATACGGCGTGGTCCCTTGATTTACCTAATGATTTAAAATAAAGATTAATAACTGCTTTAGTTCTCACACCAGTCCCATGACTGACCTGGAGTTTATTGTTTTAACCTAAACTCTGGGTGCCCCTATTTTGACACGGGCAGCTAGTAGTTTTGGTTTTGCAGATTTATATTCACAGGATCCTGGTTTACAGCTGGAACGATATCCGGAAAGCTTTGTATCCGTATATCTCATTCTAGTTGTGTATTGTATTATTTTCCGCTGCTATGTATTTAAATGTAATTTAAATCTCTGATACTTCTGTGTAATATTCATTTATACTCTGTATATTCTTGTAATCTGATGCATTGTTGTAATATACAATGAAATGTTCTTCTGTATGCGTTCTGCTGTGGTTTGTTCTCGAACTATCCGACGCTTTCCTTTACGGGGAAGTTGCGGGTCTTTACACGTGGTATCAGAGCTTTGGTTTACAAAGCTAGAGAACAAGACACATTAGAAACATACGAAAGAATTCATCAGATATTGGATTAGTAATATTCAATTAGAATGACTCGTTAGAGATAGGATCAGTAGTATCCTAGAACGAGTGTGAAGGGTATATTTTTCAAATGAAAACAATTTTTGTTTTGAAAATCTAAATCACTTATTCGTATTTGATTATTTATTTATATTGATTAGGACAGTCCAGTATATAAAGATTTTGCATATACGCCTTGCAAACGTGTATTTGAAGTTTTAATATACTGGATAGATATAGAATTACACTCTAATCGCCTGGAGATGATTTTGATGATGGAGCTCCATCATTAGAATTTATGTTCGAGTGACGAAAGTGGGCTTTCTATATATTTCCTATGGACTGGTGTGAGAACCAAAATTAGATAGGGCCTATTGTTGTGAATTGGCATCAAAAACAAGATTTTCAGTATGTATCAAAATTATGAATTTGAAACTCTAATTCACTAATTGATTGATGTTTGTGTTGTTTGTTTATTTGTTTGCTAATTTTTAGCCAATTAGCCTAATTGAATCAAATATTGAACTATATTGAAAATTGGTCGCATTTGCTTGCATATACATATATATCTTTGAACAGGTCATAGCAAGGAGGCTAGAGCCGAGAATAAAATTTGTTTGCCCGACAAATAGGTACATGTTTACTACATAATTTCCTGTTTTGTTTGGGTGATGATGATTTTGTGAGCCTATTGGCTAGCCGCTTGGCTTTTTCTTTTTCTTTTTGAGATCTGAAGGACCGGGGAAGCTATTTGAAATTCCCCGATGCTCCCGGTGCAGGGGAGGTTATGGCGAAATTTTTCGAAAATTTAGGGTGTTAGCCAAATTTTTGAAAATTTGAAAATTCTCAGAAACTAAAGAGTTGGAGAATGGAAGCCTGATCGGTCGTAGAGTTGAATAATCAAACCACTTTCGACTTTGTTCCTTTTCGGGGACGAAAAGTTTTAAGTGGGGGAGATTGTAACAACCCGTAAAATCTGGGCCAGTTTAAAATTTTTATTTTGGCAATTTTAGCGAATTTTGATTATTTAAAATGAATTATTTTAAATAAAATCGACCAGAAATTTATTTTGAATAGAATTCGAACGTATATATTATATACGCCATCGTTAGAATATATATATATATATAATTATAAATAGAATTGAAAATGGCGCGGTAGTTCGATAATTCGATTTCAAACTTCAATTGAATGTACCGGGTGCAAAACAATCCGGATTTTAGTGAAACCAAAAATAATGGAATCTAATAGTGAATATCTTTCCAACGAATCCGAAAAATCAAGATTTCATATCGGGAATCAAAAGATATGTCCAGTTGAAAATTCTGAATAGTCGTTATGGAATTCAGGCCCTTAAAAATGGACATTTTGCAAATCGACCTCGGATTTCAACGAAACCACTTTTGTTGGGCCCGTGATGTTGAATTATTGCTAGATTCCAAATTTCATAATTTTTCGAATCAATATGTGAGCGTGGCATAGGAAAACGTGTTTTGACCATTTCAGTTGATTTTAATCGACTGGAAATTGGCCATTTTTCTAACGGTCTCAGAATTCGACGAAACTAGTTTTGTTAGGACCGTATCGTCAATACGAAGCTAGAAAATATTTTTCTGGAATTTTTAAAGTTAGCATGTGACCCCGGTAATTTGAAATGTACGTTTAAAATCCAATATAATGATTTAAATGTAAATGCAACGGAAACTGATCGAAACGGTCGATTCAGCTTGCGATACATATCCCATTGTATTCGGAAGGGGGGTGGAACGCTATGGGCGACAGGCGGTGGGCCTCGTTTCGAGGTCATGTGTAAAAGTCAACCCTTGTGCAAATATAAATAATTAAATAATAAAATAAAATAATAAAAAAAAAACATACTTTCTCCCCCCCCTTTTTCTTCTTCACTGGCCCCCCCCCGATCATTACCAGAAAGAGAAATAATAAAAAAAAAAAAAAAAAAAAGCAAACCTAATTCTAAATCGCCGCCGCCCTCCTGACCCACGAACCCACCGACGAAGGCCTCGCCGAAGCCCCCACCGCCCGACCCCCTCCTTCCGTCGAGACATCGCGACACCTCCTGGAACCATCGAGCAACCCTCGACACCCGAAGACGACGCACCCTGCCGCGAACCTCCGAACGCCGCCTCAGAGCCGCCGCCGACGCCTCCTCCCCTTCGCAGCTACATCGGTGAGCATTTGCTATTTTTATTTATTTATTTTATTTTCTTTTTATTTATTCTGTAAAACTGTTTTTATGTTAAAAGTTTAAAAATTGTTTAAAGATTAAAACTGAAATTTTTAAAAGAATAAAACTGATTTTAAAGATTTTAAAACTGAAATTTTCAAAAAGAGAAAAACTGTTTTTTTCTTTCTTTTCAAAGATTTTAAAACTGAATTTTTAAAAAAGGATTAAAAACAGATTTTTTTTGGAAAAAAAAAAGAAGTAAAAACTGTTTTATGTTAAAAGTTTAAAAACTATTTTATGTTAAAGGTTTAAAAACTGTTTTATGTTTAAAGTTAAAAACTGATTTATTTATAAAGATTAAAACTGTTTATTTTAGAAATAAAAGAATTAAACTGAATTAGAATATAAAAACTGATTTTTGAATTAGAATATAAAAGCTGATTTTTGAAAAAGAATTAAAACTGATTTTATTTTAATTTTAAGATTAAAGAAAAAGGTTTAAACTTTAAGAAGATCAGATTTGTAGAAAGGAAAATCATATTTTTATATATAGAAAGTCGAGATAAAAATCATATTTTTATATATAGAAAGTCGAGATAAAAATCATATTTTTATGTATAGAAAGTCGAGATAAAAATCATATTTTTATGTATAGAAAGTCGAGATAAAAATCATATTTTTATGTATAGAAAAGTCGAGATAAAAATCATATTTTTATGTATAGAAAGTCGAGATAAAAATCATATTTTTATGTATAGAAAGTCGAGATAAAAATCATATTTTTATGTATAGAAAGTCGAGATAAAAATCATATTTTTATATATTGAATAGCATCGTAAAAATTCGATTTTTACATATGTAGAGGATACGGGCAACGAAGATGACGAAGATGCGATAGCGATGAAGTTTTCTATCAGTGAAGTGCCGTGGAGCTAGGATAGCTATATGTGAGAATTTCTCACCTTTCAATTAATTTCTTTTCTAGTTATATATATATACTAGGATGCAGACGGTGCTTAGTAGCACCCGACACCCGTCCACATACCATGGACTTGTTTGTTTGGTTGTGTAGTTGGTTAGATTATTTGATTGGGATTTGATTGATTGGTTGAATTGGAAATTGATTAAGATTGATGTGTGAATGGCGTGGGCCTTCACTAGTCCGGGGATAAGGCTAGGCCTTGTCCCGTTTCTAGTATCGTGCCGTTATGCCGCCGAAATTTTCTAAAATAAGTTAGAAAAATAAAAATAGCATTTTATTTAAAGAATGAACTGAATAGAAATTCATATGTTAAAATAAAATGTTTTATCGTTAAAAATATAATTTTTAACGTGAATGGGAATAAATAAATATTCATTTACAAACCTGACGGTTTGTTTATGTACACCTATTTGAAGGACGTTGATTGGGTCGATAAATTTTACACATCGCCTAACTGCACAAATAAAATATGTGTTTGATTGTTTGAAACCCCACACGGGTGTTGGGATGAAATTTGAAGTTCACTCATCCTGATTGAGTAAATATGTCGATCGATTGATTGACAGGCTGTTATAAGCGTTAGATATCTATATTTGATGCTTTTACAGTGTAGTGCACTTTGGTTGATGGTTGATTATTTTCAATGTTATTATATACATGTGTTGTATGAAAATCCATATAATTAATTTTATATGGTAATTGATTGGGCCTCATTCCAATTTGAAAAATAAAGAATATTATAAAATAAAAGTTCATGTGTTGACAGTACTCATTCATTGAGATTGGTCATGTGTTGAACAAAATATTTTGATAATAACAACTATTTTGAAAAAGAAATATTTGAAATAGAATATTTGAAAATAGAAATTTATGAAGCCGTGTTGATTAGATTGACGCCATTTTGACGTGAACGATATTTATATCGATTTTAAACGATTTCGAAATGAATTGAATTGAAAACGATTTCGAAATGAATTGAATTGAAAACGATTTCGAAATAAATTGAATTGAAAACGATTTCGAAATGAATTGAATTGAAAACGATTTCGAAATGAATTGAATTGAAAACGATTTCGAAGTGAATTGAATTGAAAACGATTTCGAAGTGAATTGAATTGAAAGTGATTTCGAAGTGAATTGAATTGAAAACGATTTCGAAATGAATTGAATTGAAAACGAATTGAAATGAATTCAAATTGAATTGAAATTTGAATTGAATAGAAATGAATTTTGAAACGAATTTATAAAGAAGAATTCAATTTTGATTTGAATTGAAAAGGAGGTTGAAATTGCTTTTGAAACGAATTTAAAACTATTTATATAATTCGTTTTAAATAGGAATCGACGAAGTATATATTATATATATATTATATATATAATATAATGGCCTGAATAGAACGCGCCGCGCCGCGGCAGTTCGTGAATTTCGACCATTTATTTCAAACGGACATTGCGGGAGATCCGACCGTCGGATTCTCCTAAAACCGGAACCGTTGGGTTCGTATCGAAAAGAGCTTCCTAATGAATGTTAGAAATTTGAAATCTAACGGTTGGATTTGGAATTATGTCCAAATCAAATTCGAAAAAGGTCGCTGTAAGTGCAGTTCGATGGCCATTGTTGGAAATCGACTGTACGGGCCTTGATAAAATTATTAAAAATAGTAATAATTTGTGTAAAATCATAAGAAATGATTTGTGAAAGAATTGGGATGAAAAACTCCATATTTGAAAAGATAAAAATAGATTTTTATCGAAATGAACTAGTTTTGAACTAGAATTATAATTCTATTTATTTTTAAATAAATAAATTGAATTCGAAAAGGGTTTTAAAAATAACCAAAATTTCCAATGATTGCATTGGAGTGGATTTGAATCGAAATTGTCTTCGGAATATTTCGATGTTGGAATTCGTGATTATACAGGTGTTGTTATGGAAATTTGAAAGATATATATTGATATCGTTATTTCCAATACGACATTTGTTAGTCGTAGAATTCGATATTGAATATAAGCCGATATATATTTTCTATTCAGAGCCTTGTATTGAATATCGAATGTGATTTGGGTTTGTCGTGAATGGTGTCTTCACTAACACTGTTCTTGAACCCAGTTGAGAAAAGATTAAATCTTTTTATTTAGATTTAATGAAGTGTACCAATTAAATGATATTTAATTGGAATTGAATTGGTATTGATTTTTGGGTTTATCGTGAACAGTGTTTTAAATAACACTTGTTCTTTAACCCGATAATTAATGGAATGTGATTTGGGTTTGTCGTGAATGGTGTCTTCACTAACACTGTTCTTGAACCCAGTTGAGAAAAGATTAAATCTTTTTATTTAGATTTAATGAAGTGTACCAATTAAATGACATTTAATTGGAATTGAATTGGTATTGATTTTTGGGTTTATCGTGAACAGTGTTTTAAATAACACTTGTTCTTTAACCCGATAATTAATGGAATGTGATTTGGGTTTGTCGTGAATGGTGTCTTCACTAACACTGTTCTTGAACCCAGTTGAGAAAAGATTAAATCTTTTTATTTAGATTTAATGAAGTGTACCAATTAAATGATATTTAATTGGAATTGAATTGGTATTGATTTTTGGGTTTATCGTGAACAGTGTTTTAAATAACACTTGTTCTTTAACCCGATAATTAATGGAATGTGATTTGGGTTTGTCGTGAATGGTGTCTTCACTAACACTGTTCTTGAACCCAGTTGAGAAAAGATTAAATCTTTTTATTTAGATTTAATGAAGTGTACCAATTAAATGATATTTAATTGGAATTGAATTGGTATTGATTTTTGGGTTTATCGTGAACAGTGTTTTAAATAACACTTGTTCTTTAACCCGATAATTAATGGAATGTGATTTGGGTTTGTCGTGAATGGTGTCTTCACTAACACTGTTCTTGAACCCAGTTGAGAAAAGATTAAATCTTTTTATTTAGATTTAATGAAGTGTACCAATTAAATGATATTTAATTGGAATTGAATTGGTAATGATTTTTGGGTTTATCGTGAACAGTGTTTTAAATAACACTTGTTCTTTAACCCGATAATTAATGGAATGTGATTTTGGGTTTATCGTGAATCGTGTTTTAAATAACACTGATTCTTTAACCCAGATAATGATTAAAACTAAGTGGAGTTTTAATGAATCTTTAATTAGATTGAAAAGATCGAGAATGGAGTATCACCATTTTTGCTCCAGGCGATAGTTAAATCTTTAATTAGATTTGAATGTGAAATTTAGAAATTAACTGTCGGTTGGCCAAGCAGAATGGTTTTCTGGATATTGATCTGATGTTGGTTTCGGCCTTCGGGGTTAATATTCGGGGAATTATTCTCTTGATTAATTTACGGTTAGCGACTAATAAATTGGAATGAGGCGTATGTTGTGTTTGTGTAACACTTTTATAATATATACGCGAGTTATTCGGAAAGACCGGGTTTATCCCATTCTGAATAACTGATACGACGATAAGTCGAAGATGAAGACGATGGTCGAAGACCGGAAGTCTTCACGTCGTTTGGGTAATTACTGATGATCTTGATTGGGCTGTACACCCAAGAAGATGGAAACAGTTAGTGATCGTCCAGACGTACTTGGAGATCGATGGATATGCGGGGTACTAGGTGCCTCCGGTTTCGTTCAGACCCAGAACGGACTTGTAAATGGACTGTGTGTCTGACATCGGATTTCATTCTGTGTGACTGATATCGGTTGCATAGGATGGTTTGCCTGTGTGGCATGCTAAGATGCAAATGATCAAGGCTTCTGTTGAAAAGCAAAGTCTTGTGGTTGATGATCAAAGCACGACCTTTGTGACGTAGCTTTGTGTAACGTTTACCTCGCGTGTTTCACACCCGGTATGAACCAAAAACGGGAGACGGACCTCAGGGAGGGCCTGCGTTTCTTCCTAGCTAGAAGTGGCGTCAGTGGTTTTACACGCCCTGACGAGTTTGACTTATGTGGTTGTTGCTGTTGCGAGGCGCCTCGGATTGATCGGTCGTTCTCGAACCGATGGAGTCATTTAGTTGGCTCGTTTACGCCCCAAAGGGCGGGGAAACGTAGTGTTCAGGCATTTTAATCCACATCGGTGGACCGGCCCTGACGATCCAAGGGTCGATGCGCTCTGACCCTGTGGCTCGGGCTAGGCAGTCACGAAGTCGGTGAGGACTATCTTTTGCCTCGGTTCATAGACGGAAATCCAATTTCCAAATACGTGACATTTGCGGTTTTAATTGTAATCCTATATATGGCGACATAGTGGGATGGGGCGCTTATGCCGCCTATGATTGATACTTATGATTTGAAGTTGTTTTATACACTTATAATAGTATCAAATGATTTGTTTTAAAACGTATCAAGCATTCTTTGGCTGTTATAAGGGAAAACCCTATCCTCGACTGCGTTGCATTGTGTGATGGGACCTGGGTCTTATAACAGCTTCATTTTTCTTTATTTAGCATTGCGCTGTTTGTTTTATGCACTGGTATTCTTGGGAGGAAACCCGTTCCGTGTTATACGGCGTGGTCCCTTGATTTACCTAATGATTTAAAATAAAGATTAATAACTGCTTTAGTTCTCACACCAGTCCCATGACTGACCTGGAGTTTATTGTTTTAACCTAAACTCTGGGTGCCCCTATTTTGACACGGGCAGCTAGTAGTTTTGGTTTTGCAGATTTATATTCACAGGATCCTGGTTTACAGCTGGAACGATATCCGGAAAGCTTTGTATCCGTATATCTCATTCTAGTTGTGTATTGTATTATTTTCCGCTGCTATGTATTTAAATGTAATTTAAATCTCTGATACTTCTGTGTAATATTCATTTATACTCTGTATATTCTTGTAATCTGATGCATTGTTGTAATATACAATGAAATGTTCTTCTGTATGCGTTCTGCTGTGGTTTGTTCTCGAACTATCCGACGCTTTCCTTTACGGGGAAGTTGCGGGTCTTTACAGACGGAGATTCGTAGCTTCCTTGGATTGGCAGGTTATTAACGTCGGTTCATTAAAGATTTTTCTAAAATCGTCGTTCTACTCACCCATTTGACAAAGAAGGAAGTAAGATACACTTGGTCGGACAGGTGTGAAGCCTCATTCCAAAATCTTAAAGAACTTCTTTCTAATGCTCCCATTCTTGTTAACCCCGAGGGAAATCAAGATCTTGTTATTTATACCGATGCTAGCCTCATTGGATTAGGGGCTGTTCTCATGCAACGAGAACGTGTCATTGCCTATGCATCTATGCAATTAAAACCGGCTGAGACTCGATATGCAACTCATGATTTAGAGCTCGCCGCGGTTGTTTTCGCTCTTCGAATTTGGCGCCATTATCTTTTAGGGGAGAAATTTGCACTTTACACGGATCATAAGTCGCTCAAATATTTGTTTTCTCAGAAGGAACTCAATTTACGACAACAACGATAGATGGAGTTTCTTGCTTCTTATGGTCTATATATTCTTTACACACCCGGTAAAGGAAATTGCGTCGCCGATGCTCTTAGTCGGAAGCAACATGCAGTCTTTTCTATGATGTTATCTGAGTGGAAGGATCTTGAACTATTATCTTCGTGCGAGATTCGGAGTTGTCACTCCAACCCGGGTTCCACTCCCATAATATGTAACCTAATGGCTCATCCATCCCTTTTTGACCGTATCTATGAAGCACAAATGCAAGATCCAGATTAGTTTGTATCAGTCATAATCTTAGAAATAAATCTTGTATTGAAGAAAATGGTGACTATAGTCTTGATTCAAGAGGATCCGTTCGAAAATTCGGACGACTTATCGTTCCAATTCAAGATGATTTGTGCAAGACCGTTTTGGAGGATTCTCATCATTCTAAGTTCTCAATCCATCCCAGGAGTAGCAAAATATATGTGTACATGAAGCGACTCTATTATTGGGAGGGGATGAAACGAGATGTTGCTAACTTTGTTAGTTGTTGCACGACTTTCCAACTTGTGAAAGCCGAACATCAGAGGCCCGGTGGGTTGTTGCGACCATTAGAAATTCCCTTATGGAAGTGGGAAAATGTTTCCATGGATTTTATTGACGTACCCCGTTCTCGTCAAGGCCATGATAGTATATGGGTAATTGTGGATCATCTCACCAAATCCGTACACTTTTTACCCGTTCGATCTAATCGCACCACTTCTAACTAAGCTTTATGTTAAAGAGATCGTTCGACTACATGGAATCCCTCTTTCCATTGTAAGTGATCGTGATCCGTTGTTTACTAGCGGATTTTAGAAGAGTCTCCAAGGATCTTTGGAAACAAGGCTTGATCTTAGTACCGCCTATCATCCGCAAACTGATGGGCAAATGGAGCGGGTAAATCAAATTATTGAGGATCTCCTCCGCGCTTGCATACTTGAATTTGGAGGAAGTTGGGAGGACAACGTTCCCCTTGTGGAATTCTCATACAATAATAGTTATCAATCGAGTACTAGCATGGCGCCTTTTGAAGCCCTTTACGGAAGGCCATGCCGATCTCCTTCTTGTTGGCTCAAAACCAGAGAGAAATTAAATATAGGCCCTGATCTTGTTCAAGATGCCACGGAGAAAATTGAGCTTATTCGTCGCCGCATGAAAGAGGCTCAGATTCGGCAAAAGTCCTATGCCGATAACAAGAAAAGGAAGTTAGAATTTTCCGTGGGGGACTTGGTTTTTATTCGTGTATCACCCATGAAGAGTGTTATGCGATTTAGCAAATTGGGAAAATTAGCACCAAGATTTATCGATCCTTTTCCCATCACCGAGTGCATTGGGGTTGTTTCATATCGCGTGAAGCTACCGAATCACTTTTCTTCAATTCATAATGTGTTCCATGTTTCTCAACTATGGAGGAAATTAGGGAAATCTCATATTGCTATTGAGCATCATGTTCTTGAAGAAATAGAAATTTCGCCGAATCTTACCTACGAGCAACAACCCCTTCGAATTGTTGCCACAGAAGTAAAGAGCCTCCGTAATAAAGAAGTTCCCCTTGTTAAAGTCCAATGGTCCGCTAGTCCGAAGGATTGCTCGTGGGAAATTAAGGTGTCCATCGAGCGTTCTCATCCAGACCTATTCTCAAAAGGTGAATTTTCTTTGTATTCTTATTGGGAATTTGAAATTTTTATGGTTGTTACACTAGTAGTCTATTTTGAATAATTGCGAGGATGCAATTTCTTTAAGGAGGGAAGTCTGTAACAACCCGTAAAATTCACTACAAAATTATTTAAACTAATGTTTAAATATCGAAGCGATATATAAGTTTTGTGCCCAAAAAGGCAAATTTTTGTAAGTGATTGAATTTGGACTCGAAACCAATTCCATTGAGTTCGAAATGTCGTTCGCGACCTTTTTGACTATAAACATTGATATGTTTAGAGTAAGTGGAAAATTGGAACCTTTTAGTGGACTTGGTTTGGGTTAAGCTAGCCCCTAACCCAATGAAAGCCACTACATAGCCTCTCCACCTACCTCTCCTTATCATTTAACTCTTCATTCATTTTCTTAAGTAAATTCCTAAACCTAAGGGAAGAGGAAATTAATATTCCTAAGCTCCAATCTTAGGAAATCTTGGGTTAGTTTAGCTAATTAAAGGAGAAATCTAGGTAAGATCATCTCCATCCTCCTTTACTTGCTTCATCTTCCATTTTTGGGAATTTTTCTAAACCTAACTATTGGGATTGGTATATCTAGTTGCTTAGGTTGAGGATTTGTAAGCTTCATGCGAAGAGAGGTTGATTTGGCTTTGTTTTAATTCATCTCCTTGCATTCAACAATCAAAGGTGAGTTCACATGAAATCACATCTAAGCCTCAAGCATTTATGCTTGTAAAGTGTGTCATTGGCACTTATGTG
Organism: Allium sativum; assembly: GCA_030737875.1. NCBI lineage: Eukaryota > Viridiplantae > Streptophyta > Magnoliopsida > Asparagales > Amaryllidaceae > Allium > Allium sativum. Next base: position 301,744,743 of record CM060921.1, read on the forward strand.
TCGTGTGCATTTAGTTGTGTTGATTGGTTTTTGTTTCAACATTCTCCAATTTATGATTTTTGATTTCATTTCGATGATTTCATGTGTGAATCTTTGTCGTGTATTGAGTTTGGTGCTATAGAGTGTTTTGGCAAGCAATAGAGGCTCCATTTTCACTTAGAATACGTCATATACATTTGCCATTAATTCGAGCTCGTCCGAGAGCCGTTTGCACTTCATTCCTTAAGAAAATTAGCCCATGTTTCAGCTCAGACGTCTGTCCGGGAGGGGGACAGACGTCTGTCAATGTTTGGGGGAGAAAATAAATAATTGCATCAGGTCAGGTGTCTGACCAAAAATGGCCCGGCGTCTGTCCAAACTCTCGGGAAGCAGTTCTCCTGACAACAGACGTCTGTCCTGGAAGGGTCAGACGTCTGTTGGCATAAGACTGCTGTTGACCAGTGGAAACCACGGTCAATAGTTTAGGCCCATTCAGGCTCTTTCCCGGCCGAGTTTCGGCCCATTTTGACCTTTTTTGCGACTTTTCATTTTCCCTGCAGCACAGATTTTTGCAGTTCGGTTTTTATGGATTTTCGATTTATTAATTGTGAATGGGTTTTATAATCGATATTTACGAGATTTAAAATACGTTATTAAAATGTGGATTCTTCGTTCGATCGTTATTTCGATCGAAATTATACGAGATTTGCCGCTTGATACTATGTAAAAAGGTTTTATATTATTAGTAGATACCAAATTCTTTTACCAAAATGATTTACAATCTTACTTCATTATACAAAGATATTTTACGAAATTGTTTTATAAATCGTTTTCCAATCTACTAGTATATATTTTTATAAACCTTTTTCTCGATCGGATGAGGGATCTAATTAAATGCCTAAGTAAAAATAAGGACCATGACCCCTTGTGTTTGCTTTGACGGTTAATTCTTGGACTCGTTCGATTGAACATGGTCTTCATCTATTGAACTTTGGTCCAACTTTCTATGATTTCCTATGATTTATGATGTTTTCCTCTATCGGGGTCACGACCCGGATTCGTGGGGAGCTTCGGCTCAAACAAATGGGTTCGCTGCCTAGAGTTCGTATCTCATCTATGAACAGGCCTGGCTTTTTATGATGTTTTCTGGATTTCGAGTGATTTCTGGATTCTTGATGACTTTGATGCGATGTGCGTCAAATTGATTTATGTTTGGCATTTATTTGTCAATCCTTGTTGTTTTATGCTCTTATCTTGTCATGAGATTTATGGAGACTATATATATATATATATATATATATATATGTTGATATCATGAGTTGCATATTATTTATGAATTATCCTGCTTATTCCTATCATGCCATTTATGTTTCTTAATATTGCCTCATGTTATGAATGAGAATGATCCGTTTATTGTTTATTTTCTTAAATAATATTTGGGTCAATCCTAGTGTTACAGGTGCTTAGGTGACATTCCTGCTGGGACCTTATGATGACTTTTGGCTTGACTACTTATAGTTGCAGTCTTTTTGGATTATATGTAGCTGTCTACCTTTATGACATGTATCATTGTTACTGTGGGATTTGGTACATGCATCTATTATGTTTGGAGTTAGAGCGTCGTGTATGACCTCTAATTGATGTAAACACTCATGGTGTTATATTCATATCAGTCTATTTGCTTATGATGTGAATATCTGTGACTGTGTGTGTTATATTCTTCTGTATGTGTTCTGAGGCTATTATGTCGTTGTGTAGATGCCCTTCGCCTGGAATGGTCATGTCGAAATTTTTTGGTACGGCCGTGCCATTTGACATTACTTTCTAAGCAAGAGTAAATATATTAACGGTCGCTCCTAACCAACCTTATTCTCCGCTGTGGACGACGACATTTCACATGAAATGAACTTGACTATGGCTGGTATAGCGGCAGGGCGTTACATCACGACCTATCGCGACGTTTCTAGTTCGTTTTATATTTATATATAAACTATACTTTCATTCGTCGTTAAATAAACGAATTATATATTATAAATCTGTTCATAATTCCAAATTAATATTTAAAATAACAAAATATATCAAATACTTAACTACCAAAAATGCTGGACGTTACATGTTTACCAAGTGTCATGAGGGAAAAAGAGATTTTGTAAAATATCCCTGTAGAGATATTTTAAAGAAAGTATATGCAAAGGATTCAATTAATTAAATATTAATTAAAAAGGGCCTATGTTGTTTGGTTGAGTTTTGAAATGAAATTTTCGTTGATTGTTTATTCTTTGATAGTTAAATAACCGACTATAAAAGTATTGACCAATTTAATATTATCGTTGTCAGTATGGGGAGACCCGGACTAGATTTATTATCTGAAAACCACTTTGTATAGGCATAAGTGTTGTGAATTAGATTATATTGAAGATAAACGAAGAAGGAGTAAATTGTAAGGGCTATTTTTGTTAATCTTAGGTAAAAATTGACTAAGATGGATTAATAGGAAATAGTGCATTCGATTTCGTTCAGCCCCAGAACGAACTTGTATGGACGGATGTCTGGTAGTTTATTTTCAATAATCACGTGCGTTGTTTTTTACAAATATCGAGAATGGTGGCGGAGAAGGAAACTTCTTTAGCTTAACACCCAGAGAATATTTATGCAAATCCAGTAGTGATTTGCAGATCTGACAATGTGGCATTCAAAGCTGAATGTCATGTCTCTAAGAGGTAATTGTGTCCTCGGGCCTCATCAACCGAGAAATGACTGAAATCGGGTAGGCAGCAGGGCTATGTTGGTCATACCCATTAGGGTATATCATCACTAGATCTATAGAAATCGATTGTCCCTTTTGTATGCTTCAGAATGAGAATGGTTGGATGACCTACAACCGTGGTGATGAAATATTCGATACACTCAAGTTGAGTGAGTGGTCTGTTAGGGAATGCGGAATGGATCGTTAAGGCAAAAGCTGACACTATAGGGGGTGATAGTGTTTTCAAGGAATTTTAGAAAATCTAAAACTTATACCATATACTATGTGAATAACACATCACATAGATAATCACAGACACAGAATCAAACACAAATACAAAAATAAACAAAAATAAAATATAGAAAAGGAAAGAACACACCGGATTTTATACTGGTTCGGATTGCTCCTACGTCCAGTCCCCCGCAACGCTGGATTGCGCAGAGTTTTATTACTATCAATATCCAATTACAATCCCCTTGATTTCATGGCTACAAGGTTATCACTGTTTCCACCACCGTTGATTTCCCGGCTACAAGGTTAACACCGTTTCCTTCCTTGATTTCACGGCTACAAGGAACACACCATTTCAAAACTATCACAAAACTATCCCAAATGATTACAACTGCCCTATAACTCTTCAATAACACTTCAATTCCGAGAGTAACGAGTGAGAAGAGAAGAAGTTTTATGTATTTAGAATAGAAATTGGCAGAGTATAAGTGTAGAAATCATAAAAATCTGAAATAATAATGGAGGAATGCAAAGGGATGAAGATAGAGAAGAAGAATGATTAAAAAGTTCAAAATCAACCCCTATTTATAAGATTTGAAAGTTTGCAATGCTTCTGGAACATTACAAATGGTGAAATGACATTTCCTTTCAAAACTGAAAATATGACAATTGTATGTCGATATCCCCACATATGTATGTCGACATAGGTGTTTCAAAATTTGAAATTTGAACATTTTTCAAGTGTTTTAATATATATATAATTCTGGAAATTCTTCAATTAAAACATAGTGATATAAATAAGTATTGTAAAGTATAAAATCATATGAAATCATAAATATAAATAATAGAAACATATTTATAAAATTATAAAGTTTAAAACTACATAAATATAAAAGTATAAAGGTATATAACTTATATAAATATGTATAAACTTTGAAACTCAAGTTTAAAATCAAAGGTAAGATTAAAAAAAATTTAATTAAAATTAGAATTAGAATTTTGAAAATAAAATTTGAAAACCAGAATTTATAAAACAGAATTTGAATTTGAATCTGGAGTGCTATTCAGAGTCTTACATATAAACTACTCTATTACTATATTTATCTTGAACTTCTTGAACTCTTGATTTCTTAATTGATCATGAGTCTTGAATCTTCTCTGAATTCTGAATCTCTATAACTCTAAAAATGTACAGTCTTCAGTGTTAATTCCTGTATACAAATCCTGCTTATATGTATATATGTTCTAGATATAGATGTTAGTATATATTTTATAATCAATTAATTTTGAAATAAGGTTGTTGTCATCAAAACTCCATTCTCCAACAATCTCCCCCTTTTTGATGATGACAACCTTAGTTTATAAAATATTCATACCTATTGATGTTGAATCCTTCTAATACTCTAATACTCCCCCTGTCAAAATGAATCCTATATATTCTACTTAAACTAAGTCTATATTTTATAATTTCCCCCCAATTGGCATTATCAAAAAGAAATTCTAAAAATACTCCTTCTAAATCCTATATTTATCTATACACATCCTATTCTAAAGTAAATTACTCTCCCTGAATCCTAAATCTATCTATATATGTCCTATAAACATAAAGTACTCCCCTAAATTCATGGCTATACAATAATTAATACTAAGTATATAAACAAATCAATCCAAATATCATAATTACATATGTTTTAAGTCATATATACAAGCAAGCAAACCATTCTAAGTAATATCTACATATGTTTTAATATATACAAGTTTCAAGTCAAACAATTCAAACTATTCAAACTAGTCAATACATAAATTCAAACAAATTCAACCAAATCAAACCAATTAAATCATACCAAACAATCAAACGTTTCTTGGGACTTCTACCCAACCGTCTTCTCCAAAGATAGGATCCTTCTTGATGACCTCCCAATCTTCATCTTCTTTTGGTGGTGGTGCCTTAGCGAGATTATTATCTTTATCTCTGAAAAGAGAGGAGATTAACCAACATATGGCATCAAAGTGCTTCTCTTTTTGTTCAAACATGGTTATTCGGCATAATTCAAGATGACGCTAGTTTTGTAGTATTATAGAGAGGATGTTCCTAAAGGAATTTAATGTCTCTTCAAGAATTTCACTAAAGTTATGAATTGGATTTGCCATAGTTTTGATAAGAATTGAATAGAGATGAAGGAGAAATATATTGAATTTGTTCTGGAGGTAATAGGCTTAAATAGGTCTGAAATTCCTTGGATTGAATGGACATAAGGTAATTATTTTAATTTTAAATTTTGAAACAATTTGAAAAACTAATAGTTATATGTCAATATAGTCAACTACGTATGTCGACATACTTGTTAAAATATTTGAAAATTCTCAAAAATTAACCTTTTGTTCTTATATTATATTATATTTAATTCCAAAAATTTTATAGCGACTTAAAGAAGATTTATCATAAATAAAATTCCATTCCTTACTTCTTAAAAAGCAAATACATCCAACTAGTTAAGACACACTAAATACGAGATTTGAAAGCAAATACTAAAGATAACTTAAACTCGATAGGCTAGTTTTCAGCAGATGATGAGGAGAAAGATGAAATTCCAAGTTTTTTCCTATCTTGCTCATGAACTTAGTCATTTTGTTAAAACTCTTTTTGAGCTTCTTTTGATTTTTGATTGTCTTTACTTGATTTTGAACAATCATCTCTCTGGAAATGGTTCTATTGTTGGTTTGACACTCAAAACTTTCCAAAGAAGTTTCTTTTTCTTCTTTGATTTCCATAGGCTCTTATTTTTATTTCATTCGAGCTTGTTTGTCTTCGAATGTCTCATATGGCTTGAAAGGGAGAGGAAATTGCATAAGGTGAATGCTTGTGGAGACAAACAACTTTTGTGACACAAATTCTTCTCCATGAAGATCAACTCCGAAAAACTTGAAAATACGAGTGAGATAAACTCTATAATAAAGAGTGTTCTTTCTTGTTGATGTTTCTATGGGCTTGAAATATTTTAAGATCATGTCGGCCCAATTGATGTTATATCCACCAATAATAGCAAAGAGTGTTTTTGGACCTTGAGAGTTGGGTTTTAAAATTTTCGAAATGAGGAGCGATGGTATGTTGAAGGAGAAGGTTTCTGATTCTTGTTTTTAGGAAGAAAAAGCGATTTTTGAATTCCATGTGAGCATCGCTTTCAAATATGTCGTGATAAGTTTCTAAATCGATTTCATCAATTTTAATATCCAAAAAATTTGAGCCTGTGCTTCTACAATTCAAGATATTGCCCAAGATTTCGCAATCTAGAACAATCTGAGTGTCTTTGATGCTATTCCAAATTTAATCTTCATTTCCTTCGTAAAAACCGTGATTAATATTTGCATAGAACATTTTGACAAGCTTCGGGTAACACACTTCATCATTATCCCAAGAGTCAATTAGCTTAACTCTTCATTGTGATTGAAAAGAGAAATAAGATCATAGGATGGAAAGTCTCCAAAAATGGCAAAAGCACCTGTATTGACTTTTGCATTTGCTAAATAGTCAACAAAGGTTTTGATTGCCTCTTTATCATTGTGGAGATAACCTTTTATGGTTTTGGTTCGTTTCAATTTCTAAGATGAACTTGAGGAAGCCATTGAAATATTTGTTCTAAAGAGTACAGATATGAAGAATATAGATATATATTTTGAACAAGAGATATAGAGAGAATAGATGTATAAATAGAAATTGAATGGATATGAATTGAATAGGCACAACTTTTCAGAAATCAATGACACCTTTTCAGATCTTGGGAGTTGGTGAAAAGTTAGAGGGAAGTTTGAAAGTTAAAACCTTTGAAATTCAAATTTTGAATTTCAATTTAAAAGCTGATATGTCGACATATAGACATATGTATGTCGACATACATGCTTATTTTCAAAGGACATATGATCATTGTGACTTTTGGTTTAAATTATCAATTTATATTTCAGGTTTAACTATTTCCTGAAATAATACTAATCCTAGCAAACATCCAAAATTTATTTTATTATTATTTTATTAATTATTATTATTTTGAATTTTAAATTTCAATTTTGAGTTTTAAAGTTTAATTTTCAAATTCAAAATAAAGTAAACAATCAAAGCATCCATTCAACCAAAAGAAATTTAAAAATTAATTATGGAGTACCCGGTTTTCTGATTCATTTCTTTGATATTTTTTGAATTCTGAATTGCTATGAAACATAGCTTTGTATTTCGGGTTTCTGGCTCTTCATCACTTGATGATGAATCTAAATCATCTAGAGTTGCTGCGTATGCTCTCTTTCTTTTCTTTGATGAATTGCTATTGTCCGTTTGTTAAATCGATTTATGTGGATATGGACACATTCTCTTCATATGGCCTTGTTTATTACAGTTATAACATCGATTATCATTTCTTCCTGAACTTCCTTGGTTATTACTTTGAAAATTATTTCTCTTTCTGTGTCTCAAAATTTTTCTGAAATATCTTGTCATTAAGGTTGTCTCTTCATCATCTTCACGGCTCGAGTCAAAATCATTTGTTGTTACTTTAAATGCTATGGATTTCTTTTCAATTGGCTTTTTTTCCTTTTTTATGTAATTGAACTTCAAAAGACATCAGATTTCCGATTAACTCCTCAATCCTTATCTCAGTAACATTGTGGGCTTCTTCAATCGCCAATGTTTTCTGATCCCATTTCGAAGTCAATGAACTCATATTTTTCTGGCTTGGTCTTCTTTTGAGTAAATTTTTCCAAGTGTTATTAGTGAATGCATTATCTCTTGAAATCTGCAATACATATCGGAGATAAATTCATTCTCATTCTTTTTGAAAAACTCAAACTGGTTAATTAACATTAATATCTTTGTTTGTTTAACTTTACTAGTTCCTTCATGAGTATATTGTAAAGTTCTCCAAATCTCATAAGTAGTTTTGCATACTGACACTCTATTAAACTCATTCCTATCTAATTAACAGAACAACATATTCATGGTTTTAGAATTGCTTTGTGCAGTAGCCTTTTGTTCATTAGTCCATTGTGAAAAGTTAGTTGGGTTCTACATATTCAGTCTGTGTGATATTCCATGTGTCTAATCCTACTGATTGTAAATATATTTTCATTCTACATGCCCAATATGAATAATTACTATAATTAAACAGTGGTGGTCTAACAGTGGACCGACCCTCTATAAAAGAACTATTCTTACCAGTGTTGTTTGCCATTTAATACTTTCAAAAATCAAATTATGAACTTTTTGAAAGACCTTGCTCTGATACCAATTGTTTAAGAATGCAGAATGGATCATTAAGGCAAAAACTAACATTAAAGGGGGATGAATAGTGTTTTCAAGGAATTTAAGAAATTCTAAAACTTATATGATCTAGTATATGAATAACACACCATAGAGATAATCACAAACGCATAATCAAACACAAAAACAAACAAATATAAAATGCAGAAAAGGAAAGAACACATCGGATTTTATACTGGTTCAGATTGCTCCTACGTCTAGCCCACCGCAACGCTAGATTAAGTAGAGTTTTATTACTATCAATATCCAATTAAAATCCTCTTGATTTCGCGGCTACAAGGTTAACACCGTTTCCACCACCGTTGATTTCCCGACTACAAGGTTAACACCATTTCCTTCCTTGATTTCATGCCTACACGGAACACACTGCTTCCAAACTATCCCAAAACAATCCCAAATGATTACAACAGCCCTATAACTCTTCAATAGTACTTCAATTTAGAGAGTAATGAGCAGAGAGTGAGAAGAGAAGAAGTCTTATGTATTTAGAATAGAAATTGGTAGAGTATAAGTGTAGAAATCAAAACAATATGAAATAATAATGGAAGAATGAAAAGGGATGAAGATAAAGAAGAAGAATGAATAGAAAATTCGAAATTAACCCTTATTTATAAGATTTGAAAGGTTGCAACGCTTCTGGAATGTTACAAATGGTGAAAAGACACTTCCTTTCAGAACTGAAAATATGACAGTTGTATGTCGACATCCCCACATATGTATGTCGACATATGTGTTTCAAAATTTGAACATTTTTCAAGTGTTTTAATATATATAATTATGAAAATTATTGAGTTAAAACATAGTGATATAAATAAGTATTATAAAGTATAGAATCATATGAAATCATAAATATAAATTATATAAACATATTTATAAAATTATAAAGTTTAAAACTATATAAATATAGAAGTATATAACTTATATAATATTTGTAAACTTATAAACTTTGAAACTCAAGTTTAAAATCAAAGATAAGATAAAAAAACTTATTTAAAAATAGAATTTGAATTTTGAAAATAAAATCTAAAAATTAAAATTTAAAATTTAAAAAACAGAATTTTAATTTGAACCTGGAGTGTTATTCAGAGTCTTACATATAAAATAGACTCTATTACTATATTTGTCTTGAACTTCTTGAACTCTTGACTTGTTGATTACTCATGAGTCTTGAATCTTCTCTGAATCTCTAGAACTCTAAAACTGTACAGTCTTCAGTATTAATTCCTGTATACAAATCCTGCATATATGTGTATATATATATATATATATATATTCTAGATAGAGATGTTAGTATGTATTTTATAATCAACTAATATTGAAATAAGGTTGTTGTCATCAAAAGTCCATTCTCCAACATGGTCGATTCTGTATGGCCGGGTTGCAAGATGTTCTTGTTGAATCCCAGTGTTTATCTCTAGAGGACACTAATTGGAAGGTAGTTCCATACCTTGTCATATGGAAATCCAAACTCCAAAATGAACAGTACGATTTTAGTTGTAAACCAGTTATGTTGAAAAGTGAGATGCAAGCTTTTTGGCTATATTCCTATTTTATTTGTGGATTGATAAACACTATTATAGTATCAAATGATTTTATAATAAAAAAATGATTTGGGAATCGTAAGGTAAAAACACGTGCCATATTTATGTGTGGTCGTGTCATACGAATTATTCCATTCTTTTAAAAGGATTTTATAAATTTAAGCAAGTTGTTTGGAGTTTACTCACCCCAGTCTCATGACTGACCCAGAGCTTATTTTGTTCGTTTTCCCTTAAACTCTTGGGTGCCCAAATTTTTATTGGCAGTTAAGTAGTTCAGGTTCTTATAGTTGCATTAAGAGGAGCTTGGAGTAGGAGGCTTCCCCGTTTGCTATTTAGTATTTATTTTTCAATGTATCATATATATGTTGTACTCTGATGAATGTTATGTATATACAGTTACTGTTCTAATTTTAAAAATTTATATATTATATTTTATTCCACTACGATTTGTAAGATTTTGTGTATTGTTGTTGTATTCTTTTATCTCTTTTTTTCTTTAACACAAATGATCCAGTATTTTTGGTACTTGAATAGTTGACATGTTATATAGTGGACAAATTTATGTCGATTTTCTAGGTCGAAAATTTCACGGGCCTTTACATTTGGTATCAAAGCTTAGGTTGAGCGAATACCTTAGCTTTGGCGGGGATTACTCACTAGAGATAGGGTCAGTAATACCCTAGAATGAGTTTGAGTGTATATATATGAGCGTGTATTTGTTAATTGATATAAAAATTGTTTTAATTGTGTTGGTTTGTCGGTGGAGTAGTTTACGGGTTTTGGTCGAAATGTGGGATGCCATAAAGCCGATAAAAGTTTCTAAACACTTAAACTGGTAAATTAACATAATATTGTTTTAAAATGGGTAATGGAATAATTTTGTCCAAAGTTATATTTTGATATAGAAGTAATAAATTTCTGAAGTTATTAAAATATATGGATGTGTTGCTTATAATCAAATGAAAATATACAAAAATGGAATGATAAGGATAATATATATAAATGAGATAAAATAAAATTGTATTCAAACCAGAAATTTGGAATTTAAATCCCGGAAAGTCGAAAAAAATATTTTCTAAAGTATATAAAGTAATATAACATTACTTTGAAAAAATTCTTGAATAGAAATATTTTTGAATGGATTTTGAAAGTAATAAAGCACTGAACTTACTTCAATCGCTAGAAAATAATTCTAATAATGACCTTTAGCATCATTTGTATTCGTTTTTGAGTTTCTAAGTGATGGATTGCTACTATAGTAAAATTTCTAATGGAAATTTGTTTGAGAAAACAAATGTTTTGAATTGCAACGATTATATATATTTTTATCTATTTATTTATAGGATTACCAAACTGATTTAGAATAGAAACCTAGAGTTTGAATTCTAGAATTTAAATTTAACTTATGCAAGTTAAATAGATTGAAATCGTAAAATGGAATCTAATGGATTAAAATTTAAGTTAAGTTGAATAAAATTGAATTGGGTTAGAATATCGAGTGGAATTTAATATAGAAAATTGAGCTGTAAATGAATTTATAACGTAGTTGTGAATTTTGGATGGAGTATTGGATGATTTTGGATAATCGAAGTTTTCAAGTTAAGTTTAAAAATTTATCTTAATTTATGTTAAAATATAAGAGGATGGGGTCGAAATTAGTTAGTAAAACGAAGTTTGAACGTTTAATTAAAATTTAATTAAAAATGAGTTCGTCGCGTCGCGGTATTTTGTAATTTTACATTTTGTGTAATGACCCGCATTGGCAGAGGTATTTTAATTAATTTATTTAATTATTTATAAAGTGATTAAAAGGGTTTATTGGTCGTGGAATAAAATAATGGTGAATATTTAATTTAAATAATAAATTAAATAATATATTTAATTCTGAAATAATCAGAATTGGCTGAAATGGCGATATGGTGTGAACTGGATCATCTGTGATATTTAATTCAGTGTAAAATTGAATTAAAATAATGAATATATTCAATCGACGTCAGTTTGAACGTATAATTATATTATAATTAAAATTGAGCTTGAAATGGCGCTGCAGTTCGCTATTTGGCGATTTGAACTTCAACTGAATGTACAGGATTCGTTTTAAGCTCTATTTCTGTGAAACAAGAAACGTGTGGAGCTGGTGGAGTATATCTTTCTAGTGGAAGAGAAAAATCGGGATTTCGTCGTGTAGATTTTGATTTATGTCCAAATCAAATTTTAGAAAAGTCGCTGTGGAATTCCTTTATAATTTATAAAGGAATTATTTATATTTTAAAAAGGGAATTTCAAAATAAATCGAATATCGATTTAATCGGGATTTGAAATATCAAGTTATAAATGCCAGTAGAGCTGTATGGTATTCCACTGTGAATATAGACGATAATATTTATTTTTAAATATTAAATTTAATTATATTTAAATATATTTATATATTTAAATAGGCTATTTAGAGCGTTAAAAATAGCCAATTTTGCAAACGAAGTCGGAATTCGACGAAACCAGTTTTGTTGGATCCGCAATATCAAATAGTTGTTAGATTTCCAGTTTCGTGATTTTTAGAGTCACTGTGTGGCCGTACGGATTTTTAGAGTAGAAAACAATCAGTATTTTGACAGTTAAAAATACACTGTGTGACCATACGGAGTCGGAATTCGACGAAACCAGTTTCGTTGGGACCGTAATGTCGAGCTCTAGCTACATGTCCAGTTTGGTGATTTTTGGGTATCACATGTGACTACAGGAATTTTTAGAGTGCGAAATCAAGTATAAATAAATATAAAAATCAAATTGTGAATATTCCTCCCATTTTTTCTATGATCCGACAGAGGCCACACAACCTCTCTTCTCAGCCACGAACGAAACCAACCATCACTACAACTATATATAACGCCACTAGGTGTTCACAGTAAAATTTCACACACCAAAAACCAAAGTAAAATCCAAAGAAAATTCGTTAAATCAAAATAGAGTTGGATTCAGAATCCCTGTGAGTAGTTCTTCGACTTGGCGTGAGTTGTGTGGGGTGCGACTTGCATTCGCTGGAGCTCAAAAATGTCCAGTGGACTTAGGGTTTGGTATATCTTGGATTTGGGGAAATCGAATTAAGAAAGGAAGCTCGTTTTGGGTTTATGGTTGAAATGGATTCATGCTCGCAGATTCTTGAGGGCTTCGGTGGTATAAGATGTCGGAACTGGACCGGCGACGGACGTGAAGGAGGAGCATCGAGTGGGGTACTTAGGGTATGGCTGCGAAGAGATCGAGATGAGGAGTAGATTGTTGATTTTTGTTGTGATGTTAGTGACGAAACGAAGGAGCAGTTGAAGATCAAAGCTTGGATGTTTGCTGTGTTTATCTGGAGGATGGAAATTCGGTTTAGTCGATGGGGAAGAAGGATTGTGTGGGCTCGGATGTACACGTAGTGGGCTGGGGTATAATACGGTATTGGGCCGGAGGGAAAAGGGTAAGGCCCGTTATTTAATTAAATCCAGGTTTAATTAATTTAAAATTTGCATTCAAACTTTAAAAGAGTGTAACTTAGTCATATTAAATCAGAAATTCGAACCGTCAGTCACGTTAGGATCGTATGGACGGACACTACACCATGGAGCTGACTGGGAGTGAATCCGAGCTCGTTACAATTTATGGCGAAATAAATTGTCCAACTGAATCAAATAACGCAAACCGTTATTTAATGGTTAACGCGCCAATGTGAGTAAATCTCACTAACTCTGAAACAGTTTATAATTTCATGTTGTATTTTTAGAACTGTTAAATATTGGCTGATTGACTGTATGTTGACTGTTTGATTGAACTGCTAGTCAGTTAGTTGATTTCTATATTTGATTCGGTTTAACATAATGTATCATATAGAACTGAAAGTGATGTTATCTATATTAGTTAACATCTGTGATGCAGGGAACAGGTTGGAGGAATCCAACTGGATTCCTCAACATTTATTTTACTGTTTTTCATATATTGTGATATATGGTGTGTTATATAATCAGTTATGGATTTTGTGTGTTGGAATGATGCTGATCATTGTTATTCGATATTGTAAATATCATAAAGACCCTAGGATGTAAAAATAATTATTTCAATGTATATTGAAATAAAGGGAGTTTATAAAATCAACATATTTTATAAAAGGAAATATTTCGAAAGGAAATAAAAAGGGAAAAATGTTTTCTAAACGAATAGAGTTTTATAAAAGGGGAAATCATTTGTAAAGTGAAGAACTATTACTAAAAGTAAATCTTTATAAATGAATAGTTTATTCAGAATAAAGGAGCTAATCGATGTTAGTTAATCGATTAGAGTTAAAGTTAAAAGGAGTTAATCGATGTTAGTTAATCGATTAGAGTTAAAGTAAAAGGAGTTAATCGATGTTAGTTTAATCGATTAGAGTTAAAGTAAAAGGAGTTAATCGATGTTAGTTAATCGATTAGTGATAAAGTAAAAGGAGTTAATCGATGTTAGTTAATCGATTAGAGTTAAAGTAAAAGGAGTTAATAGAATATAGTTTATTCGAATAAAGTTAGTAAATCGAATATAGTTTATTCGAAAGGGGTATGGTTGAGGACGTCAATCGGTGATTTGATGGATTTGACGATGTGGCATTCAAAGTGAATCTGATGTGATGATAAAGCGTAGCTTCTAGCCTCATCAACCGGTAAATGACAGAAATCGGGCAGGCAGCATGGCTAAGTCGGTCGCACCGAAGTAGGGTGTATAATCACCTGATCTAGAGTTTCATTTACTTCTAAAAATCTATTGTTGATGCTGTCCCATTCAGGAAACGGTTGCTGATCCCAGCCGTTGGTGATATACATTCGATGCGCTCAAGTGAAATGAGTGGTCGGTCATGTGTGGCCAGGTTGCAAGATGTTCTTGTTGAACCCAGTGTATTCCTCTCTAGAGGTACACGAGCGATAGGTGGTTCCATACCTTGTCATAGTTGGAAATCCATTACCCAATTCGTGCTTGCGGTTTTGATTGTATACTATATGTGTAGAACGTGAGATGAATGCGTTCTACTAGATGATTATTATAGTTGTGGTTGATAGACATTATTATAATATCAAAAGGTTTTTGATATAAAGATAATTTGGATTCTCATAAGGGAAAAACCCGTTCCGTTATGCGGCGTGGTATTATGAGATATCGTTTACTTGTTCGAACTGTTTTTAAACTGTTTTACTCATACCAGTCCCATGACTTACCCGGAGTTTACTTTGTTGTTTTCCCTAAACTCTTGGGTGCCTAAATTTGTATGGGCAGTCAAGTAGTCGGGGTTTTACAGATATAGTTGGAGAGCTGGAGCAGGAGGTTTCAGGATCATATAGCTATAGTTATTTCCGCTGTGTTGTAAGTGCTATACTTTGATAATGATGTATATTCAAATACAGATGTATATTTCAAAGTTATGTTACGTATATTATATGTTATTCGTTCCGCTGTGAGATTCGTGTTACTCTGATGTTGTGTTCTTCTTCTTCTATTCTAATTTTCTATCTTATCTTTCCTCACCCTCTAATTTCTTTCACTAATTACCAGGATTTTTCGATGTTTTGGTTATCGACATCGTGTTTATGTCGATAACCAAAGTCGCTAAAAATCCGGGTCATTACAGTTGGTATCAGAGCTTAAGTTAAGAATTACTTGGCTCTGTGGCGTGACTCGGTAGAGATAGGGTTAGTAATACCCTAGACTGAGATTGAGTGTATATATACGAGTGAACGTATTTGTTATTGATATAATTTTTTTTTATATTGTGGAGATTTATTGGTTGAGTCGTTTATGAGTTCTGGTCGATCAGTTTGATCCACTGTATCGGTAGGGATTTTGTAAACACTTGAATACGATGAACCATCATTGTATGTTTTGAAAAGAGGGTAAACGAAATAGTTTACCCAACGTATATTTTGAATATATTGGATATATTGGTTGTTATTATAATCGAGTAAGATTATAAATTAAATGGTTATGTAAATAACCAATCAGAATTCATATAAGTGAAATGCATGAAATCAGATGAGTTAAATCTGAAATTTAAACCAGAAATTGAGTTAAAATTCTGGAGAATTGGATAAGTGTTGTAAATGAATTTGGATTAAAAATAAGGAAAATTTAAGATCTTGGGAGATTTTAAATTGTTTTACAAGCAGTGTGAATTATATTTTGAAATGAATTTCAAAGTGGAAATGTTTAGAAATGGTTTTATAGTATTGAACTCACTTCGATCGCTGGAAAATAGATTCTGATGATGACAGCTGCATCATTAGTATTCATTTTCGAGTTGTAAGTGACGAATTACTACCAGAGATACTGTTTTGAATTTGTTTTGGGAAAGACAAGTGTGTTGAATTCAGAATAGAATTTAAAAAAAATAGAATTTGAACTTTTAAATAGATTTGAAATATTAACTTGTTTAAAAGAAATAAAACAAGAAGTTCCTTTATAAATGAAGTTTATAAATAGTTCTTTTATAAACGAAGTTTATAAATGAAGTGGGAAGAATTATCATTGGGTAATTCAGAAAAAAAAATATACAAGTGTGAAATTGAAAGGGAAATCTATTTTCCAAAGGTAGAAATATCGATTTCAAAAGGAATGAAAATCGAGACTTATGTAAAGAATGAATAAGGAAAGTTTGAAAAGGAATTTGAATAAAGGAAGTTCAAACATAGGATTTGAATATAGAAATTCAAATGAGATTTGAATAAAGAGGATTTAAATAATGGAAAATTGAATATAGAATTCATATAGAGTAATAATGGAATTTGAATATAGAAATTCAAAGGGAGTTTGAATATATGAAATTCAATGGAATTGAAATAGAGTTTGAATATAGAAATTCAAATGGAATTCAAATATAGAATTTGAATATAGAAAATATAAAGGAATTAAAATATAGGATTTGAATATCGAAAGGGAAAATGAAATTTGAATATAGAAGATTCAAATAGAATTGAAATGAAATTCAAATATAGAATTTGAATAAGGAAATTGAAACGAAAGTAAAATATAAAATTTGAATAAGAGTTTGAAATGAAATTCAAATATAGAATTTGAATAAGAGAATCGAAATGGAATTTGAATATAGGAAATTCAAATAAAATTGAAATGGAATTCAATTAGTTGATAAACAAGTTAAACCTATATTTGAACATGTATATTCAAATAAAAAGGTGAAATGGGCAAACCGGTAATTTGAAAATCACTTAACGAACTAAGTTAAAATGATTGGATTAAGTTGAAATGAATTAGAAATGTATAAATATACATGAGATATGTATGGATAAGGTATGAAGGTATATAGATAGAATGTCGACGAAAAGGTATGTATTTAATTCATATATGAGATTTTATGCGCCTATCGGCTAGCCGCTTGGCTTTTTCTTTTGGATTGGCGAGGGCCATGGGAGGCTATTCGAAATATCGTGATGCTCCCGGTACAAAGGAGGTTATGGCGAATTTTTCCGGGAATTTAAAGAGTTAGAATATTTTTAAGATAATTTGATAGTTAGAAATCAACGTATCGATATATATATATAGAAGTCGATAAGGAAATGAACTTAGAAATAGAATAGTAAAATCAAAAAGGAAGACTAAGAAAAAAAATCTAGTAAGAATAGAAAGAGGAAGCTTGTACGTGATTAAAAGTGAATAAGTAGTTATATGGTATTGATTATTCGAGTAAGTAGTCATATCTGTTTTGACGTTATAAATGTTATTCAGTCAAGGTCTGAGAGGTAGTTATACCCCAACTTGATTGATTTCATTATTAACAAATAAATGGTAAGATTTCAGGCTCGAAGATCAATGTTTAATAAGAGTTAGTTGAACATAGTATTTGGGTTGTCGTAACGATGTTTTACACAACATCCGTTTTAACCCAAATAAGTGTAAACTTGGAAATAGAATAATAGAATATTTCCTAAGTATAGAAATAAACGAGACCGGAAAAGAGATAAGTAATTGGAATATTTTCCAATTATAAATAATATATATTTTCTAAAGTTTAGAAAATAAAGGGAGGCGATATTCGGAAATATTTTCCAAATAACGTAAAAGGCCAATATGGTTATTGAAAATATTTGGTTAACAAATATTGATAAAGAAATAGAGAAGTGATTTAACTAATGGAATATAAATTGAGGGCTCAGTGACATGTTCAAAAGGAAAATTTTGATTTTTGAAAAAGTAAACTGTTTAAAATTCCCAGGAAGAGACTGTTTGAATTAAGAACAAATTTAAATAGAAGTTTGCGGAAGTAAGCTGAAATTGAATTGAAACAGTTAAGTGAAAACTGAATGGAAATAGAACGATATCAGGAAAAAATTGTTCTTGAATAAAATTGGATTGTCGAGATAAGAATTTGAAATGAAAATTGGATTGGGAAGTTAAGAGTTTGAAATCGAGAATGGAACTCGAATTTGAAATAAAATTCGACTTAGGATATAAGCGAATGGTTGTGTCGTGGATAAAAGCAGATGGGGATTTGATTGGGATGACCCTTGTATCCGCTAAATTGATAACAGGTGGAAAGGATAAAATGATATGCCGACAAAAGGTACAAGTTTATATTTCTATTGGAGATAAGATTTATGAGCCGAATTGGCTGTTCGATTTTCTTTGGGATAGAGATGGCCCAGAGAGGCGAGTTGGAGTTTGACCGATTGACCAGTACAAAGGAGGTGCTGGCGAAAATTTTCGAAGAATAAGGAGTTAGAAAATTTTCAGGATTTTTGAAAATTTTCGTTGATAAGAATTAATTAATATTTAATTGAAATTAAATTGGTTCAGTTGAAAACTGAAGTTAAGAAGTGAACAAATAGGTTCTAACCAGTAGATAGGGTCGACTTCTAGCTTTAGCAATTTCGAGGACGAAATTATTTTAAGTGGGGAAGATTGTAATGACCCGCATTGGCAGAGGTATTTTAATTAATTTATTTAATTATTTATAAGGTGATTAAAAGGGTTTATTGGTCGTGGAATAAAATAATGGTGAATATTTAATTTAAATAATAAATTAAATAATATATTTAGTTCTGAAATAATCAGAATTGGCTGAAATGGCGATATGGTGTGAACTGGATCATCTGTGATATTTAATTCAGTGTAAAATTCAATTAAAATAACAAATATATTCAATCGACGTCAGTTTGAACGTATAATTATATTATAATTAAAATAAAGCTTGAAATGGCACTGCAGTTCGCTATTTGGCAATTTGAACTTCAACTGAATGTACAGGATTCGTTTTAAGCTGTATTTCTGTGAAACAAGAAACGTGTGGAGCTGGTGGAGTATATCTTTCTAGTGGAAGAGAAAAATCGGGATTTCGTCGTGTAGATTTTGATTTATGTCCAAATCAAATTTTAGAAAAGTCGCTGTGGAATTCCTTTATAATTTATAAAGGAATTATTTATATTTTAAAAAGGGAATTTCAAAATAAATCGAATATCGATTTAATCGGGATTTGAAATATCAAGTTATAAATGCCAGTAGAGCTGTATGGTATTCCACTGTGAATATAGACGATAATATTTATTTTTAAATATTAAATTTAATTATATTTAAATATATTTATATATTTAAATAGGCTATTTAGAACGTTAAAAATAGCCACTTTTGCAAACGAAGTCGGAATTCGACGAAACCAGTTTTGTTGGATCCGCAATATCAAATAGTTGTTAGATTTCCAGTTTCGTGATTTTTAGAGTCACTGTGTGGCCGTACGGATTTTTAGAGTAGAAAACAATCAGTATTTTGACAGTTAAAAATACACTGTGTGACCATACGGAGTCGAAATTCGACGAAACCAGTTTCGTTGGGACCGTAATGTCGAGCTCTAGCTACATGTCCAGTTTGGTGATTTTTGGGTATCACATGTGACTACAGGAATTTTTAGAGTGCGAAATCAAGTATAAATAAATATAAAAATCAAATTGTGAATATTCCTCCCATTTTTTCTATGATCCGACAGAGGCCACACAACCTCTCTTCTCAGCCACGAACGAAACCAACCATCACTACAACTATATATAACGCCACTAGGTGTTCACAGTAAAATTTCACACACCAAAAACCAAAGTAAAATCCAAAGAAAATTCGTTAAATCAAAATAGAGTTGGATTCAGAATCCCTGTGAGTAGTTCTTCGACTTGGCGTGAGTTGTGTGGGGTGCGACTTGCATTCGCTGGAGCTCAAAAACATCCAGTGGACTTAGGGTTTGGTATATCTTGGATTTGGGGAAATCGAATTAAGAAAGGAAGCTCGTTTTGGGTTTATGGTTGAAATGGATTCATGCTCGCAGATTCTTGAGGGCTTCGGTGGTATAAGATGTCGGAACTGGACCGGCGACGGACGTGAAGGAGGAGCATCGAGTGGGGTACTTAGGGTATGGCTGCGAAGAGATCGAGATGAGGAGTAGATTGCTGATTTTTGTTGTGATGTTAGTGACGAAACGAAGGAGCAGTTGAAGATCAAAGCTTGGATGTTTGCTGTGTTTATCTGGAGGATGGAAATTCGGTTTCGTCGATGGGGAAGAAGGATTGTGTGGGCTCGGATGTACACGTAGTGGGCTGGGGTATAATACGGTATTGGGCCGAAGGGAAAAGGGTAAGGCCCGTTATTTAATTAAATCCAGGTTTAATTAATTTAAAATTTGCATTCAAACTTTAAAAGAGTGTAACTTAGTCATATGAAATCAGAAATTCGAACCGTCAGTCACGTTAGGATCGTATGGACGGACACTACACCATGGAGCTGACTGGGAGTGAATCCGAGCTCGTTACAATTTATGGCGAAATAAATTGTCCAACTGAATCAAATAACGCAAACCGTTATTTAATGGTTAACGCGCCAATGTGAGTAAATCTCACTAACTCTGAAACAGTTTATAATTTCATGTTGTATTTTTAGAACTGTTAAATATTGGCTGATTGACTGTATGTTGACTGTTTGATTGAACTGCTAGTCAGTTAGTTGATTTCTATATTTGATTCGGTTTAACATAATGTATCATATAGAACTGAAAGTGATGTTATCTATATTAGTTAACATCTGTGATGCAGGGAACAGGTTGGAGGAATCCAACTGGATTCCTCAACATTTATTTTACTGTTTTTCATATATTGTGATATATGGTGTGTTATATAATCAGTTATGGATTTTGTGTGTTGGAATGATGCTGATCATTGTTATTCGATATTGTAAATATCATAAAGACCCTGGGATGTAAAAATAATTATTTCAATGTATATTGAAATAAAGGGAGTTTATAAAATCAACAGATTTTATAAAAGGAAATATTTCGAAAGTAAATAAAAAGGGAAAAATGTTTTTTAAACGAATAGAGTTTTATAAAAGGGGAAATCATTTATAAAGTGAAGAACTGTTACTAAAAGTAAATCTTTATAAATGAATAGTTTATTCGAATAGAATAAAGGAGCTAATCGATGTTAGTTAATCGATTAGAGTTAAAGTTAAAAGGAGTTAATCAATGTTAGTTAATCGATTAGAGTTAAAGTAAAAGGAGTTAATCGATGTTAGTTTAATCGATTAGAGTTAAAGTAAAAGGAGTTAATCGATTAGTGATAAAGTAAAAGGAGTTAATCGATGTTAGTTAATCGATGTTAGTTAATCGATTAGAGTTAAAGTAAAAGGAGTTAATAGAATATAGTTTATTCGAATAAAGTTAGTAAATCGAATATAGTTTATTCGAAAGGGGTTAGGTGAATAGAGTAAATCAAAAAGAGTAAATCAAATAGAATAAATCGAATAGAGATTTATTCGATCGAGAGTTAAGTAAGGAAGTTAGTTAAAGAAATATAAAGTGAACTTTGCCTATTTCAAAGTTAGAAATGTTGTTCAGTTAAGGTCTGAGAGGTAGTTCTACCCCAACTTGATTGGCTTCGTTTTTAACTAAGGAATAATTAAGGTTCGGCAGTAAAGGAAATGGTTTGGGTTGGCATCGCGATGGTTTGTTTAAACATCTGTCTAAGTCCAATGGAGAAGCTTTGGAAATGTTTTCCAAAAGAAGAAACCAGAAATGTTTTCTAATAAAGAAAACGAGAAATGGAAATGTTTTCCATTGTTAATAAAGTATATTTTCCAAATTTAGAAAATAAGAAACATTGAATATAGGGAAACAGGAGATAAGTAAATTAATGAAATAAAGAGATAAATGTTGAATGATGTTTGATCGATATAAATTTCCATCTCGAAATAATATCGTTGTTTGCACATCTGTTTTCATTCGATAGTTAATTCAAAGACTATCGAAGTTTTGACCATTTTAACGTTGTTAATATGAAGAGACCGGTTGGATTATTATCCAAAGAACCACTCTGTATTGGCATAAGCGTTGCGAATCATATATGCCAAAGGAAATTGAAGACGGAATTATGCAAGGGCTATCCTGTTCACAGAATAGTGCCTTCGGTTCATCCTGTTCCTGGATGACTTGTATGGACGGATGTCTGACAGAGTATTTCCAGACGATCACGTATATTGATTTCTCCAACCGTACCAAGAGTGGAAGCAGAGAAGGAAACTTCTCTTAGCTAACACATAATGTATGGTTGAGGACGTCAATCGGTGATTTGATGGATTTGACGATGTGGCATTCAAAGTGAATCTGATGTGATGATAAAGCGTAGCTTCTAGCCTCATCAACCGGTAAATGACAGAAATCGGGCAGGCAGCATGGCTAAGTCGGTCGCACCGAAGTAGGGTGTATAATCACCTGATCTAGAGTTTCATTTACTTCTAAAAATCTATTGTTGATGTTGTCCCATTCAGGAAACAGTTGCTGATCCCAGCCGTTGGTGATATACATTCGATACGCTCAAGCGAAATGAGTGGTCGGTCATGTGTGGCCGGGTTGCAAGATGTTCTTGTTGAACCCAGTGTATTCCTCTCTAGAGGTACACGAGCGATAGGTGGTTCCATACCTTGTCATAGCTGGAAATCCATTACCCAATACGTGTTTGCGGTTTTGATTGTATACTATATATGTAGAACGTGAGATGAAAGCGTTCTACTAGATGATTATTATAGTTGTGGTTGATAGACATTATTATAATATCAAAAGGTTTTTGATATAAAGATAATTTGGATTCTCATAAGGGAAAAACCCGTTCCGTTATGCGGCGTGGTCTTATGAGATATCGTTTACTTGTTCGAACTGTTTTTAAACTGTTTTACTCATACCAGTCCCATGACTGTAACGACCCCGGGAATTCGACACCCGAATTCTGACAATAATATACCAATCCTGTATTACTGGTCGGAACTCAAGTATCGAAAACACCAGATAGTTATGAGAAAGAATATTAGAAGGTGAGATAAGAAAGAAAGAAATATTAGAATAGAAGAAGAAGGAATAACACAGCATAGCCTCACATCGCAGCGGAACAAAATATAATATGGAAATAAATCTTTATTGAGAGCTTTCAAAATTACTTACAGTATCAGAGTACATCAACATATCTGGACAGTTATATAACCTGTCCTCATATACAATCACACAGCGGAACAGTAGCTATCTATATAACCATACGTTTGAACTCTTCCAGCTTGACTCTGGACTTCGCAGCATCCGGTAACCTGGACCTGTACACCCCGGCCTAACCCGAGCATTTACAAAACACCGGGTCAGTCTGGTGAACCAGAGTGAGATAAACTCGCACAGTATTGAGGTATCACACAACTTGATTTTAAAGTAAAAATCTTTTCGAAAGAAAAGGATAATCGTAAGACCGAATCCACACATAAATACGGACAATTTTTACCTTACGATAACCCAAAACAGTTTGAAATCAATATCTTTTCTGATATTATAATAGTGTCTAAATACAAGTAAATATCAATCTAGCGGAACGCTTGCATCTCACGCTCCACATATATAGTATACAATCAAAACCGCAGGCGCTTATTGGAGATTGGATTCCGACCTTGACAAGGTATGGGACCACCTGCCGATAGTGTATCTCTAGAGGCGAATACACTGGGTTCAACAAGAACGTCTTGCAACCCGGCCCTCACATGACCGACCATTCATTTCGCTTGAGTGTATCGAATGTATATCACCAACGGTTGGGCTCAAACCACCGTTCCCGAATGGGCAGAATCGATAGAATAAGAACAAAAGGAATTTCTCTAGATAGGTGATTATACACCCTAATGGGAGCAACCCACATAGCCATGCTGCCTGCCCGATTTCTGTCATTTCCCGGTTGATGAGGCTTGAGGCTACACTTTATCAGCACATCTCATTCACTTCGAATGCCACATTGTCAGATCCATCAGAATCACTAATTGACGTCCACAACAATACATTACGTGTTGGCTAAAGAAGTTTCCTTCTCCGCTTCCACTCTTGGTATGGTTGAAGAAATCAATGTACGTGACCTTTTCTGGAAATACTCTGTCAGACATTCATCCATACAAGTCACCCAGGAACAGGATGAACCGAAGGTACTCCCCTACTGCATTCTAGGAATCACCCTGAGAATCAATAGCGATAAGTCCTTGCAATCCGTAGATTCCAACCACGACAGAATCACAGTTTATCTCTGCTTGCAAGTCAGAGATTTTAAGTAATCCTTCCGCTTATGAAGATCCACGGTCTTCAATAGCTCCATCTTGAATCAGCATCTTCAACGTATTCGTATTTGCTGGACGGAATGGTTTTCGAATATATATTCGATCCCGGTCTTTTCGTACCAACAATCGTATGGGCCAAATTTTGATAGTCGGTTATTTAACTATCAAATAAAACAAACATTCATCCATAAAAGAAAATGGATTCACTAATTAAATACTCAGTATCATTCAGCCTCTTTAACGAGCCGTCCGTTAATTATATTCTTCAAATTTTCCAATATTTGAAACATTGCTTTTACTTCTTATTATAAAATAAGAATATCCTTCAGATTCAGTTTATTCAATCTTATAAACTTTTCGAAAACAGTTTTATAATATCATTAACGGAAATCATAACTTATGTTTCCCTCAATTACCCTCGTTTATAAACTAATACCATTCCTGAATAATCATGGAGTCGTTCAAGTTGGGGTATTTTATTACCTCTCAGACCTTGACCAACATCATTCATATCTTCAGAATAAATAGAAGTTTATTAACAACATATTTTCCCTTTGAAAACCTATCCAAATCTCATCCACGTTTACTTAACTAATTGTTAAGTAAATTCTCATTAATCCTTTCGATTTATTAATAATCATTTACAAATTATATACGAACTTTGATTCTATTAGAAATAGAATCTTTATGAAACTTCCTTGATATCTCTTTATTACAATATTACCATTTATTTCGACAATTCAAATTTCATTTGTTTTAAAAACCATATAAACAAAACTTTTATAAATCTCATATTAATACCTTATACAATTTTTATATTGATATACTTTTCAAATCCTTATATTGGTATTTATCTAGACGATTCAACTTGTTATTTGTGCCAAACATTACAAACTTCATTTCAAAACTATTTTACTTATCACGTTCTCTTTAACTCGTACTCGACCACTTATTCGTCGTCTACAACATATGATAATCCCTTTATGAAAAATCTCATATCTTATTTCATTTGTAGCCCATGTTATAAACCCATTCACAAACCCTAAATTTTATTTACTTACTCGATTTCATTTTCAAAACTTTAAATTTCCATTTACAAAATCTTTGTAAATTAACTACGATACTTACCATTCGTTTTCACTTGCGCATCTTTAATTTTGTTTACAAATCTCATTTGTAATTCATCAGCGACAACTAATATTCGTTGTCGTTATTCACATTCTTAACCTCATTTAAAATTCTGCCTTCAGTTAACATTCCGAACTTCGGAATATCACATTCCGAACCTCGGAATAGAACTCACTTCGATTAATCATTCCGAACTTCGGAATACCACATTCCGAACCTCGGAATAAACTCGCTTCCATTTATTTAACCAAATCTCATTTATAAATTCATATTCATACTTTCAACTTCGATTTCATTCAAAATATGAAACCCCATTTCCAAATCACCACTCATTTCCAACCCAATGATTTGTTAATCTCATACACGAAATGTTATCACATTTCGTATTTGTTTGAAACGACGTTTGTCAAAAATGATCATTTATTACAAAACATTTCTCTTTGAACTCTTTTACCCGTTCTCGCATACCCATGATTTAACTATTCCATTTTCTATTATGAAATCAATTTAAAACTTCTTTTACGACCGTAAGGCCTTCACAAAACCATTTCAATATTTAAATAATCAACACGATAAATTATATCGTTTAACCGTTCATTTAATACATCTTGCATCTCTACTAGTTATATTTATATAAAATTGATAAATTTAACTTCGACTATTATTTTTACAATAAAAATCGTATTTCAAAGTCCTATAAAAATATATTTATATCTTTGAAAACATTCAAAATCTATTTACTACTGATTTCAAAAAGTCATTCCTTTTAGTCGACGGTATTAAAGAGGCAAATGGTTACTGCAGTACCAAACATGAAATATAAATCAATTTCACATTACCTAACAAACAATATAATCATATTAACAACGTTATTCAGTTCAAAATGGCCAATCAATATTTGGTTTCCATCTAAATAGATGACATGAACAGTTTAATAATAACGGTCAATAATAAATGTAACAGTCAATACTGGGATAATAACAGAAGTTCAAGCATTCAACCATTTATGTATAACATTTATAGTGTTATAAACGTAACCACTGAGGTAAGTTACCTCACTTGGATTTAATCGTTATAAATAACGATTAGTTTTCAATTAAATTAAACCGTCGTTTAATTTAACTATTCAGTCAACATATGAATATAAAATCAACAACGAATAAACAAACAAACAACCATAGCACACAATTATAAAACCCGACTTATATAAAATATAAGAGGGGAGAACTGAGTGAGTTTAACTCACCTTGGGTTTCCCTTCATCGTTGAAACGGTTTGTTTTAATTAAATTAAACTAGCATTTAATTTAATTAAAACGTCCAGCTGTGTCCAACTCTGATCAACTTCATAATATTACGCCCCTCGATGTGATTCCAACGTCCCTTGCTCATGTTTTATTCTGTTAACCAATATACGAGTTATGAATGTTATAGGCACACAATTTAATTAAATCTTATATTATGCTATGGGGTGTCGCTATATAAATGACTCGGAATATTTAAACCTTAGTTAACGTTAAACATCCGTTACATGGTTTAAATCTAACCATTATATACGTTAACTAAGTATAACATATTCCATAGGCTAAATTAACCAATAACAATTTATGGTTAAAATTTTGTACGATTAAAACTTACCCAAGCAATTACCACCGTTTGTTGCCCTCAGGGTTTAGAACCCATATTCACATGACACTGCGTTGCATTGCATGGTCCAAGCCTTACATACTCCTTCCCAAAATCCATGCACCGCACGTTACATTCCATGCACCGCCTTCCTTCATGTTTGCATGTCCCACTAAACTCTTTTCTTTCCTTTATTCTTTTGTTTCTTCACGTTCTCATACTTTCTACAAATGCTGCTACACACCTACGCTCCCCCCATCTATGCGTCACTGGCCCTTTTATTCTTTTTTTTTTTTTTTTTTTTTTACGTTCAGCATTTTTTTTTTTAAATGGCCGTGGCCCAACTCCCTCAGCCCACCCGCCTTCTCTTCTTCCCCATTTTCTATTTCACGCGAGCAACAGAAGCTACAGGCTTCTCCTCTTTTTTTTTCTTTTTTCGTTTTTTTTTTCGTTTTTTTTTTTCCGGAAACCCATGAACCCTGAAACCTTCAACTCGCTGTACACCAAACCTCTCCGACCGTCGGCCTGCCACCGCTCTCCCCCGTTGGTCACCGCTCTGTCCATAGGAGCGCCACCCACTCCATCTCTGTTGACTTGCGCGCCCCCATTCACTTTAATATTTTAATTTACTTAATTTTGATGAGAGAAATTTTCGAGTTTCACCCTTGCTGAAGCAGAAAAAAAACGAAAGGAGGAGCATCGTATTTTATTTGCGAATGGAGGTGCGGTGTTTGTGGGGAGAATGGAGTTGCGGTTTCTTGCTTACTGGAACCACCACGAAAACAAATGGAGCAGCTCCTATTTATACAGGACAAGAACGTGGAGGCCAAGCTTATTAATATAGGTTTGCAGAGAAAAACAGTAGCTGTAGGCTATGGGTTGAGATTTCAAAAACGTGGAGCTCACGGTGTCAATGAATTGGCGGCCAAGAAAATGGATTGTTTGGGAGCCAAGTAATGTACAGTGCAGAAAGTGTGGTACGCAAAACAGAAGGAATGGTTTGGTAGGAAACAGCACCTGGAAGATTTAATATACATTACGTTTGCTTTGATAAAGTGTATGGTATAAATTTAATGTTATTTTATTATGACCAAACTTGCAAACTTGCACATGAGTAATTGTGTTAAAAACCACGATATAAAATTTCTGTTTTCTGATAAAAAAGACTAATCTTAGTGTAAAAAAATATTCCGGACCCAATGGAACAGGTTTCGTTGAAATCCGAAGTCGTTTGCGAAAATCCTTTAGAAAATATCGATGAAAAACACCGAGCATTAATTTCTTAAAATTACAGAAAAAATCCTAAAAATATGAGGCCTTGACGTTTCACTAGACCTCTTCCTAAGGTTTCGTATGAAACTTGTTTCGTTGAATTTAGAGTTCGTTTGACCAGTTAACCATTCAAATAAAGTTACCTACACCACTATGTATTCATATATGAGCGTTGCAGACTGAAATAAAAATACAGTCGTGTTCAATGAGGTGTCGCGATCCCAAAAATATAATAATACCGGTAGTTTGACTCATATTGTGAAACCCCAAAATGTTGATTACAGGGTGCAAAATACTCCACATAAAAAGTTGCTTATTTAATTAATTAAAAATTACAGTAAAATTCTAAAAATTAAATTATAACTACGCCTCAAAAGAACCTTGTCCAGATTCGAAATCAGTATGCAGTTATTTCAAATAAACTGTTACGGTCGATAAATGATTACGCCGCTGTTTTTCTGCCAAATTGATTTGGGCATAACTTCCAATCTACACGATGAAATCCCGATTTTTCTCTTTTTCACTAGAAAAATATACTTCACTTGTTCCGTACGTTTCTTGTTTCACAGAAATCTGATTTAAAACGGATTCTGTATATCCAGTTGAAGTTCAAAACTCTATTTTACGAACTGCAGCGCTGTTCTGAGCTCGTTTTATTTTATATATGAATATATATCGTTCAGCTTCGTTTAAATAGCGATTTAAATATTAAAACCCTTTAATATTCCAAATAAAATATTTAAAATAAATAAAATAAATAAAATATTTGGCTGCCAAAAATACGGGACGTTACAATGACTGACCCGGAGTTTACTTTGTTGTTTTCTCTAAACTCTTGGGTGCCTAAATTTGTATGGGCAGTCAAGTAGTCGGGGTTTTACAGATATAGTTGGAGAGGTGGAGCAGGAGGTTTCAGGATCATATAGCTATAGTTATTTCCGCTGTGTTGTAAGTGCTATACTTTGATAATGATGTATATTCAAATACAGATGTATATTTCAAAGTTATGTTACATATATTATATGTTATTCGTTCCGCTGTGAGATTCGTGTTACTCTGATGTTGTGTTCTACTTCTTCTATTCTAATTTTCTATCTTATCTTTCCTCACCCTCTAATTTCTTTCACTAATTACCAGGATTTTTCGATGTTTTGGTTATCGACATCGTGTTTATGTCGATAACCAAAGTCGCTAAAAATCCGGGTCATTACATTTTGAACTTCAACTAAGTACGTAGGATTCAATTTAAATCTGAATTCTTTGAAATAAGAATCTTCCGAATCTATTGGATTATAGTTTTCTAATGGAAGAGAAAAACCGAGATTTCATCTAGTAAATTTTGAGTTATGCAAAATCTAATTTCTAGAGAAATCGCAAGTATGGTAGTTTATAAACTATAATAATTTATTTAATAAAATAGAAGGATATTAAGCGAATGAAATTTGGATTTCAAAAAATAGAATACAAACTTGAGTAATTAAATAAACATGAACTCATGTGAAGTAAACAGATGCATTTTTGAAATAAAAATCAGATTTTGGACTATGGAATGAAGACAATTATTGAGAAAAATTAATCAGTTAATGGGATTTATGAATGAAACTTAACTTAGTTAAGTAAATTGGGTTGGTGAATTAAAATTGAAAATTTAATATGAAACTTAAGTTATAAACATAATTCGACTTGTTATAAGCAAATAAAAATGTGCTTAGGCATGATTAATTCAAAACAAGATGAATTAGGCAATTGAACCGATTAGAGAATTAATCAGTCTATTGAATGAGGTTAAATTATAAAAGGTTGGATTGATTTGAAATCAACTGGAGTTGCATACATATATATTAAACAGGTATGTAATGGAAGTAAATGTAGAAATTAAATTGAATGCTCGACAAAAAGGTACATGTTTACATTTTAATTGAGTTTGATGACTTTATAAACGAGGCGCTTGGCTTTTTTATTTTCTTTTAGAATGAAAAGGGCCTAGAAAGGCATTTTGTAGTTATACCGGTTAAGCCATACAAAGATGGTGCTGGCGAATTTTATCGAAAATTTAAAGAGTTAGAATTTTTTTGAGAAAAAATGATAACTAAAAATCAATTTGTCTATTATATACGGAATTAAAAACCAGATTGGTTAATAAAATTTAAAGTGAAATAATGGATTTGATAAGCTGACTTAGAAAAAATTAAAATTAACTAGACGTATAAAAGACTATTTTATTAATCAAATGATGCCAAATTTGCATAGAAAATTTGTGGTTTGTCGTAAACGATAGTGAATAAATTGATTTAGAATCAATTTGAATGTATGTGAATTTATATGCGGATTGAATATAAAATATTGGTTGTAAATCATTCAAATTAAATGAATGTGAGTTTATATGGTATGTGATGTGAATAAAATGACATATATAATAAATTTGAAACAAATAACCAAATGTCGGGACTTGTATTGGCATGTACATGCTAAATATACATGGTATGACATGTTTAAGGATGAATCCACGTGTTTAACTATTTAAAAGAATGGAAGGTATTGAAATTTCATATTATGAGACTTATGTGATTAAATTAAGTACAGGTACATAGAGTTGTACTACTTGGTTTTGCTTGCATGGACAACATAAAAGTCGAGCAAACTTGCTTAAATAATGCTTATGTAAGGTATGCCTAAGCAAAAATACAAAAATAAGTTATACGAACTGTTTTCCGACCGTGTGGGTTGATGCTTATATTTTTATCTTTTTTTCATATTGCAAAAGATCCTCTATACAGGGGAGAAACTGCCAAAATTTTCCAAAAATTTAAGGAGTTAGAAAGATTTTCATAAATTTTGAAAATTTTTGTAAGTTAAAAGAGACGATTTTTAAATTGGTTACAATTTAAAGGTTTTTGAATCAGAAATAGGAAACCAATTATTTTTATAACAGCTTAAGATTCTATATCTATAAAAAGTGTAGGAATATAAGTGCCAAATGGACATAGGTGGATCTTAGAAAGGTTGATGGGATTGTAGCATTTTTTTCTGACTTAGCAATTTCGGGGACGAAATTCTTTTAAGGGGGAAGTAATGTAACGACCCGGATACATTTAATTTTGAGCACTTAAACTTGTTTTAAATGTTAAATTGAAAATATGTATGCATTTTTATATTATATTTATCCATTTAATTAGTAGAATACGATTGAATTGCGAATATATCGAATTATCGTAATATGAAAACGAGGAAAAATTTGAATACTAAGTTAAAAATGAATCAAAACTATTGTAATGATTAATATAAATTCTAGTTCAATTAGAATCAAGTTATTAAAGTTTTTTAATCAAAAATTTAAATGATTCCATTTATTATTGAAATCATCGATTTAATCGATGCATTGAAATAGCCATTTTTAAAATGACCTCGGATTTCAACATGACTTATTTTATTAAATTTGTAATAGTTAATTTTACTAGATTTCACGTTTCATATCAATCAAAGTTATTACGTGAGCGTGTTCAAAATAAATGTGTATCGACTCGACTTAAAATAGTATTTTATTTTCGAATAATATCGAAATTCGACTAAACTAGTTTTATTGGGTCCGGAATTTCAAACTTTTACCAGGATGTCAATTTTCATCGCGATCTGATAATATACATGATCGTACGGATTAAAAACGTTGAACGAGATATAGCGCGTGAATATAAGTTAATAATATATATATCTTTTTTTGGAAGCTAATCCTTAATAAAATGAGCCGCTACCCCATTCCTTCTTCTACAAACCAACGAACGAAATGGACCCAAAAATGTGATTTCCTATTCTTCAAAAATGCCTATAAAATCAAAAACCTAACTAAATCGATCGATTCTTGATTCTTTGGGCACATACAAAGATAAGCTTCATTTTGGCATAGGTCTTAAGTGCTGCGATGGTGCTAATGGAAATCGATGTTTTTACAGTAGCACCTAGGGGTGGGGTTGGTTAGTAGTATGAGCCGAGTTAGGCGAAATTGAAGTTAGTGAAGTGTTAGTGAGGGAAGGTGCACCTACTAGTGGAAATTGGAAGTGCTCAGATGGTCAAAAGGGTTTTGCGTCGCCTAGTTCAGTGGGATTCGGGCAGCAAGTCACAATGCAAAAGGATTCCATCAAGTTCCAAACAGTGGTGTCAGGGGGTAGTTCGGTGGTGATGGTGACGCGGGTTGATGACCGACATGGTGGTGGCGATGGGTCAAACCCGGAAAGTTGTTTTCTAGAAGAGACGGGCTCATGATTTTTGAAAGGGAAGTAGCAGTTCCAGTATTTCATTTTAGGGGAAGAAAGGTTATAAGGAATTAAGTAATTAACCAATTTAAATAATTTTGTGCTTAAATTCATTAATAATATATGAAAAGTCTTATTAACTGATGAATGTCATCTTAAATATATACAATATTTTTTCAAACGGAATAAGTTGAGTAATTCGTAGTAGCGAGATACATAATCTGGTATTAAAATAGAATCGAAATGGACCGAAATAAAAATCAAGGTTAGTAAATCTCGCTCAGAATTTAATATTTAAAATTATTTTGAATTGTTAAAATAATTGTTGGTTGTTTTGATGAATTGATAAATTATTATTAATTGTTTGCAATTATATATATATATATATATATATATATATATATATATATATATAGTTGATATAGACTTATGAGTTGGATATTTAAGAACTTTTTAACTGTATTCCTCAAAAATTTATGATGTTTGTTTCATATAAAATAATAGATAATGTGTTGAATATTCTGTGATAGATTATTGTGTGTTTTGGTTGCTTGGATAGAATAGGCCCTAAATTTTGGTATTTAAATACCATAAATTATATTCGAATGAAAAAGGGAATTTTGAGATATATAAAAAGATTTAAAAGGAAAATTATTTTTCCAATAGAAGTTGAATCTCAAATGGACTTGGAAATATAATCTTATTTCAATAAATAAAACGAGAAATTTAATTTATAAACAATGTTTATAAATGAGGTGAATAATTATATTTAGATAATTTTGGCATATAAATTCCAATGTGAATTTAAAAAGAGAATTTGAAGTTTAATCAAAAGGAAAATGACGAATTTTATTCTGAGGTTCGGAATGCAAATGGAACAGAAATAAATCCTAAGGAATTTATAACTGGAAATCGACTCTATCGAATTTTATTGTAACAACCCCGATTTTTTGTCAATTTATTTGAACATTTAATATTGTTTTAAATGTTGAGATGACAATATAAACAAATTTTTATGTCGAATTTATCGATTTAATAGTCGATATACAATTTAATTTTTAATATATTGAATTATCATAATTCGAAAATGAAATATAATTGAATTCAAAGTTAAAAATGAATCAAAACAATTCAGATAATCGATATAAATTTTATTTGAGCATAAACGATGATAATAATAATAATTTATTATCGAGAAGTTAATTGTTTTGAATTAAAATTATATTATATCAATTTAATATGGAACTTAAGAATAATCAATTTTCAAACGATCTCGGAATTCAACGAAACCAGTTCTATCGGATCCATAAAAATGTATTAATATTGGATTCCAATTTTCGTAGCAATTGGATTTATCGATTGAACGTACAATAAGAAAACACCTAGGAATAATTAAATAAATTAAATTCTAAATCGTCAATTTAAATTATTATCTTCTTCATACAATCGAATGAGTATTCGAAACTAGTTCCAGTGTGTTCAGAATAATGGTATAACCCTAGGAATGCCAGTTGTTGCGTTCAAATAGGAATTCGAAATCATGTGATATTTTAAATAAGTCAACATCAATTCAAATCAATTAAATATTGGAGGTCGACCTATCTCTTTCCAACCTATAGCTACAACCATCTCTTCCTTACAATTCTCGTATGTATTATTCCCATTCCTCCTCTCTCAGGTATTTCAAAATTTAATGGTAGTACGATTTGGTTCCCCACCTTCACACCTAAGGAACTCACGAATTAATGGCTCGTACTTTTTGTTCCCTGCTCGCATCTATAAATCGAGCCTTACCCTTTGTCAATTCTCCTTTCTCAAACCCATGAAAACAATTCAAGTCCTTTACCTTTCGTTTCCTTCTTCTAGTAATTCAAAAAAATCGAAAACCACCGATTATAAAAGAAGAAGAAGAGGCAAATGGAAATCAAAACCGCTGGATCTCGACACCATTCTTGAGGCGCTCGCAAAGAGGGATAGGGTGCAACTCGTATGGATTCAGTTTAAGGCATTGATTAAGGCGTACGATTGTCAGTAGGGCACTGCGTTTTTGGGAAATCGAGCTAAAACTGATATGATGGAGGTTGACGTTGGTGTTAGCGACTGGGTGGAATAGTGCGATGATCGATAAATGGATTAGGGAGGTTCGGGAATTAGCAAATGTGGATGTTTGGATCTGTGGCTTTGAGATAGTGGATGCGCGTGACAAGAAATGGGGCGGGTCGTTTGAGGAGGTTGAACGATAATGACTGCGAAGGTATGGGAGTTCGACAGTAGAGCAATGAGAGCTCGGATCTGTATTTTTTGGGATGAGGGATGTTGTGAATGATCGGCATAGGAGGATTCTGGTCTGGTCATTGGAGCTGATGAGCTTGTGGCATTATAGGAATGACTGGAACTAGGTGTTGATGTGGGAATGTGGAGCACAAGGGATGGAAAGGGACCGTCAGGACATTGAGCCGAAAGTTTGAAGCATTTGCAGTGGTGGTGAGGTCA
This sequence comes from Allium sativum, assembly GCA_030737875.1. NCBI lineage: Eukaryota > Viridiplantae > Streptophyta > Magnoliopsida > Asparagales > Amaryllidaceae > Allium > Allium sativum. The sequence continues at coordinate 301,779,920 of CM060921.1, forward strand.
ACTTGGGTGATGGAGCAATGGTACGGAAGTGATTATAGGTTAACTGCAAGATGTTTGATGTAATGTCAAAGTAGGATGAGGCACTTTTATCTGGGTTGTTTGCAATTTCTGGAACCATTGAGGATTTGTTTCGTAATTAGTCAAGCGGTTTGCAGAGACAGTAAGATATATGATTTTTCTAAAATTTAAAAATACTTAGGAGAATTAATTTATGTATTTGTTAAGTTAATTTAAATGAATAATTTTTTAATCGTTAAATAAAATCAAATAATCGTAGGTGCATGATAGATTCATTCGAGATGACTCGAGTGGATTCATAGCCGCGACAACATGGAATATAGCTGGCTATTCAACAAATTAAAGTCAAGGTGAGTAAACTCACCCTCTAGATTCATTTATAATTTATTATAAATGAATTTTTATTTAATAAATAATTTTTATATGTTGTTTGTTTTTATTTTTTGTTGATTATTTGAATGCATTGAATAATTGTTAATTAGTTGTGGTTGGATATTGATATTTCACACGGTACTATTAGCAAATGACACCCTATGCACCCCCACAATATATATGGAGGATGATTTTCTATACCGTGATATCCTGCCTTGAAGCAAGATTAGTATTATTTATGTTGTCTAACATCTGTGGATGCAGGAAAAACAGGTTATAGGGATCCATTTGGATTCCTCAAATTTGTTTATTGTTTGTTTCCATATATATTATATTATATTATGTGTTAGAAAATTTGTTAAGGATTTTGTATTTTGGATGTTTGGAGTGTGTTGGCTAGCTTTTGGACCAAGCCACCAAGGTTCACTGACCAAGAAAATAAGGAACCTCGCTCGTTAAGACCCTCAGAATCTCGATCGTGGTCACCACATCATCTTTGGCTCATGGTCCACCATCACGACCCCTGCTTGTGGCACCCAGCACGACTCGCGATCTCCCCCAGTAGCCACGATCCGACCCGTCCATGTCCTCTCGATCCGATCCTACCCCAGAAGCTAAGATGAAGATCATGAGCCGATCCGTTCACAGCAGAACGATCCAATCCGTCTCCTCTGCCCCTTCACGGTCCGATCCTAGAAACCAAGATAAAGGACGAGACCAAGTCTACCATGATCCAAGAATGCAGGATCTCACAACAGCTGTCCATAACGGCTATTTTGACTATTTCTTCATCAAGCCACGAACTAGTCCGAGATCCTCGGGATTTGTGCCACGTATGACCGCAATCCATCTGCAAATATCAGCTATAAATAGCTCTAGACTTGGCATTTTTCAGGATCATTTTGGCAATTCTGAGCTCTAATTCCACCATTATTATATCTCTATTATTCTTGTTCAGAGTTGTCTCGAATTTACTGAGTGAATCAACATTGTAAAAGTGAGGTTGAGGGATAAATCATTGATTATACTCGAATTTTAAGTATAATCATATATATAAAGTGGACGTAGGCTCGTTAACGCCGAACCACTATAAATCTCGTGTCTTTCCCGCTTTTCTTGCATTTTTTCTGATATTAATCTTTGCATAATTGAATAACTTGGGTGTTGGAGATAATTTTGGATCTAACATTTTGGTGCTTTCACTGAGAATCGCAGTCTCAACGCGTTGGATTGTTGCTTTATTGTTTGGATATACAAGTCCGAAGAAAACAGTCCAAAACCCTGCTGTTTCGATCTTTGAAGGTTTTAGCGAAGTTCAAATATCATGGTAGGAAAGAAGTCTAAGGAATTACGAGCTTCCCCAAGCGACTGAAGCTACGAACGAAGCAATTGAAGAGAGCGTTCAGGAGAAGGTCAAAGTTCTATCCCCGGATCGTGGAGAGGAGGGGGCGATCCGATTCAATGAGGGTGTGGCGACCCGAGAAGCTGAGGGTGTCAGAACTAGATCCCAAGATAACGTCGCCATCCCCTACTAACCCTTCCGCGATCTGATCCTAAGGAACTACCACGAACTGACGCCAGGAGGGTACCACGAGCCACCAGCCTAGGAGGACCACGATCCGAACAGACAATCAGACTACTACCCAACCTAGGAAGAAAATTATGGCTCGTTCCACTCAAGTTGGAACTTCTGCTCAACCCGGTTCAAGTTCCTTGCGTATAAGAGAAGATGAAGATGACCAGTTCGACCCTTCTGCCCCAGTTACCGAAGGACATCTGACTCGAATACTCGAAGCATTGGACAAGCAAATTGATGAACTAGCCGCTCAAAGGTAGGAGAGCTTGTTACTGCATCAAAATATTACTGCCTTAGGCAGACGAATTGACGATATTCAAAGGCAGGTTTCACCACCTCCAGCTCATCCTTTCTCCCCGGAACATACGTCGTCGTCTAAAGAACCCCGAAGGAACCGACGATGGCCCCGATTAGAAAGGGCTGAGAACATAGAGCAGCTTCGATTTGGGTCACTTCCATCTCGAGAAGAAGAGGCACTTAATCAAGGAACTAGTAACCGCAACTTAAATGAGCCTGCTCTACCACCGAGGTACGACGTGCCTCCTGCTCGTCGCGTGATCGACCGCGGCAACAGGGGCAAGGGAGTTCTGCACAGGGCTCAGACTTTGTAGCAGCACGTCAAAGAAATGCTGAAGGAGGCCATCGAGCAAGAAGTGCTGATCCCGAATCTACCCTGACACATGCAGAGGTTGAAGCAATGATTAGGCAAGTCATGGTAGATAGCTGTGGACAGTGGAACGAAGATTAGGGCATAGATCGCAGTCATACGCCTTTTAATAATGACATACTGGATGTTACATTCCCGAGGCGCTTCAATAAGCCAGCTATGAATCGTTATGCGGGCAGGACTGACCCAATCCAGCATCTAATGCGATACTCCTAGTCAATGAATGCCGCTGCAGCTACAGACACGGTAAAATGTAAAGCATTCCCTATATTCCTGGAAGATGTGGCGTTGTTGTGGTTTACCCGCTTGCGAGCACGGTGAATATCCAGCTTCAGGGAATTGAGTGAGAGATTCGTGAACCAATTCCGTCTTCATGCCCAGAGGTCTAAGAATGTAATTGAGCTATCCCTTATTAAACAACGACGGGACGAAAGCCTGAGGTCGTATTTGGATCGTTTCAACTTGGCTGTCACAGAAGTCAGAGATCCGCATGAGCAAACTGTGTTGATGACCCTGATCGATGGCGTCGATAAAGATACCGAGTTTGGGAGATATCTGGCCGGCAAACCACCGTCGACCAGAGAAATATTTTATGAAAAAGCTAATGTTCGCCTGCGTCGGGAGGAGATATACGCTAATCGAAAAAGAAAGGCTATTGATAAGGAAGATATCCAAAGCAACGTGGCCATCAAGCAAACGGGAGATAGTTCAGGAAAAGTTGAAGTTAACGTCGGGAACAAGAATCAAGGTAGTGGTCGCCAATCAGGGAATAGTAATAATAATAATTGGAAAAGAAATCGAGGAAATGACTCTCAGAGGAGATCCCGGCCCAGACCATTTGAGAGCTTCACACCGTTAAATGATACGTTGAAAACATCTTCCTGGATACATATATTGTCCTCCAGTACAAAAGGCCTCCTCCGAGAGATTCTACAGAGAAAGAGCGTGAAACTGAGAAATTCTGTCTTTTTCATCAGATCCATGGTCATTCCACAAATGAATGTCGTCACTTGAGAGACGTGGTTGAAAGGCTTCTCCGAGAAGGGAAGCTTGATGAGTATAAGGTGACTCCTAGGGACAGAGGGTAGGCCGTACAAGTCCCGAACCAAAGCCAAGCTGCTGCCAAACCAACGACTCAGCAAAAAGGGAAAAATTTCATTATCAATACCATAGTTGGTGGACTTCACCTGGCAAGGCACAGTTTCAGAGCTATGGACCAATATGTAAATGCAGCTAAACAGCATTTCTAAGTGGGGGAATGTAGCAACCCCGAGGACAACACTCCAGTTAAGCAACAAAAGACGATGTCCGATGATGTCATATTTCGCGAGCGAGAGAGTATTGGAGTACACTCCCCAACCGAAGACCCATTGGTGATCACCGTCACCATCGGCCCAGCTATAGTTCATAAAGTCTTGGTAGATAACGGGAGTTCAGTCAACATTCTGTTCATGAAAACATTCGACCAAATGAAACACAAGCCAAAGGATTTGAAACCTTGTGAAGGTTGGATATGCGGATTTAATGGGGCCTCGACCGCTCCAATAGGATACGTGGAATTATCAGTAACCCTTAGGGATGGTGAACGCCAGAGAGTGAGGATCCTCCCCTTCGTGGTCCTGGATATTGAATCGTCGTACAATGCCTTCTTAGGCTGACCGGCCCTACCCAAATTCAGGGCCTGTATCGCACCCTGGTGCTTATTATTGAAGTTCCCAACGGATGCCGGTGTGGGTATAGTTAGAGGAGATCAAGTTGTTGCACGAACATACTACATTGCAGAGTTAAAGTTGCTCCGCAAATGGAAAGATGTAGAAGCAAAACGTGGTTCTTCCCCTCCGAGGGAGGAATCGTCGTAGCAACTAAGGAAAATACCTCTAGGAGGGTCGCCCAGAGAGTTGCCCGAGGACATAGATCCTAGAGAGGATGAAGATCCTAGGGGCAGAATCTGACTCCCAATGAAGCAATTGCGGATGTACCAATCGATGATAGTGACCCAGAGAAGGTCCTGAAGATTGGACCCCAGTTGGATCCTGTTTGAGCCAAAGAGCTAAAAAAATTCCTGAAAGCTAACTTGGATGTATTCACCTGGACCCATGCGGACATGTGCGGGATATCTCCCTCGATTATGAGTCATTCGTTAAGCATTAACCCGAAACATCCTCCTATCAAGCAGAAAAAGCGAATGCTTGGTCCAGAAAGGTCTGCCGCCTTGAAGGAAGAAGTCGAAAAACTGAGGAGTAATGGATTTATTAAATATTCGACGTACCCTGACTGGATTTCAAACCCGGTTTTGGTAAAATAAGCCAATGGAAAGTGGCGTACGTGCATCGATTTTTCAGATCTAAACAAGGCATGTCCGAAGGATAGTTTCCCATTGCCTAGAATCGATCAGTTGGTAGATTCAACCGCGGGTCATGAACTTCTTTTTGTTTTACGGATGCATACTCGGGATACAATCAGATCCCCATGCATGTCCCAGACCAAGAGCATACCAGTTTCATTACAGATTTGGGATTATACTGCAATGTGGTGATGCCTTTCGATTTGAAAAACGTCGGCGCTACATATCAGCGATTGGTAAATAGGATGTTCTACAACCAAATCGGGAAAACGATGGAGGTATACGTCGACGATATGTTGGTAAAATCCAGACAGTCATCCGACCATATTGCAGATTTAGCAGAAATGTTTGAGATTCCCAGGAAATACGGGACGAAGTTAAATCCTTTGAAGTGCTCGTTCGGAGTAGCATCTGGAAAATTCCTAGGGTTCATTGTCAGCTCGTGCGGAATTGAGATCAATCCAGATCAAATTACAGCGATCCGAAATATTCAAGAACCAAAGCAGATTAAAGATGTACAAAGCCTTGCTGGAAAAGTGGCAGCGCTCAGCAGATTTATCTCAAAAGCTACAGATAAATGCATCCCCTTTTTCGAGCTAGTAAAGCGAGGCAAGCGCAACTTTAAATGGTCTCCTGATTGTATAGAAGCATTCCAAAATCTATTGAATCATCTGGAAAGACCCCCGATACTGTCCAAGCCTGTGGACCACAAGGATTTATTTGTGTATTTGGCAGTGTCATCTCACACAATCAGTTCGGCTTTGGTAAGAGAGGAGGATAAGGTGCAAAGACCAGTGTACTATGTGAGTAAGAAATTGGCAGCCGCAGAACGGAATTACCCAAAAATAGAAAAGCTTGCATACAGTTTGCTGATTGCATCTAGGAAGCTTCGTCACTACTTCCAGGTTCACCCTATTACTGTTTACACTGATCACCCGCTTAAGCAAGTCCTACGAAGGTCAGAAGCATCAGGAAGGTTGCTTAAATGGAACATTGAGCTAAGTCAATTCGACCTGAACTTCCAACCCCGAAGGTCGATTAGAGGGCAGGCACTTGCAGACTTTATAGCAGAGTTTACCATCCTAGAAGATGATGTGGTAACCGAGGAAGACGATCCGCCAAAGCTACTCCTTGACCCTAACGCATGGAAACTATATATTGATGGAGCTAAAAATGACAGACGATCTGGTGCCAGAGTGGTTCTTGAAACTCCAGAGAAACGAATAATATATTACGCTCGTAGATTGGAGTTCCACGCAACTAATAATGATTCCGAGTATGAAGCTCTAATTGTCGGGTTGAAGCTTGCAAAGGAATTAAGGATAACAAAGCTAGGCATCTTTTGTGACTCCAATTTAGTTGTGAACCAAGTTAATGAAAAGTTTCAGGATAAGAGTCCAAGGTTGATATCATACTTGGAAAAAGTGAAGAAGTTGTTAGACGGTTTTGATCACCATAGCATATCTCATATTCCTCGAGCGGAGAATCAAAGAGCAGACAAGTTAGCGAAGATGGCTAGCTCGATAATCAGTATCAGAGCAACACAAAAAAACATCAAGTCAGACTTGTCAAGATGATGGTAAAAATAATAATTCATGACCCAAGAATACAATTTATTTGAAATCACTTGAGGGAATATGAAATTTTCAAGATTAAATGAATCGATCACACCAGTTTGTATAATTCAGATTCAGGTAGTGTGTGAGATTCAAGAAACAATAATTTCAAATGATTTCAAACAAATATTTATGCCAATTGATCATGAAATAACAGTGAGTTACAAAATCAGATTTTTGACGATTTTTTCATAAGAAATCTCTGACAAGCACAAGTGAAATATTCAGATCATTTACATCACGTGAAACACCCCACCTCCGTTAGGGTCACTCTCAAAGGGAATGCCCTAATTTTGGTGGAGGTTTATAAGTATAAGTCACAGATATACAAGACAGATATAAGAACACATATTTTTGAACAGCGGAAAACAACAACTTTTATTTCATTAAAATACGTGTTACACCAACCATACCATAATTGTCTTACAATACTTCCAAAAACATAACATCTTTATAACTGTCTTGATTACATTATTTAAAGAAGCATAAAGAAAACATAAATAAACTGCAAAAGTCCCATGGTTGTTGTCCAAAGCCATAGTCCAAAACGAAAAGATCCAAGCAATACATTCTTTCTCTTCAAGCTGGATATGAAGGCTGGTCAAGCCGCGGTATCCCCTCCCTGTGGACCTGGGGGGAAACGGAAGAAAAGAAGACGAAAGAAAAGTAGAGTCAGACATAAAGCCTGAGTAAGTCTAGGACTATTCAGTCTATGAATAAAGAACTGGGTATGATAAGTATAAACTAGAAATGGGAAAGCACCATAAACTTAGTTAAGTTGTCTAGGGTCGAATATACTATCGTACCCCATATTAATCTCTGTACCCATATAAACTAGTTCCCAACGGGCACCCCATAATCAGGGTGAAGTGATCCATTTTATGATGATCGGCTCCTACTCGCATAGTTACATGTGTCTTACGGCCCCCGATGTTGTAGTTACCTATGTTGGTCCCACCATGGGGTGTATCAAGTCCCATGGTGGCGGCCCGACACAATCCTAGAATGCACAGGTATGCTACTGGTGCCCAGTGCCTTATTTTTCTGCGCCGGAGTGTGTGCACGCCCGCACCCCGTTAGAACCTACACTGCTGCACCATCGCCGTCGATTTGACCTCTTACTATCAGCCCAGTAATCGTGCCCCACCCTGCCTAGTTTCAGAGTATCATGATACCTTGTAGGGTTACTGCGAAAAGGGTCCCCCGCTACTAGGTTTTCTATTTCTAGCCAACATGCTAAGTTGGTTAAGTGTTTTATAAACCTAACCCCCAATCAATCTGTTTAGTTTAGCATGTTCCATTTGATTAAGTATTAATATAATTTACTTAATCCTATCAATTCTGACTCAGCCTTAATTGTCTTATTAAAGCCTTGACCTCTCACATTAGACAGGTATTGTTGTGGCTGCCTGTTGCCGGTTGGGTCTGGGCAGTCTTACGCCACAACTCAGTCTAACCTCGGGTCCTTATTGGGCTCCGTGTTTAACCACCCACATTGGATAGGTATTGTTGTGACTACTGGACAGCCGGGCGGTTCCGGGCAGGTTTACATCACAACTCAATCCAACCTCGGGTTAAACACATCGTATTTTTCTACATTTACATATTTTGTCTCTTTTCTTTTTATATGTAAATATTTGCGGCCCATTATTCAAATTCATCTTTATTGGTTAAATTTCATTTATGCCACTTAATTGTTCTTTCAAGGTTGTTGGCATGTGTTAAACATGCCAACACATATGTTCTATATTTTAGCCCAAACGTCATTACCCCCGTATTATACGTTCGCTCCAACGTAAGGTGTGTTGGGTTTAATACTTAAACCCAATTTAGCCAAATGAAAAGGGGAGGCTTATAACATGGTGTTTATAAAGTAACATGAAAAAGGGGAGTGTGAACGCATGGACTTGCGACGAACGATTCAATTAACATAAAATAGGCACATGTGAACTTGCAATTGTAACATCATATAATCATGGCATAACATGAATCATTTTATCCATATAATCATAGCATAAACAATACTTAAACATAAATCATTCTATTCATCTAGTTATGGCATAGAAAATACTTAAACATGAATCATTCTATTCATATGATTATGGCATAAGCAGTACTTAAACATGAATTATTCTAGTCATATGATAATGGCATAAACTTAAACATGAATCATAGGTTCAACTAACCATGTAAACTTGAAATTAAGAATCTAACTAAATTAGATATCATTATTATTGGCACAGGGTCTTGACTAGAAATACAAGCCTATATTTTTATTTAGGCATAAACTAATCGTGTTCATAAAATCACTACATGTTAACAAAAGGGTACTTACTTTTGTCACTAATACAAAAGTATGGTTCGACTAGAATTATCCCAACCTAATTCTTATATGAATCATGGTTTTCATTCTATTCATAGAATTATAACATAAACATATCTAAACTTACATCATGGTTTTTATTTTATCTATGTAAACTTGCAAGAGGAATGTAATTCTAATGTAATTCTAATGTAACTTATGTTAACAACATGAGCCTAAAAACATGTTTTCAACTAGGCATAATAACAAACATAGTTTAGTCATGTTCATGAAGGTGCTTACTTTTGTTTCTAACACAAAAGTATGATTTGCCAATTTCAACATAGATTCATATAAATCATAGTACTTAGTCGATTCAATTACACACTAAAAGTGGTCATAAAAGTATGTACATCATATTAGCATAATAACGAATCATATACTTGCATGAATTCCAATTAAAATATCATAACATATAGTTGTTAACATGAATCATATACTTGCATGAATCTTAAATAAACTATTACAACATGTAGTTGTTACTTTCAACATGAATCATATACTTGCAATTATCAAATGGGTGTTGTAAATAACTACCACAAACATGTAGTTTTCAATATGAATCATATGCTTGCATGAGTCCCAATCAAAATTCCACAACATGTGGTTGTCAACATAAACCATATACTTGTATGAATCAAACCATAGCATTGCCAAATCGTTTAGAATCAAAATAACATACAAATATAAGTCATTATCACCACAATTCCATTTCGTTTCCAACGCAAATCGCGTACTTGCAAATATCCAATCGTATACCATAATATTCCCAAATCGTTTGCATCAAAGCAACATACAAATATAGATTATTATCGCCACAATTCCATTTCTTACATTGCACAAATCAACACAATTATTTAATTCATATCGGAATAGCACTCTACTTACAGCGTATGACGAATCTTCAATTCAGGAATCTGAATTCTGAATTTGGAGATGCTATCCTTTGTTGTAGGCGTTGTTTTGATTTGATTAACGTTGCTTTAAGCTTTGAATTATCTCCTAATTGCCTCTCAATTTTTGACGGCTATACTTAGTCTCTCCTCAGCAACATGACAATCTCATCTTCATTTTAGTTTGTGTGAATTAGGGTTAGACTTAGGTCCTTTTTATAGAGTTTGTGAGTTGATTTAGACCGTCGATGAAGCTTGGTTCAATAATAGCCGTTCGTTTGAAGGAGAGACCAACCAGGAGCTGACACCTAGCCCTAGTGACAAGGCAAGGCTCAGAAAATCGACCAAACACAGACCTGGCCAGCCAGGACTTGACCAGACCTGACCAGAAGGTCATTTTTGACCTGGGCGCACTTGGCAGGTGCGCCAGGTCAAAAATGTACTGGCGCACTTCCCAAGTGCGCCAGTGCATTTTTGTTCTGGCGCACTTCCCAAGTGCGTCAGTGCATTCTGACCCGTTTTCCGGTTTTTCGCCCAACTTCATTCGTCCATATCTTCTTCATACGATATCCGTTTTACGCAAACTCAGACTCTATCTCAAGCAGAATTCCGAGACGAACGCAATGGCATATCCCGTTTCCCTTAATTCTTTGATTTAAAATTAGTTATAGTTTAATTTATGAATTTCACAGTTATAAAATACACGGGGTGTTACATCACGTTTAAGAATTATTCATGATCCTAAAATTAAGAAATAATTTATTTGAAATCACATGAATCAATGTCGATTTTTGAGATATAATGAATCCATCACACAAGATTGATATTTTTAAATTTAAGAGGTGTGTGAGATTCATAATATCAAGAATTTCAGATGATTTCAAACAAACAAACTTCAACCATAATAATCATGAATAAAGGTGAAATTCAAGATGTATCACTGTGATTCAAGCCAATCCGAAAGTCAATGAAATTATCACGAATGATAAGAAGCAAAGTATTGTAATGAGTATAATATTTTAAGCGTTTCCAAAATGAATTGGAAGAAACTCAAAGCAGCATAAGTGTGTGAAATTTCATTAATTATTCAGATCTTCAAAAATTTAGAATTCAAAATGACAGTGTTCAAGATATGATATTAATGCATCAACACTGTTATGAATTCAGAAAAAAATAAACTTCAAAATAATTGCAGAAATATTTACAAATTTGAATTCAAGATCTGGAAATAATTAAAACATTAGAGTTCTATTCAATTAAAGTGAATTTCCAGAAAATATGAATTCTATCATCAAAAGAAAGACAAAAATATATGGTAGAGACAAAACAAAGCAGAAGAGATAAAGAAAATAAACAGAAGGGGTAGAAGGAGGAATACACAAGGAAAAAGAAAAAATATTTACAAAGGTTGAGTTTAGAGGTTATACCTGAAATTGATGTGAGTAAATAAATCTCTACCTCAACAAATCTTGGCTAACGGAACTGTAAATGATACAGAATTATATACCAGCTTGATTTCAAATTTCCTTTCAGCACAGTAGTTCCTCAGCCATCTTCGGTACCTAACAGTTTAAAGGATCGAGTGGTCTAACGAAATTAGTAAAACCACTCACAGTTGGATTCATATGTTTTGGTACCCAAACTTGTTTATATAACAATCCATCATAATTTACCAAAGTACCTTTAGGGATCCAAATCTGTCTAAATTTTGATGAATTCACTGTATTTCTTTTTGGGTTCCAAAATGGTTTAGATGGATTATTATCAAACAAATTCTCATTTCGCTTCCGATTTAAAAACCCTTTGAAATTATTTGAATTCAAATTTTCAAAACGAATATTTTCAAAGTAGTTTGAAGAACTTTTAAAATCATAAGAATTCACTTTTTCAAACCCACTTGTTTTTCCTAAACCAAAACCTCGTTTATGTCCAACTGAAAATTGGTTTTGTAACAGCATATTCAATGATTTTTCCCCATTAGAAAATTTATCCAAAGTTGACTCTAATCGTTGAATTTTGGATTCAAGATCAGAATTATCTTTTATCAGATTTGAACAACGATTAATGCTGATCTTTCTCCTTTCAGTATCATTTTGCTTCAAAAACAAATTTTCGTTTTCAAGAAGTTTGATTTTGGTCCTGGACTCAAAGATTTCATATTCAAATTTACTTTGTTTTTCAAATTCAAGTTTCTTGAAATTTTCAATCTCTTTTTCAAGCTCGTTTAAAATTAAATCACTTTTCAACAAGCTTTCTTTTTCAGCAATTTCATGTTTGGAATTTTTGATGGCCTTAAAATTATTAAATTCTTTTTGCAAAGAATTGTTTGAACCTTTTAGCTCAACCTCGTTATCTTTTAAAATCAGAATTTCCTCTTTAAGCCTTTGAATATTTTTATTGAGATGAACGAGGTCAGTTTTCAATTTCAAACAACTTCCACAGTCAGAATTTTCTAATTTAATGACATTTGTAAACTCAGATTCCAAACAATTAATTTTGCTATTTAACTCATAATTTTTAGATTTTAAAGATTTGTTTTTACGATGGAGTTTATCGACGATTTTTGTTAAATCAATACAAATATAAACCAACTCTTCATATGAGAAGCTTTCGGTCTCATTGTCTGTTGAGTCTCCATCATCTGATCTACTTGAATTTTCATTTGTTTCTTCTCCTGAGCATAGATCTGAATCTGAGTTGACCATTTTGGGTTTTGAACTGCTGTTGTCAATCTTTCCGTACTTTGTATCGAGAAAATTCCATATTTCCTACGCAGTCAAACAATGAGAGATAAGGTTATATTGGACATCATCAATATAAGAATACAAAGTGTGAATAGCACGAGAATTAAATCCAATATCGTTCCTATTGACCATATCATAACCATTAATAATAGTATCCCAACATTTAATATCAACAGATTTTAAATATAATTCCATTTCTAATTTCCAATTTAAAAAATCTGTACCATTGAAAATAGATGGAATATGACTGGACTGATTCTCAGAAGACTGACAACTAGGATCCATGATTCTAGGGTTAAAGAAAACCAAGCTCTGATACCACTTGTTGGATCTAAAAAAAACCTAGAGGGGGGTGAATAGGGTTTTTCACAGTTTTTATGTGATATTAAAAATTCGACAGGATATTAAATAATAAACAGATAATAGAATACAGCAGAAATAAAATGCAGAAAGGAAATAACACACAGAGATACCCAGCTTCGGCATAATCCTGCCTACTGCTGCATTCCTAAGGTTTCTACTAGGTATTATAAACAGATCATACTTACAATCTCATGTAAACTCGCAGTGCCTGCTCCTGTCCTAACCCTACGCTCAAAACCCTAGACTGACCGATATCCCCTCGAACAGATTTTCCCTGGTTTTACAGACACTAGTAAACTGTCAGTTAACCCCTAACTGAATACCCCTAGATTTTATAGACTCTAGAACTAATCGTTTGTTTATAATACAAATTAAAAAAAAACACAAAAACAAACTAAATAGAAACCCTAGGAGTTAAAATTAAAAGGGTTATCCCCTTTAGAAAATTCGGCCGGCCCATCTTCAATTGTAAAGCCCGATTCCCTTTTGCTCTGAGAAAACAAATGGCGGCTGCTTCCTAGGGTTTTTGAAATCCTTCAAATCAAATCGCAATTCATAATTTTTAGCTCTGGTATTTCTCTGTAGAAACGAATGCTATGATGCTCCTGTTCTTCGATTTACTTGGCTTGAGATAACGATCGAAATCCTTTGTAAGTTCTCTGATTTTTGAAATCAATTGCTCTGAATTATTGTTGTATGATTTCAATTCAATTTTGGTCGATGATGATATGGTGTTTAAAAATAGGGTTTCAAAACCCTAGACTAGCTCTTATTTCCTCGTATGGCTTCCTCTAATTTGTGCGTGATTTTCTCTTGCGTTTACTTGATTGAAATGATTTCCTTCAGCTTTGATTTTCTCTGTAAATTGCCTTCTTTGTTTGCAAGTTTGAATTTGAGTGATTTAAAAAACTTGCAGTGAATATTTTTATTTCTGGAAACAAATTATATGTGGTCCCTTTGAAATTATTTGTTGCCTGATTTATCATCTTGAATTAATCCCTTGAGAATTGTTGCATAATAAAACATTTGTTGGTCCCTTTGTTTCCATGGCTCTGATTGTTCTTGGTGGTTTTTGGAAAACAATTCAAAAATAGATCTTGCCATATATACAAACAAACCGATTTCTGGAAATAAAAACTGATCAAATGTGAAATCCTTTGATTTGTATTGTTAGCATGTGAATATCCCCCAACATTGATTTCTTTCCTGAAATTGTGTGACTGATTTCTTGAATCAAAAAGTCCACTGTCCTATATTCCTTGATTGAAAATGGTACCCAAATACACTACAACATTCTGGAACACTTGTTGATGAGATGCCAAAAATTTTCATTTTCCATTGCGTAAAAAATTCTTGAATGAAAAAAACTTGCCAAATTTTGTGTATGCTATAAATCTGGAATCCATTAAGAAAAATTCCTTGACTGATTTTCTTACTTTGGCCACATCGAATTTTCTGGAAACAAATTGAATGATGTTGCCTTGTTAGAAATCAATCTTTTTGTCCACTGCTATGAATTCCATGCGTGATTTCTGAAATTAAAAACCCTGGCCCATTGTTAATAATCTCAAGCATTTCTAATAATAAATAAACTGATTTTTGAATTATCATTCTTGGCAACACAAGATGATATGTTTCTCTTCACACTTTAATTTGCCAAAGTAGAATCTTGTCTTATACCATATATGTGATAGTTATATTTACTTGCATACAATTGGTTTCATCATTCACCCATGCTTGCTGAACTGAATTTGAACATGTAGCATTGCTTAAACTTGAGGAATCTGACTTGAACTTCAACATGAATTTTTGCATATCCACTGTCACATATGTACATACATGTAGCTGCTTTGTCTTGTATCAGTATTTATGAACCATGTCTTGTGTGTATAACTTGTTGGTGCTTATTGACATGCCATGCTGTCATAATGAATTCACGCACTTGAAAAACTGTACATTTGGTCCATGTCTTGTTCCATTCACTCATGTTCATGCTGTGTCTTTATGATCTTGTTGTTTTGTTTGAGGCTCATGCACTCACTTCTACACTTGAAAGGTTTTTGCACTTGAAACTTTGTAGAACTAGATTGAGCTGCTTTTATGCCTCGACCACCTTGAACAGTACTGTGCTATGTTTGACCTGCCTTATATTGTGCTGATCACATTGCATTCTTGTATGCTGAGCACTCTTGAGTTCATGTACATTAAAAAAACTTCTAACTCCATGCATATATATTTGTATTTAAGCTGCCATGATGTTTCACCCTCCATGCTTCATTGTATACATTGAAAATTGAAAAACCATGCTACATTGACCATGTATCCATTTCTTGTTTTAGCTGCACCATAAGCTTGCTGAAATTCCTTTTCTGTTTGAATTTGGGTGACTTTGTATTTGCTGCTTTGTATTGCCATGTGTACTCGATCATTCTTGTAATCTGGCTCAGCCCCATGCTATGTGTACTTTACTGTATCACAAGTGCCATGCTATTTTGTTGCTCCTATGTTTATTTCTGTATCACTTGTAAATGCTTCATTAATTTTTGTGTCTGTTTTTGACTTGTTGCATTTGGCACTTTGTTGCCTCGACTATTTTGCTTTGTACTTTGAGATGTGATGACTTGTTTTCATGTGCACTGAAACGAGAAGGTCCATGTGGCTACTCCTCAGTTGCACACTGAATTGGCGTGGCAGTGCACACGTGTATATATATACACGTGTGTATATGCAGCCATTCAGAAAATTTCCTATCCCTGTACATATACAAACTGTCTTCCTTGACACAGATGAATGAGATCAAGTCATGAAAAATGATGAGAAACACACCAGAAAACTGAGGCAAATAAAATTTTAAAAATAAAATAATATTTGCTAGAGTACGAAATTATTTCTGTTCCATATATTGTGTGTGTGTTTATGTATATGACAGGTATGAAGATGATGACTGGACTGACAGTGAAGTGCTGTGAAGACTGAAAACAGAAGATTGAAGATTAAAGCAGTGTATAGTGTCAATGAGCCTGTATATGAGTCAATGTGAAAATGAATGTATATATGACCGTATAAAGAGTTGAGTGTTGAAATAGATGAAGTTGTATATGAAAATGTGATGTGTTCAAATAGTGGAGTTGTAAATCTATACTGTTGAATATTGAAATATAATATTATAATTAAATAAAATACTGTGTGAATATTTGAATGTTTGTACAGTCGTATTTTATTTAAATATAAATATTATATTCCTGTCTGTGATGTGATATATGAAACAGTACAGTAACAAACACATTTATAATAGAAAAATATTTGTTTGTCATCATCAAACAAAAATCATATAATTTTGTATACAACACTGTTATATACACCATGACTGACTCGTAGTTTGTTTCACTTGTAAACTCGGGTGCCCCTATTTCTACATCGGCAGCCTTGTATTCAGGTTTTAGCAGGCTTTCTCTGGATAGCTATGGAGCTGAAGATGGATTCTATCACTTCTTTTTATGCTGTTCGGCTCCTGTTATGTATATTATCTTTGATTCCGCTGTAAACATTTTATATAAAGCTGAACTGTATTTTTGTACTAAGTATGATCCTGTGTACTTTGTAACTCTAATGATTATTGTTTATCCAGTGTATTCTGTTGTACATTATCTGGTGTACTTACATATTTTTATTCTGCTGTTATTTGTTTATATGTTATATTCCAAAGATTACCCTTGCCACCATGGAACAGGGTTTGGGGTCGTCACAATCTTCAAGTAGAAGTAATCAACGAGAAAAGTTCTACTAATTATTTAAATATTTTAAATAGGGATTTTTTTTGAAATTATTTTATAAAGGAATTCAAACTAGAAATTCTAATGATATAACTATATATATGACATGGAAATCGAATCGAGTTTAGAATGGGATTTCAAGATGAAGTGAATTATTTAGAAATGGATTTCTAAATGATTTTAATAAAATTAGAAATTAAATTTCAATGGGCTTGGAAAATATGATCCTTTATCAACATATAAAATGAGGATGAGTTCAAAATTTTAAATTCAAGTGTGAACTGAAAAGAAAATGTGGAAATCGATTTTTAAGGAATAATGGATTATATTTCGAAATCTCAGAACGTAAGTTTAATTGGGCTAAATCGAGAGAGATTTCTAAATTAGAATTGACTATGTCGAGTTTTTTTGGGAAAATGGTTGTTTTTTAGAAAGAAGATTTTTAAATTACTTGGTTTTAAACCATATGTTTGGAATAAATGTTTTGGAATCCTAGTGTTTAAATGTTTTCAAAGTCCCATAAGTAAGATTTTTAAATAGTTATTGTTATTTTAAAGTAACCTTTAAACTAGTTATTATCGTTTTTTGGTTATTTTTTGAGATTGAAATCAACTATTCAAATGTTTTGAAATACTTTTTTATATATAAAGAGTTTCGAAATTGGGATTCTTGGGACTTTAGTTATAAATTCTCTCGAGATTTATTAACTGTGTTTTATTTAACGAAAGAGATTTTATAAGAGAAATCTTATAAATCAAACTTGTTAAATAAAAGGAACTTTAGAAATGATTATAAAGTCATGGAAGAAGTTTTAAAGGGATAATTGAGATTATTAATAAGTATAATCGATGTTGGAAAGTGTAAAAGAAATTAATATGAATTTTGAAGACTTGTGGTTCAAGTTATAATAGATTTCCTAAGTGAAATCAAAAAGGGTGCAACGAACCGAATTTCCATACTATCTGGGTTGACTACATACACCACACATCCATCCCAAATTGTACAAAAATATGAATCATTATGAAATAAGAAGAAAAAGATAGAAGAAGAACATAAATGTTAGCCTACCTTGTGAACTAGGCTACACAAAGTCGAGATGTCAAGCGTTGAAGAACACTTCTTCCTAAAAAGCATCGGATCGGATGGCCACTATCAGACCAAAACGGAACAGAGCAAAATGGACAAGAGCTCAAGTTCAACACAAGTCGGACCGGATCGGATGCCCCGATCCGAACCCCTTCTATTTGCCCCTCCGAACCGAACCCAGTATACCATGTTGCTTCACCCCACGATCTCCTGGATATTCGGAGCTGTTACACCCACTTTCTACCCACGTTGACCACTAACCTGGTGCGCTGTCAACAATAAAATCCATCTGAGCCCGAGAATGATGGGATAAAAGCCACGTAGCTCCGATCCGAACTGGATTCTGGATGAATTTCCACCTATAAATAGACCCCCAAAGGTCATTTGGAGGGATCTTTTGGCACTTTGAGAATTTGACTATCTTCAAGAACCGAATTCTAGCACTCCCAAACAATCCAAATCATCATACACAGTGTATTTTGAGATAATTGAGTGAATGTATATGAAAAGTGAGCGAGATTGAGCGAATATCTTGTTGTATCTTCATCCATATCATCAAACAAAGTGTTATAAAGTGGACGTAGGCTCTTCAACGCCGAACCACTATAAATTTTGTGTCTCTTTTCTGCTTTTAATCTCGTTTTATCGAAATTTTAGTCAATTTGGGTGTTAGAACCACTTTTTGGTCTAACAATAAACACAACACAGAATCCCACAATTGCAGCGGAATAAAATATAATATATAAATAATCATTTTGAAATACATCATCAAAGTATATCACAAATACAACACAGCAGAATAAACTCTAAATATCTAACACCGAAGACTCATGCTCCAAGCTCCTTTAGATAAATCTGTAAAATCCTTAACTACTTGACTGCCCATACAAATTTGGGCGCCCAAGAGTTTTAGTGAAAACCTAGACAAAATAAACTTTGGGTCAGTCATGGGATTGGTATGAATAAACAATTTATAACAGTTTGAGAAAACAAATGATATCTCATTAGTCCACGCCGTATGACACAGAATGAGTTTTTCCATTATGGGAATTTAAACCACTTGATTTAACTTTCAAAATCCTTTTTGAAAGAAATGATAATCTTTATATCAAAACTCTTTTGATATTATAATATTGTCTATCAACCACAACTAAATAATCTTCTAGCAGAACACTTGCATCTCACGCTCGTATACATTAAAACCATGAGCACTAATAAGATAATGGATTTCCAACTATGAAAAGGTATGGAACCACCTTCCGATGGTGTATTTCTAGAGAGGAATACACCGGATTCAACAAGAACATCTTGCAACCTGGCTACACATGACCGACCACTATTTCGCTTGAGTGTATCGAATGCATGTCACCAACGGTTGGGATCATCAACCGTTTTCCCAAATGGGACAACATCGAATTGAATAAAGAGTGAAATGAATTTGTTTAGATAGGTGATAATACACCCTAATTGGGAGCTATCCACTTAGCCATGTTGCATGCCCGCTTTTTTTCATTTCCTGGTTGTTGAGGCATGAGGCTTCGATTACTTATCATTCATTGATAGCACAATCACTTTGAATGTAAGGACCCGTGACTTCCCCGTGAGGGAAAGAGCAGATACTTTGAGAACAACACACAAATGAACGCAGACGGAAGAACATTTCATTGTATATTACAACAATTCCATCAGATACAAGAATATACAGAGTATAATTGAATAAATTACATTCGATAAATATCAGAGATTACAATAGATTACATAGCAGCGGAAAAATAATACAAAGCACGACTGAAGGTGATACACGGATACAGAGCTTTCCGGATATCATTCCAGCTATAAACCAGGATCCTGTGAATATAAATCTGCAAAACCAAAACTACTAGCTGCCCGTGCGGAAAATAGGGGCACCCAGAGTTTAGGTTAAAACAATAAACTCCAGGTCAGTCATGTGACTGGTGTGAGAACTAAAACAGTTATTTAAAACTTTACTTTAAAAGAGAGTAATTCAAGGGACCACGCCGTATAACACGGAACGGGTTCCTCCCAAGAATACCAGTGCATAGAAAAGACAACGCAGTGATTTTTCGAAAAATGAAGCTATTATAAGACCCAGGTCCCATCACACAATGCAAGCCGGAGGATAGGGTTTTCCCTTATAATAGCCAAACATGCTTGGTACGTTTAAAACAAATCATTTGATACTATAATAAGTGTATAGTATCAAAACAATTTCAATCATAAATATAAATCATAGACGGCATAGCATCCCATGCTACTATGTCGCCATACTAGGCTCTACAAATAAAGCCGCAATACACGTATTGGAAATTGGATTTCCGTCATGAGTCGAGGCAAAAGGCAAGCTCCTCTCCGCGTTCGAGACACTCTAGCAAATGTCCCAGGGCTACGCACTCTGGGCAACCCCTGGATGCTTCAGGGCCGGTCCTCACTTACGTTAGAGGATTAGTTATGCCTGAACACACGTTTCCTGGTCCTTACAGACCTAAAATCGAGGCGCCTCGCACTCCAACAACCACATAGGTGAAAAGTATATAAATGTCAGGGCTGGTAAGTCACTGACACCACCAAAGCTAGAAAGAAACGTCGTGCTCTCCCTGCAGTCTGTATCCCGTTTTTAACTCATACCGAGGTGTGAGGCTCGCGAATTCATGCTATACACAAAGCTGCCACATAGGCTGTGCTTTGATCATCAACCACAAGACTTTGCTTTTCAACAGAAGCCTTGATCATTGCATCTTAGCGTGCCACACAGGCAATTCATGCGGTGCGATTGATATCTATCGATATATAACCTCTAAGCTCGTACGTCTCAGAGAAGGGCGTTAAGCAAGAGAATAAATTCTCCGCCGCCAAACAGATATATATTTAACAGAAATCAATCAACACAGAATAAAATCCAATGTCAGACACACAATCCATTTACAAGTTCGTTCTGGGTCTGAACGAAACCGGAGGCACTTTCCTCGCATATCCATCGATCTCCAGGTACGTCTGGATGACCACCAACTATTTCCATCCTCTTGGGTGTACAGCCCAATCAGGATCGTCAGTAATTATCCAAACGATGTGAAGACTTCCGGTCTTCAACCACCGTCTTCATCTTCGACATATCGTCGAATCGGTTATTCAGAATGGGTGTAAACCCGGTCTTTCCGAACAACCCGCGTATATTAAAAACAAATGTTACACAAACACAACATACGCCTCATTCCAATTCATATTCTCAGGGAAAGGTTCCCATTAATTTTATCAAAGATAAATTCTTTAAATTTATTCTTTAATCCTCCTTTGGATGTCGTTTCAAACCAAATTATGGTTTTCTAAACTAGTCGAGATTAGCGAACCACAACGAAGTAATTATTTATTTTATTTCCCAATCCCAACCTATTCATCCCATGAAGCAAAACTGGTAATACTCCATATCTAACACCATGGTGTTATCGGTAAAATTAATGACCATTTCACGTTCAAATCTAATTAAAGATTTAACTATCGCTTTGGAGCAAAACTGGTGATACTCCATTCTCGCTCATTTCTAAATTTGATCATTTAGATTACAGATTTACATTTCAACCTAATTGCAGATTCGTTAAAACTCCTTTTACTGGGTTAAAGAACTAGGTCTTATTTAAAACACAGTTCACGACAAACCCAAATCACATTCTATTTATTATCGGGTTAAAGAACAAGTGTTATTTAAAACACTGTTTCACGACAAACCCACAAATCAATTCTAGTTCAATTCAAATCAAATATATTAGGAATTCCGATTATTTAAAACCCCTTTTTAAATCTAATTTATTTATTTAAAAATAAAAAAATCGGGTTTTAAATTGAGTTCAAATAGTTCATTTCGATAAAAATCTATTTTTATCTTTTCAAATATGGAGTTTTTCATCCCAATTTTTCCCAATTCATTTCTTCTGATTTTACACAAATTATTGATATTTTTAATAATTTTATCAAGGCCCGTACAGTCGATTTCCATCAACGGCCATCGAACTGCACTTACAACGACCTTTTCCGAATTTGATATGGACGTATCTCCAAATCCAACCGTTAGATTTCAAATTTCTAATATTCGTTGGAAAGCTCTTTTCGATACGAACCCAACGGTTCCGGTTTTAGGAGAATCCGACGGTCGGATCTCCCGTAATGTCCGTTTGAAATAAATGGTCGAAATTTACGAACTGCTGCGGCGCGGCGCGTTCTATTCAGGCCATTATATTATATATATAATATATATTTCGTCGATTACTATTCAAAACGGATTTTATAAATAGTTTTGAATTCGTTTCAAAAACAATTTCAACCTTTATTTCAAATTCAAATCAAAAATTGAATTTTCTATTATAAATCCTTTTTATTTTCATTTCTATTTGATTTCAATTCAAATCGATTTTAATTCGATTCGAATCCATTTTCTTTTCAATTCAATTTGATTCGAATTCGTTTTCCTTTCAATTTGAATTCATTTTGTTTTCTATTCAATTTGAATTCATTTCGTTTTCTATTCAATTCAAATTCAAATTCGTTATATATTCAATTCAAATTCAAATTCGTTATATATTCAATTCAAATCAAATTCGTTATATATTCAATTCAAATCAAATTCGTTATATATTCAATTCAAATCAAATTCGTTATATATTCAATTTAAATCAAATTCGTTATATATTCAATTCATTTCGAAATCATTTTATATTCAATTCATTTCGAAATCGCTTTATATTCAATTCATTTCGAAATCGCTTTATATTCAATTCATTTCGAAATCGCTTTATATTCAATTCATTTCAAATTCAAATTTGTTTTCTATTCTATTCAAATTCAAATTTCATTTCAAAATATTCGATTTCGAAATCACTTTTCAATATTCATTTTAAAATGAATAAAATCGATATAAATACCGTTCACGTCAAAATGGCGTCAATCTAATCAATACGGCTCCATATATTTCTATTTTCAAATATTCTATTTCAAATATTTCATTTCAAATATTTCGTTTCAAATATTTCGTTTTGTCAACACACGACTAATCTCAACGAATGAGTACCGTCCACGTGTGACTATTTTTGTTAAAATATTTCGTTCAACACATGACTAATCTCAATGGATGAGTACTGTCAACACATGAACCTTTATTTTATATTGATAAAGATGTAAATTTTATTGTTAAAATATTACGTTCAACACATGACTAATCTCACGAATGAGTACAGTCAACACATGAACATTTATTTTATAATATTCTTTATTTTCTAAATTGGAATGAGGCCCAATCAATCACCATATAATGTTAATTATATGGATTTTCATACATCACACGTATATAATAGCATTGAAAAATAATCAACCATCAACCAAAGTGCACTACGCTGCATAAGCATCAAATATAGATATCTAACGCTTATAACAGCCTGTCAATCAATCGATCGACATATTTAATCAATCAGGATGAGTGAACTTCATATTTCATCCCAACACCCGTGTGGGGTTTCAAATCTACAAACACAGATTTTAATTGTGCAGTTGGGCGATGTGTAAAATTTATCGTCCCAATCAATGTCATTCAAATAGGTGTACATAAACAAACCGTCCGATTTGTAAATGAATATTTTATTTTATTCACTTTCACTATATTCACATTCACGTTAAAAAATATGTTTTTAACGATTTTATATTTTATTTCAACAAATGAATTTCTATTCAGTTCATTCTTTAAATAAAATGATATTTTTATTTTAGGAAATTTCGGCGGCATAACGGCACGATACTAGAAACGAGACGAGGCCTAGCCTTATCCCCGGTCTAGTGAAGGCCCACGCCATTCACACATCAATCAAATCCATTCATTTCAACAAACAATTCAATTTCAAATCAAATCATCTAACTACTCTATGCAACCAAACAAACAAGTCCATGGTCTGTGGACGATTGTGTCGGGTGCTACTAAGCACCGTCTGCATCCTAGTATATATATATAATTTAGAAAATGAAATTGAAAGGTGAGAAATTCTCACCAATAGCTATCCAAATTCCACGACTCTTCTTTTAGAGAAATCTTCGTTGTTATTGCATTTTTGTCATCTTCGTTGCTGTAGCCACTACATATAAAAATCACATTTTTATATACTGATGTCTTTAAAATAAAAATCACATTTTTATTTGTTCACTTTCAATTTAGAAATCATATTTTTATAATCACTTCATATATTTAAAAATCGAATTTTTACATCGCTATTCAATATATAAAAATCGAATTTTTACTTTGCTATTCAATATATAAAAATCGAATTTTTACTTTGCTATTCAATATATAAAAATCGAATTTTTACTTTACTATTCAATATATAAAAATCGAATTTTTACTTTGCTATTCAATATATAAAAATCGAATTTTTACTTTGCTATTCAATATATAAAAATCGAATTTTTACTTTGCTATTCAATATATAAAAATCGAATTTTTATATCGATGTTATATAGATAAAAATTCTATTTTTATCCCGCTATTCTTCATATAAAGATTTCGCCTTTTCAAAAATAAAGTTTTCACCTTTTCAAAAATAAAGTTTTCACCTTTTCAAAAATATCATTATAAAAATCACATTTAAAGATGATATTTTTATTATTCCTGTCATGTAAAAATTATATTTTTAATCCTCTACATAAACAAAAATCATATTTTTACACCTTCTACATAATAAATATTATATTTTTACCACTTTAAAAATATAAAAATCAAATTTTTAATTCTTTAAAAATATAAAAATCATATTTCTACTACTTCTACATAGTAAAGATTATATTTTTATTACTTTAAAAATATAAAAATCATATTTTTTTATATTCATCGCTATAAAAATAATATTTTTATATCAATAAAAACCATATTTTCATATTGCCAAAAATCAAATCCGTTCTCTTTAAAAAAAATCCAATCTTCTTCATTCTAAAAACCGAATCTTTCTCATGATAAAACCCCAACTTTC
The DNA here is from genome assembly GCA_030737875.1 of Allium sativum. Taxonomy (NCBI): domain Eukaryota; kingdom Viridiplantae; phylum Streptophyta; class Magnoliopsida; order Asparagales; family Amaryllidaceae; genus Allium; species Allium sativum. The sequence continues at coordinate 301,804,750 of CM060921.1, forward strand.
TGCATATAAAAATTCTAAGATTTTTGTTTTCTTTTATTAAATAAAATCAGAAAATAAATAAATAAAATAAACAAACTTACTGTGATTTGCTCTGGGCTTGGGGGTGGGAGAATGGTGCGCTAGAGGTCGTGGAGGGGCAGCAGGAGGGCTCGACAGGCGGTGGTGAGGGCTAAAGGGCATCAGGTTTTGGGTAGAGGGGGGGCTCGGTTGCGTCGCACGCCATGGGGGTGTGTTGTGTCGCATCGATCTAAAGGGGGGGTGTTGCGACAGGGGAGGGGAAGAAGAAAGGGAGGCGGCGGCGGCTCATCGACGGTGGAGGGGGCTCGGTTGCATCGCGCTGCGTCTTCTTCTTCTTCTTTTTTTTCGATCGAAATAATGATTTGGGGGGGGGGGGGGCAGAGAGAAGTTAAGGGGGGGAGGAAAGAGAAAATTTTCTTTTATTATTTTATTTTGCAAAAAGTTGACTTTCACATACGACCTCGAAACGAGGCTGACCGCCTATCGTCTATAGCGTTTTACCCCCATTCCGAACACAATGGGATATGTATCGTAGGCTGATTTGATCGTTTTGATCAGTTTTCGTTGAAATCAACATATAACTCTATATATTGAATTTGAACGCGCATTTCAATTTAATGGGGTCACATACTAACTTGAAAATTTTCAGAAAAATATTTTCTAGCTTCGTATTGACGATACGGTCCTAACAAAACTAGTTTCATCGAATTCTGAGGCCGTTGGAAAAATGGCCATTTTCCAGTCGATTAAAATCAACTAAAACTGGTCAAACGCGTTTTCCTTTGCCACGCTCACATATTGATTCGAAAAATTATGAAATTTGAAATCTAGCAATAATTAGACATCACGGACCCAACAAAAGTGGTTTCGTCGAAATCCGAGGTCGTTTGCAAAATTCCCATTTTTAAGGGCCTGAATTCCATAGCGACTATTCAGAATTTTCAACTGGACATATCTTTTGATTCCCGCTATGAAATTTTGATTTTTCGGATTCGTTGGAAAGATATTATCAATTAGATCCTATTGTTTTTGGTTTCACTAAAATCCGGATTGTTTTGCACCCGGCACATTCAATTGAAGTTTGTAATCGAATTATCGAACTACCGCGCCATTTTCAATTCCATTTATAATTATATATAATTATTTATATTCTAACGACGACGTATATAATATATACATAGAATTCTATTCAAAATAAATTTTCTCGTCAATATTATTTAAAATAATCTATTTTAAATATTCAAAATTCGCTAAAATCGCCAAAATAAAAATTTTAAACTGGCCCAGAATTTCCGGGTTATTACATTGAATGTCACATTGTCAGACCCGTTAATCATTAATTGATTTGCACAAATATATTCTAGATATTATGCTAAGAGAATAAATCTCCACCACCATATATATTTATACAGACCAACATATGCGATCATTGGAAATATTCTGTCAGACATTCGTCTATACATCTTCGTTCTGGGACTGAACGAAACCGAAGGCACAATTTCCATTTCTTAGGCAATTTCTTCCTAGGATTAATAGAAAAAGCCCTTGCACTTTACTCCTTCTTCAATTATCTTCATATAATCTGATTCGCAATGCTACTGCCAATACGGAGTGGTTCTCGAATAATCCAACTGGTCTCTCCATATTGACAACAATATTGGTCAATACTTCGATAGTCAATTATTTAAATATTGAAGAAGAACAAACATTTATCCAAAGCATCAAACCAATCACTGGGGCCCTTAATTAATATTTTATTAATTAAATCACTTCTCCATTTTCTTATCAATAATTGTTAACCCAAAATTTCAACAATCATCTTGGCCTTTTACACTATTTGGAAAACCATTTTCATATATGACCTTTTTTTTCTATACATAGAAATATCTACTATTTATAATTGGAAAACATTCCAATTACTTATCTCTTTCACGGCCATTCATTTATATACTTAGGAAATAATTATTGTTATATTTCTAAAATTTCACTTACTTGGGTAAAAATGAATGTTGTGTAAAATATCGTTACAACATCCAAAAATGCTGCATTCAACTAAATCATATTCAAACATTAATCTTCAAGACGGAATCTTTCTATTTATCAGTTAATAATGAAATCAATCAAGTTGGGGTATAATACCTTTCAAACCTTAACTGAAAACATCATTAACTTCAAACAGACAAGACCACTTACTTCGAATAATTAACACCATAAAAAGCAATTATCCATTTTTAAAACGTGTATACGTTTCTCTTTCTATTTTTACCAAATTTAATTATAGATTTCATTTTTGTTTATAATATTCTAATTTAAGTTCGTTTCCTTATCGAATTCTATATATATCGATATATTGATTTTTATTTATTAGATTTTCTTAAAAATATTCTAACTCCTTAAATTTTCCGAAAATTTCACCAGCACCTCCTTTGGACCGGTTAATAACTCAAACCTCAACTCGCCTCTCTAGTCCCTTTCCATTCAAAAAGAAAATCAACAATCCAAGTGGCTTCTCGATTTAGCGCATAAAATCTCATATTGAATTTAAACATGTACCTTTATGTCGGGCACTCGAATTATAATCTTCATACACTTCATTCCAAACCTGCTTAACCTATATACGTTCAATCCCAGTTTATTTAAACTCAATCCAATCATTTTTACTCAACTTGCTATTTTATTCTCTAATTAGCTCTTTTTTTATTCTACTTTTTAATTGAACATACCACGTTCATATACAATTTAATTTGCTTATAAACTAATCGAATTCCATTTATAATTCAAGTTTCATGTTCTATTTCGAATATGAACTCACCTGTTCAATTTACTTAACCAAAACTTAATTTCATATCAAAACTTGATTAACTAATTATTCTTCAAATTAGTTAATTCTATTTAATAATTAAAAAATTGATTCTTTTTCTTTCAAAAATCAGTTCACTTACTCCACTTGAGTTTGTGTTTATTTTATATCTCAAGTTTGGATTTTTCTAATGGAAATTTGGATTTTATTTATTTAAATAAATCTGTATGGTTTTATAATGGTTATGGCGTTGTTTTAGTGGAAATTTGATTTTGACATAACTTAAAATCTATACGACAAAATCCAGATTTTTCTCTTCTATTATAAAACTATTATCAAATCGGTCCTGATGATGTTGTTTCAAAGAATTCCGACTTAAATTGAGTTCTATATACTCAATTGAAGTTCGAAACGCCAAATTACGAACTATCACACTATGGCGAGTTCGTTTTAAATTATATTTAAATATAAACATTTAAACTTCATTAAATTTAAATTTCGATCTCGTTCTAATATATATATTAATATATATTAAATCCAGTTTCCAAATCCAACTTAATATTTTCGATTTTATCTAATTATCGATTTTTCATTACTCGGTTATAAATTAATTTGCTATATTAAATTTCAATTTCCTTTATAAATAAATTATTTATAAAATTTGATATAATCGAATTCTAATTATAAATCCGTTGGATTTTTCTCAATTCGGTTTATATTCCGGAATATAATCCGTCGTTCCCTTTTCGAAACGATTTCCAATTTACTTTTAAATTCCTACTTAATTTTAAAATCCCAAATTATCCTATGATGATTATCTCACTTAATTTATAAACATCGTTTATAAATTTAACTTGCTTGTTTTACAATTTAAAACAAGTTTCAATTTCAAATCCATTTGAAACCCAATTCCTATTCTGGAATATTTTATCGATTATAACTTATATATATGTGTATATATATATAATGAATCTATTTTCATATTTAAATTTAAACTTCTATTTAATACAATCCTAATATCTTTTCTAAAATTATTTTATATAATTGAATTCAATCTAATCGAATGTAAATCATAAATCCATACGGATTTATTTAATTCTATTTACATTCTGAACGTCAGAATAAATTTCATTGTTTCTCTTTGAAACTAATTTCAATTTCCCTTTTTAAATTCACATCTGAATTTATATTTCCCAAATTATCTACATGACAATTTTTCCCATTTCATTTATGAACACCATTTATAAATTCGCTTCAATTTCCCGCATTATTTAATTTATAAACATCGTTTATAAATTCAATACTTGTTTTATTATTCAAAACAAGTTAATATTTCTTAGCCCATTCGAAATTAAAATTCTATTTTAGAAAAAAAAAATAGATTTCCCCTTTTAAATCTCAGAATCCCTTTTCATGATATTTTTATAAATCAACATTCAGGCCTAGTGATATTTAAACACCCAAAACACTCAATTATTGATCACAGGTTTTCTGACCTATCATATATGATAATATATAAAACAGACAAATGAATAATAAATTTTGAGGAATCCAGTTGGATCCATCCAACCTATTTCCCTGCATCACAGACATTAGCTAACATAAATAATACCCATCCTGCTTCGAGGCAGAATATCGCGGTATAGAAGGTCATCCACTATCATAGTGTAGGGCGCATAAGGTCATCCGCTAACGATATTGGTGGCATCCGCTAATGGTACTGCAGGAACTATCCAATCACCAATATATATATATATATGTGTGTGTGTGTGTGTGTGTGTGTGTGTGTGTGTGTGTGTGTGTAATAGCCACAACCACCAAGCCTAAATAATTAATATATTTATAATAGCCACAAAAATATTTAAACGCATCCAAACAACCAATAAGCAGCATATATAAAATATTTAAATAAAATCCAGAGAGTGAGTTTACTCACTAGGGTTTTTATTTGCTGCATATCTGATTTAAATTCCATAGCTCATGCTATTTTATTCTATTAGATTCCAAACTGCATTTGCAATTTAGCAAAAATTCCAGTAAGTGTTATATCCATTCAGTACAGCTCCTACACATAGATAACGATAATGCGAATCAACCCAAACAACCGTGTTTAATTTTAGACCTAGGATGAATAGGATATCTTTTTTTTGCATACAAGTTTGAATATGTAATTATATATAATTAAACGCTATTAATTAATTTAATTAACTACCCTTTTTTATCACTAATTACTTAATTAAGTAAATTAATTTTACCTTAACTGAGCCTATAATTCATTGACTAAAATAAATAAATCAAAATCTTAATTAACATTATATTAGTTGCCTTTTTTCCAATTCTTCACCTACATGAGATGATTTCCCGTTCTGACATTACTAATTTATTCTATAGTTTGACCTTCCTTCAGCTATTACAAGATTCAATAACTCGAGTTCCCTTTCTCCACAATTGAACCCAATTCTCAGAAAAATTTAAACATACTGTGACTTCACTGTCACTACCAAACACTTTCAGCCTCCTTACAGTTTAGCCATTCCTCCATTGATAGCATCGTGTGTTTCCACCATCTCCAAAAATACCACGTTATTCCTCCTCTTCTCCATCAATTGACGGATTTTGATTTAAGCCACCCACGCTCGAGCTCCTAATGTCATCACGTCTGCTGCCACTCTCCATCAATATCGCGACCACCCAAGCCTGTCATGACAACCCCAAAATCGTGACCACCTAAACAGTCATCGTTCACCAAATTGTAGTACCCGTCACTGCCTCCCCAAAATCATGTTGCCCATCTCCTGTTCGTCACAACATCTGCATACCCAGAACAAACCCTTAATCGATTCCATCCCCAAATTCGCCTCGATTACCTATTGATGGATTTCATTGGGAATGGACAGATGATTCTTGTGTTGTATTCGTTTTTTGTTGTAGAGTCGAATTCGATTAAAAATCGATCTTGTTGGATTTGATTATCGGTTGAAGAGGGAATTTTTTTTTTCTTTGATTTCGATTTTTAGTTGTGGGAATTTGGTGGAAAACTGAAGGCATATACTGCCTTTTATAAATGTGGGAAGAATCTTGGGCTTGAAGGAATTCTGCTGTGTGTAGGTACGAGTAGGGTGATAAAAAATTTAAAGCAGGGTGGCTTCGTACGTACTTGTTGGTTTGCTTAAGAAGGAAGGATGTTGATTTGAGATTAAATTTAATATGAATTGATTTAATTTGATTTGAAATTGATCTTATCCATTAAAAATATCTCAAGGTTCACACACAAACCACTATTTTAACATAACAACTGTCGTTTCTACGTTATAACGCTATTTTGAACTCAACAAAACTGATATTGAAATTAAATTCAAAGTATAGACAGAATATTCGTATTAGATAGATATAAAATAATTTAAAATCAGAAATAATCAACTCTTTGGTAATAAAATATTTTATTATCGTCTATATTCAAATACAATTAATACTGATCAATGAATTGTTTTGATTCAGTTTTTAACTTCGATTTCAATTATATTTCATACTACGATAATTTAATATATTCGATGTTGAATTGGAATCGATTATTAAATCAATAACGTAATATAAAAATTCATTTATATTATTAAATCAATATTTAAAACAATATTAAATATTTAAAATTAATCGACCAAAAATCTTGGTCGTTACAAAGGGTAATTGGAATAATATTTCTAATTATTTTCCTAAGTGTTAGAAAAGGAATTTTGGGAATATTTAAAGTATAAATCAAATGATTTCTGAAAGGGAATGGTGTAGGTTGAAAAGATGATTTGAATATATATGCAATACTATGGGTTTTTGTAGTGATGTTTTACGCAACATTCGTTTTAACCCAAGTAAGTGTAGTTTGGAAATATAATAGTGAATATTTTCTAAGAGTAGAAAATTAGTGGTTTTGTGAAAGAGATAAGTAAATGGAAATGTTTTCCAATACTGTAATAAGTGATTCTCCAAGTATAGGAAATGAAGAATTTGTGAAATATGGAATTGTTTTCCAAGTGTTGTGTGGGAAAAAGTTATTTTGTAAAATATCCTAGTAGAGATATTTTGAGGAAATTATATGGAAAGGATTTAATTAATTAAAAAGGGGCTCAATGTTGCTTGGTTGAATTTTAAAATGAAAGCTTGGTTGATTGTTATTTCTTTGATAGTTAAATAACCAACTATCAAAGTATTGGCCAATTTACTATTATCGTTGTTAGTACGGGGAGACCGAGATCAGATTTATTTTTTGAAAATCACTCCGTATAGGCATAATAATTACGGATTAGATTATATTGAAGATAATTGAAGACATAGTAAATTGCAAGGGCTATTTCTTTTAATCCTTGGTAGAAATTGCCTAAGATGGATTAATAGGAAATAGTGCCTTCGGTTTCGTTCAACCCCAGAACGAACTTGTATGTACGGATATCTGATAGTGTAACTCCAATAATCACGTACGTTGGATTTTTACAAATATACCAGGAATGGTTGTGGAGAAGACAACTTCTTTAGCTTAACACCCAGAGTATATTTTTGCTAATTAGTTAACAATTTGCGGATCTGAAAATATGGCACTTAATGTGATGTCTCTAAAAGGTAATCGTAACCACAGACCTCATCAACCGAGTGATGACTGAAATCAGGCAGGTAGTAGGGCTATCGGGTCATACACATTATGGTATATCAACACCTAATCTAGAGAAATTGATTTCCCATTTTGTATGCTTCAGAATGAGAATGGTTGGATGGCCTAAAACCGTGGTGATGATATATTCGGTAAACTCAAGTTGAATGAGTGGTCGGTTCGGTGTGCCCAGGTTGCAAGATGTTCTTGTTAAATCCCAGTGTTTTATCTCTAGACGGCATTGATTGGAAGGTTGTTCCATACCTAGTCATGTTGGAAATCCAAACTCTAGTACAAGCTGTATGGTTTAATTGTAAATCAATTATGTCGAAAAGTGAGATGCAAGCTTTTCGACTGTATTCCTATTTTATTTGTGGATTGAGAGACATTATTAAAATATCATTGGATTTTATAATAAAAAGTGATTTGGGTATTGTAAGGTAAAAACACATGTCATGTTTATGTGTGGTCGTGTCTTATGAGAGTTCCAATCTTTTAAAAAGGTTTTCTAAATTTAAGCAAATTGTTTGGAGTTTACTCACACCAGTCCAATGATTGATCTAGAGTTTATTTTGTTTGTTTATCCCATAAACTCTTGGGTGATCAAATTTGTATAGGCAGTCAAGTAGTTCAGGTTCTTACAGATGCACTTGGAGGAGCTTGGAGCTGGAGACTTCACCGTTAGCTATTTAGTGTTTGTTTTCCATTGTATCACATATATGTCGTACTCTAATGAATTTTATGTATATATAGTCACAGTTCTGTATTTTAAATGATGTTGTGTATTATATTTTATTCCACTACGATTTGTGAGATTCTATGTATTGTTTTTGTCTTCTTCTATATCTTTTCTTTTTTAACCCAAATGCTCCGGTATTTTTGGTACTTGAATAGTCGACATGTTATATAGTGGACATATTTATGTCGATTTTCGGGGTTGAAAATTTCACGGGCCTTTACAAAATTACCTCACACCCACATAGGGTCGTGACCCATGAATGACAAAGAAAACACTAGCAAAGGAAAGCGACTGAAGGTATAGAGTGCCCTAGAAGGTCCTACCGTCGAAAGAAAAATGTACATCATCAAAAAAATAATCGATAGATGGACGTTACTAACATAAGGACTCGTCAAAAACTGCCTTGTTCCTAGCACACCAAAGGTACCAATAGATGAAACAAGAGACGAGTCTAAAGAGGATTGATCTCGGATCCTTCTTCAAGCCCCTTGCCCACCAAGCATGAAGAAAAAACAATAGAGAGGAATGAACCACTTGAAGGCCAATCTTACCTCCAAAGGAAGACCAAACAGTTAGCACACTCACCTTCCAAGAACAAACGTGTGATTGACTCCACAAAGCCAGTTTGCCAATAGCGATAAGGAGACACCAGAGGCATGCTGATCCGCATTGGGTTAGCATCCAGAGGGAGACCTCTATGAAAGACTTTCCACATTAAAAGTGAGACATTGTGGGAATCCTCAAAGTTGTAATTCTAGCAGAATTCCAGGCCGCTCAAAGAAAGAAGGGGTTCCCATTTCGAAGTGAGACCTTGTGTGCATATGATATTTACATACTCCTTGAATATTGAGCAAACTCAAGCTTATAATGTCATGTGTAGTGTTATTAATATATAGAATAAATGAGATAAGATAACTACATGTATTTGTTCAACAAATTCAAAGTACATATACTATACATAGGCCTTCACGATATGGTAGGTATGAGAATAATCTCTTTCAATTTGCCTAGCAAACTCAAGATTAAAGTGAGATTGGCACAAGGAACCATAAGTAAGGAGTTGTATGTGATACAAACGATAAGGAATTTTTCATTGTTTGTGGGACTATGATTTGTTGATAAAATTCAAGAGTTGATAACTTCTACCTTATAAAAAACATCAAAAACAAGAACTATAATATCAATAATATGATGCTTGACATTCGAATAAGATAAATGATTTATGATCTCAAATGCAATTATGCATAGAAAATTATCTTCTATGAGATTTTTTTAATGAGTTCGAGATATTTGATCCAAAAACTCTCCATTATAAACTAACCGTAGTATTTGAAAACAATAATTTATATTAAATGGATGATGGACCTTTATATTTAGTATGTTATTGAAGTAATGGTGAAAATAATGGAAGTATGTATATAACACTTACTAACTGCATTAAGTTACAAAAATTATAATTGTTTCCATAAAACATACCGCACATTTTGAAAAACCTACTCATAGACTAAAGATGTAAGTAGGTCCGGTCTTGACCTACCCCTTTTTTGCCAGGCCTCACGGTGGCACCTTTCGATCCCTTTACTTTTTAACCTTTTAAAATGGATTATTCCATGTCTTGTAAATAACAGGTTACTTAAGTGTAGCTATTAAATCTCAAAACCTTTCCCTCTACTGAGAAGCTAAAGACCCCTCCCAATGACTATTTTTTGGTAGCGACTGAAAAATAGATGTAGGTAGTAATATTTCAATGTGTATATTAAGAATATTATTTTTTGGTGTACCAAGCCACTTCTATGGGTCATACCACTTTTATTACTAGACTAAAGAACATGTGCTTTATACATGCATAGAAGCAACTAAATAGAAAAAAGAAAGGAAGGAAGAAAAAAGCTACAAAACAGTACAAGAACTTGGTAAAGAAACCAAGGTTACTAAATGTAAAGGCTAATCTCCTTCAGCAGAAGAAGATCAATAGACATCGTCCGCAGATACATGCCTAGGGACATGGAGGAAACTGGAGAACAAACAGGCTAGGGAAGAGTCATAATCGTCAAAAACGGTACCATACACAAATTTCTTATCCCACAAAGGGTCGGCTAACAGCGAGGAGCTTCTCATACCATACTTAACAGAAGAATAAAGGAAAATGTCACCATCAACAACTGGGTAAATGAATAGCCTAGTCCCACCCTTGCTACCAACATATTTGTAGAAAAATTGATATTTTAGAGTATACCTCACGTTAGATGACACGTGCTTCCAGGTCTGGTCAGGACAATTGCAGACAATGGCAACTAGCTGGAGGGTCATCAATGGAAGTAGGCGACTCAGCAGATACCGAAGGATCGACCGGAGGATCATCACAGGAGGTAGTAATCTCAGAGGCATTCATTTGCACGTAGGTTGGGATGATAGTAGCAACAGTCGGAATTTATGGAACAATGGGCATATCATATGCTATTGTAGAAGAACGAACTGACTTAGGAACCCAAATCCTAAGAGAGGTGGATAAGACAGAGGAAGTGAAACGACCCAAAACTTTCCAGTAAAGGAAAGGCTGGATTGCTTTAAGAACAATACACAACAGAACACAAACTGAAGAACATTTTATTGCTGATTACAACAATTACATCAGAGTACAAGAATGTAACAGAGTATGAATATTTATTACAAAAATAGAAATACAATAATATCAGAGTTTTAAATTACATTTAAATAGCAGCGGAAAATAATAAAAATGTACAACCGAAGGATGCAGAGCTTTCCAAATATCGCTTCAGCTGTAGGCCAGGATCCTGTAAATATATATGCAAAAAGCTACTCGACTGCCCATGTGGAAAATATGGGCACCCGAGTTTGCCAGTGAAACAAACTACAGGTCAGTCATGGGACTGGTATGAGAAATCTTAACTTAACTTATCTAGTAAATATGGCTAATCACAGGACCACGCCGCTAACGCGGAAAGGGTTTACTCCATTGGATTGCCAGTGCCTAAATTAAAGTAAATCGTTAAACAACGCAATGCTTTTTAGAAAAATGAAACCATTATAAGACCCAAGTCCCATCACACAATGCAACGCAAACCGGAGGATAGAGTTTTACCTTATAATGGTCAAGAGACGCTTGATACGATAAAACGGATTTAATATTAGTGAGTATATGTTTTTAAAAACAATTTCAATCATAATGTATTAATCATAGACGACATGGGTACCATATATCATGTCGCCATACTAGTTCTACAATCAAAAATGCAAGGTCGTATCGAAAGTTGGATTTCCATCATGAGTCGAGGCTAGGGGCAAGCTCCTCTCCGATTCGAGGCACTCTAGCAAATGCCTCAGGATCCCCCGTAGTGAAACCTTGGATCTTCAGGGTCGGTCCCTACCTAAGGGTAGTGGATTAATTATGCCTGAAAACACGCTTCCCGGTCCCTTTGGACCTATAGAATGACCACTAACGGCCTATAAAAATCCGAGGCGCCTCAAAATCCATCATCCACATAAGTAAAATGTCATCCAGTTTAAGCACTGACACCACTCCTAGCTAGAAAGAAACGTGTGCACTCCCTGCAGTCCTAATCCCGTTTTTGACTCATACCGGGGTGTGAGGCTCGCGAAGTCACGCTATACACAAAGCTATGCCGTAATAGGCTATACTTTGATCATCCCACAAGGCCCTGCTTTTCAACAAAAGCCTTGATCAACTGCATCTTGGCGTGCCACATTGACAATTCATCCCATGCGATCAATCACTATTAATATATACCGGGGTGTTAAGTAGAGAATAAATTATCCACCACCAATCAGATATACATTAATAAAAATCAATTTAATTCACATGGAACGAAATCCGATGTTAGACACGCATCCATTTACAAGTCCGTTCTGGGTCTGAACGAAACCGGAGACACCTGAGAGGTCCTCGCATATCTGAAATAATCAACAATAGTCCGGATGGCTACCACTGAAGCCCTTTCAAGGTACATACTCCCATCATGGGTCTCAGTAGCAACACATCCATTCGATGTGAAGATCGTCAGTCTTCAACCACCGTCTTCATCTTCGACTCTTCATCGTCGTGGTAATTATTCGGAATGGGTTAAACCTGGTCTTTCCGAATAATTCACGTATTTTTATAATTAAAAATCAAGTACTATATAAACACATCCAACGCCTCATTCTAATTCAAAATATTCTTTTAAATAAAATATTCACATTATCTTATCAAAGGTAAATTCTTCATATTTATTCTTAAATCTTTCTTTTAAAGATTTATTAAAACCCCAATTTGGATTTAAAGATCAAAAATCATTCTTTAATGATTATTTAAATTTAAGAAATTAATCTTATCTTTAACTGGGTTAAAGAACTAATGTCATTTAAAACATAGTTCACGATAAACCCCAAATCGTTTTCCATAAAGTATGGAATCTTCACAGAAATCAAATCAATATATACTCGTTGGAAAACTCTTTTCGATACGAACCCATATGTTCCGTTTTCAGAAGAATCCAACGGGCGGATCTTCCGTTACGTCTAATCAAAGTCAAACGATCGAAATTCGCGAATGGTTGCTGCGCGAACCGTTCTATTCGAACCATTATATATATAAATATTTCATCGATTTCCTTTATAAAAACGTATTTTAAAGCATTTATAAATTTATTCCAAAACGATTCAAACTTCGGTTTCAATTTTAAATCAGAATCCAATATTCTATATATTATTTAAATAATAAAATAATATCCTCTTAAAATATTAATTTTAAAATCACCGCTTTCAATATTCATAATTTAAATGGATATAATTTGATAAACACGTTCGAGTTCAATTGGCGTTATTTTTTTTTAAAAAAAACAGGCTGAATGGCCCAATTTAATATTATATCTATTTATTATTTTATACTGGGCCAGACCTCTCACATTAAGCTTACAACTTGTGGATAATGGATATGTCGGTCGGTTCCGGGCAAACTTATCCCATAAGTTGGGCTTAACCTCGTGTCAAGGCCCAATTCGTATTCGTGTACCTGGACCTCTCACATTAGGCCCGACATTTGTGGCTGTTGGATATGCCGGTCGGTTCCGGGCAGAGTTCCACCACAAATGTGACCCAACCTCGTGCCCAAATACAATTGTGATTTATAATTATAATTATCCTACTGAAAATATTATTTTGAAATATTCTTTATTTCAAAGTATTTTGGTTCTTAAAATATCATCAATTTCAAAATATCACTTTAAATTAAAATCTTCATTATTCTTGAAATACCATTTATTCTTATATTTAAACTTTAAATAAAAATTGAAACCTTTCATATTATTGTAATATTATAATAATAATTCTTGAATTTCAAACTCTTAACATTAATTAATCATTTAATATAGCATTTGTTCTTATAATAATATTATAATAACATTTTCAAAATGTATAATTTCAAATTTCAAATTTTAATCCTTCATCATTTATTACATAATAAATGAAATTCATGGAAATATCCATTCCCGTATAAATAGCGCCAATCTACCTAATCGGTTTTGTGCACATTAAATAATATTAAAAGCGTTAACATCACATTTAATCCTTTAACTGAAAAGCCCCTTTTGGAAACTTTTGAAATTCCTTCATTGGAATGAGACCCAAAACAAATACCATTAAATAATGGATTTCAAGCCATACATGTATTTAATAATAACATTCCTTATACATCTCAATAACATAACATTCAAACAATGTCCAATTAACATTCAAACAACATCCAAATAATAATATATTATTTGTGCACTTGGGCGATGTGTGAAAATATCAGCCCAATCAACATATATGAGTCAGGTAACTCATATACGGCAGTGTAGCATACTTGAATTATTATACATAATAAAATAACATTAATACACAACACATCATGCATAACATAGAAATAAACCATAAACATCTTCAAGGTGTCATAAAAAAATATTGTTTTAAATTCCATTTAATTTATTATCTCTAACATGATAACACTATGTCAGAATTTGATCTTTTTATATGAACAAAATCAATGTCTAAAATCATGTCTTTTTTTATATTAACATTAAAATGTGAATAAAATTGCTGGCAAAATCTAGTCTTTTATTTAACATTAAATTCTATGTCACAATTCCATCTTTTTAAATTCAACAAAATTTATGTCAAGAATTCCATCTTTTATATTCAACAAAAATTATATCAAAAATTTCACCTTTTTAATTCAACAAAAGTTATGTCAAAATCCTATCTTTTATATTGCAACAAAAACATGACAAAAATCCTATCTTTTATATTGCAACCAAAATATGACAAAAATCCTATCTTTTAATGTAAATAAAAATGTCTATTCTTGTTTAACTCTTTTAAATGCACAAAAATGTTTATTTTTGATTAATTCTTTTAAATATATATAAAAATGTTCATTTCCATTTCACTAACAGGTTTCTACCCAAAATGATATTTTCCTTCGCTAATCATGTTTTAACACAAAATGTTATTTTATCTCACTAATATGTTTTTACACAAAATGATATTTGTCTCACTAACCATGTTTTAACACAAAATGTTATTCTTATATGATCCTTATTAAATGACAAAAATATGATTTTTGTAAAATCCCTATTTAATAACAAAAATGTGTATTTTTGTATAATTCTTATTAAATGACAAAAATGTATTTTTTTATTTCATTCTTATTACTTTGCAAAAACTGGGCATTTCACATTCATTCTTTTAATTAACCAAAAACTGATAATTTTTTTTAATTCTTTTAATGTAAACAAAATGACAAATTTGTCTAATTCTTTTTATGTAAACAAAATATGGTTATTTGTCTAATCCTTTTTATGTAAAAAAAATATGGTAATTTTAAATGAACATCATTAACAAAAGTGATGTTTTAATTCTAAAGTAACATTTCTAGAAAAATGTGTATTTTTGTTCTCATTCAGCATTTTATAACAAAAATGTATATTTGTTCTCGTGTACACTTTATTTCTAATAGTTCTTATTGACATAAAATGAAAATTCAATTTAACATGTCATTTTTGTCTAACATGATAATTTAAAATTAACATGTCATTCTTATCTAAAAATGATAATTTTAATCATAAATGACATTTTTTAACTGAACAGAAATGATACTTCTGAATGAACATAATTGATACTTATATTTTTGACAATCTTAATACAATAAAAATGACATCTTTTTATCATATCAATTCTAATACACATAAAAGGACATTTCTTATTTTGCTAAATTCTTATACGTATAAAAGAGAACATTTCTTATTTCAACATAAAACGATGTTTTTATATAACAATTCACATTCAACATAAAAACGATGTTTTTATATGATAATTCTTTTTCAACATAAACGATGTTTTTATATGCCAATTCTCATTTAAATACAATAGTCCACCAAATCAATAGATTAACAAATCAACATCAATCAATCAAATCACGCAACATGTAAGAATTTGTATACATGATAATAATTAACTGATTATAATTATTTAAGAAGAAATCTCACATCGATATTTGAATTTTCAACGCGCTCCTTTTCAAATTTGCATTGCCCCCATGTTGTAGATCGGTATCCCACGATTTCAACGGACTTCATTTTGTCTTATTCTGTTTTGATTTGACCGACTTATGGTCATATAAATATTGAATAAATTAAATATAATTAGATTTTCTTAATTACAAAATTTAATAAGTTATCAAGTTAAGGAAAAATGCGATACCGTTCTTTCCTTCTTCTTCGTTGCCATTCAGGAACCGGACCCATCACGCACTGCTTCCAAGCTCATAGACCTCGAAAATATCTTTGAATTTTGGAATGGTAATTTAATTTGGATCGAATTATTAAAGATTAGAGAAGGGGAAATCGAACGATTATGGCCATTGGAGAAGATAGTGGCGGCTTTCCTACAGAATTTTGAGAGAGAGAGAGGGAAGAGAGCTGCTGTTAAATTTTGAGGAAGAAGAGAAATGAATGTTATATAGTGGAGGTTTTAGTTTCAGGTATATGAAGAGAAGCGGTCACAAGATCCACCAATCACGCCATTAAATATTAATAATACCAGTTCAATGTATTACATTTATGATGACAGGTTTATTTATTTATTTTTGTGAAGCATGGTTACATGTAGATTTTTATTTCAAACAATTGAATTATTGTTTCCACATTTCCTAGTGAAAAATAAGAAAGAAAATAAAATTGCTTGTTTCTATATGAAAGTAATTCCTACATTCTATCCAATTTGACATATTCCACATTTTGAATTTTCTTAATTTAATTTTGATTATAATTTATTTATATTTTTCTTCTTTTCATTATACATTTGTTATCTATGTTAATTCAAAGAGCAATATTTTTGTTTACTTAAGTAAATAAATGTTTAGATTTTAAAGTAAGATAATAAATAGGAAACACATGTATGGAAAATTGAAAGAAAGTGGTAAAGAAGCATGAAATATTTCAGAAATAAAATGGACATAAATGAGCAAATGAATGCATGCATTGAGAACAAGGTAACAGACTTGCATGCATGCATTGAAAAATAACGAAATTTAAATGAAATAAGTTGAAATGAAATGAATGCATAATTAACTATAAGTGAAACATTAGAATTCAATGTATATAAATAAAAAGAAATGAAATGATCCTTGTAGGTTGCATGCGCAAGGTTTAAAATGTAAGGGAAATAAACAAATATAAAGAATGAAATGAATGCATAATAAACATTGCAGATTAAATTAATTAATGAAGGTAAATTGGACATGTAATCCACGTTTGAATTCCTAAAAATTATATTTTAAACAAATAGGGAAAGAATTAAAGACGATAGCCAAAGATATATATACATGTATGTATTTATTTCATCTAGAATGCACACATTATTTTCAAATCAACCTATCAGCATATATTAATAAATCTCATTAAAAACATTTTTTTTAAATGGAAATTTTAAATTCTGACGCATTTTCTAACAAAATTTCCTTAAAATAAAATTTTAAATTGGTTCTAAATTTCCGGGTTGTTACACTCTCCCAAAGGAACGAAGCTAAAAGTTGTTAAATTAACTAACTTAATTAAATTTTTATTTATTGGTTTCAATAATTTTATTAGTTAAAGTAATTATCATTCCAATAATTTTATTAGTTAAACTAATAATCAAACATCACAACCAGCAATCAATTAGGTGATTAACCTTTCAAATATATATAACTTTTATATATAGTCAAAAATCATATTTTTAGTGCAAATCACAACAATGTGTACTAACTAAGTTTTGGTTCTCATACCAGTCAATGGAAACATATAGAAATCCCACTTTCGAGACTCGAACATAAACTCTTATGACGCTAGCAATCATCAGAATCATCTCCGGGCGACTAAAGTGTGATTCTATATCTATCCAGTATATTAAAACTTCGAATATCCGTTAATTACTCGTATATTCAAAATCTTTATATACTCGATTGTCCACATTAAAATATAATATACTCAAATACGTATATTTAGATAAAATTTTCAAAACTAAATTTGATTTCATTTTTATTTTAAAGAAAATAATACTCTTCACACTCGTTCTAGGATACTACCGATCCTATCTCTAACGAGTCATTCTCATTGGATATTACTAATCCAATCTCTGATGAATTCTTTCGTTCGGTTCTAACGTGCCTTGTTCTCAAGCTCTGTAAACCAAAGCTTTGATACCAAATGAAATGACCCAAAAATTTCCAGTAAAGGAAAGGCTGGACTGCTTTGAGAACAATACACAACAGAACACAAACTGAAGAACATTTTATTGTTGATTACAACAATTACATCAGAGTACAAGAATGTAACAGAGTATGGATACTTATTACAAAAATAGAAATACAATAATATCAGAGTTTTAAATTACATTTAAATAACAGCGGAAAATAATACAAATATACAACCGAAAGGAATACACAGATACAGAGCTTTCCGAATATCGCTTCAGCTGTAGGCCAGGATCCTGTAAATATATCTGCAAAAAGCTACTCGACTGCCCATGTGGAAAATATGGGCACCCGAGTTTGCCAGTGAAACAAATTACAGGTCAGTCATGGGACTCGTATGAGAAATCTTAAATTAACTTATCTAGTAAATATGGCTAATCACAGGACCACGCCGCTAACGCGGAACGGGTTTACTCTATTGGATTGCCAGTGCCTAAATTAAAGTAAATCGTTAAACAACGCAATGCTTTTTAGAAAAATGAAACCATTATAAGACCCCAAGTCCCATCACACAATGCAACGCAAACCGGAGGATAGAGTTTTACCTTATAATGGTCAAGAGATGCTTGATACGATAAAACGGATTTAATATTAGTGAGTATATGTTTATAAAACAATCTTTATCATAATGTATTAATCATAGACGGCATGGGTACCATATATCATATCGCCATACTAGTTCTACAATCAAAACCGCAAGGTCGTATCGAAAGTTGGATTTCCATCATGAGTCGAGGCTAGGGGCAAGCTCCTCTCCGATTCGAGGCACTCTAGCAAATGCCTCAGGATCCCTCGCAGTGAACCTTGGATCTTCAGGGTCGGTCCCTACCTAAGGGTAGTGGATTAATTATGCCTGAAAACACGCTTCCCGGTCCCTTTGGACCTATAGTATGACCACTAACGGCCTATAAAAATCCGAGGCGCCTCAAAATCCATCATCCACATAAGTAAAATGTCAGCCAATTTAAGCACTGACACCACTCCTAGCTAGAAAGAAATGTGTGCACTCCTTGCAGTCCTAATCCCGTTTTTGACTCATACCGGGGTGTGAGGCTCGCGAAGTCACGCTATACACAAAGCTATGCCGTAATAGGTTATACTTTGATCATCCCACAAGGCCCTGCTTTTCAACAAAAGCCTTGATCAACTGCATCTTGGCGTGCCACATTGACAATTCATCCCATGCGATCAATCACTATTAATATATACCGGGGTTTTAAGTAGAGAATAAATTCTCCACCACCAATCAGATATACATTAATAAAAATCAATTTAATTCACATGGAACAAAATCCGATGTCAGACACGCATCCATTTACAAGTCCGTTCTGGGTCTGAACGAAACCGAAGACACCTGAGAGGTCCTCGCATATCCGAAACAATCAACAATAGTCCGGACGGCTACCACTGAAGCCCCTTCAAGGTAGCTACTCCCATCATGGGTCTCAGTAGCAACACATCCATTCGATGTGAAGATCGTCGGTCTTCAACCACCGTCTTCATCTTCGACTCTTCATCGTCGTGGTAATTATTTGGAATGGGTTAAATCCGGTCTTTCCAAATAATTCACGTATTTTTATAATTAAAAATCAAGTACAATAAAAACACATCGAACGCCTCATTCCAATTCAGAATATTCTTTTAAATAAAATATTCACATTATCTTATCAAAGGTAAATTCTTCATATTTATTCTTAAATTTTTCTTTTAAAGAATTATTAAAACCCCAATTTGGATTTAAATATCAAAAATCATTCTTTAATGATTATTTAAATTTAAGAAATTAATCTTATCTTTAACTGGGTTAAAGAACTAATGTCATTTAAAACATAGTTCACGATAAACCCCAAATCGTTTTTCATAAAGTATGGAATCTTCACAGAAATCAAATCAATATATACTCGTTGGAAAACTCTTTTCGATACGAACCCGTAGGTTCCGGTTTCAGAAGAATCCAACGGTCGGATCTTCCTTTACGTCTAATCAAAGTTAAACGGTCGAAATTCGCGAATGGTTGTTGCGCGAACCATTCTATTCGAACCATTATATATATATATATATATATATATATATATATATATTTCATCGATTTCCTTTATAAAAACGTATTTTAAAACATTTATAAATTTATTCCAAAACGATTCAAACTTCGGTTTCAATTTTAAATCAGAATCCAATATTCTATATATTATTTAAATAATAAAATAATATCCTCTTAAAATATTAATTTTAAAATCACCTCTTTCAATATTCATAATTTAAATGGATATAATTTGATAAACACGTTCGAGTTCAATTGGCGTTATTTTTTTAAAAAAAAACTGGCTGAATGGCCCAATTTAGTATTATATCTATTTATTATTTTATACTGGGCCAGACCTCTCACATTAAGCTTACAATTTGTGGATGCTGGATATGCTGGTCGGTTCCGGGCAGACTTGTCCCACAAGTTGGGCTTAACCTCGTGTCAAGGCCCAATTCATATTCGTGTACCTGGACCTCTCACATTAGGCCCGACATTTGTGGCTGCTGGATATGCCGGTCGGTTCCGGGCAGACTTCCACCACAAATGTGACCCAACCTCGTGCCCAAATACAATTGTGATTTATAATTATAATTATCCTACTGAAAATATTATTTTGAAATATTCTTTATTTCAAAGTATTTTGGTTCTTAAAATATCATCAATTTCAAAATATCACTTTAAATTAAAATCTTCATTATTCTTGAAATACCATTTATTCTTATATTTAAACTTTAAATAAAAATTGAAACCTTTCATATTATTGTAATATTATAATAATAATTCTTGAATTTCAAACTCTTAACGTTAATTAATCATTTAATATAGCATTTGTTCTTATAATGATATTATAATAACATTTTCAAAATGTATAATTTCAAATTTCAAATTTTAATCCTTCATCATTTATTACATAATAAATGAAATTCATGGAAATATCCATTCCCATATAAATAGCGCCAATCTACCTAATCGGTTTTGTGCACATTAAATAATATTAAAAGCGTTAACATCACATTTAATCCTTTAACTGAAAAGCCCCTTTTGGAAACTTTTGAAATTCCTTCATTGGAATGAGACCCAAAACAAATACCATTAAATAATGGATTTCAAGCCATACATGTATTTAATAATAACATTCCTTATACATCTCAATAACATAACATTCAAACAATGTCCAATTAACATTCAAACAACATCCAAATAATAATATATTATTTGTGCACTTGGGCGATGTGTGAAAATATCAGCCCAATCAACATATATGAGTCAGGTAACTCATATACGGCAGTGTAGCATACTTGAATTATTATACATAATAAAATAACATTAATAAACAACACATCATGCATAACATAGAAATAAACCATAAACATCTTCAAGGTGTCATAAAAAAAATATTGTTTTAAATTCCATTTAATTTATTATCTCTAACATGATAACACTATGTCAGAATTTGATCTTTTTATATGAACAAAATCAATGTCTAAAATCATGTCTTTTTTTTTCTATTAACATTAAAATGTGAATAAAATTGCTGGCAAAATCTAGTCTTTTATTTAACATTAAATTCTATGTCACAATTCCATCTTTTTAAATTCAACAAAAATTTGTAACAACCCGCATTCTACGCATCGGAGGATCGTAGAATATTTATTTCTTTCTCATACGAAGTCGTATGGTCGTATAGAGTTGGGGAACGATTATTGGGGTAATTTACCATGTTCATGATTTTTGCCGATTTTTAAATGACCGGTTTGCCCCTAGCTGGTTTTTTTTCGGCCATAACTTTTGATTGGAAAGGAATTTTGACCTGGAACCACTTCCATTAGATTCGTTTGATGGTTTACCTTTCCGTAGAGTGGTCACATGTGAGAAACGGACTTACCGTTTGGGAGATATGGCTGAAACAAGGTTTAGAAGGTGAAAAACAGCTTAACCGGGCCTAATTGAGGTGATTAGCAAGAAGGCCCATAACCCATTTCGGAATTAGGGTTATGGGGAAGCTGAAAACAGTAGGAAAACGAATTTTATTTTATTTTCCAGCCGCCACAAACATGTCTTTCACCCTAGCCATGACCTCCACCTTCTAATTTCATCCCAAATCGTCTCTAATCACTTTCTAATCGAAGATTAAGCAAAACTACATCAAATCAAGGGAGGGTAGCACCAAATCAGAGAGAGAGCTGCTGGAACACATAGGGATTAGATCCAAATCAGAGATTATTTTAGATCTAAAGTTTGTTTGTGGCTAAGGTGAGTGATTTGCATTATTTTTCACTAATTACGGCTAGTTATGGTAATTAGCGAAGATTAGCGAAATTATGGCTCAGAAAAATCTAGAAAAATTCCTAAAATTCTAAACCATCATTTTATGCCTCTGATATGAATTTGGGTTAATTTCGACTAATTTTGCAAATCCCGGAATTTGGGGGATTAAGGGGTGATTAGTGGAAATTAGCGAATTTATGCATGTTAAAAATCAGGAAAAATATTCATAAATTCTGAAATATCGTTTTAGATCTTTGTTAGAAAATTTGGGTAATTTGGTTAAGTTTTGCTAATCATACTGTTAGTTGTTCTTAAACATGATTAAGGGGAAAATATGGGTTTTTGTGTATGTTTGATCCGTTTTGACCTACCATATTGATGTTTTGCTGTTTGTGGATGTTTATACATGTTGCTATGACTATATGGTATGCTTTGTGATTGTTTAGAACAATTAGATTGGTCGAAAACGCCGTCGAATGGCGTAAACAGTTTGTTGGAAGAAGTGCAGGAAATAGACCGGATCGGATCGCAGAAGGGGTATCACGACCCAACCTGATCGTGCCTAATATCCACGACTCGATCGCCTAAGTAAGCCACGAGCCGAGCTAGTATACGAGTCGCTCACGATCCAGCTATCTCCGATCCGTTCGCCTCTGAAGTCCTCCGATCTGAACTGCTCGCACACATGGACCATGAACCGGTGCACTCCACGACACGATTCGAAGAGAAGACCACGACCCGATCCAGACGAGGTAGCATGAACCGAACCGATGGACCCGAAGCTTGGCCACGACCCGATCCGATGGAGCTGGAGGACCACGAGCTGATGGTGCGACCCGATCCGAATGGAGGAACTCGACCCGAACCAGTATGGTGACTGCAGACTGAACCAGGAAGCTTGAACGCGAGGTATGAGCTGTTAACTGAATGAAGACCGATCCGGAGGAGACCAAAACCCGAGATGCAAAGGAAGTCCAAATGAGGGGCTTTGACTCAGAATCCAGTTGGGAACCAATGAGTGAGCTCCATGATTGGACTTTGCTGCGGGACGTGTGCAAAGGGGTTGTCGATGTCTGTAACTTTAAATCACTATGTGTAGGGAGTACGTGAACGGATTCAGGGCCACAGTGGCCTAGGTACGACTAAAGGGCTGTAGACCAATGATGTGGGGTCATTTGTGAAGATTTGGTCATGACTCCATGTGGTAAGCTTGGTAGTAGTAGTAGTTGTACAAGTCGAACTCCGTCACTACTTCGATGGGTCTAGTGATTGACAGTGGTGGACATCGTATGCTTTACGCACTGAGTGAGAGATGTGAGAATGGTTGCTATGTTTGATTGTTTGCCTTCATTATGACATACACACCCCCACCACCATATTCTTTTCACCATATGATAGTGGCACCTTAGAGTATTGTACGGTATGTAGTGCTAACTCTTTGGTTGCAGGTCCAGGTTCAGGTATGATTGGATTATACCTGTTATTGTTTTGTTTTGTTGCTTATCGCTCATACCAGACTTTTGTTTGACCCAGAGTTTTATGTCTCTTCTTATTACTCTGGGTGCTCACACGAGAAGACTAGAGACAGGTTAGGGTGTATGCGCGAGTAGCTGTGCCGGAGGCGAGCAGGAGGCTTCCACGTATTATCTACTTATATATTCTCCCTGTGTCGTTGGTGGTCACTACTTGAGCATTGGTAGTGCAACTTTCTTGTTTAGCTTTTTGAGACAGTTTTAAAAGTTGTAATAATGATGTTGGCTTTGGATCATAAGCTGTATTTTGGATTTTCCGCGGCTATGATAGTTTGTTTCAGCTTATACATTGTCTCACCTGTTTTGTGTCAAGTATATGTTATGATTATATTTTATCCCATGCGCTGTGAGACATATTACAGGTTCTTTGTTAGTTTATTCTCTTCTTTCTTTTCTTCTGACAACCGTTCCGTGCTAACTAGACATGTGTACAACGCACTTTTGGAGTAAATGTCGGTTGGCGCGGGGCGGGCCGTCACATTTGGTATCAGAGCTCTAGGTTGCGTAGTTAACCTAGGGAAAGACACCAGGGAGAGATAGTACGTATATGAGAGCGCGTATTTGTGATTGTTTTGGTTTTCAAAAGCTATATCTATATATATTATTAGTATAGCTAAGGATGAAGTCGTACTGCACTGGCACCACTATGGAGATGGTTAATCGTTTTCTGTTTACAGATTGAACGATGAGCCGATACGCAAGAGGTGCTGGTAGAGGGGCCAATAATGGGACTGCTGCTGACATGAGGACGATGTTTACTGACTTCATGAGAGAGATGCTTAGGGATGTACAGAGGGAAGCTCCCAATGATGGTAATGGTGGTGGTCCAGTAGTGCAGGCGCCTAGGGCCGATTTTGCTAAGTTGTGCAAGGATAACACTAACCTTGGTGGAAAGCCATTCCACGGAACGGAGTCGACCACGGATGTTCAGGATTGGTTGGATAGTTGTGATCGTATCTTCGAAGACTTGGATATCGAGGATGCGGTGAAGAGAAGGCTAGCGTCTCGTCAGTTGCAAGGGCGGGCGATGAATTGGTGGAATGCCATTAAGACAGCTACTCCAGAGGATCAAGTCACTTGGAATCAGTTTAAGATTCGCTTTTGTGATAAGTTTATTCCAGCTGCTCATAAATCAGAATTGTTCAGGAAGTTCTTGGAGCTTAAGCAGAATGGTAGGGCAGTCTCGGAGTACATCGCAGAATTCGATACTTTATCGAAATATGGATGGTCCCTTATCGATACAGTCGAAAAGAAGAACGAGAAGTTCATAACTGGCTTGGATGGGTGCTTAGGGGAAAGACTTATAAACCATATCGATGAGACGTTCGAGTCTATTGTAGGAAAGGCATTAAGGTCAGAGAGCCTTTTTCCTAAGTCGAAGACTGAGGTTGCTACAACATCTGCAGAGGAGCCAAAGCCGCAAGCAGGCGGTGAAGGCAAGAAGAATTCTCAGAACAAGAGGAAGAAGAACCCGACCAAGGATGGTCAGAATAAGAAAAATAAAAAAGATGGCGAATGCTTTAGTTGTGGCAAGAAGGGCCACTATGCTAGAGATTGTCGAGAAAAGCCTGGGGAAAGGAAGTGCTTTAACTGCGGCCAGGCGGGACATCACAAGGATGATTACCCACAACCTCCTAGGGAGAAGCAGATCGTGAAAGCATATGCTATCAACGCTGTTCCTTCTTCGTCGAATGCCCCAACTGCGGCGCAGAAGGAAAAACGTGTCGTTATTCGAGGTGTGCTTTCTATTTAAGATGTTTTGATCGGGTTTTGTTTGACAAACCTGAGTTAGTCGATAGACCTTTAGTAGTGACGAACCTGATTGGTGGTTCGATTAGCCTCAGTATGATTTACCATAACGTGGTCTTATCGAGCCATGGATGTATGTTTGTTTATGATTATTTTGTTTTGGGCTTTATTGGGTTTAGCATTATTTGGAGAGTCGATTTACTCTAAAAGAATAGGGTGGTATTAGGTTCCTACCTAGTGATGGCGATAGTAACTGGAGTTAAGGAAGCTGAAAGGTTATCGTTGTAATAAGTTCTAGTTGTCTCTGGGAGGCAAATGAGTGCTCCAGGCTAGATTGTTTTGCTAGTATCACCTCACGTAGGTTGTCCGAAATCGGAGGAGATGTTCCTTGGGTGCTTGTCTGATATTGGTTTAGGCCTTTGGGGCTTGTGCTTGGGGAATGTCGATTTCGACTAGGATGGTTTGCGTGAGGGGTAAATAGTTGTGATTTTTCATTGGATGATATCTTGGTTTACTCGAGGAGTGATGGGCAGACGGAACATGATAAGACTGTTCAATGGTATAGGCTGCCCAGAGTTAGACTCGATAGGGTTATGGGATTGCTCGACTGGGACTCGAGAAAGATGCAAAGTAATGGATTGTTTAAAACCCTATGTAGATGTTCTCTTTGGATAGTAGAACTTTGAAGAAATAGGATGTGTTCGTTGATCATGGAAGATGCAACGAAGATTAGGGCGATTCAAGTTGGACTTGAACTCGTAAAAGGAAAATGGGTGTTCGTTGATCTTGGAAATGCAACGAATAAGGAGACGACGACTCACGTTGGACTAGATTTTGTCGGTAATGGATACTCAAGACTGGGTCTGAGTTATAGATTGACTCGAGTTAGACTCGAGAAGGCTGCAAGGAATTGGGATTCGGCTTGAGTTGGACTCGAGAGGGCAGCAAGACAATGGATAGACTTGGGTTAGACTCAAGTATTTTAGGCGGACTAAAAATAGGGGTATCTGGGGACGCCCGTTACCTTGGATCCGTTGGACGTGATCTAGTTATCCTTAGAGGATAAGCGTACGTTGGACGTACGGTAGTCCGTAAGGAGGCGGGGCTTCCATTAGCCTGGGATTGGTTGGACCAGTCAAGTAGGCATCGGTGTATGAATGGAGGCTGGGCTTCCATTAGTTATTGATGTTGGTTAGACCAGACATACTAGAATCAACATATTGGGATTGGTTAGACCAGTCATGTAGGTGTCGATGTGTTTATGAATTTAGCAGGTGATAGGTAGGACTTGTTTGATGGATGTTATGGTTGCTATGTTGTTCCTGTTTTTCTTCCCTTGAGTAGACTATCACCTGTAGGGTTCCAGCGATGGGGAACAAAGTGATTGTAGTAGGACTATGAGCCAGTGCAGTAGAGTCGTCATGACTCGAGAAGCAAAGTGGACATAGTAAAGGATTAGTAAGGCTATGAGCCAGTGCAGTGGAGTTGTTATGACTTCATGGGGGCAGAGTGGACATAGCAAAGGACTAGTGGCTATGGATCAGTGCAGTGGAGTCGCCATGACTCCATGGGGCAGAGTGATCATAGTAAAGGATTTGGGTGCGGTAATAGTTGCATTGAGTAGGAGACATGCCAGTTTAGGGGTTTTGTTTCTAGGATGGAAGCAACTAGAGTATATCACAGGATATGATTTCAGACCCAAGAGTGAATTGGATTCAGAAACGCTAGTAAGCTTGACGATTAGATCGATTTTGATTGAGTGGATTGGTTCCAGTTAGAAGGACGATCCTAACCTATTGGAAATCATCTTTAGGGTAGAGATGGGTATCGATGGAAATAGAACGATCAAGCAAGGATTTGATCGAGAAGGATAGCTTCAAAAGAATGGAGGACTAGTTGTACCCAACGTAGATGGACTGAGAGATGAAGTGCTTAGAGCATTTCATCACTCGAAATTAACTATATATCCCGGTGGTAACAAGATGTATGGAGACATGGAGCAGACTTACTATTGGGAAAGGATAAAGAAATACATTGGGAAGTTTATGTCCAAGTGCATGAATTGCCAGTTAGTTAAAGATGAGAAAAAGAAGCCTAGTTGTTTGTTACAACCATTAGAAATTCCTAAATGGAAATGAGAACAAGTCTCAAATGGATTATATTTATAGTTTACCAAGAACTAGGTCAGGTCATGATGGTATTTGAGTGAATTGTATATTAGAGAACCTTTTGAGAACTTGTATATTGGATCTTGGAAGGTCGTGGGATGACCATTTGCATTTGGTTGAGTTTGCATATAAAGTTGAGTTACCAGACAAAATGGCAGGAGTTCATAACGTATTTCATGTTTCCCAGTTAAGGAAATTCGTGCACGACCCTAGAATGGCTATTTCACCTGATCAGTTGGATAACATCGAAGTTGAACCCAAGGCGGTTGGGAACCGCAAGCCTTTGTGTATTGTTGGGAACGATACGAAGCAGCTTCGAAGGAAGGTGGTGAAACTTGTCAAAGTTCAGTGGGGTGGTGATGAGGAAGGCTGTACTTGGGAAACAGAGGAGAACATAAGGAAGAAGTATTCAGAACTCTTTGCCTGGTAAGGTTTTGGTAGTGGTAGTTCTTCCCTTGTTAGTAAACCGCATGCTAGGATAGGCTTATTGTGTTGTTTTGTATGTTTTATTGTTTGAAAATGATTTATAGGCATGCGGAATTCTTTGTATGTTTCGGTTAAGGAATTTCGGGGACGAAATTTCTTAAGGGGGGGAGAATGTAACAACCCGCATTCTATGCATCGAAGGATCGTAGAATATTTATTTCTTTCTCATACGAAGTCGTATAGTCGTGTAGAGTTGGGGAACGACTATTGGGGTAATTTACCATGTTCATGATTTTTGCCAATTTTAAATGACCGTTTTGCCCCTAGCTGATCTTGTTTCGGCCATAACTTTTGATTGGAAAGGAATTTTGACCTGAAACCACTTCCATTAGATTCATTTGATGGTTTACCTTTCCGTAGAGTGGTCACATGTGAGAAACGGACTTACCGTTTGGGAGATATGGCTGAAACAAGGTTTAGAAGGTGAAAAACAGCTTAACCGGGCCTAATTGAGGTGATTAGCAAGAAGGCCCATAACCCATTTCGGGATTAGGGTTATGGGGAGGCTGAAAACAGTAGGAAAACGAATTTTATTTCATTTTCCAGCCGCCAAAAACATGTCTTTCACCCTAGCCATGACCTCCACCTTCTAATTTCATCCCAAATCGTCTCTAATCACTTTCTAATCGAAGATTAAGCAAAACTACATCAAATCAAGGGAGGGTAGCACCAAACCAGAGAGAGAGCTGCTGGAACACATAGAGATTAGATCCAAATCAGAGAATATTTCAGATCTAAAGTTTGTTTGTGGCTAAGGTGAGTGATTTGCATTATTTTTCACTAATTACGGCTAGTTATGGTAATTAGCGAAATTATAACTCAGAAAAATCTATAAAAATTCCTAAAATTCTAAACCATCATTTTATGCCTCTGATATGAATTTGGGTTAATTTCGACTAATTTTGCAAATCCCGGAATTTGGGGGATTAAGGGGTGATTAGCGGAAATTAGCGAATTTATGCATGTTAAAAATCAGGAAAAATAATCATAAATTCTGAAATATTGTTTTAGACCTTTGTTAGAAAATTTGGGTAGTTTGGTTAAGTTTTGCTAATCATACTGTTAGTTGTTCTTAAACATGATTAAGGGGAAAATATGGGTTTTTGTGTATGTTTGATCCGTTTTGACCAACCATATTGATGTTTTGCTGTTTGTGGATGTTTATACATGTTGCTATGACTATATGGTATGCTTTGTGATTGTTTAGAACAATTAGATTGGTCGAAAACGCCGTCGAATGGCGTAAACAGTTTGTTGGAAGAATTGCAGGAAATAGACCGGATCGGATCGCAGGATGGGTATCACGACCCAACCTGATCGTGCCTAATATCCACGAGTCGATCGCCTAAGTAAGCCACGAGCCGAGCTAGTATACGAGTCGCTCACGATCCAGCTATCTCCGATCTGTTCGCCTCTGAAGTCCTCCGATCTGAACTGCTCGCACACATGGACCACGAACCGGTGCACTCCACGACACGATTCGAAGAGAAGACCACGACCCGATCAAGACGAGGTAGCATGAACCGAACCGATGGACCCGAAGCTTGGCCATGACCCGATCCGATGGAGCTGGAGGACCACGAGCTGATGGCACGACCCGATCCGAATGGAGGAATTCGACCCGAACCAGTATGGTGACTGCAGACTGAACCAGGAAGCTTGAACGCGAGGTATGAGCTGTTAACTGAATGAAGACCGATCCGGAGGAGACCAAAACCCGAGATGCAAAGGAAGTCCAAATGAGGGGCTTTGACTCAGAATCCAGTTGGGAACCAATGAGTGAGCTCCATGATTGGACTTTGCTGCGGGACGTGTGCAAAGGGGTTGTCGATGTCTGTAACTTTAAATCACTATGTGTAGGGAGTACGTAAACGGATTCAGGGCCACAGTGGCCTAGGTACGACTAAAGGGCTATAGACCAATGAATTGGGGTCATTTGTGAAGATTTGGTCATGACTCCATGTGGTAAGCTTAGTGGTAGTAGTTGTTGTTCAAGTCGAACTCCGTCACTACTTCGATGGGTCTAGTGATTGACAGTGGTGGACATCGTATGCTTTACGCACTGAGTGAGAGATGTGAGAATGGTTGCTATGTTTGATTGTTTGCCTTCTTTATGACATACACACCCCACCCCCATATTCTTTGCACCATATGATAGTGGCACCTTAGAGTATTGTACGGTATGTAGTGCTAACTCCTTGGTTGCAGGTCCAGGTTCAGGTATGATTGGATTATACCTGTTATTGTTTTGTTTTGTTGCTTATCGCTCATACCAGACTTTTGTCTGACCCAGAGTTTTATGTCTCTTCTTATTACTCTGGGTGCTCACACGAGCAGACTAGAGACAGGTTAGGTGGTATGCGCGAGTAGCTGTGCCGGAGGCGAGCAGGAGGCTTCCACGTATTATCTACTTATATATTCTCCCTGTGTCGTTGGTGGTCACTACTTGAGCATTGGTACTGCACCTTTCTTGTTTAGCTTTTTGAGACAGTTTTAAAAGTTGTAATAATGATGTTGGCTTTGGATCATAAGCTGTATTTTGGATTTTCCGCTGCTATGATAGTTTGTTTCAACTTATACATTGTCTCACCTGTTTTGTGTCAAGTATATGTTATGATTATATTTTATCCCATGCACTGTGAGACATATTACAGGTTCTTTGTTAGTTCATTCTCTTCTTTCTTTTCTTCTGACGACCGTTCCGTGCTAACTGGACATGTGTACAGCGCACTTTTGGAGTAAATGTTGGTTGGTGCGGGGCGGGCCGTCACAAAATTTATGTCAAGAATTCCATCTTTTATATTCAACAAAAATTATGTCAAAAATTTCACCTTTTTAATTCAACAAAAATTATGTAAAAATCCTATCTTTTATATTGCAACAAAAACATGACAAAAATCCTATCTTTTATATTGCAACCAAAATATGACAAAAATCCTATCTTTTAATGTAAACAAAAATGTCTATTCTTGTTTAACTCTTTTAAATGCACAAAAATGTTTATTTTTGATTAATTCTTTTAATTATATATAAAAATGTTCATTTCCATTTCACTAACAGGTTTCTACACAAAATGATATTTTCCTTCGCTAATCATGTTTTAACACAAAATGTTATTTTATCTCACTAATATGTTTTTACACAAAATGATATTTGTCCCACTAACCATGTTTTAACACAAAATGTTATTCTTATATGATCCTTATTAAATGACAAAAATATGATTTTTGTAAAATCCCTATTTAATAACAAAAATGTGTATTTTTGTATAATTCTTATTAAATGACAAAAATGTCTCTTTTTATTTCATTCTTATTACTTTGCAAAAACTGGGCATTTCACATTCATTCTTTTAATTAACCAAAAACTGATAATTTTGTTTAATTCTTTTATTGTAAACAAAATGACAAATTTGTCTAATTCTTTTTATGCAAACAAAATATGGTAATTTGTCTAATCCTTTTTATGTAAACAAAATATGGTAATTTTAAATGAACATCATTAACAAAAGTGATGTTTTAATTCTAAAGTAACATTTCTAGAAAAATGTGTATTTTTGTTCTCATTCAGCATTTTATAACAAAAATGTATATTTATTCTCATGTACACTTTATTTCTAACAGTTCTTATTGACTTAAAATGAAAATTCAATTTAACATGTCATTTTTGTCTAACATGATAATTTAAAATTAACATGTCATTCTTATCTAAAAATGATAATTTTAATCATAAATGACATTTTCTAACTGAACAGAAATGATACTTCTGAATGAACATAATTGATACTTATATTTTTGACAATCTTAATACAATAAAAATGACATCTTTTTATCATATCAATTCTAATACACATAAAAGGACATTTCTTATTTTGTCAAATTCTAATACGTATAAAAGAGAACATTTCTTATTTCAACATAAAACGATGTTTTTATATAACAATTCACATTCAACATAAAAACGATGTTTTTATATGATAATTCTTTTTCAACATAAACGATGTTTTTATATGCCAATTCTCATTTAAATACAATAGTCCACCAAATCAACAGATTAACAAATCAGCATCAATCAATCAAATCACGCAACATGTAAGAATTTGTATACATGATAATAATTAACTGATTATAATTATTTAAGAAGAAATCTCACATCGATATTTGAATTTTCAACGTGCTCCTTTTCAGATCTGCGTTGCCCCATGTCGTAGATCGGTATCTCACGATTTCAACGGACTTCGTTTTGTTTGATTCTATTTTGATTTGACCGAGTTATGGTCATATAAACATTGAATAAATTAAATATAATTAGATTTTCTTAATTACAAAATTTAATAAGTTATCACGTTCAGGAAAAATGCGATACCGTTCTTTCCTTCTTCTTCGTTGCCATTCAGGAACCGAACCCATCACGCACTACTTCCAAACTCATAGACCTCGAAAATCTCTTTGAATTTTGGAATGGTAATTTAATTCGGATCGAATTATGAAAGATTAGAGAAGGGGAAATCGAACGATTATGGCCATTGGAGAAGATAGTGGCGGCTTTCCTACAGAATTTTGAGAGAGAGAGAGAGGGAAGAGAGCTGCTGTTAAATTTTGAGGAAGAAGAGAAATGAATGTTATATAGTGGAGGTTTTGGTTTCAGGTATATGAAGAGAAGCGGTCACAAGATCTACCAATCACGCCATTAAATATTAATAATACCAGTTCAGTGTATTACATTTATGATGATAGGTTTATTTATTTATTTTTGTGAAGCATGGTTACATGTAGATTTTTATTTCAAACAATTGAATTATTGTTTCCACATTTCCTAGTGACAAAATAAGAAAGAAAACAAAATTGCTTGTTTCTATATGAAAGTAATTCCTACATTCTATCCAATTTGATGTATTCCACATTTTGAATTTTCTTAATTTAATTTTGTTTATAATTTATTTATATTTTTCTTCTTTTCGTTATACATTTGTTATCTATGTTAATTCAAAGAGCAATATTTTTGTTTACTTAAGTAAATAAATGTTTAGATTTTAAAGTAAGATAATAAATAGAAAACACATGTATGGAAAATTGAAAGAAAGTGGCAAAGAAGCATGAAACATTTCAAAAATAAAATGAACATAAATGAGCAAATGAATGCATGCATTGAGAACAAGGTAACAGACTTGCATGCATGCATTGAAAAATAACGAAATTGAAATGAAATAAGTTGAAATGAAATGAATGCATAATTAACTATATGTGAAACGTTAGAATTCAATGTATAAAAAAAAAAGAAATGAAATGAATGCATAATTAACTATATGCGCAAGGTTTAAAATGTAAGGGAAATAAACAAATATAAAGAATGAAATGAATGCATAATTAACATTGCAAATTAAATTAATTAATGAAGGTAAATTGGACATGTAATCCACGTTTGAATTCCTAAAAATTATATTTTAAACAAACAGGGAAAGAATTAAAGACGATAGCCAAAGATATATATACATGTATGTATTTATTTCATCTAGAATGCACACATTATTTTCAAATCAACCTATCAGCATATATTAATAAATCTCATTAAAAATATTTTTTTTTTAATGGAAATTTTAAATTCTGACGCATTTTTTAACAAAATTTCCTTAAAATAAAATTTTAAATTGGTTCTAAATTTATGGGTTGTTACAGGAAGATTATCCAGAATGGGTGCATCACTAGCTAGCATACAAGCATCAGACTTATGACCAAAGGAATGATAGGTAAGGCAAATGTCGGACTTCCAAATACACTTGACGTCAACATAACTATCATGTTCGTCGACACAAACCTTGATCTGAAGAGAAAGCAGTTTGTTTGGGATGATTTCAATCAAATCCCTCACATAAGTTAAACATTCTCTAATCATAATGCTAGCATCGAAGCACTTGAGCATATCAGTTCGATCGGGTAACCAATTTATCCCAACTAGCGGAGGAGGAAAGATGCATGCTAGAACTTGATCCCGTTATCATAGATGACAAGCCTTTTATTGTTACTCTATAGAATCCGTAAGTTGGCCTGTCTTCTTAACAGGTATTACCTATATTACGAATATTCATTATGAAATAATTACAATGTCGTATGTTTTTATGTAAATATGTTGAATTAAAAAATAATGAAGTATCTAAAAATATTTACAGTTGTTCTAGAAAGATAGACTAAGTCATATTATTGGAAAATAACTATATTATATGATTATGAACCATATGAAACTGGTTTATAATATCTCAAAAAAATTAAGGTAAGTGCATTTATTTAGTGTGAATTTCAGAGGAAGTTGTGAACTATTTAGATTGATACATATTGATGTATGCAACTGCAAGTCTACTAATACCAAAACGACTCCACGTATTTTGATGTATTCATCGATGATTTAACACAACATGAATATATGTATTTGACATATAGTACGTTTATGATAAGCCCATAATGTATTAAAAAAAGTAAATAAAATATCATACAATAGAATAAAATGATTTGATTTAATTGATGTGCAAGTACATTAGAAAGAGTATTGAATGTAATTAAGAATGAATAAATTTTCAATATCAAAAATCACTCCTCCTTATGACACATACCGATGTGCCTATAAGGAGTAGTCGAACATTGTTGGACAAAGTATGGTAACCTATAAATAAAGTTAGGTTAATTTATTTGTATAAGTTATGTACATACGAGTAGTATGTATAGTTCCTAAAGGTCATATGAATAGTTTAGCCGACCATGGCTGGGTAGTGATCATAGAACAAAGTTCCATGAGATCGTGGATCGAGCCCTAACAAGTTGCGCTATGTAACGCTTAGAATGTGGAGAGGTATTTACCTCGAAAGAAACAAGAATGCTTAGGGGATTGATGCTCTATTTTGGACTAGTTAAATTGAAAGGCCGGTTGTGGTGGGCTATATGAATCCCCCAATTGTACTCTTTAGAGTAAGGTATTTTATTTAAAATTAATATAATTTCATATAAATAATAGTTTAAAAAAACCAATATAACATAGGACAAGGATTTGGCAGTTTGCGCAGTCGAAAGGTTGCACATAATAATCGAATATGAAGAATCCTGTATGAATCGTACCAAAACGGGTTTGGGAAAGATTCTCATTAGATTATCAGTTTATGTTTTGAACATAAGTTTTGTAAACTAAAACTCAAATCAATTTTATACAAGAGGTAGTTCATAAAGTGTTTATGAATACCTATTTTGTTCCACTGAGAAACAATTGTTATTTCAAGATATAACAACTTCATAGTAAAGAAATTTCTTTGAGAAATGATAGTAAAGTAGAACTAGGTATGATCCTAAAATTAAACTGATTACATGAGATGAAATTAACCAACCTAAACGAGCACATTGCATCAGAATGTATAATAAATATTATTGTGAATTGAAGAGAAACATCCATCTCCATATTTGACAAAGATGAAAGGAACCAAATAAGAACATGCAAAGAGCATGACGCCACCATTAGTGGCCTAATTTCATTGGTTTCCGAAGATCGTCTCACATACTTATTGTATGCCATGTTCGGATCATTAAAAGGTATCACGCTTTCGCCTTCATAGGGTTAAAAAAATTAGAAAACAAGCCTGTCACTTATGTAAAGTTAAAGAAGGTCAAGGAGAAGTGCCTATTGCTTTCATAGATATGGGGAAATTATAAAACTATAGTGTTATATCTGTTATCACTTTCGAGCTACATCACTTTCATAAAGCATGATAACATCACCAACGAAGCTCGTAGCCTTCATAAAGTACGCACATAGTGTTTCGCCTCAATCCGGTGCCGGTGGATGCTTCCTATCATTATGTTCAAATTAGAAGAGTGTTTCTAAAGTAGTACGTCGCTTCCATTGTATATAAGTTATTGCACCTTGATTGTTTGAAGGTGTGATGCATTATTTATTGAAGAGAAGCTTATCGACCAAAGCCACTTCATCATGTTATACCAAGATGCCTATTGCTATTGAAACTGATTTGCTTCTACTGGAATCACATCACATTTCCTTGATCAATTGGAGCCTGGTCTATTTCAAGGAGGCATATCGTCTTGATTCCATATTGCATTCTCACTATATTAGTGACTCGATGTATTCACTATGCTTGACAGCAAAGCAATAGAACCGAAGCAAGCAGTTTCATCGGCTACAAAGCAGGTCGAAAGGATTGAGGCGCCATACATGAAGTCGACACGCTTGAAATGAGCCTATAAATAAAGGCCAACAAAAGTGGCCGAATTCTAGTATTTTTTTTCTCCACACATTTCATTTGCTTTCTTACTCAAATTCGCAAACCCTAAATTGAATTAGAGACAAATTCCCTTAAGATTTTAATTTTGACCATTTCAACGAAGAATTCAGAAATTGCATATGACAACATGGGCTTATATAACGTGGAATTAAGCTTGCATACTACTTATGTACATTGCACTTCGAACATTGGAACACATTCCATGATAAATAGAGCTCCAATATCATCAGAGTCTTTGAGCATATAAATGCATTACTTGGCCATGCCCTAATTGACTTGAGAGACGTGTTGAGATTAAATCATGGATACGTGCTTGAAGGATGTTCATTACTTGACCATGGATATCTCCATCCTCAGGATCAAATCATATGAGAGTCCAACAATCACAATATGAATTATCATTTCTATTCATTAAGGGATTTTTCAATTTAATAATTGAAGGCATAATACCTTAGTTCATTAGGACTGTTTTTCCTTGTTTATTGAGGCTTATCGCCTTCATCTTTTTGTAATTAATTGCTTAGAAATAAAAATATAGGTCACTTGTTGAATATTCATTTGAATATAGATTCCAAATCAGATACATTCATTAACTTGAATGAGATTTATGTGATAAGAATTCTTGTATTAGTCATAAATTGACTTTACAAAGAAGAAAGTTTAGGAATCTCAATCCATTCTATCATCAGGAATGTCAGGCCAAAATTTTATTTAATATTTTTGGTGATAGAAAGAGAGATCAAACATCGAACCTCTGATCCTTTTTTTTCCTTCAAGCATAGTTCTCTAAACAAATTGCAGGAAATGGGAAGACTAAAGAAAGTAAATACACCAAGAGTAGGTATTCTATATTAAACTATTCTAGAGGAGAACGCAACTCCAAATTTCAAACCAAGCAACACGGAAGAAGGATAACCTCCAAAGTTGTTATAACCTACCCTCAATGAAGTGAAAATAAGAAACTTAAAAGAAGAACTGGAAATGATGAAAGGGCAATTAAAGAGGGTCCTTTCCCAAAAATCTTTAAGA
Organism: Allium sativum; assembly: GCA_030737875.1. Lineage (NCBI taxonomy): Eukaryota > Viridiplantae > Streptophyta > Magnoliopsida > Asparagales > Amaryllidaceae > Allium > Allium sativum. The sequence goes on from CM060921.1 coordinate 301,842,266, forward strand.
CACATAGAAGAAGAAGAAGTTGTATCTCCAATAAGAAATCTAAATGTTTCTCTTCTTAAAAATAGGAAGGAAAAGCTTACAACGACCACGAAAGGAGGAATAAGAGGTTCAATCGATGAAGCATTAGAAAAGTAGTGGAAAGACTCAAGTGAATTATCAAGGAAGAATGAAACGCTAATCTGCTGAACAATCTGGATGTTCAATTTTTAGAGAATGTAAACCAAGTCTATCTTGATGAAATAACAGACTTAAAGGAACTTGCTGAAAAAGTGGTAAAATATGCACTTGAGCAAAAAGGAAAGTGAACATTTGATGAGCGGGTGAATGAAAGGACAACCTTATTCACCCCAAAAGTAATGTCCATCAAGATTCCTCCATGTATCAAAGTTTCAACTCTTCAATATAGCGGATCTTCTAATAAAAACAACCACTTGTTAGCCTTTGAAAGTCAAAGGATTTTTATGATGCCAACGGAGTTGTCCATTGCGGACTACTTTCAATTACTTTCCAAGGGATAACAGCCAAATAATATAGATTATACCCAAAGAAAACTATCTACTTTTGAAAGTAATTTTCTTATGTGTTTTCAACATAATTTTTCATTATAAGGATCCATCAAAAAACTGATAGTTTGGCTCGCATTAGGCTGAAGCCAAGAACTGTTGGGAGATTACCTAAAGAAGTTTAACTTAGAGAAATTAAAATAAAATGTTGTAAATGACTGAGGTAAGCTGCATGCAATACACCTTAGGCTGGAAAAATGATTACCTTTTTAAAGGGAGCTCTATGTACATGGCTATAAAGACTTACATAATTTTCACTTCTAGCCAAAATGGTTTGTCTGCATGGATATATGAGATGTATCATGCAAGAAAAAGTAGCCATAAAGAAAGGAAGTGGGAAGAGAAGGTTGTATCGAGGGTTTAAGAAATCGATATGGGAGGAAGTTTTCTTTGTAAGTGGTGCTCCATTAAATTAAACCATATCCTACATATACACAATAGCAAAAGAAAGAGGTGAAATCCCCAAGTCTAAGAAGGCTATGATCATCCCTTAGCCATGAATAGGAAATAATTATTGCAGTTAATCTATCAGTCATAATGAACGTAAATCTTTGATGGGGATAATTCAACAACTAATTCAAGGAGGAAATTTTAAAGAAATCATAAAGAAAAGAACTAACGATTCTAAACCTAGAAACCAAAGATCTTTTATCAGACCTACTAACTTTGGATAAGGTAGTACTTAGCCAGATTTCATGTCGTGGCTTAATAGAATCGATGGCATTCATGGTGGTCCACATGTTATTGGATTAAGTAAAGGCACCAAAAACCATTATGCAAGGGAAGTCAGGCAGGGAATCTTTTTCCATTTAAGAGGAGCCCCCATTAAAGAATGTTAAATTCCAAATTCAAATGCCTACTTTAATTATCGCTCTGCGGGAGTTAAGGGAATTCACCGTTCACATAACGATCCTTTTATGATTACAACATAAATAGGACTATCTGTAGTAGTCATGATGTGGGTCAATACCTAAAATGCTATAAATGTAATCTTCAAACATGATTTTGATCAAATGGGAATACCTAATGCGGAGTTAATACCAATCCCATAACCAAGTGCCAACATCCAAAAACTAGAAAACCAAAGCGCTAGAAAGCCAAAGTGCTAGAACCCAAAGAGCCAGAAATCTGAAAACTAGAAAACCAAAGTGCCAGAATCCAGAAACTAAAGTTCAAATAACCAAGTAACCAAAATCCAAGATTTCAAAGAGTCCATAAATATCCAAATCAATTGATAAAAATTCCACGTGAGCCAGTTTCAAGCTCGTTCCTATTCCAAGTCATAGTAGGAGGTTGTGCATGTTCTGGTACTATAGTCTGGTTCCTAGCATATTGTGCCAGCTCTTCATGTCTGACACGTTGCTCAATCATATACCGAAATGCCTACACTCATTCATATTACGGCTATCTAACTCATGAAACAAATAGTATTTTCCAGAATCCCTTTCCTTTTGAGTTGGCTCCCTCCTAGGAGGCTTTCTGAATGAATCAGTCCTGTGAATATCCTAATAAATCTCTTCCATGGAAGAAGTGAGTTCCAAGTACAAAGGAAATTTTGGTTCCCTCTTTTGTGGCACATTTTGATCATTCCTAAAGGAGGCCTTTCCTTTGCCTTTATCCTTGCCAAATTCGGAAGATTCTCCATCATTAGCCATGTTAACCCTGATATGTTCTCTATCAGCTCTCGCATCCTCTTCCTACATAAATCTGTTTGGTTCATAGTAATATATGCCAAGATCCGTTGGTGGATCCCACTGAAGTGAGATCTTGAAATCTGCCTTATCCAGAACTCCAAATAGCAACTATTAATACCATTGACGGGTCTACTCGATCTACCGGTGCCACCATCACATTAAATCTTTTCGAGAACTTTTGCAAAGTTTCTCTAAACCTTTGCTTAATTGTTGTGAGAGTCATAACATTCTTAAATCAAGAAATGTGGACTATAAATTATTCTATGAAAATTTCAACCAAGACATTCCAACTTCCTATGCTTTCCGATTTCAACTGCGTGAACCACATGGTCGTAATATCCGTAAGACAATGTGGAAAACACTTTTCCATAACGTTGTTCGATGCTGCTAGCACGTCCATATGGCGCATATAGCACATCAAGTGGATGGCAGAATCCTTCCTACCATCGTAAGCACCTAGTATCGACAACTTAAAATCCGGTCAGTTCTGAGAATTCCTGATATCCTGAGTGAACGGGCTGCAATTAACACAATCTAGATCTGAATGAGATACTGCACCTCGAGTAAATCATCGAATCACTTCCTCGATTCAATTTCCATTTCCAAGAAACTTCCTCCAATCTTCTAAGTACCAGTGTCCCTGATGTCTAATCCAGTCTAAGTAGTTTGTTGATTCCCAATATAAACATTGGGGTCGACCCTGACACGAATAGCTGTCACGGGCACAAACCTAATTTCCAGAGCAGTAGGAGTGTAACTGTAACAACCCATATTCTACGCATCATAGGATCGTAGAATATTTATTTCTTTTACATACGAAGTTGTATGATCATGTAACTTTGGGGGACGACTATTGGGGTCATTTCCCATGTTCATGATTTTTCCCGATTTTAAATGACCATTTTACCCCTAGTTAGCACTGTTTTGGCCATAACTTTTGACTGGAAAGGAATTTTGACCTGAAACCACTTCCATTGGCTCCGGATGATGGTTTACAATTCCGTAGAGTGGTCACATTAGCCAAACGGACTCACCGTTTGGGAGATATGGCTGAAACAAGTTTCAGATGGTGAAAAACAGCTTAATTGGGCTTAACCGGGTGATTAGCAGCTAGGCCCAGAGGGGAATTTCGGGTTTAGAGGCATAGGAGGGCTGATTAGGGTTAGGAAATCACTTTCATTTCAGTTTTGAGCCGCCACAAACCTTCTTGAGACCTTAGTAATGGCTTCCATCCTCTAAAACCACTCCAAAACACATTTTTAGTGAAGATTAAGCCTAAACTACATCAAAACAAGGCCAAATAGCAACAGAGCAAGGTTGGAGCTGCTGCTATACATAGGAATTCGACCCAAACAGAGAGTATTTCAGATTTGATGTTTTATTTTGTGGCCAAGGTGAGTGATTAACATCGTTTTGGTACTAATTACATTTAATTAAGGGTAATTAGTGAGGATTAGCGAATTTATACACTAATAAATTCTGGAAAAATGTTTAGAAATTCTTAAATTATATTTTATGCCTCTGTTAGAAATTTGGTTCGATTTGATTAAGTTTTGTTAACCCTATGATTAGTTTTATTTAATCATGCTTAAGGGAAAAATGGGATTTTGGGCATCTTTGATCCATTTTGACATGTAAATTCATTGTTTTGGTGTTTGTGGTTAGTTTGCTATGTTGCTATGACTGTTTGGGATGATTTGTGATTAATTAGCATAGTTAGATTTGTCGAAAACGTCGTCGAATGGCGTAAACAAGTTGCTGGAAAAAGTTGCAGAAAGTTGTGCAGGGTTTCGGATCGGATTGGATATGGGCTCGGATCGGATAGGAGACCTGGGCAAGGAACCCGACCCGAACCGGAATCTGGCACATAAGAGGCTTGGCAAAAAGGAAGGCCACGTTGGTTAAGCTGGGGATCAGACTAACTTAAAGATGAAGGGCTCAGATCGGATCGACTTAAGGATGAAAGGCCAGGACTGAAGTAAGGCGGACTGAAGTAAGGCGGAAAGATCGGATTGGCTAAAGGAGTAGGATCGGATCGACTAAAGGAGTAGGATCGGATCGGCTAAAAGAGAAGGATCGGATCGGAGTAAATGGAGAACAAGGGAGCTGATCGGAGAAGGAGCATGAACTGGAGAGAAGATAGCAACCCGACCCGACCCGAAGTGAGGCACCCGACCCGAACCGATGCAACGCTGTGGACCCGAACCGAACCGCTACAGGAGAAGACTACGAACCGACCCGAAGCAGAGGACCCGACCCGAACCGATAGCTAGGAGGAGAACCCGACCCAACCCAGTATTGACCAATAACCCGAGATGCAAAGGTAGTCCAATATGGGAAGTTAGAGCTCAGGATCCAGTTGGGAACCGATGAGTTCACTTCATGATTGAGCTTTGCTGCGGGACGTGTGCCAAAAGGGCAGTCGATGTTTATGACTTTGGATCACTATGTATGGGAAGTACGTGAACGGATTCAGGGCTAAAAGGGCCTAGGTACGACTAAAGGGCTATAAACCAATGAAGTGGGGTCATTTGTAAAGATTTGGTCATGTCTCCATGTGGTAAGCTTGGTAGTAGCAGTAGTTGTACAAGTTGAACTCCGTCACTACTTCGATGGGTCTAGTGATTGACAGTGGTGGACATCGTATGCTTTACGCACTGAGTGAGAGATGTGAGGATGGTTGCTATGGATGAATTGTTTGCTATCATTATGACATGCACACCCCACCCCCGTATTCTTTACACTATTCATTATGGCACCTTAGAGTACTGTACGGTATGTGGTACTAACTCTTTGGTTGCAGGTCCAAATCCAGGTATGGTTTAGTATACATGTTATTATTCTGTTTAGATGCTTATCGCTCATACCAGGATTTATGTCTGACCCAGAGTTTTATGTCTCCTCTTATTACTCTGGGTGCTCACACGAGCAGACTAGAGACATGTTAGCTGGTGATGCACGGGTAGATGATCCGGAAACGAGCAGGAGGCTTCCACGTAATATATATATAGTATTCTCCCTGTGTTGTTGAAGATCACTGCTTGGGCATTGGTGGTGCATCTTCCACTTTAGTTTTCTTTTGTTTAGAGACAGTAAATTTGGAAAGTTGTAATAAGCTGTATTGGGATTTCCGCTGGTCTGATGTTGATGTTGATTTTAGTTATCAGCTTATGCACTGTCTCACCTGTTTTATGTCAAGTATGTTATTAATATTATATTTTACTCCATGCGCTGTGAGACATTCTGCAGGTTCTTGATTGGTTCGTTCCCTTCTTTCCTTTCTCCTGACGACCGTCCCGTGCTAGTCGGGCATGTGTACAACGCACTTTCGGAGGAAATGCAGGCTGGTGCGGGGCGGGTCGTCACACTTGGTATCAGAGCTCTAGGTTGCGTAGTTAACCTAGGGAAGTTATCAGGGAGAGATAGTATACGTATATGAGAGAGCGTATTTGTGATTATTTTGGTTTTCAAAAGCTATATATATATATATATATATATATATATATACACTATTAGTAGTATAAGAATGAAGTCGTGCTGCACTAGCACCACTATGAGGTCGTTAATCGTTTCCTTTTTCAGATCGACGATGAGCCGATATATTAGAGGTACCGGTAGAGGGGCCAATAATGGGAATGCTGCTGACATGAGGACGATGTTTACTGACCTCATGAGAGAGATGCTTAGAGATGTACAGAGGGAAGCTCCCAATGGTGGAAATGGTGGTGGTCCAATAGTGCAGGCGCCGAGGGTCGACTTCGCCAAGCTAAATAAGGATTATACTAGCCTTAGTGGGAAGCCGTTTCACGGAACGGAGTCGGCCACGGATGTTCAAGATTGGTTGGATAGTTGCAAACGTATCTTGGAGGATTTGGGTATCGAGGATGCGATGAAGAGAAAGCTAGCGTCCCGTCAGCTGCAAGGGCGGGCAATGAATTGGTGGAATGTTATAAAGGCAGCTACTACCGAAGATCAGATTACTTGGGAGCAGTTTAAGGCTCGCTTTAGCGAGAAGTTCATTCCAGCTGCTCAGAAGTCAGTGCTGTTTAAGAAATTCTTGTAGCTCAAGCAGAATGGCAGAGCTGTCTCGGAGTATATTGCTGAATTCGACACTTTGTCGAAGTATGGGTTATCTCTTATTGATACTGCCGAGAAGAAGAATGAGAAATTCATAACTGGTTTGGATCAGTACTTGGGGGAAAGGCTTATTAACCACATCGATGAGACATTTGAATCGATTGTGGGGAAAGCATTGAGGTCAGAAAGTCTCTACCCTAAGCCGAAGACTGAGGTTGCATCTGCAGAAGAGCCAAAACCACAAGCAAGTGGTGGAGGCAAGGGCGGTTCCCAGAATAAGAGAAAGCAGAATCAGACTAAGGATGGCCAGAAGAAAAAGAATAAGCAAGATGTTGAGTGCTTCAGTTGTGGTAAGAAGGGCCATTATACTAGTAATTGCTGGGCCAAGCCAGCAGATAGGAAGTGCTTCAACTGTGGCCAAATGGGACATCACAAGGACAAGTGTCCACAACCCCCTAAAGAAAGGCAAATGGTGAAAGCATATGCTCTTAATGTTATTCCTTCTTCGTCGAATGCCCCAACTGCGGCGGAGAAGGGAAAGAATGTCGTCATTCAAGGTATGCTTTCTGTTTATGATGTTCCTGTTAGAGTTTTGTTTGATACCGGAGCTTCCAGTTCTTTCATATCTAATGACCTGGTAGATAGGTTGGGACTGGAGCCCGAGATTGTCGATAGACCTTTAGTAGTGACGAACCCGATTGGTGGTTCGACTAGCCTTAGCATGATTTGTCGTAATGTGGTCTTATCGAGTCATGGATGTATGTTTGTTTGTGATTGCTTTGTTTTGGCCTTTACTGGGTTTGGCATTATTTTGGGAGTAGATTGGCTCCGAAGATACGGGGTGGTGGTAGACTGTGAGGGCTTTTTGGTGACAGCTAAAGCGGATGATGGGCGGAGGATAGTGTTTGGTGGTCTACCCAGTGAGGGGGTATTGGCTAGTTTTCTAAACTCCCTCGACATTCCGCATAGTGAGTTGTCAGGTTTGCCCGTGGTTGGCCAGTATCCGGATGTTTTCGAAGAAGTGACCGGACTTCCACCACACCGAGAGATTGAGTTCCGTATTGATTTGGTAAAAGATGCCAGACCTATAGTGATGTCACTTCGTCGTATGGCACCAAGGGAGCAGCGAGAGATCGAGGTGCAAGTCAGCGATCTTTTGAAGAAGGGATTTATCAGAAGGAGTGTTTCTGAATGGGGAGCACCAGTTGTGTTTGCTACCAAGGCGGATGGTTCCCTTCGTTTGTGTGTAGACTATCGCGAGTTGAATAAAGTGACGAGGAAGAGCAAGTATCCTCTACCACAGATAGATGATTTGTTCGATCAGTTGAATGGCGCGAGAGTATTTTCTCAGTTGGATCTCGCGATAGGTTTTCATCAGCTTAGAGTGGAAGCTGAGAGTATAGCTAAAACGACATTTCGGACGCCGTCTGGGTTTTATGAGTGGTTGGTCATGCCGTTCGGGCTGACCAATGCCCCAGCATATTTTGTGGATCTTATGAATAGGGTATTCAGGGATCAGTTGAATAAGTTTGTCCTTGTGTTCGTGGATGATATTTTGGTCTATTCGAGGACAGAGGAAGAACACAAGGAACATTTAAGAATAGTGATGGAGGTGCTGAGAAAACACCAATAGAAAGCAAAGTTTTCTAAGTGTCACTTCTGGAAGAGGGAAGTGAGGTTCTTGGGCCATGTTGTTTCAGAGAATGGTATTGCCGTGGATCCTGCGAAGGTGGCTACGGTGCAAGATTGGCCTACGTCCAAGAATGCAACAGATGTAAGAAGTTTCTTGGGGTTAGTTGGATATTATCGTAAGTTTATCCAAGGTTTCTCCAAGATAGCAGCACCATTGACCCAGTTGACCAAGAAGAATCAAGCTTTTGTCTGGAATGAAAGGTGCGAGAATGCATTCAAGAGTCTAAAGGACAAGTTGACAAGCGCACCAGTGTTAGTCATTCCTAAGGGGAATGAAGAGATGACGGTATACACGGATGCCTGTGTTACCAGACTGGGTGCCGTATTGATGCAAGACGATAGGGTTGTAGCTTATCCAAGTCGGCAATTGAAACCGCACGAGAGAAGATACCCTACCCATGATTTGGAATTGGCAGCGATTGTGTTTGCGTTGAAGATGTGGAGACACTATCTCTTGGGGGAAAGATTTGAGTTGTTCACAGATCATAAGTCGTTGAAGTATCTCTTCTCCTAGAAGGATTTAAATCTCCGGCAACAAAGGTGGTTAGAATTCTTGGCTTCCTATGATTTTGACATCGCATATACACCGGGAAAGGGCAATGCGGTGGCTGATGCATTGAGTAGGAGACATGCCAGCATAGGGGCTATGTTTCTAGAATGGAAACAACTGGAGTATATTGCGGGGTTTGATTTCAGACCAAAGTGCGAATTGGATCCAGAAATGGTAGCAAGTTTGACGATCAGACCCACTTTGATAGAGCGGATTGGCTCCAGTCAGAGGGACGATCCTAACCTATTGGAAATCATCTCCAAGTTAGAGATGAGTATCGATGAGGAGATGAACAAGTATAGGCTTGATCGAGAAGGATGGCTTAGAAAGAATGGAAAGCTAGTTGTACCCAATGTCAATGGATTGAGAGATGAAGTGCTTTGAGAATGTCATCACTTAAAACTGACTATACACCCCGGTGGTAACAAGATGTATCGAGACATGAAGCAGACCTACTACTGAGAAGGGATGAAAAGAGATATTGGGAGGTTTATATCCAAATGCATGAATTGCCAGCTAGTTAAAGCCGAGCAAAAGAGGCCTAGTGGGATGTTGCAACCATTAGAAATTCCCGAATGGAAATGGGAGCAAGTCTCGATGGATTTCATTGATGGTTTACCCAAGACTAGAGCGGGACATGATAGCATTTGGGTAATTGTGGATCGACTGACTAAAAGTGCAAGATTTATACCAGTCAAATCGACCAGAACGGCAGCTAAGTTAGCAGAATTGTATATGAAGTGGGTAGTGAGATTTCATGGAGTACCTAAAAGCATTGTGAGTGACCGAGACCCGTTGTTCACTAGTGGGTTTTGGAAGAGCTTATAAGAGGCTCTAGGGTCAGAGTTACATCTCAGTACCGCATATCATCCTCAGACTGACCGTCAGATGGAGAGGGTGAATCGTATTTTGGAAGATCTCTTGAGAGCATGTATATTGGATTTTGGTGGATCATGGGATGACCATTTGCATCTAGTAGAGTTTGCATACAACAATAGCTACCAATCCAGTATCGGTATGGCTCCGTTTGAAGCTTTGTACGGAAGACCATGCAACTCACCATCATGTTAGATAGAGACTGGCGAGAAGTTTATGCTTGGACCAGATGTGGTGAGGGAAACTTCAGGTAAGATTAAGATCATTCAACAACGAATGAAGGCTGCCCAAGATAGGCAGAAGAGTTATGCTGATAAGAGGAGAAGAGACTTAAAATTCTCCGTTGGCGACCTGGTGTTTGTCAAGATTTCTCCATTGAAGAGCGTAATACGATTTGGCAGGAGAGGCAAGTTGGCACCAAGATTTGTTGGCCCATTCCCTGTTCTTGAACTAGTCGGGAATTTGGCATACAGAATTAACTTACCAGAAAAGATGGCGGGGGTTCACAATGTATTTCATGTTTCCAACTAAGGAATTTCGTCCACGACTCAGATATGACTATTTCACCTGATCAGTTAGAGGACTTCGAAGTAGAACCCGAGGCGGTTGGGAACCGCAAGCCGGCCCGTATTGTCGAGCACGACATGAAGCAACTTCGAAGGAAGGCGGTGAAGCCAGTCAAGGTTCAGTGGAGCGAGGACGAGAATGATTGCACTTGGGAGACAGAGGAGAACATTAGGAAGACATACCCAGAACTCTTTGCCTGGTAAGATTTTGACTTCGATTTAGTTTTCCGCATGCTAGGATATGTCTGTTTTCTTGCTTTGCATGTTTGATTGTTGTATGTGGTTGTTAGGCATGCGGGATCCTTTGTATGTTTTGGGTTAAGGAATTTCGGGGACGAAATTTCTTAAGGGGGGAGAGTGTAACGACCCGTATTCTACGCATCATAGGATCGTAGAATATTTATTTCTTTCACATACGAAGTCGTATGGTCATGTAACTTTGGGAGACGACTATTGGGGTCATTTCCCATGTTCATGATTTTTCCCGATTTTAAATGACCATTTTACCCCTAGTTAGCACTGTTTTGGCCATAACTTTTGACTGGAAAGGAAAACCACTTCGATTGGCTCCAGATGATGGTTTACAATTCCGTAGAGTGGTCACATTAGCCAAACGGACTAACCATTTGGGAGATATGGCTGAAACAAGTTTCAGATGGTGAAAAACAGCTTAATTGGGCTTAACCGGGTGATTAGCAGCTAGGCCCAGAGGGGAATTTCGGGTTTAGAGGCATAGGAGGGCTGATTAGGATTAGGAAATCACTTTCATTTCAGTTTTGAGCCGCCACAAACCTTCTTGAGACCTTAGTAATGGCTTCCTCCAAAACACATTTTTAGTGAAGATTAAGCCTAAACTACATCAAAACAAGGCCAAATAGCAACAGAGCAAGGTTGGAGCTGCTGCTATACATAGGAATTCAACCCAAACAGAGAGTATTTCAGATTTGGTGTTTTATTTTGTGGCCAAGGTGAATGATTAACATCGTTTTGGCACTAATTACAGTTAATTAAGGGTAATTAGTGAGGATTAGCGAATTTATACACTAATAAAATCTGGAAAAATGTTTAGAAATTCTTAAATTATATTTTATGCCTCTGTTAGAAATTTGGTTCGATTTGATTAAGTTTTGTTAACCCTATGATTAGTTTTATTTAATCATGCTTAAAGGAAAAATGGGATTTTGGGCATCTTTGATCCATTTTGACATGTAAATTCATTGTTTTGGTGTTTGTGGTTAGTTTGCTATGTTGATATGACTGTTTGGGATGATTTTTGATTGATTGGTATAGTTAGATTTGTCGAAAACGTCATCGAATGGCGTAAACAAGTTGCTGGAAAAAGTTGCAGAAAGTTGTGCAGGGTTTCAGATTGGATCGGATATGGGCTCGGATCGGATAGGAGACCTGGGCAAGGAACCCGACCCGAACAGGAATCTAGCACATAAGAGGCTTGGAAAAAAGGAAGGCCATGTTGGTTAAGCTGGGGATCGGACTAACTTAAAGACGAAGGGCTCGGATCGGACTAACTTAAAGACGAAGGGCTCGGATCGGATCGACTTAAGGATGAAAGGCCAAGACTGAAGTAAGGCGGAAGGATCGGATCGGCTAAAGGAGTAGGATCGGATCGGCTAAAGGAGAAGGATCGGATCGGAGTAAATGGAGAATGAGGGAGCTGATCGGAGAAGGAGCATGAACTGGAGAGAAGATAGCAACCCGACCCGACCCGAAGTGAGGCACCCGACCCGAACCAATGTGACGTTGTGGACCCGAACCGAACCGCTACAGGAGAAGACTACGAACCGACCCGAAGTAGAGGACCCGACCCGAACCGATGGCCAGGAGGAGAACCCGACCCGACCCAGTATTGACCAATAACCCGAGATGCAAAGGTAGTCCAATATGGGAAGTTAGAGCTCAGGATCCAGTTGGGAACCGATGAGTTCACTTAATGATTGGGCTTTGCTGCAGGACGTGTGCCAAAGGGGCAGTCGATGTATATGACTTTGGATCACTATGTATGGGAAGTACGTGAACGGATTCAGGGCTGAAAGGGCCTAGGTACGACTAAAGGGCTATAAACCAATGAAGTGGGGTCATTTGTAAAGATTTGGTCATGACTCCATGTGGTAAGCTTGGTAGTAATAGTAGTTGTACAAGTTGAACTCCGTCACTACTTCGATGGGTCTAGTGATTGACAGTGGTGGACATCGTATGCTTTACGCACTGAGTGAGAGATGTGAGGATGGTTGCTATGGATGAATTGTTTGCTATCATTATGACATGCACACCCCACCCCCGTATTCTTTACACTATTCATTACGGCACCTTAGAGTACTGTATGGTATGTGGTACTAACTCTTTGGTTGCAGGTTCAGGTATGGTTTAGTATACCTGTTATTATTCTGTTTAGATGCTTATCGCTCATACCAGGCTTTATGTCTGACCCAGAGTTTTATGTCTCCTCTTATTACTCTGGGTGCTCACACGAGCAGACTAGAGACAGGTTAGCTGGTGATGCACAGGTAGATGATCCGGAGACGAGCAGGAGGCTTCCACGTAATATATATATATATATAGTATTCTCTCTGTGTTGTTGAAGATCACTGCTTGGGCATTGGTGGTGCATCTTCCACTTTAGCTTTCTTTTGTTTAGAGACAGTAAATTTGGAAAGTTGTAATAAGCTGTATTGGGATTTCCGCTGCTCTGATGTTGATGTTGATTTTAGTTATCAGCTTATGCACTATCTCACCTGTTTTATGTCAAGTATGTTATTAATATTATATTTTACTCCATGCGCTGTGAGACATTCTATAGGTTCTTGATTGGTTCGTTCCCTTCTTTCCTTTCTCCTGACGACCGTCCCGTGCTAGTCGGGCATGTGTACAACGCACTTTCGGAGGAAATGCAGGCTGGTGCGGGGCGGGCCGTCACAGTACCAAACTGGAATTGGCCTAAATTTCGATCCAAAAAAGCCAATTGGAACTTAGAGTCATTCTAAACGGGTTGTTGGTTCCTAGGGGTGGCAATTAGACCCGACCCGATGGACCTAGACCCGACCCGTCGGGTCTCGGTTCTAGACCGGTCGGGTTTTGTCGGGTATAAACTATACATTTCAAAAATCTGGACCCGACTCGATCCGAGCTTCGGTTCGGGTCGGGTCGGGTTGAAGCTCGGGTTGGGTCGGGTCGGTTCGGGTTTGGTTGAATAATAACACTAAAAATACATATATTTCAATACTTTTTGGTCAGGTCTTTCGGGTCGGGTCTATGCGGGTCGGGTTTGATCGGGTCTTGATGGTATTTTTCATCACCTAGACCCAACCCGAGACCCTTTGGGTTCGGGTCTTTTCGGGTCGGGTCGGTTCGGGTTTTCGGTTCTCGGTTCTAATTGCCCGCCCTATTGGTTCCTATAAAACTGTATTCACAGAGAAAAACTAATAACGACATCAGAATCTCACAGTGAAGGGATAAAACATAATATGAAAAAGTAGATGTACCATTAATCAAAACCCATAAATATTAATTACATAAAGAACTCAACTATCAACAATGATGCATTGATGATAATAATTATAACATGCCAATAAACAACAATCATGAAAACAATCATAATAGCTAAAGATCCTTCTTTGTCAGGTTCTAACATCCATGACTGCATCAACCGAGCGTTCCTACCCACTAATCTGATTATTTATTAAGAGGGGAGAGGTCAGATTTTTTTTATGGTAAATGAAATCACATAAGTTTAAGGAATGTCTATTTCCTATATATGACAATATACATTTATTAAATTATATCTACGCAAGTTCAACACGTAAATTCATGTATATATTAAGTGGACTATTCCAAAGTCACTTAATGCCAACATGCACATTTATAAGAGTGAATTCTATTACCACTTAATACCTTATGAGAAGGACTACCATCTGGTCACTTAGGGCGAATAGATAAACACTTATTTATAGGTGGACCCTTTAATTACTTAAGACCTTATGGCAGACCTTAATCACTTAAGAGCTTGTTTTATAATCGTCAACATTATTAAATGTTCTCTCTCTTGTAATACGAGAAATAGTAAACTGCCACTTAATACTGATTTAGGTAGATACTCATTGTCATTTAAAGACCCTTTGGTGGATCCCTTCGTTATTGTTTAACTGTATTATAGGTGAACTCCTAACCACTTAATATTTCCCAAAAACAACCAATCTTTTTAGAAAGCTTTCAATTCCTCTTTCGTTAAATTTATATTATTTATCCCTCTAGATAGACCCTCACGCAGCCCCTAGAGAGGAAGCAGACAACTTTTAGAGAACTACCCCTCCCAACGTATATCATTATTTAAGACCATTTAATACGTTTTTTTAAAGAAAGGCGGACTTCGTGGCCACTTAAGACCTTTGTAAGGGCGAGTCCCATGACTTGGGTCCTAAACCAAGGAGTACATCTTAGGAATGGACCTAGTCCTAACTACTTCATACTCTAACTAGGTAGGTCGACCGCTTAATACATTCTTTAGGCATGCCTTCTTCACACAGATACACACACACACAAAAAGACATCTTACATTAAACCGACCACTTGTATATGCTAGATTTGTCAGGTAGTTCTGAGCATGCTTCTACTACAAATTGGGCTTAACCTCGCGTCTTTATTTAATAATTATAATGGCCCATGGAACTTAAACCTCTCACATTAACCCGATTAACTTGTAGATGCTAGATATGCCACTTGGTTCGGGGCAGACTTGTACTACAAGTAGGGATTAACCTCCAAGGTATCATTAATACTAAATAAAGCCATCAAATTCACACACACAAATTTTCTATGGGGACATTTATAATTCCTATTTCATATTTTTACGCATTTAGTATGCTCTTAATACGAATTTAATATGCATTAATAATATGTTAATTACGCTAATAAATCATAGTAAATAAAAGATAAATCAAATGCATGTGAATAAATGTCCTAATTCATTTGAAATGTCAACCCTAACATCGAAATAAAGTTTACAAGTTTATTTCCCTGACTTTTCTCAATATGGCATCAACATGTATATCATAATCAATAATAGGGAAATAAAAAAATATACCTAAAAACCCGTAACCAAGGTTTGAATGGCTATTTCAACAACAAAAGAAAGACAAGGTGCAATAATTCAATTATATATGCTATGTAACACCCCACGTCCATTAATGTCACTCACAAAGGGAATGCATTAACTTCCATGGAGGTTATAAGTGAATATAGAACAGAAAAATTACAATAAGACAGATAATAAATAGTACTTGGAAATCTAAAACTTCATTTTATTGCAGCGGAAATTAAACATGTTTGTTACATCATAAAACCAAGTACAATATCCATCTTCATAAAAACAAAATACATAATCCCATTACATAAATAGCCATTAAAAAGATAACAAGCTGGACTTTACTTCAACGGTCCAAGCTTTCCAAGAGAGATGAAGCAATTTAATCAAACTCCACTAGAACTGGGCCCAACCCGAGGACCTGGAGGGGGAAAAATGATAGAAATAGAGGGGGTCAGACATAAAGTCTGGCGAGTATGATTATTCTAACAATACTATAATCAAAATAACTAGACTAAGGCATAAGCTAGAAGACAAGTAAATGTCTATGAACTCTTAGGAAGATAAAGATAGCGTTTAAGATAACGTTAAAGATAACGGTAAAGGCACACCTAATTACTAACGAATATTACTACACTGCACGGCACATTACTACACTGCACCACACCAGTCACCCTATTGTTTGATCCCACTTGCTTCACACAGAAACTTTATAAATAGCCTTACGTACCCCTAGCTGACTACATAGGTGCCGTCTGCCCCTATCTCCACTAGGTGTACCCCACTACCCACTTTCGATCAGCTCCCTACTCGTAGATACTCGTGCTGGCCCCACAGTGGGGTGTATCACTTCCCTA
This sequence comes from Allium sativum, assembly GCA_030737875.1. NCBI lineage: Eukaryota > Viridiplantae > Streptophyta > Magnoliopsida > Asparagales > Amaryllidaceae > Allium > Allium sativum. The sequence goes on from CM060921.1 coordinate 301,858,236, forward strand.
AAGTGGCAACCCGATACAACTTGAGAATGCACGGCTTATACCTACACGATGCAACAACGTCTTACCTACCAGCACGGGTCCACACACGCATATGAAACCCGTTGGACTTGCGTTGCCACCGCTCCCCGTTTTGGCCTCTTACAGTCAAACCCAGCATGCGTGTCCCATCCTCGACTTGGGTCGAGCCCACAAAGATACGTTTGGGATACTGGTCGAAATGGGCCCCCACAAGCTACCCACCTAAGCTTGTCACTAGTATATCCCACTTAACCCTCTTAGTCATGTTCATTTACATGTGTGTTTGGTTAAGTCTTACTAATCGTATTTCACATGCCACTAAGGGCACCCCCTAGATTCCTCATGCCACCCAAGGCACCTACTTAACCCCCATGTCCCACCTTACATGTTTATCTGGTTAAGTATTTCTTAATTCATTCAGGCCATAACCTCATAAAGGCCTCTCACATTAGACTGGCATTTATGGCAGCTGGATTTGCCGGGCGGGTCCAGGCAGTCTTACACCATAAAAGAGTCTAACCTCGTGTCTTTACAACCGTTATGCTTTAGTTTAGGCCTAGGACCTCTCACATTGGGCTGACATTTGTGACCACTGGATTTGTCGGGCGGGTCCGGGCAGGTTTACGTCACAAACGAGTCCAACCTCGTGTCCTAAGCATTGATTAACACTTAAAATCTTTTACCCCATTTTTAATAATTCCCTATTCAAATTATTAATTAAGTCAACTTTTAATGATGTCCATAATTGACTCAATTATGGCCATCCACTTATGGCATGCAAAATCATATCAATTGCACCCCAACTTTTTAATATTAAATCCTTAATATTACCCCTACCCCACGTTTATACGTTCGCTTATTCAACGCATAATATAGGATAGACTTGTATAGTCTAACACCTAGCACAAAGATAAATTATCACAACATATAGACAATTTAAATAAATATAATCATAATAGGGGTGAAACTTGCATAAACTACACATGTTAAGGATCAAAAGGTGTCAACTTGTTAAATGTCTCAATTTACATGATATGATCATAGCCCAAATCTATACATAAACTTGCATATGGGGTTTTTAGGCAACATAATGATGGTGTGAACTAGCATAGGGTATCACATATGTCATAGCATAATTCTAGATGTCATAATAGATGTCTTGGCATATGTTCATAACTTTTCTAATCAATCTAACTTGCATATGTGACTTGTCATATAGATCAACATAACCCAAACATGATGATTTAATTAATATGAACTAACTAGGATAGATGGTAACATCATGGCCTTTTTAACATGTATGATTCATCACAACTTAGCATAGAAACTTTCAACATACATAACATCATCATAACATGATTTACAACATATAAGATATCATCATCACATAACATTGGATTTACAATATACATGATAGCAAAAGGGGTTTACAACAACATATATGATAATTCACATCATCTACTCATAATCCATTCATAACTCAACCTAATTAAAATGATAATAATCTTGTTAAGATTATCATACTCACAATTTAGAGAAGAAAAGAGAGAGTTTTACTTTGCTTTAGGGTTGAGAGAATTAGAATTGAATTTGCTTTTCTTCTTTCTTAGTTGGCGGCGGCTCCATTGATTTTCATGGCGACGGTAACTATTCTATTTTAATTAGGTTTAGGGTTAGCATTAGGATGTATTTATAGGTGTAGGAAGCTATTTAGGACCATTAGATTAACCCTGAACCATGAGAACCAATCAAATGCAAAATCTGCATTTGAGCGAATCGGCCCACGGGTTGACAGCCAAACACCCTGGATTAACCCCTAGTCGACCCAGCAGGGCTAGGGTCGACCTCAAAAATGGGCCGGTTCGGTTATTTCCCCTCCCAATTCGTTGTTTTGAACTTTTTCGCATATTTATTTATTTAATTTTAATTTATATATATATATATATATATATCAATATATATATATTTCTCTGCGCAACCCATTTCACTTAATTCTTTTCTAAAAATTAAGTATACTTTAATTTGTGAATTTTAATGTTATAAAATTACAGGGTGTTACATGCTAAGTCTCCTTTTGGTACTGCTTCACTTTTCATAGACATATATATATATATATATATATATATATATATATATATATATATATATATATATATATATACAAAAACTGTCCACATTAGTGGCTCAGTGGAAAGGCTTTCCCCTGCCTGGTAAGACGTCAGAGGGTCAAGGCCTTCCTTGAGCACTTATCCCCAAGTAAAATTAACCCGGTGTAGTGGAGGTCCAAGGGGACTGCATTAACTTGTACAAGGTTGTGGTGCGGATCGGGTTGCCCTACACCCCCCCAGGATGGACGGTCCGCCGTTGTCTTCGGTTGGTCGTTCATTATATATATACACAAAAACTTAAGACCTTAGCGATTCATATATAATACATTCAAACTATCTATTTTAGAAATAGATGCTTAAACCAATTGTACTTACAATACTCAAATCTTATGTTTTTGCACACGCACGCACACACACACACACACACACACACACACACACACATATATATATATATATATATATATATATAACAATACTTGCAGGATTATGAATCAGACCATCATCTAAAACCGTACAACTCCTAAAAGCTTATCATTTATTACATCAATAATCAAAACCCAAATATCCAACAATTGATTGACCATTTCCGCAAATTATAAGAGATTTGAAGGATTTATTTTTGTTTTATTTTCACGTAAATCCAAATCTCTTTAGGCATAACAATCCAAATCTACACTAACATCGTATAGAAAATAGAAAACTGATGTAATTTTCGCTCGCAATGATAGGAAGAGAAGAATAGTGCAAAATCAAACAACTTGGATTGAACCTTCCTGTAATGACCTGAAAACTCCCGATCTTGATCATCGACACAAATGCATATCCTGTATCACATTTCGAGTAATTAAGCATCAAAAATTAATAGATCGTTAATAGAAAGAAGTTAGAGGGTGAGAAGTAGAAAGATAGAAAGTTAGAATAGAAGAAAAAAGAGAACACAACATAATCAGAGTATCACGAATCTCACAGCGGAACTGAATAAAATATATTGTATAACATTACTTGAAATATAAAATGGGTATTTGTACTTACTTACATCATCAGAGTACAACATATATATATAACACAACGGAAATAAACTCTATATATCTAATATTTGAAACTTCCTGCTCCAAGCTCCTTCAAGATATCTACAAAATCCTGCACTACTTGATTGCCCGTACAAATTTGGGCACCCAAGAGTTTAGGGGGAAGACACAGAAAATAAACTCTGGGTTAGTAATGGGACTGGTGTGAGTAAACGATTTTTAAATAGCCTGATTTAACGTTCAAAAATCCTTTTGAAAGAAATGATAATCGTAAGACCAATCCACACATAAATACAGATGGTTTTTACCATACGATAACCCAATTTTTTTTTGAAATCATATTTTTCTCTGATATTATAATAATGTCTAAATACAAATAAATATCAATCTAGTGGAATGCTTGCATCTCACTCTCCACCTATATAGTATATAATCAAAAACACGGGTGCTTATTGGAGATTGGATTCCGACTATGACAAGGTATGGAACCACCTGCCGATAGTGTATCTCTAGAGGGGAATACACTGGGTTCAACAAGAACGTCTTGCAACCCGGCCCACACATGACCGACCACTCATTTCGCTTGAGTGTATCGAATGTATATCACCAACAGTTGTGTACGGCAACCATTTCCCGAAAAGGGACAACATCAAAAAGAGTAAAGAAGCAAATGAAATTTCTCTAGATACGTGATTATACACTCTAATGGAAGCGACCCACATAGCCATGCTAACTGTCTGATTTTTGTCATTTCCCGATTGATGAGGCTTGATGTTAGAATTCACCATTAGAACATCTGGCCACCATTTACTTTGAATTCCACATTGTCAGATCCGTCAAATCACTAATTGACGTCCACAAATATACTTTGGGTGTAAAAGAAGCGCCCTTCATTGCTACCAACTCGATATATTTGTAAAAATCAATGTACATGGTTTTTAGGAAATACTCTGTCAGATGTTCGTCCATACAAGTCATCCAGGAACAGGATGAACCGAAGGTACTCTCCTACTGCATCCAATATAGGAATCACCTCATGGATCAGTAGCGAGTTGTCCTTGCAATCAAAAATTTCAATCACGACAAGACCACTGCTGAAATATCTGTGGTAGCTAACCAGAGAATTTCAACAAGTTTTCCTCATGCTCATGAAGATTTACAGTCTTCACTTCTTTAATTTTTATAGTCGTCCCTGCAAGTTAGTTTTACGTAAAGTTGGTTCGAAGTGGTTTTGGGTCCAGTTCCTATCCCGGTCTCTTCGAACTAACACGGTAAGGAATATTCATCTGATAGTCGGTGTTTTAACTATAGAATTTAAAAAGTGTAGATGAGTAAAAACTATTTATGCAAATTATTAATTTACATGATTTATCAATTCAATTTACTTGTATAAACCTCAATTCTGATTTAGAACAGTAATCAGCGCAACACGGTAAATTCAATAAAACGTGTCAAGGTTTTATTTTTATTAAATTTAGAGTCAATCATTCACTTCATAAAATAACAAATTAATTAGAAACGATCATTTATTACAACGATAATGGGTCAACGATGGTTAGACGATTAATATCGAACTAATAAAAGTTCGAACATATTTGATCTTGGATAACAATATATTATCCCGATTCTTTGAAAATAAATTAATTAAATTTATTTAAACATTTATTCTGGTTTCAATAAACTTAACGTACACAATGACGTTTTAATCATGTAGTTTCGAAATAATCCTGTATCTTCCCGATCATTCTTTTTCCTTTATTTCCTTTTATTTATTTCTCATTTACTTTTATAAGAGTAAAGTTTTACTTAAAACTGATCAAATTAAATAACATAATTTTCTTGGTCCATCACGGTTCAATACTTCACGCATATACCCTTAAATTGGGTTTTTTTCATTTCCGGCAACTATTTGGGGGTAAACTTTTTTAATTATATATATAATATAAATTAAAAAGAAACTTAAATAATTAACAACATTATTTTATCTAGACTAAATTCCTAGCCCAGAAAGCCCAACAACCTGCGATCAGCCCAACAAAACATCCTACCCTATCCCCTTCTACATAGGAAAACGTTCCAAAGAAAGAACAACAACCCACTGTTTGATCAAAAAATTCTCTCCCCCGATTTCTTTATTCGTTCCTTTTCCTTGCAGTAGCCACCGATCAAAATCATACCAAACACGAGCTTGGCAATGCAAAAACATGGATCCCTACTGTTTGTTCTCTCGCTATTCCTGATCCGTTCCCTTATTTCTTCTTTGCCATATCATGCCAGGCAACCCAAAACTCAGGGAAACACTACACTAACAACCACAAATCACGGATTCAGTTTGCTTCATTCCTTACTTGCATCTGCAAGGTAAACAACATTGATCAAACCGCTTTGATTACCAATCTTCTTCTACCTCGACTCCTCTTTTTTCTTTGTTTCAGCCATGTCTCGGTTTGTCTTTGGTTTTAAGATATCTGTTTACTTTTATGTGTTGCATTGGTAGATGAGCTTGAGGTCACTTCCTTTAATTGTATATTGTTTACGTTAAAATTCATGTACTCTATTTTCTTCATTTGTATTATGATGAGAACAATAGTAAAGTTAGCAGGTACATTTATTAATTTTTGCTAGTTTCCCTTTATATATGTTTGAAAGCTTTTTGGTATTGTTGTTATATTTATATCGGCTTGAACTGTGCATCTGTGTGTGATAGAAAATTAGCATTTCATTTAGTTTTAGTACCGTTTTGCATCAGGCGATCCTTCTTTTCTCCTTTTGTCTGTTGTCTCTTCGTCGTGCACAAGTGCACCGTGCATGTGCACTGTTGCTTCCTCGTCGATCTCACCTCCACTACGATCGCCACTAACCATGCTACGACACCTGAATCCACTCCTTTCCCCTGAATTTTCCCAGTCTAATAAATCAAAATATGCAGCTTAATAGATATTCTTCTACTGGTAAAATTAATTTGAATGTTTGTTGGATAAGTTCTAAGTTCAGACGTTCTTCATTGATAAAAGGTTTATTATTGGCTGATAAAAAGAGCTCATACTTGTAGCCTTTTGAATGGACAAATGGAACTAACAACAAACTAATGTTTGATCAATAAAACAGTAAGCAGTGCGTACAGGTCATGTATGATAACACACTCACTGTGCTGCCAAACCTGGCAATTTGGATCTTCACACTTCCACCAAAACAACTTCTATACAATTACCTCGCCCCACTACGCCATCAGTTTAGTCACCACCAGACTTTGGCCGATCAAAGCTGACCCTTCACCCTTCTAAACCCCACTGTGCGCAACCCTATTCCGCTCTGACTTAAGTCATCTTCGACATCAACCTAGCCTACCCAAAAACAGCATTCAACACCCAATCTGTATCTCCCTTATTGTGTTTTGATAAATTCCGGTAATATATGTTGTTATCTAGATTGAAAAGAATTTTTAGATCATACACAAGTCCAAAAATAAACCACTTCCCTGCTGATTTCAATTCTTATAACAAACTTGACTTCATGTTATTGTTTTTAAATAAACAGGAGAAAATTATAGGTCACCTGTTGAACATACGTTTTCATCTGTCTAAAATGATTTGTTCCAGCAAGAACATTATATATATAATGGGATATAGTTAGTAGCAGCTATAAGAGTACCTAGAACTGAATCTAATGATTCAACATTTAAATTAGATTTGGTGAATAGGAAAAAAAAAGGTGTTTTACTTATCATTGTTACTGCTCATGTGTATTGCTTTCTCGAATTGTTAAATTCTCAAATCATCATCTAACTATATTTAAACACTTCAATGTTTGAATCCAGTGTGAGGAGTACATACTAACACACGTATATAGTTAAAACTACTATGATTAAACATGAAACATTGAAGGAATTAAGGGTGTTTACTCACATATTATTACTGCTGTTTGTAATTGTTCATGGTCTTATTATTGTATCTTGTTTCCAAGGTTCTTAACTATATCGGATTTTCCCAGAGATTGAACATTTGGATTGAATCCAAGATAATGAGTACATATAAATAATTTAAATAAAAACCGTGGAAAAAAAGCTTAAGTGTTTACTCAAATTGTATATGTACAGTCCCTATCTTCTTAATTTTTGTTCGTAGATTTGATTCCAAGTTTTGCTCCTGGTTTCTCACTGTTTTTCTCTCATTCATCCATCCTCTGTTTCTGCTTTGTACACTTGTTTCTAGCGGATTAATGTGTGAACTATGGGCTTCTATGGGTATTTACAGATGTAAGATTAGAGGCTTAAATCGGGTAAGTGTTAAGTGAGGAGGGCATATATGCAGCAGCTATGAGGAGATGTGTGTGATGTTTGATGTTACCATTCCCTTATTGGCATCAGTCTTGCTCTTACTTCATAGCCTAGCCATGTTTTTGTTTTTAAATATCCGCCTAAGTGTACCCTATATACATTAATAAATCAACCCTTAGTTCCTAAGAAACTAAGTTCGTTAATGGTTCCTTTTCTATTTGGTTGTTCTTATATTCAGACCTCACATGGGACAAGGTTGTTCAAATCTTTCCATTTCAGCTGTATATGATATTTACAGGGATGTGTACATGATAAATTGTCTCAAATCTAGAGGATATCACTTTTGCAGATTTCTTTAGCGAGTTGTTCATTTCATGTCTAGGCTTCTTTTCAAATATATGCGCCTAGTTTCCTATTTTCAACACTAGTACAGGCTATGCTTTCTTTCATGTCACCTTGTTTTACTTATACTTCAGATTTGTTATTGCATTCTTGTTTTAATAGTTCACGTATACATTTGTTTTATTTTATGTGCCATATACAAAGCAACTATTAATTCCTACTAGTCTCATTTTTTATGAATTTGAAGTCATATTCTTATGTGTACTTACATATGAATTAAGCAAGTGTTCTTCTCATTAGTTACTTATGTAACTCCATATTATCATGAATTCAAAAGCGAGTTCAAGTGTAAACAAATGGTGTTAAAACAACATACACTTGATCATATATTATATATGAATACGTCAAGTTAAAATAATCGTTCTAATCTAGATGAGTTTCATATCATTATAAATTAATGTGTCTCTTGTATTTAATTTACATATCTCTTTTATTTTCTTGCTTAAGTAATCTATTTCATATGAGTTATAAAAGAAATTAGAAACACAAACAAAGGATAAACATCAATTATTTATTATATACACATATGTATATTGGTTAAGAAATTTTAAACCGTCAACAAATATATTTATCTGATATATTCCCAAATACATATATCTTAATTTATTTAATTATGTTAAATTATCAGTATAATCTATACATTATAGAATATAAAACTAGTCCAAAAACTGGGTCGTTACACTTCCAATCAGCGTACTCAAGATTCTCCTAAAAATACATATAAGAGTCAGATCTAGAATCACATATATGTATGTATGTATGTATTATGATTTCAGAATCTATATAAGAATTCAGATTAGAAGAGATAGAATATAGATTAGAAGAAGGAAAACCTAACCAGTTTCTAGAATTAAGAAAATAGCGGAGAAACGGAATGAAGGCATAGAGGAAGATGAAGGTAGGGTTTTTAGGGAGTATTCTACACACAATTTTAAACTATAAGGGATGTTCTATTATGCCAAATATACTAGTGAAAATAAGGGACACTTCCCTAAAAAGTTTCAAAATAGAAACGACATCCAGTCCAAGTTCCTAATTCAAAGCAGGTCTCTATTTTGGGGCTTACGTGTTTTTCAATAAAAATATGCGCTGCAACATTTAAAAAAAATAAAAAAATCGTAAATATTCTCAGAAGAAATCTGAAAAAAAAATTGTATACATCTATGCATAAATACTGAATATATGCATACATGTATGCGTATATTCATCCAGTGTTTTTCACTGAAAATCTGGACCAGTATATGCATATATTGGTAATAGTTGCAGAGATGTATGCATATAAAGATGAACTAATATTCATGGGCTACGAATAGTTGCAAAAATGTATGCATATCTTCCATATAAGTGCAGAAATGTATGCAACAAAGTTAGAAAGGATGAAGGCTTACGAAAATGTGCATATATGTATGCATTTATTGAATATATATGCAGAAATGTATGCGTTAAATGCATATGCTTGAAAAAACATGGTTGGATTGAATTAATGCATCAAAGGATGCATATATTGTAGTTTAACTGCATACATTTATGCATAAATAATGCAGTTTGATGCATAACTGCAATTTACGCAGAAATGTATGCATATATTGCAAATATGTGCATCATTTGATGCATAATACTGTTGTTTAGCTTCTATTTTTTATTATTATGGTGTGCTTTTTGGTGGTGGTAACGTTTGAATTTGATGATGATTAGTTGTTGTATTTAATTATGATTTTACGTGATTTTTTTTGATGTTATTTCAAAAAATAGGGACCTAATTTATATGAAAAGTTTGACTGGATGTGGCGTGAATTTTGAAACTAATTAGGAATGTGAGCCAAACTTACCCGATATATTATCCAAGATTTATATTCAGTTTGAAATTCAAATCTTATGTGTATATAATTATCGTATAGCTTGTTTTATTAATAACTTCTTCATATAGACTCCGTTTTCGACAAATAAAATGTGAAAACGGATCAGAATCTCGCCACGAATACAGTAGTAATATTTTTGTGGCCAAATTCTTAATAATTCCGAATTATAATTTTCAACTCACTAATATTTTATTAATTTGTTATTGTTTATATTTAATTTAATTATCTATGTCTGTTTAGGGTATATTTTATGGGGTGTTACAAGGAGCTCGTTCCGTATCCACATCTACGTGCACCTGCTTTTGATCCATATTTCCAACTCTAGAATCCAATGATTGACCAACCAAAACTTCATGAACCATCCTGATATCATGATTGGGGGATTAGCCCATGGCCGAGCGGGATCGGTACTGACCCTGGAGTTGGTACCAACCCAGGGCTAACTCGGGGGAACTGCCCTCAAGTCCCAGTAAATTCCTTGTGTCCCACTTGCACTTGTTCCAACCAACGTTCCTAGGCCTGTCGACCTTCCAAATCTTTCCATCCGAACTAAAACTGCATTCATCATTTCTCTTGCTTGTTGACGAGTTCTTGTCGTTTCATGTGTGTGTGTAAATCCTTAACCACTCTATCCATTTCTTCCCGAGTTAGATAGATGGAGGGGTTTCCAGTGGAGGAAACTGTCTCGCTTCCTTCCAATCATGCTCCTTCAGCCTGAATTGTAGCATCGGTCTTTTTCCTTTTCAGCATCTTTTAATCCCCAGCAATCCAAATCCTTCAAGAATCCAAAAGTTGTGTTGTCCTTTCCTGATGCACCAAAATGTTAACTCGAAAAATTGATCCTCTCAAGTTAACACGTACATCCAAGTAATCCAGACATAGAGTACAAAAACCAAATAACACCGAAAATTTACAGTGATTCAACAAGTTGTGCCTACGTCCACTGTAAGTTAATCTTGCTTATTTATATTTTATGATTAAAAGTACAGCCCCTTTGATTATAGAAAAAAATGAAGGGTTGGCTATGGCAATGTCCTTACTTAGAGCCTATAAGAAGATCCCAAAGTCCAATCGATAAGGTCCAAAAAGCCATGGAAGAATCTCAAAAATGTCCTCAAACCCAAAGAATCTTTAACCAAGCCAAAGGTCAAGTTCAAACCATGCCAAAAGAAGCCAACCAACCCCAAAAAGATCTTGAATTTTTCCCAGGGAAGGGCTATTTGTAAATGGAGGGAAGTTGGTGAGTAAATTGGAGCACGACCCAAGAGGCCCAACAAAAATGTCTCAGATCGATACCGAACCCGGGGTCGGTACCGATCCCTAATATCTTAGTCGAATTTTTCGTGATTCGAATCACCTTGATTCGAAGCCTTGCCCAAATTTCGTATCCTAGAGTGATAAATTCATTTGTCTCATCCAAGTCCATAGTTGCACAGATCCGAAGATACGAATTTCCATACCGATGCGAGAAGACTTATAATATTCTCATCGATCCTTGAGGCCCCTCGTGATTCCTGCCATTCTCTGATGTTTTGGGGAGTAATATCGATTCTGAAATACTTAAATTCTGAGAATATGGGGAGAGTTGACGAAGCCAAATACCGATCCCGGTATACCAATGGTAAAATACTGATCCCAGGAATTGATTAGAGAATACCGATCCCTCTTGGGGATCCATAATTATCCCATATAGGGATCTATACCGATCCCAGGATACTTAAGAGAAAATACCGATCCTAAGATATTTAATCAAATTTTCAACTACCTGAACTCTGCGACTTCGACAAAGATAGTGTGAGTTTATCCATGTTTTTCCGAGTTCGTACTCAAGTCCTAAACACTTCGATAATTAGAAATTCTAAACGTGATTGTCTTGTAAAAAGACAGATCAACATTAATGTTACATACGTTTAGACGAAGACGAAAAACCAGAAACAACAAACCAAAAGGAGACGCAACGATACCCAACCCCCCATAGAATCAAATCTGTTAGATGCGATTATCATTTGACTAGACAGATCTAATTACCCCTTTGGAAAATAACAAAAACTATGATTCGTATCTGGTCGGTTAAAGTGCACGGCATAAGACCTGTATTCGCAGGAATATCGTCTTATGTCAAACTATTATTCCAGTTTTTAATTCATTCTAGAAACGCAAAATATCTCCATCTGCTGCTTCCAAGTCTATGCAGTTAAAGCGCTTAATGGATCCAATGTGGCGGAGGTCCAAAAAATCATAGCGGGGATAATGCGAGGAAATAGCAGGATATAGCGGGTGATTCTAAAATAACACATGTAACTCGTTTGTAATGTTTCTACGATTGTATAAATGATAATTAAATATAAAAACTAGCACTTAGTTTAATTATAATTAGTACATTCTTAATTTTAAACAAAAACATGTGCAAATATCTATAAATAAACATAAATTACTACTTAACTTAATTAAATTTTATAAAATATAGAGTATTTTTGTTTCTAAAAATATATATACGGAACAATTTTCGCTCAACCGATACTTTGTCTGACATTTCCTTCTTCGTAATATCTATCCAACTCCGTCTCTTCCTCATCACCAAATTTGTCCATCCCAACTAGTATCGCCATGAAAATCTCTTCACGCATTCTCGCCGCTTCCTGTTGTTCTCCCAAGTCATTCTCAGTTTTCGGATTTGAATTTCCTGTTCTTTTCCTTCTCGACCCAAATTTTTAGATCCGGTCTTTTCGATTCATGACTTGCTGCCTCCTTTCTCTTCTTTTGAAATTAATTTGCGTAAATGCCCAGCAATTGCTTCATACTTTTATCGCTTCATCTTCTTCTGTTGTAGAGGCAGATACTTTCGTTTCCTTAGGTATCTCCGCTAATTTTGGGTCTACAGTCCATTGCAACGCTGTCGTTCTTTAGGGTTTTGAATCAGTTGTAGTTCGCTCGCATTTAAATCGGATTTGATCAGGGGAAAGGTAAATTTTTTATGTCTTCCTTTTTAATCAAATCCCTGTTTATATTCGTGAGGCATACTCGGCTAATTTCTTTATATTTAAATCGGATTTGGTCACAGAAAATAATACTATAATAGATCATCATAGTGAAATTACATATATCATGCGTTAATTTTGATCTGTGTTTAAAACTTGCTTTTGATGCTTGCTGTTTGATGCTTTTTTTGTATACTGTCCTAAAATAGCATTTTAAAACTATCGCGCTGAAGCTGAAACGAAATGGGATGCTATGCTGGCTGTTTTTTCTTAACAAAGCAGATAATAGTACTTCGCCTATAATCTATAGTGACTGTTAGTGACAAGATTATCAATTCTTATATGAATAATTATAAGTTTTTTCTTTTCTGCTATCAACAATATGTTAAAATGGGTCGTATATTCTAAAGTATATTTATTACCTTGGTTCAGAAATTAAATTCATGACTTTTTTCTAATACATTTGTTTATATCTAGAGTTAAAAAATGATATCTTCTCTTTATAACTGGAGCATGGTTCATATGAATAGGCTTTTAATTCATAAATGCACAAAAAGTACATTTATTTATTGCATTCATGTCAAATTTACGTTTTATGCTTCATGTGAACAGGTTTTTAATTCTTAAAGATAATAAAGTACTTTTATTAGATTGGCGTTAAAGATATGTTTTATGCTTCATGCAACTGGATTTTTAATTCTTAAATGCAAATAGAATACATTCTTATATGAACAAGCTACATATGATACATTTTCTGCTATTAAAAGCCTATTGAAATATACTTGATGTTTGCATTAAATTTATAACTGATGAATTTTTTTCCTTAATTTTTATATTCCCTATACAATGAAAATCATTTTTGTATGTGTTACATTAGAAGTTTATGTTTTTGGTACCAAATTTACTGCTCTTGTTCATTATATTTGTTTCTAATCAAATTAATTCCGATCTGTATAAATCTGCTACAGCAGCAGCAATTCAAAAGTTTCTCCATACAATTAAATTTCAATGTATCATCTTAAACTTCTCGACATAAAAATGAAAAATAAATTGACTTATAAAACAAATTACTGACTTACTTCTAGTTACATGTTCATTTTCTGTAAAATGCTACTATTGTTTGAATTAAAGTTGCATTAGTGATGCTATCTTCTATATTTGTTTGAAGGGTAGTTATAGTTATTCAGCTTACATTGACATGACATTCAAATGATGATATTATCCAAAGATGGTAACGTTGAAAACAATGATACACACTCCAAGAGTTACTATGTATTCTTTATCCCTGTTCACTAAAATGCTTTACCTAACATTTTTTTGTTTGTTTAAGGATTGATAGGAAGAAAGGATAGGCTTTGACAATTCCAAATGGGCTAAAGCTAAGCAAAGGAGAATATAATTCCCAGGGATGGATTGTGCGCTATTTCAGAAAACTCAAGTTACTAAGGTATTTTTCTTGAGTAGAATTTAAATCTAATATATATGCGCGCTTTATGCGTTATGATACATACGTGTTCTTGTGCATCCAAGGAATTTTCTTTTTCTATGAAGATAGCAAAATGCATTTGGCATAGATTATTGCTGAAAGCATTAAGTTGCATCTTTTTTTATTAATGGTTTAGCACATGAAAGAAAATCCTTCCAAATACGCTTGTAATTGTTGAAATGGTTGTCTTCATTGTTATCTAACCGTGCACACCATGTTTTCTCCCTGAAAGCAAACCAAGTTAAATTCATGATTAGTTTCTTATTTTGGAAAATGCATTGTAAAGCTGACATTATTTCGTATGCAATGGACTATACATTGCTGATTTATCACTTAAATGAATGCTTGATGATTTACAAAAACATGCAACCTGTCATCAAGTAGGACCACTGGTACGACAACAAGGACAGGTACGCTGTCATGCTTCCCAATGGTTTAATCATTACTTTGGCGACAGTTCAACTTCAAGGCTGTATACATGAAGGATTCTATGCAAGTATGGTATGGTACGATTGTTTTGTTTGTAACTTAATTTGGTCATGTTAAGTGTATGAGAAGATCATGTTGTTCGTTGAATTAGAAAAGCAAAAACATAGATTTATTATGCCTTCCCTTCTCGTTTTATATCATACTGGGTCATTTTAGTTTCCTGTTCAACAATTTTATTATGTCATTTGCTATATGTATTTCAGATAATCAAAGCAGCCGATGATGTAATTAATAGCGTTGACAAAAATGAGTTGGCATAATGGATTGATATGATGTTAGATTCTGAATATGAAGAAGCAGAGGTACATAATAACTTAACCAAATGATAATTCCTATTTTAGTCGCCATTATGTTTTAGATAATCTTTATTTTTAATGTGTTATTTTCTTTGACTGGAATTGATTCGATACGGTTATTGATGTACAACTTATATGTATGTGTCAGATCCATCTTTTTTATATAAATATCCTTTCCTGCAGGCTATCAAAAAGAAGATGGAGGTAACTCGAGACCATTCAGTCGAAGCTTTATATAGAAAAGGGCTTGCACTTGTGGAAATTAAATCTTCAAAGGTAACTAATTCAAATATGTCTTGTTAGTATGTTTACAACTATTTGCATGCTTGAACATTCTGTCATTTTGGGCCCTTGAGCTATTAATTTATTCTTATTCCTGTTTGCATCTAAAATAGTGGAAACATTAATTTATTCTTTTTTCCCTTTTGGGACAGTTTTATGTAATTTTAGCTTACACTTTGACGCACGTAATAAATAATTTTTTTTTTATAATGATGTAAACTTGATATAAAACTGCACTAATCAAGTCAATGTGATTTATTTCTGTTATGGTCTAAGCTTGACTTCAAATGCAAGTTATATTGCCTAAATAAAATTTTATGCTTTGATATAATCATAATTTACTGTATTAGTCGTATGCTGTGTCTTCTATGTCTTTTGTTCTATGCTTTGATAAAATATGGACGCAAACTGACATGGTATGTTAGCATGGATATATATATATATATATATAGTTAACATGTACACAAACTGACATGTTCTATGTCTATTGAGTCTTTTGTTCTACATGTCATCATGATTTGATGACCATTTATATATTTATATTTTATTAATACACAAACATGGCATATATCATATGAAATAAAAGAATAAGTCCATGTTGCCATTTAAATTGTTGTGGTTTAACTGACATGATATATAATTTGCTTTGACCAATATCTTTTAAGATGTCATTTGTTTTACTGATAATATGTTGATTTACTGAGATTCAACGGCGCATGTGGCCCTATGTTTTTTTTACTAGCGCCTATTGATAATGGTCCATTTTTTATGTTGTACAAAAAAAACATAGCAAATGTGTTCAACTTTGAACAGATGGAAATTGTTAAGTTATGCAATTTTTGATCTCAGTTGTTGTTAGTTAAAAAGATTATACCATCAGATCCTACTCAACAGTTTACTAATCTATAATTAAATTTAAACATTTTACTTACAACTCTACCAATTGTTTTTTAAGTGTAATGTTACAAAAATTATGGTTAAGAAATTACAAATCTGTAGTAAGCTAAAGAAAATCTTATTTACCTTGTTTAAAATCTGTTTTCAACCAAGTACAAATTTGTTTGATTCAACTGAGTTTGGACCCCTTTTTTGAACTGAGTTTAGACCTATTTCTACACTTGGTTGTTTAACTCATAACTTCTAGGCACTATTACGTTCGTGCTACTATTACTTATATATATGATCTAACAATTAATCTTCCTATACGTTTTTGCTCTTTAATTATTGATAATAGGAAAAACATTCAACCTAAAGAATTAAACATTCTACACTTGGTTGTTTAACTCATAACTTTTAGGCACTATTACGTTCGTGCTAATATTAGTTATATATATGATCTAACAATTAATCTTCCTATACGTTTTTTCTCTTTAATTATTGATAATAGGAAAAACATTCAACCTAACAAAGAATTAAATATTCTGAATTATAACTTAATTTCATACTGATTAGAGAAGATCCAAACGTAAAAACATAGCAAACTACTTCAGAAAATCATTTTTTCTATGTATTTTAAACACATATAACTTAAAAAAAAAAAAAAAAAAAAATCAATTTACACTCGGAGCATGTGTTATCATCAGTGGAAAATCGAGAACTTATACTGTTTTTTGTAGGGATGTATTTGCATGTGCTAAAATACAAAATTGTTAAATAATATATTGTAATAATTCAACGCGAAGCACGTGCCATCATCACGCGCGTACCGCATGCCGTTACACTTTTGTGTTTGTGTGTGTGTGTATTATTGGTTATTTAAAATCTACCAATGATAACCAATTAGTAAGTTGTCAACTAAAATGATTGTCTCTACCAAGGGATTTAAACCTCTCTCAAGGCTAATGTTGCCATATTCAAATGAGACAGCATGAAGAGTATAAAAAATAGGCACCCTTTTTTTCTTTTTATTTCACCGTCATGAATTTTTTGTGGAGAAAGTATTTGAAACATTCAAATGAAAGAAATTTGGTTTGGGTATGAAATTCTTTTTTATAATTTAAAACAATTGTTAGTTATGCAACATTGTTTAAAGAGGACTTTGAAATATGAGTTTCAAATTGAAACTCCCTGTCATGATATAAAAAAATATGTTGTAAAGTTAATCTAAAAAACCTAGTATGTTATCATGTGATTTGTTTTCTTCATGGGGCATGGTTACTGCTGTTATCCGGCTGATTCCTGTGGAATTTTATTTTTCTGGCTGATATTAAAGCAAAGAATATTCTTATGACTAAATTGCAACACTTGTTTTCCTTGAAAATGTTGTTTATAACTTGAGTATGTATGCATGTAGGTTCCTGCTTAACCAAATGGATTTGAGGAGAATTTCAAAGAATTAAAAAAAAATAGGCATACAATAAACCCCCAAAATATATCATGCTACTAGCATTGCAAGAGAAACGCAACGGAAAACTTGGAGTTGCGTTAAAGGTTCAATTATGAAATATGTTACCAAGGCAAATTTCATAATCGCCATTACTGTAAATATCAGCATCCAAAAATATAACATTTAAGTGTTTTGTATTCATTAGGTTTTGAATGATCCGCTTCAAGAAGAATCCGACACACCAAAAAAGAAGTTGTATGATCTGTTCAAATATATTCATAAGGTCATAAATCAAACTGATCATCTTGCAAGACACAAAGAAAATCACTTGTTTATGAGTCTTCATTAACAATAGGTCACATTTGGTCTCCTTTGGCTTTGATGGTTCAATGGTGAGTGGTTGGTCTCTTTTGGCTAAATTTTAATGTGCTTCTTGAATTTCTTTTGTGCTGTAAGGATATGTGACTTGAATTTCTGGGGGTTGCGTCGTAGCAGTTTGCTTTTGTTCTGCTCTTTGTGAGTGTATCAGGCGGTTTAGTTTTACTCCAGAAATGTGTTGGTTTATTGTGTTCTTGCGGCTGATCTTCATTTGGTGATGTAAATTGTATTGAGGTTGTGCATGGTGCTTGCTTTTCATTATCTGCTGATGGTGCTTTGGTGTTATTGGGATGTTGGTTAGGTTAGTGTAGTTTGTTATGTTATTAGTGTGCATGACTAGTCATGTTACTTGTATTTTTTTTTTCAGTCGTGTTTATTGTTATGGGTTGAGCTGGCTTTAGGAATGTTTGCGTACTATTCATTTTTTTGTTGGTAGTTTCTATTTGTATCCAGTCTTCCCCTTCTATGTACAATTTTCCTTTAATTTTGTCCATCCTATTTTCCTGTAATTTAATTTATATTAATATTGGCCACCAACTGGACAATAAATTATGGTATAAGTTCTTTTCAAAGTTGATCGGTGAAATCAATCATTTCATTTAGATACATTTTCTAACTTGGCACAAATCTATTTTAATGAAATATTTAATCAGGTTCAAATGTTGTTTAAGGTCACCAGATTTTCATAAGCAAAATAGATTACTCCATAGTACAATGATCACCTATTTTGGTATACATGCTAGTTCCTTCTAACATTGACAAAAAAAATTCATCCATCGAACTAAAAATGATAAATGTTGTTCTCTTCTTTAAGTGTAATCAATTAAAACCTGTTGCTCCATCATGATTACAATTGAATTTCATTTACGTAAAGGATTTTGTTGATTGTATTGCCATATATGAAACTAATAACAAAATAACGTTTCACTATATCTATAAGTTTTGATGCAATTTTCACTTTTTTCTCCAGGAAACGTATTTCTGAAGTCACGATTTTGGCTGAGTTGTTTAGAGCCTGACAAAAGGAAGAATTTATGGAGTGTCTTTCCACTATGAATTTATGGTTGTCAATCCAACTTGATATATTTTGGTACTATATATTGACAAATTTTAATATTAGGTACCGTTTGATTTACAAACTGCTCATTCAAAGTTCGCGTCTGCGTCCGACGCGTCCACTGTGGGGCCTACACGTTTGTCTCTTCGAGACGAACGGTTGGAAAGTTTGCTTTCGCGTCCGACGCGTCGAACACACGTCTGAAGCAATGAAAATTCCAGAACAGCCGAATCATCTCCCTTTCCCCTATATATTCACTCCAATTCACTACCATTTCGATATCACATTTCACAAACAATCCGAAAATTCTAGCTTAAATCCTCATTTCATGTACAGAAAGGAGCTTTTTTGCTTTGTGCATGGCAGTACGTCAAAATGGTGATGATTATCTTGAGTGGGAGGTGGTGGTTATTCTGTCAGCGTTAGATAACAAAAGGGACGTCAACTATTTTTTACTTCTGATTAACAAGCCGGAAGAGCTTAGGTATTGTACTCTTCATTATGTCCATAAACCGAGGAATGAATTGCTGTAGTTTTTTATGTATTCTGCAATTGTGTTGTAATTATGTTTGAATTATGACATTTGAATTCTGCAATTCGTATTCTCCTATTTGTATTCTAATTCAATAAACCTACAACAAACACAAATACAAAAACAATAAAATTATAACTTTATCTCTTCCAATTTGCCCCTTTCATAAAAAAACACATTCCCCGTTGTAACAATTCCCTTTCAAAATAACTATTTCAAATACCTCTTCCCGTTCAAAATCAAACGGACCCTATAATCTCGTTTTTGCGATCAGTGTTTTTTTCACTATGTTATATTGGCATTGCAGTACAATGTACTGATATTGTAAAACATCGGTATGCACAAATTATATATTATATGTAATGAAATTACGTTGCAGTCTATTGTATCATTAATTTTTCTATTCATATTTGCATTCAAATTAAAATAATTTCTAATAATTAATTACACACACACACACACACATATATATATATATATATATATATATATATATATATATATATATATATATATATATATATATATAGGGGAGAGTTCCGCTACACCTCTTATATTGCACGTGAACTCTCCCCCTGAATCTCATCCGTTCAATCGTCCCACTCATTTTCTCTCTTAGTGGTAAGAAAGAGAATGAGTGGTGGATTGAATGGATGAGATTCAGTGGGAGAGTTCACGTGCAATATAAGAGGTGTAGCGTATATATATATATATATATATATATATATATATATATATATATATATATATATACACACACACACACACATATGTATGTATACATATACACATATGTGTATATATATATATATACAGTCAGTTTTTCCACCGTTGCGCTCAACAATCAATTATGTTCGAAGACAAATCAACAACGAAAACATTCCGAAACGTAATTTATCTATTGTAAATGATTCGTAAGTAAATATAGTAAATCAATTAACTTGTTTAATGCATATATTTAGTTGTGGATTTAAATTGCAGAACCAAAACAGTTAATGTTGCAATGTGGGCATAACTTGCTATAGAAGCAGGATATGAACAGTTTAATTGAATTTTCTTTTTTTAATTACTTTCATTTCCTCTTAAAGTATCCTATAATTATTTGTAATAAAATTTGACTTGATATATGTTTTAATAGATAATTTTATATTTTTATATAAAACGCTTTAACGGTCGGTTTTCCCACCGTTGTACGGTAATACTAGTAATTTTTATAATGCACAAATGTAATTTATCAGTTTGTTTCTTTCATTAAAGATATAGTGAGAATAGCATAATATAACAGAAATAACCGGATATAACGAGAATATCGGAATATAACGGCGTTTAAAACGGAAAAGCTATTTAGAAAAAACGTAATGGCGGTAATCCACTATGGGATATAGCAGGATTATAGCGAGACGAGTAAACTTTAAATTTTACAGGTAAACAAACAATAACGACATAAAATACATTCACATGTACTATTTTGTATGCATTGACAAAATACATTCACATGTACAATGAAACCGATACAAAACAAGAAAAATCTCAGAAAAGAAATTCAGAAACTTCCATTTATGATTATTTTTCCTTCTCAAATTTCAAGTGACAAATAACACATCAAAGTAACACAACCCAACAAAAACATAAAAAGAAAATAAAATAAATACCAGACTGGTGAATTCAATACTCGAAATTTGCTCACGTAGAACATAAAGAATAACAGGGTTTGCTTATAGAGAAAGTTTCCTATATCCTTCCAATTCTGCAGACGTTGGAAAAGGTTAACACATTTATTGAAGCGTTCATAAGTAAAGCCACTACCTGCCTGGAGTACTACACGGTTTACTGACTCCAGCATCCAGAATCATTATAGTTTTACTTGTGCAAGTTAAAGACCGACTATTTTCAAACAATTGTAAAAATGAACAAGCATGGATAATCAACTTAAATTTCCGACTTATGCTTAAGTTGTAACAAATAAACTACTAGTTCTGGCTAAGGGATACACGAAAATAAACGACTAAAAAAGCATACTAAAAACACAAGCCATACACGAGTTCATTCAGATCATCCATTTTTGTATGTCAGTAAACAGTGTAAGGTGGTCAGTATTTTTCCAAAATATTCGATTCAAGACAATAAGGAATTTGGCTAATTTTATTTCAATCCAGCAAAATGCTAAGTAGCGCTATTTTCATCAGAAAATAATAAGGATGAAAATGCTATTTTTCTGTTATATTTTTTTTTAAAGATTTTTGCATATTGTCTTACCGTGATTCCTTAAAGTACCTCGCGTACAAACCCTAATGGTACTCTAAAGAACCACGTAGGACGATTACTAAATACGCTAAAAAACGACATAGCTACCTAAGATGGGGTATTTTTGAGTTTTTTTAATTCAGCCGAAGCTTACTACGTAGAATTGGGAATTTACCGGTTTTTTCAAACTGTAAAAGACTATTAAGCAAATTCTTAGGTTGAAATAGAATTTACCAACGGATTTATGGGACATACTCTTAACATGTCCCAAAGATAACGTATTGACATGGACGACTATAATAAAATTGATTACAGGAAAACAAAACGGTTCTTACAGGTAACGGAGATATTAGTTCAACTTAAGATGACTGGACAAACAAAGAAAATGAAAATTGAATCAAATTAAGACGGAGTCAACTTCTTTTGAATAAGAATGAAATAGTAGTTTCGTATAGTTAATGCTAAAGGTAATCTGTGTACTATAAAAGACCTAACGCTATATGATACATACGTTGGATAACTAAACTGCATTAAAAAGGTCAATTGATCTATCCTGTAATCAAATAAATCAAAATTACCGTACTATTCAACTGAAACCAGACGTACCTTTAAAAACCAAACAAGCAAGCTAAAATGGACTTGTTTTCAATTGTCTTTTTATATTTTAACGGAAAATTGCTAACCTCTTGAGTACAAGGTCCTCGAGTAGTTTAGAAAATTAGTTGTAAGATTTAATATGGATGTTTATACCTTATCATATAATTTAGTTCTCACAATGTCAAATTTTAAGCAACTAACGTTTCAAGAAATAAAACAATAATACATAATCAATACGACATGAATGCATTGGCATGACAACAATTATTTTTTGCAAAAATGGGTCGAGCAACTGCATAATTTATATCTCCTTGGATGAATTCTGTTTAACTTTCGAACTTATTAGTTATAATTTATACCTTGTCGCAAAGCAGAATTAACAGTGCACGACTTCGTAATTTCCAGTACGTGCTTTTTAATGGTTATTTAAAAGATAACTGAATTGGAAGGACAAAAACAATCGAAAAGAAAACTGAAACAACTTAAAAAGAACAAATTACTTTGTAAATACAATTGTTATTTGATATGCCCTTTTATGAATTTTGAACAGCAAAATTAGGCGTAAATGAACAAGGTTAGGCACATATTTCTGATTTCTGAAATACTTAAAAACAATTATGTGTTGTGTATACTGGTATGGATATGTAAATGTATAACGTTAATACTCCTGCTTAAACACATTGGTCCGCCATTGTATGATAACTTGGCATGAAGTGAGAAACTGGTCACTTTACTATAATGCATTAGACATAATATCACATTCGAAAACTTCTTTCCAGTACAAGTCACGGTAAATACACCCATTATATAAATTAATGTTATTAACTTAATTACCGATTAAAGCCAATATAATCATGATTAGGCATGAAATAAAATATGGTTTATTATGTACATTAAAATTTCGAAACCGTTATTTGCCTGTTGAGAGAAATGTTTCGAAACCGTTATTTGCCTGTTAACAGTTCTCTCAACAGGCAAATAACGGTTTCGAAATTTTAATGTACATAATAGACCAGATTTTATTTCATGCCTAATCATGATTATATTAGCTTTAATTGATAATTAAGTTAATAACATTAATTTATATAATGGGTGTATTTACCGTGGTCTGTACAACGTGTCTAGTAAAGAAGTTTTCCAATGTAATATTATGCCTAGTGCATTATAGTAAAGTGGCCAGTTTCTCACTTCATGCCAAATTATCATACAACGGCGGGCCAATGTGTTTAAGCAGGAGTATACATTTACATATCCATACCAGTATACACAACACATAATTGTTTTCAAAGTATTTCAGAAATCAGAAATATGTGCCTAACCTGGATCTTGAGAAAAAGTACAGCAAAATTGAACGAAAAAAAAAAAATCTGGTTCCTGTAACGTGCTGCTGATGTTGTGCACCAGCATATTGGCCCCTGTTATTCTCAGGGCAAGCTCTTAATAAGTACAATAACGTACGGAGTAAAATACAAAGTACATAATTAGACACACCCCTTTTTTTGTTATGGTAAACAAAAAAGTTGCTGATAAATAATTTAAAACTACAGGGTTATTTTAATCATTTACTTTATAAATAATTATACTTATTGCAAGCAGAGTTGCTACGGTTCAACCATCTACGTGATTAGACTGTCAATGGACATCGAAAAAAATCCGAAATCCATCAGCTTTCCGTATCCAAAAAACACATAGATATCCAGAAAGTGAATACAAACATTCAAAAATTATTCATTCAATTTAAATACATATAAACTGCTCAAAATTATTTATTATTATATTTGTTTATCTTTAACACTTTAATAATCAACGGAACTGAAAATCATTTATATTAAATTAAAGAATTTTCATTTATGTTTCTCAATTTATCACTCAGAGCGAATAGGATGATTATTCAATATCTATCCATGACCGCAAATACGAATACAGATATATACTTTCTACATCCGAAACATTAAGTAATTTAAGTTGAAGGAATGCGTATATGCTAATAATAACATGTGCAAGCATAATCATTTTATAAACAAATAAATAAAGGTTTGCCAAGAAAAGAAGTTTGAATGAAGTTATCATCAACAATGCATATAATTGAAAACACATGTACAAATAATGCTTCAAAATTGGAAACATGGAATTTAACCAACATAGAAGGTTGCGAATTTATAGCTGTCAACAATGGCTGTGACTAATGGTTATAAGAACCACTACCCACAACCAAGAACCGTAACAACTCTAATCCCAAGTTAGATCTGCTGCCCATTACCACAACCCAAAACTTACAACTTCAGTTTTACCTCTTAAGCAACCTACGCTACTCCTCCTAGGGAGTTTACTAACACCACATTCTATCCCAGCTTATGCAACAAACATGGGAGACAACTAACAAAATTGCGCCAAACATGCTATACACTATACACTACTTTGAAACAATGAACACAGAAAAATTCATAAATCAGTTCCCTTAGCTACTAAGGGATAACAATATAGCAAAGTAAGCAAGTATCCATGTAATATATGGATACACACATGCATCTGTGTGCAGCAGTGTAGGCAAATACTTCCTTACATATGAGAAAAACACATCAACAAAAAAGGCTGAGTTAAGATTCCACTCTACGTTTAGTGAAAGAATTGTGCTGCTAATGGCAAAATTCTTGTACCGTTAGTAGATCATGATATTAAAAAATTCGATTAACGAATTGAAAACCATGAGTTTGATAGTAGCCATTGATGGTTAGTTTTAACTCTGAACAATTTAAAAAGGATATGATCTAAGATACACAACTTATAGAACAAATTGCAAGCAATAGCTACACCACAATCTTTAACATACACTTGGCAAGGCTGCTCAAATTAAGAGAACTAGCAGTGCTTGGAAACGATTAAATAGTATTGATTATCTACCATAACTCACTTGGGATTTAAAATAAGCAGATTGTGAATTCTCAATAACCCAGCACAAAATTAAACAATAAATTCGAATTCTATAAAATTCCAAATAAAATCCACTGAGAAGAACTGAAACAAGACATAAATATTCTAATACATGCATCAAAAAGAAAATCAAATGAGGAAATGTTATAACGATAAAAGGGCGGATCAAACCAACTCTAATTCATCCTTAGAATCCAAGCTTGGTGCGGCGCCAATGTCTACGCTTTGCATTGTACCTGGAAACAAATCAACAGCAAATCTAAGCATCAAGCGATACAAAACATACAAAAACGCAAAAAATCGCTCATAATTGCGGCTGAATACCTAATTTTGTTGTCCGTACGCATACGGATCCAGTGCGGGATCGGCCTGTTCTGTCTCATCTTCTTCGCGAGCTTCTTTTTGATGATGAACGTTTTGTGGGACGGCTATTTGTAAAATGGTTAGAGTT
Source organism: Allium sativum (assembly GCA_030737875.1). NCBI lineage: Eukaryota > Viridiplantae > Streptophyta > Magnoliopsida > Asparagales > Amaryllidaceae > Allium > Allium sativum. The sequence continues at coordinate 301,883,977 of CM060921.1, forward strand.
GATCAGATCGACCATTTCTCGCCAGTCAATGGTGAAAGAAAGGGAAAAATAATAATATATCGAAAAAAAAAAAATAGTACCATTTTCTGCTGCTGTGCTCGAAGGAGGCGGCTGAAACCCTAAAATGGAGATGATGAATTTCGTGGTTGTTATAAAGGAGTTATTGGGCTGTGTTTGTTAAAGATTAGACCCTCATCTTAGTTACAGGCCAAAATTTCTTTTACATCCTTCCTCATATTGAGAGTCCAATTGTCACCAAATCAAGTTTTCTTTCCCAAATTTTAGATAGAGGATTTTCTTTTAAAGGACAAATTTTGCAGAAAAATTGGTGAAAAGTATGGAAAGTTCCAAAATTAGGGAGAAGGACACGTTTAGACTAAATGTGGAATTCAGGGGGTCCACTATCATTTTTCCATTTACACTAACATTTGTCCTTCTCACTAAATTCTAAACATTCCATATTTTTCACCAATTTTTTTGTTAAGTTTGCCCTTCTCCCTATTTTCCACTTTTAGATATCTATTATATTATATGAAAGCACAATCTTTCTCCGAAGACCTTTCAGATCCAGATTCTCCAAAAAATTCATAGTTCGACACGTGTACAGTGTTTCAATCCTCACCATACAGTAGAGTAACTGCCCACTTTCAATTACAACTTTATTATCAATTGAATGCTTCTTTAAGTGAGTTTAAAACATATGCAACTCTTGGTTTTCTACAGTACTTAACAATTTGAGATTCCCATATTCATGTTAAAAACTTACAATCCATATATTCTTTTCGCATACTTGCAAAAATTATTATGAATTGTATTCTTCTTTACCATTTTCATTATTAATGTTATTAGACGCGTAAAATTCACTAGAATTAATTTTAATTCTTTAAAATCAACACACTTTTTGTTCATATTTTGGGTCCTCATTTTTTTTCCTTCCAGCACTACTCCATTCTAATATAAATTCAACAATTAATATTCAAATATTATCACTTGGTTTTATTTATTTTTCTACTTTAATATTTTTATAATTTTCAATTTCATGAAAAAATATTAAAGTAACACGTAAATTTTCAATGTAATATGATAACGGATCATTAAATTACAATTAAATTCATCTTATTTGTTTTTTCTCTTTAATTACTGTTGTCTCTGCCAATAATTTGGATTTTAGATTTTATTTTCTTCCAATTTCAGGTTTTTCATGGCAAGATACATATTATAATAATATAAAAAATACTAACTATAGTTCTAATATTTATATCTAACTTTTCTTCTTAAATACAAGAATTCCCTTTATTTCTAGCTCAAACTTTTCACTTACCCGCTTTAAACATTATTCTATGGTTTTCACATTGTCCTTATTTGTAAAAATTATCCAAGATCATTAATGATGATCGTTTCTTTTCTTTATATTCTATCCCTAAATGTGGCCTTTTCATTATCACTCTTCTATTTTCATTTCTTTATATCTATTATATTATATGAAAGCACAATCTTTCTCCGAAGACCTTTCAGATCCAGATTCTCCAAAAAATTCATAGGTCGACACGTGTACAGTGTTTCAATCCTCACCATACAGTAGAGTAACTGCCCACTTTCAATTACAACTTTATTATCAATTGAATGCTTCTTTAAGTGAGTTTAAAATATATGCAACTCTTGGTTTTCTACAGCACTTAACAATTTGAGATTCCCATATTCATGTTAAAAACTTACAATCCATATATTCTTTTCGCATACTTGCAAAAATTATTATGAATTGTATTCTTCTTTACCATTTTCATTATTAATGTTATTAGACGCGTAAAATTCACTAGAATTAATTTTAATTCTTTAAAATCAACACACTTTTTGTTCATATTTTGGGTCCTCATTTTTTTTCCTTCCAGCACTACTCCATTCTAATATAAATTCAACAATTAATATTCAAATATTATCACTTGGTTTTATTTATTTTTCTACTTTAATATTTTTATTGTTAGATCGAAATTTGGACCTAACACCCAAATTGTTATAAATTATAGAGAATTCTAAATGAGGAATACAGAAAAAGAAAAGAACACTCAGAATTTATAGTGGTTCGGCGTTAACGAGCCTACGTCCACTTTATATCTTATTGATTATGCTTTAAAAGTTAGTACAACAGTGATTTCTCTCAATATTCCAGTGGCTGGATAGCAATGGCGGACTCAGTATTCACTATTGCCGAAAAAAGATCCCGAAAAATGCCAAGCTCTGGGCTATTTATAGCTGATTTCGTCGGACGGATCGCGGACACGTGGCACGAATCCCGAGATTTTCGGATCGCATCGCCACCATTGGAGAAACAGTCAAACTAGCCGTTGTGAACAGGTGTCGCCAGGTCCATGCGATTCGGATCGCTGAAGACCAGCTCATGGTTGAATGGGTCAGTGGGTTCGGTTCGTTGCAGGGGATCGGATCGCCTAGAGGTGGCGTTCGTCGACGAGACGAGAGCGATTCGTTCCCTGGGCGAGTCGATAGAGTGCGATCCGAGCGGGGCGAGACGATGGCGTGCGATCCGAGTGGGGCGAGACGATGGCGCGCGATCCATTCTTCCATTTTCCTGGAGGACTTGGTTTCCTGATTTCCTTTCACGATTGACCCTGGATGGCTTGGTCGAAAAAGCAAGCCAACATTTTGCCCCCTCGAAGTATGTTTTATGGATGATGAAACATGCTTCGACGAGATTCATTGATTCTCTCCGGAAAGGATGCAAGCTTACAGTCGCATTGGTTCAAATTGACACAGGGGTGAATCGGATCGCCATAGGTCGACACGGTCCGATTTGGTCATCTGCTCGTCGCGTGCTGAGTTCTTAGGGTCTTGCACGATACAGGGCGCATCTTCCTTCGAGTCGTATCGGGCTCTGAGTTTCGTGGGCCATCATTTCGAAACGGTCCGTGGGCTTCATTGCGATTCCGTCTTCAGATCGGGGCGCTTCGTGGATCGAATAAGACAAAGGAGGGGAGGCCAACGGTCACCTTCTTTGCCTATATAAGCCGACGTTCCCCCCTTCACTTTCCTTCTTTCTCCTCTCTGCCGAATCGTCTCGCGCGAGCTGTTGAACAACGAATCCAACCCTTTAAAACTTTCGAAAATCCAAGAACTCTCTCAGTTTTTAGAAAGGTAACCTTATAGGAAGCATCCTCGTACTACTTTCCTGAATTTCTACGGTTGATTCCAGAGAAATACAATATAAATCCACCACTTTTCGAAGAAATCACCAAATTGCCATGGCCATTGAACGTGGAGCTCGGAACTTGAGGATGGGAAGGAGATGAGGAAGAAGAAGGATGGAGAAGGAGGAAGGAGGCTGATTCGGATCGTGGTCAACGATCGAGGACGGAAGCAAGTGGCGAGACGACAGATCGAGAGGGCAACTAAGGGTTGTATCGCGGTAGTCGCAACGGTTCGCGAGGGAGCCTTCCCTTCGCCCGGCGATTCGGTGAGGGGCAAACTCTCTGCTCCGCGATCGACAAAGGGGTGCGATCCCTCTGCCACGCGAGTCGAAGGGGGGCGATCCCCCTGTCGCGCGAGTCGGAGGGGGGCGATCCCTCTGCTATGCGATCCGCCCCACGGCTGGTGATGCGAAGAAATTTCAATCTTTAATCAGCGCCTTGTCGCTACAAAACTCTGGACAGTTAGGATAGAGCCTTGACGTTGATCTCTCTGGACTAAATGACTTCATGATTTGACTGCATATGACGACTAATGACTTTTAATAACCTCGACTGCTTTCATGTTTTATTATCGCTTTTAATAATGCGCACACACTAGCACACACAGTAGCACTCGCACACACGGGGGACGGGTAGTGTTAATCTTATCATTCATATTTTCTCGTCCTAGCAGCGATGTCGAACGACCACTCTTCCTCAAGATCTGTAGCCGAAACGGAATCTGAGACTCCTGAACAGCATAATCCTCAAATTCCCCCAATCAATCCCGAAGGTGAAGATTCTGGGTCCGAATATGAAGCCACAGAATCGGATCCGACAGACAGCACGTCATCCAGCAACAACTCTGATTCCGATGAGCGAGCTCCGGACGAAATTCCAGGCGCGGTCGGGATAGATAGATTCTCTGACTCTTTAGCGTCCAAGCTCGACGAGATAAAACTCAAGAGGATCTGCTTAAGACATGGCATACCTTGGGACGATGTCTTAACACCTGGAAGCGAAGACAGACCTCATTTAGCACCGGAAGGGTATATGTCGATCAGTCGGACAATGTGCCTAGTAGGAGCCATTCCTCCGTTCCCTCCAATTGTCATCGACACTCTGAGACGATTGGGCATTGCCCCGATGCAGCTTCATCCAAACGCCTATGCGTCTCTATATTCTCTATATGTCGCTTATGCGGAAATCTTGCACGCCGAACTCAAATTCAGAGACCTGGTGTTCTTCTTTCTCTTCAAGCACCGATCTTCTGCAACTCCCAACTTTTCCTTTTTTGAATCAGTGGCGAACAGGAAAGTTCTGTGCGACGGGTACAGCAACATCGGGGATCAGTCCGACTGGTTTTACATAAGAAGACAGGCTGGATGCTCACGGAGATGGCTCAAATCGAGTAAATTTTTATCGCCTAGTTGAATATCTTGCTCGGGGGAGTTTAAGTAATAACATTCCTCCGTTTTTTCCTTTGTCTTAAACAGATCATGTCTTCCCGAAAACAGAGGGTGCATTATACAACAACCGGTTATCCATTCTTCTGCAAAGTAGATCCGACTTTTTAAGGATTAAAAAATGCATTACGGATGACAACCTTCACAAGCATGGCCTCTTGGATAGGAAATTTGGACTTGGAACCGGCGGTAAACCTTATAAATACGTGCCCCCGTCGGAAGGAGAGGGAACTTCACAAGCGGTGGAGACAACCAAATTTCACAAAAGCCCTTCCCCGATAATCATCCAAGACGACGAGGACTTGAATGTGTACAGGGGGGACGAGCCCCGTGGTGACGCGCCGAAGGGAATCCCTTCCTCTGCTCCAATGGGAACTGTCGGTGACGACGAATTGACAGAAGAACAGTTATTCGACGAACTGAATAAAATCCCTTTGCCCGACGTCGAATACATGGAAAAAGACTTCGGCGAGGAGCCTTTCTTTTCTGCTTCCGAAGAGGTGGCTGACTTAGCAAGGGGACGTGAAACGGGTCAGACGAGCCTGTCTCCAGGCCCGGGTCTGTTAGGGGGAATTATACGGGATGCACACCTCACACACACTGCCTGATCGTGCACTACTATGCCGTGAATATTCAATGTGATAATAGGTTCTTCCTTTCTTTTTTGCAGGAGCGATGTCACGCAGGAGATCTTATTCGTTCCGTTCTCTCCGCGAAGGCACCCCCAGCCTTCGTTCGGGTACTGAACGCCCTCGCGGTCCCTCTCACAAGTCGAGCTCTTCGCAACCTCGATCTCCACCCAAATCAACCTCTACCAGGCCTTCGAGTCACCCAATATCTTCGACCGGGGGGAAGACACTTCCAAAAGAGTTGACTCCTCCAAAGAGTGCGCCTTCTCACAGTCGGTCGTCCAAAAGGCGCCACGAATCCAAGGACGGGGACAGGGATTCATCCAAAGATACTGAGCAAACAAGAAGCAGCGTAGTCCCCATCAGCCAACCAGAATTAGCTGCCCCCGGCTCACGGGACTACGTTCACGGTCCTGAAATCCAAGGTAGGCTGGAAAAGCTACGGGAACAATTTCCAGGAATGTTCTTCGATAGGATGGTCTTTGTCCCTGCCTTGGAGCCGGTTCCTAAAAACTGGGATAAAGAAGTTATTGGGCATATCCGTCACGTGGCCAAGCAGTACGAGGCGATGAAAAAGCACGCACTTAACCTTTCGGAGGTCGTCCGGACACTTGAGATAGAAGCTCACAGGTCTAAGGCAAAACTCGAAAATAATGAAAGGGCCAGGACAAAGTTAGAGAAGGATCTGGAAGGCGCTCAGGCCCAGCTTGCCCTGGCACAGAGAGACGCCGCAAACTATAAAACTGAATTAGAAAATGCCAAACAGCGCTTTCACGCAGAACTGGATTCCAATAGCCAGGAAAAAATGGCTTTAAAAAAGGAAGCTGAAGACCTCAGAATGGCCAACATCGAACTGGCAACGGCTAAAGACCATTTTCTGACGGAGAAGGCTGCTTGGGAAGCGGAAAGAGCAAGCTTAAAAGAAAAGTTGGCTCTGGCAGAGGCGGAAAAAGTGATTTTGAATGATCAGGTGGCCGATGCGGAGAGACGGGCAGCTCTTGCCGAAAAGAACGTTGATAGCGCCATTGAAATGGCCACTGCCTCCAACCATAAACTCCTTGAAAGAGAGAAAGAAATCGAGGGATTTGAGGAGATGATCTTTGACTTCCTCGGTCAGGTTCTCAAGACTCGCAATATCTCATGGATCCCGGATTATCATGTTACTCTGGCCAACTTGTGGGATGCCATCGTGGAAGGCGAGAAACATAGGCTAGGGGTCGAGGAGATCGATGAAGATGAATTGATGAAAAGCATCCTAAGGGACAACGAGCCTGAGGATCTGGCAGAGGGCCGTCGCTTAATCTTGGCGGAGATGGAGAAAGAGAGGACCATGGCTAAAGGCAAAAGCAAAATTGACGAAGGTTCCAGCTCCGCCGCCAAGCCCAAAACTTCCGAAGTCGAGGAGTATCATCCTGACGATCCGTTGATCCCCTTAGGCTTAACTCCCGTTGCAGCTGGAGCATCCGGATCTATCCAAGAGGGAGTATCTGCGGAAGGTACCTTTCTCTATTCCCAACAATTTGCCAAAGCGATTGCGAATTGTCGTCGTCTAACAGGGCAACCCATTGAATTAGTAATGTGTGTCTTTCATAATGCAGGTGGCGAGCCCGCCGACAAGGGTGTTGAAAAAGAGAGAGAGGTGGAGGAGGGGATCGTCCTGCCGGGTGCCGAAACCGATGTTTCAGAGCGAATCGAGGCCGCAACAGCTGAAGGAAGCATCTCGGTGCCTAGCGCCGACGTACCCAAAGATGCCGAGACTATCGAGGCTTTAAAAGACTTGGATGGTCGGCATGTGGACGATGAAGAGGATATCACCGGCACCAAGAAAGCCAACGACGATGATGATGATGAGGAACCCCTGGCCAGCCGAAAAGCCAGGCAAGAGAAAGAGTTGGCTCTGAAGAAGGCGGGGGATGAAGCTTTGGATGTGGTCCCTCTTGCAGAGTTCGATCCCAAAACTGGGATGATTATGAAAATCCAATCCAAGTCCATCAGCCGGCAACTCCACTTTGCAAACCCTGATGATTTCCCTGCTTCCCTCTCCGGCAGGAGCGAGAGGAAAGATGAGGGAGAGGAAGCCTCAGAGGAGCCAGACGCTCCCCTCGTGGACAAGCGAAAAAGAAAAAAGGGGGACCCATCCGAAGCCGACAAGGAGAGGCTGGAGAGGCAGAAGCGAGAGAAGATATCAAAGCATAAATAGGATGTTTAATGATACTTTGTCTTTTAAGCTTCCCACTGGCCAGGAAGTGTAATTGTGAGACTGGCCCTCACTTTTGTTTCTAACTTGTTTTCACTTTGCTGATTTGCGGTACATAAACAAGGGTTTGTTTCTTCTGACATCATCGTGTACCTGTATTCATAGAAACTTTCCACATTTAGTCGTTAGCCAGCTATTAATAATTATAAATCAGTGAATCAACAGGAAGAAGAATGTTCACGCTATGTTACACTTGTTATATCAAAGTTTAGTGTTCGCATAGGAGAGCGCGATGCCCCCTAATCAATTGTTAGAGTTTTATGCTTGGCGATTCGTTCGCCCCCCCGATTCTCCAGCGGGGAAGGAGCTCTTTCTCAGCGCTCAATCGGAGACGCTTTTATACTCTCTCTCTCTGGAGAGTTAGAGTTCGAGCTCAGCGATTCATTCGCTCCCCGATCCTTCAGCGGGAAAGGAGCTCTTTCTCAGCGCTCAATCGGAGACGCTTTTATACTCTCTCTCTCTCTGGAGAGTTAGAGTTCGAGCTCAGCGATTCATTCGCTCCCCGATCCTTCAGCGGGAAAGGAGCTCTTTCTCAGCGCTCAATCGGAGACGCTTTTATACTCTCTCTCTCTCTGGAGAGTTAGAGTTCGAACCCAGCGGTTTATTTGCTCCCACACTCGTTTCAGGTTTACATTTTAATCCAAGCTCCGAGGATAAAAACCAGTCGGACAAGCAGCTAGAGCGTTTACCAAGGCTTTTGGGTTCTTCTGATTAGTTTACGATAGGAACTGTCAACGCTGGACTTCGGGTACCTGCAATATTCACACTGATTTTCATAGGCAAATAGACAAAGACGCAGCAAAGGTAAATGACACACAGTATTTTTATAGTGGTTCGGTCGAATCATGACCTACGTCCACTTTATAATCCCTTGCTTTAAGAAATCAGACTGTTCTAGGCAAGTCATGCCCTGTTACATAGTTTTTTTTTTTTTTTAACAAAACAAAGGAATGGATTTGAAACTTCTCATGTTAGATATGGCCGTAGATGTTGGGCGTTCCACACTCTGGGGATCTCTTTTCCATCTACGGTTGCCAGCTTGAAGGTTCCGTTATCAAGCCTGCGAAGAATAGAATACGGTCCTTCCCACTTCGCTCCCATATGAGTTGGGGGTGGAAAGACACGTTTCAGAACCAAGTCTCCGGGTTTCAAGGTTCGGGCTCAGACCTTTTTGTTGTAGTATCGAGCGACTTGTTGTTTACATCTCAGAGCACGCAGGTCAGCCTCATCCCTCTTTTCTTCGATCATATCCAGGGACTCAAGGAGCAATTCATTATTGGACATTGGATCATAATACGTCACCCGATGAGAAGGTACCTTTATCTCAATCGGGATGACTGCTTCCGTTCCAAAAGCAAGGGAGAACGGGGTATGTCCTGTTGCTGATTTATATGTCGTCCTGTAGGCCCATAGTGCCAAGGGCAATTCGTCAGCCCACATAGCTCTAGCCCGCTTCATTCTTCTTTTCAGAATGGACTTAATCACTTTATTTACAGCTTCAACCTGCCCGTTCGATTGTGGGTGTGCCACAGATGTATATCGATTCTCGATGTGGTATTTCTGGCAGAAGTTTCTGAATTCAGCACTATCAAATTGAGTTCCGTTGTCGGTTATCACAATTTTTGGAATTCCGAATCGACAGATGATGTTTCTCACGATGAAGTTGGTCACCCGTTTAGTTGTGATCGTAGTTAGCGGTTCTGCCTCGACCCACTTGGTGAAATAATCTACAGCCACAATGGCGAACTTTGCTCCACCCCTTGCTATGGGGAGACTCCCAATAATATCAATTCCCCACATAGCAAATGGCCACGGGCTCATCATTGTCTTTAACTGGCTTGGAGGCGCTCTGGGTATCTTTGAAAATCTCTGGCATGCATCACATCGTCGTGCATATCTTACTGCATCCTTGTTTATGGTAGGCCAGAAGTAACCATGCCGTAATATCTTTTTTACCAAAGTTTGCCCCCCGGTATGGTCGCCACATTCACCTTCGTGGACTTCTTGCAGCACACGTTTGACGTCATCGTGGGCTATACACCGAAGAAGGGGCATTGAATACCCTTGTCTATAAAGGATTCCACCTTGCAGTACGTATCGGGCGGCCTTTCGAATCACTTTTCGCCTCTCGCTTTTCTTCGTCGGAAGTGCTCCATTCGTTAGGAAATCCTTTATAGGGGTCATCCACGATTCCCTTTCTGGTTCCGTCTCAAGTACTAGGTCGATTTCCATCTGATCAATGCTAGGAGACCGAAGTACTTCAACGGGGGCTAGCCCCATCACTTCAGGATCGTTAGAACTAGCCATCTTTGCCAACCTGTCTGCTTGCTGGTTTTCTGACCGCGGAATATGAGATATGCTGTAGTGATCAAACTCATTCAGCAGCTCTTTTACTTTCTTTAAGTATAGAATCAATCTCGCACTTTTAGCTTGGAATCTCCCAGTAACTTGGTTTACGACTAACTTGGAATCGCAGAAGATGTTCAGTTTCGTGACTTCTAGCACCTTTGCAATCTTTAGTCCAGCTATCAGAGCTTCATATTCAGAATCGTTGTTAGTGGCCTGGAACTCCATTCGGATGGCATAAGTTATCAATCGTTTCTCGGGGGTTTCAAGCACTATTCCGGCGCCAGATCTTTTGTCATTTTTAGCACCATCAGTATATAATCTCCAGACATCCGGGTCGAAAAGTAATTTTGAGGGTTCCACTTCTTCGTTTGCTATGTCTTCTTCAGGAACCGTGAATTCTGCTATGAAGTCAGCTATCGCTTGCCCCCGAATTGATCGTCTGGGCTGAAAGTTCAAGTCGAATTGACTTAACTCAATATTCCATTTGAGTAATCTTCCAGACGCCTCTGGTTTCTGTAGAACTTGCTTGAGTGGGTGATCAGTATATATGATAATAGGATGTGCTTGAAAGTAGTGCCGAAGTTTTCTGGAGGCAATCAGTAAACTATACGCCAGTTTTTCTATCCGTGGATAATTACGTTCTGCCGCTGTTAATTTTTTACTTACGTAATACACATGCCTTTGGACCTTTTCCTCTTCCCTTACCAATGCTGAGCTGACTGCATGAGATGATACTGCCAAATATACGAATAAATCCTCGTGGTCTATTGGTTTAGATAGAATTGGAGGTTTCTCCAAGTGTCTAAGCAAGTTCTGAAACGCTTCCACGCAGTCAGGAGTCCATTTAAAGTGGCGTTTTCCCCGCTTTATTAATTCGAAGAATGGGATGCACTTATCCGTTGCCCTGGAGATAAATCTGCTTAGTGCGGCCACTTTTCCAGCAAGGCTTTGCACGTCCTTAATTTGCCTGGGTTCCTGAATGTTCCTGATTGCCGCGATCTGGTCCGGATTAATCTCGATACCGCGCGAACTGACAATGAATCCTAAGAATTTTCCGGAAGCAACACCGAATGAACATTTGGTGGGATTGAGTTTCATCCCATACTTTCGAAGAATGCCGAACATCTCTGCCAAGTTAGTAGTGTGTTGAAAGGATTGCTTGGACTTAACCAACATATCGTCAACGTATACTTCCATCGTTTTCCCGATTTGGTTATAAAACATTCTGTTGACCAAACGTTGGTACGTAGCGCCTGCATTCTTCAAGCCAAAGGGCATCACTACGTAACAATATAATCCCAGATCAGTGATAAAGCTAGTGTGCTCTTGGTCCGGAACATGCATTGGAATCTGATTGTATCCTGAATAAGCATCCATGAATGAAAGAAGCTCGTGACCTGCCGTTGAGTCTACCAACTGGTCAATTCGAGGTAAAGGAAAACTATCTTTGGGACAAGCTTTATTTAAATCTGAGAAATCGATACACGTTCGCCACTTCCCGTTGGCCTTCTTTACCATGACTGGGTTCGAAATCCAATCTGGGTAAGTTGAATCTCTGATAAATCCATTGCTCTTTAGTTTCCCAACCTCTTCTTTCAAGGCAGCGGACCTCTCCGGGCCCAGCACTCGCCTTTTTTGCTTTACCGGAGGATGTTTGGGGTTAACGCTCAAAGAATGACTCATGATTGATGGGGATATCCCGCACATGTCCGCATGGGTCCAAGCGAATACATCCAAGTTGTTCTTTAAGAAAGTCGTCAATTCTTCGGTAAGAGTCGGACTTAACTGGGATCCAATCTTAAGGACCTTCTCCGGATCACTGTCATCGATTGGCACATCCACAGTTGCTTCGTTGGGAGTTGCCGTTCTGCTCCCGGGTTCTTGATCCTCTCTGGGATCTATATCCTCGGGCGTCACTCTACGCATCTCTCCAACAACCCTCTTCTTTGATTGCTATAAGGCTTCCGCCCCCAAAGGGGGAAGAGTGCCTTTAGTTTCGATACCCCCGCCGTTGCGAAGCAGCTTTAATTCGGCAACATAACATGCTCGCGCAGCAACTTGATCCCCCCTGACGATACCAACGCCGGCTTCTGTGGGGAACTTCAATAGCAAGCACCAGGGGGCTATACAGGCTCTGAATTTTGCGAGGGCCGGCCGGCCCAAGAAGGCATTGTATGGCGATTCGACATCCAAAACCACAAAAGGAAGGATTCTCACTCTCTGGCGTTCTCCTTCCCCAAGTGTAACTGGCAATTCTACGTAACCCATAGGTGCGGTGGATGCTCCGTTGAATCCACGAATCCATCCTTGGCAGGGCTTCAAGTCCTTTATCTCAAGATTCATCTGGTCAAAGGCTTTTTTGAAAAGGATATTAACGGAACTCCCGTTGTCCACCAGCACCTTATGAACAGTGGCTGGCCCAATGGGTATTGTGATTACAAGTGGATCTTCAGTTGGAGCATGAACCCCAATGCTTTCTCGCTCTCGGAAAACAACATCATCAGCCATCGTCTTTTGCTGCTTCATCGGAACACTGTCCTCGGGGTTGCTACATTCCCCCACTTCGAGGTGTTGTTTGGCTGCGTTGACATACTGATCTAAAGCTTTGGAACTGTGCCCGGCAAGGTAGAGTCCACCGATCACGGTGTTGATTACAATATTCTTTCCCTTTTGCTGAGCAGTTGGCCTAGCAGCAAGTTGATTTTGATTCTGATTCGGGGCCTGCACTGCTTGCCCCCTGTCCCTAGGTGCTACTCTGTACTCGTCTAGCTTCCCTTCTCGGAGCAACCTTTCGACTACGTCCCTAAGGTGACGGCATTCATTCGTCGAATGGCCGTGAATTTGATGAAAGAGGCAAAACTTCCCTGTCTCACGCTCTTTTTCCGTCGACTCTCTAGGAGGCGGCCTTTTATTCTGGAGGACTTCATACGCATCCATGAAGATATTTTCCAGAGTATCATTTATGGGTGTATAACTCTCAAAGGCCCTGGGACGAGTCCTTCTCTGGGAATCGTTCCCCCGGCCCCTCTTCCGGCTGTTGCCATTAGCATTGTTACTGTTGTTACCCGGTCGGCGACCGCCCTGGTTCTGATTTCCGACGTTAACCTCAACTTTCCCCGAGCTGTCTCCAGTCTGTTTGATGGCGACATTGCTCTGCACTTCTTCCTTATCATTTGTTTTAAGCTTTCGGTTCGCGTACACCTCTTCCCGGCGTAGATGTACATTGGCTTTCTCATAGAATAATTCTCTGGTGTGGGGTGGTTTGCCTGCCAGGTACCTCCCGAATTCAGTGTCCTTATCCACTCCATCAATTAGTGCTGCGACAATGGTCGGCTCATGAGGATCTTTGACCTCAGTGGCTGCCAAATTGAAACGATCCAGGTACATCTTTAGACTTTCGCCCGGTCGCTGTTTGACAAGAAATAGATCGATCACGCTTTTCGTCTTCTGTGCGTAGATACGGAATTGCTCTACGAACTTCTCGCTTAGTTCCCTGAAGCTGGAAATCGACCTTGCCGGCAGGCGGGTAAACCATAGCAAAGCCACGTCTTCCAGGAATATGGGAAACGCTTTACACTTAACTGCATCGGAAGCGGCGGCAGCGGTCATCGACCAAGAGTATCTCATCAGGTGTTGAACAGGATCAGATCTTCCTGCATATCGGTTCATCTGCGGCATGTTGAAACGCCTTGGAAAAGTTGCATCCAAAATATCGTCAGTAAAAGGAGTATGACTACGGTCAATCCCCCAATCCTCGTTCCGCTGTCCACGGCTGTCGGCCAAAATCTGGTGAACCATGGCTGCAACGTTTGCACTAGTCAAAGGAGGCTCAGGATCAGTGTCTCTGGCCCGGCGAGGCTCTCTGATCTCTCTTCGGGGAGCAGCCACAAAATCTGGGGCTTGGACGGGGCCTCGCTGCCCCTCGTTATCATGAGTATGGGTACGGCGACGAGGCTGAGGTGGTCTGTCATGCATAGGACTGTTCATGCCTCGAGTCCTGAGGGTCGTTGCTTGACCGTCCGCATTACGGTTTGTGGGTCTCGCCCCTAGTTCTTCTTCTTCTTGTGAGGGCAGGGTCCCGAACCGAAGCTGTTCTATGTTTTCGGCTCTTTCATACGGCCGCCGCGGAGGTCTCGACGATTCTTCAGATGAAGAGGAATATGCTGGAGTGAGTGGACGAACTGGCGATGTTCTTTGCCTTGTTAACTCATCAAGTCTTCTATCCATAGCCGTCAGGTTTTGCCGTAGGATCGAATTTTCCTGCCTTTGGGCGGCTAACTCATCAAACAACCTATCCCACATTTCGACAAAACGGGAAAGATCCCCTTCAGTAACAGGAGCAGTAGGATCATAATGGTCATCATCACCCTCTCTTATGGGCACAGTGCTCGGACCGGGTCGAGCAGAGGTTCCAGGACGATAGGAGTGGGTCATGGGTTCTTTTCCAGGTCGAGTTGTGTTCTGACCATCAATCTGGGTAGCTGCGGTTCGTGGAGGTCGGTTCGCTGCGCCCCCCTGGGATCGACTCGCGGTCATGGTGCGTGGAGGCTGCGAGGCGTTGCCTCGGGATCGAGTAACAACCCCTTCTGTAGCGGGGATCGTCTCATCTTCATCGACTCGGAACGAGGCGTTTTCATCGGATCGTATCGCCCCCTGCGCTCCGCGATCCAGAACCTCTTCATTGCCCAGTTCGTGCGCACTCTCCTCGATCGTCTCGTTGATCTGCGAAACTTTAGATCTTTTTCCAGCCATGATATCCGAATCGCTGGAATCTTCAGGAAAACGAATGACGAAACTTTAAGGCTGAGAGTTCTCAGTGAAAGCACCAAAAATGTTAGATCGAAATTTGGACCTAACACCCAAATTGTTATAAATTATAGAGAATTCTAAATGAGGAATACAGAAAAAGAAAAGAACACTCAGAATTTATAGTGGTTCGGCGTTAACGAGCCTACGTCCACTTTATATCTTATTGATTATGCTTTAAAAGTTAGTACAACAGTGATTTCTCTCAATATTCCAGTGGCTGGATAGCAATGGCGGACTCAGTATTCACTATTGCCGAAAAAAGATCCCGAAAAATGCCAAGCTCTGGGCTATTTATAGCTGATTTCGTCGGACGGATCGCGGACACGTGGCACGAATCCCGAGATTTTCGGATCGCATCGCCACCATTGGAGAAACAGTCAAACTAGCCGTTGTGAACAGGTGTCGCCAGGTCCATGCGATTCGGATCGCTGAAGACCAGCTCATGGTTGAATGGGTCAGTGGGTTCGGTTCGTTGCAGGGGATCGGATCGCCTAGAGGTGGCGTTCGTCGACGAGACGAGAGCGATTCGTTCCCTGGGCGAGTCGATAGAGTGCGATCCGAGCGGGGCGAGACGATGGCGTGCGATCCGAGTGGGGCGAGACGATGGCGCGCGATCCATTCTTCCATTTTCCTGGAGGACTTGGTTTCCTGATTTCCTTTCACGATTGACCCTGGATGGCTTGGTCGAAAAAGCAAGCCAACATTTATAATTTTCAATTTCATGAAAAAATATTAAAGTAACACGTAAATTTTCAATGTAATATGATAACGGATCATTAAATTACAATTAAATTCATCTTATTTGTTTTTTCTCTTTAATTACTGTTGTCTCTGCCAATAATTTGGATTTTAGATTTTATTTTCTTCCAATTTCAGGTTTTTCATGGCAAGATACATATTATAATAATATAAAAAATACTAACTATAGTTCTAATATTTATATCTAACTTTTCTTCTTAAATACAAGAATTCCCTTTATTTCTAGCTCAAACTTTTCACTTACCCGCTTTAAACATTATTCTATGGTTTTCACATTGTCCTTATTTGTAAAAATTATCCAAGATCATTAATGATGATCGTTTCTTTTCTTTATATTCTATCCCTAAATGTGGCCTTTTCATTATCACTCTTCTATTTTCATTTCTTACACATTGGAATTATTGGTTGCTTTTATTCTCATTTACTAAATTCATTTTCCAATTACTATTTTGCAGTATCAATTGTTAATTCTTCCTCTCAAATATAGTTGATCACTATACAAGGAATCAAATATTGGTTGACTGGTTATCCATCTCCAACTCAAGTTTAGGTATTTCTTCCTTTGATTAAGTTATATTGCTTTATACTTTTTGTTTCTTCAGTAAAGTTTATATTATTCATATTAATATGCCTAATTTTTTGCCAAACTTCAGGTATGCTCTTCCTTTTGTTATGTTCCATTGTATTATGCTTTTTGGTTCATCACCAATATTCATGTCTCGATCGTGATCTAATTGACTTTCTACTCTAAATAGGCAGGCATCATTCTTCTTCGTTACTATTTTTGGGCATCGATTTTGTTTCCAGGTATTCACTGCTTTTTAAATTTATAGATCTTCAGTATGTAGGTTGCTGTAAATATGGTTAATGATTTTAATGACTTTGAAAATTTTGTGATGTTTGTTTATCTATTGATCGCTTCAGTGGTTGACTTAATAACATCTATTTTATAAACTATTTTAAAGCATAAGTTTCATCGTTCCTTTTGGATTTCTATTTAAAAATATAATGCTTCATTTGTGTTTATTGTGTTCCAATTATCCAAGTACACAAAAATAACGATTGATTTCGATGAGAATTTATTTAGCACTGAAAATGTTGTACAAAAATAATTTTTGGTTTTATGTTACGATTTATTTTTAATTAGAATTTTCAGAATGTATTATATATAAAATTGAAGATGGCCTTTGTAATTGTCTCCCATCTCATTTTTTTTCACCTTAAAACTAACTTCTCTTATTTTTTAACATATAGTTTTCATTTACCATTTTCAAACATGGATTTAATGGATTTCTTTACATTTTCTCTAAATGCAAAAGTTACCCAGTATTATTAATAACGATCATTTCTTTCTTTAATTTTCTATCACTGTCTAACTTAATGTCATCCTCTTTTTTGTTTTCTTATTTTCATATTTCCAATCTTTTTTTGAGAAAAATTTATCTTGCATTTTGTTATATTTGTTTTTTTTATTTCATTTACCCAATCGCATTTTCAGTCAACACTATAGTATTAATTTTCAATGTCTTCCCTCAAATCTACTTCATTATATGAAAAATTGAATATGGGTTGAATATTTGTCGATGCCCTACCTGGTTTTAGGTATGTAATATTCAACTCATTTTAGGTATGGGTTTAAATATTACATGTACTTTTTGTTTTTACCAAAAAATATATATTTCAATTTTAATTAATTCACTATCTACCTTAAAATAGAGATATGCCGTTTTCTTCATTCCTACTTTCGGATTTAAACTTTGTTTCCAATTTTTATTGCTTTCTGAGTTTATAAATTTTCATTTTGTTTTATGTATAACTAACGACTTCCACGATTTTTGATGATCTGTATGTTGTTCCAATGGTTTATGCCTTAAGAATTTCTTTACGAACTATTTTTAGGCATTTTCACCTTAAAAAATGAATTATCCTAATTTTTAACTTATAATTTTCATTTACCTCTTTCAAACATATATTCAATAATTACCTTAGCATTGTCCTTACATGCAAAAATTGCTCAATATTGTTAATAATGACTACTTCCCATTCTTAAATTTTCTATCTTCTAAAATGCTCGACTTAAATTTCCCCTCTTATGTTCTCTTATAATCAATGCTTTAGAGTTCATCTTAAGCTAAATTTAACTTGCAATCTATTAAATTGTTTATTTATTTCATTTTCACTTATAAAATTCCATTCTCAATTACTATTTTCAATATTATAAGATAATTTTTTAATACCTTTATTCAAATCTAATTTATTATATGAGAAAACAAATATAGGTTGAATATGTGTCGATTTCTTGCTCAATTTTAGGTATGTATTTCCTTCAATTATGTTCTATTATTTTATCCTTTTTGTATCTTCACCAGTCATCTTTCGGTTTATGCTAATTCATTTTATATCTTAAATAGATAAATGTCATCCTTCTTTATTCCTATCATGGGTTATAACTTTGTTTTCAAGTATTTATTACCTTCTAATTTTAGAAATTATTACTTTGTTCTACATCAAACTAAATGAATATGCATATGGGATTTAAAATCATATGCATATGCATCTTAATGCACATAAAATACTATTTTGCTATTTGTTTGTTTGTAAGCTGACTAATAAATTATATTTGCAAAAAAAACCAATACTCTAATTTTTTTTATTAGTACATGATGTCTTGACATTGCTATGAACTGGAAAAATATTTGTTTTATTTATCATGGGCATTCCTCCTTGAGAATAGATCCACTATGATTTTGAGATCTATTACTTTTGAATTTTAAATGATACAAATAGTTGTCGAATAGCATCATAAATTTTTAGTTCTATATAATGATTTGTTTGTTATTAGGATATTTAAAATTTCCAATTATTATTTATAATAATTTTTTCCATTTGACTAATGGTATGTTAGAAATTATTTAATTCATTGTAACTCTATTACATATTGAAATAGATGTGATATTAGAATTTTGAATTCAATGTTATTTTTTTTTGTAAATTATGATTGATTGAAGCTATAATTTGGTTGATTGTACGATTAAGTGGTGCTTAGGTAGCAAGCGATGAGTAAACTGGCTTTATATTTCCAACGACGTTTGTACTTAGACATATTATAGATTTGAAAGCTACTTGCCGTATAATGTTGGATAAAAATGGGTTACTCATTTATATTCCTAGAAAAGTTCCAATAAGTTCATATGTTTTTGGGATTATTCAACATGCATACAGTACATGAATTTTTTTCTACTAAAGTTGTATATTTCTCTTTTCTGAACATTTTGTCCTTCATAATCTGTGTCTTTCCATTTTGCTCTATGCTTCATAATTATTCAAAGAAGATTTCTTGTGCCAAGGGTGAATTAGCCTAACCAATTGATCTATAACAGACTGTGAAAGTTTCATGGTTTGAAAAGCAAATAGAAGCATGATATGGAAGTAGATCATGTTTTGTAGCAAAAATATTTGTTTTATTTATCATGGGCATTCCTCCTTGAGAATAGATCCACTATGATTTCGAGATCTATTACTTTTGAATTTTAAATGATACAAATAGTTGTCAAATAGCATCATAAATTTTTAGTTCTATATAATGATTTGTTTGTTATTAGGATATTTAAAATTTCCAATTATTATTTATAATAATTTTTTCCATTTGACTAATGGTATGTTAGAAATTATTTAATTCATTGTAACTCTATTACATATTGAAATAGATGTGATATTAGAATTTTGAATTCAATGTTATTTTTTTTTGTAAATTATGATTGATTGAAGCTATAATTTGGTTGATTGTACGATTAAGTGGTGCTTAGGTAGCAAGCGATGAGTAAACTGGCTTTATATTTCCAACGACGTTTGTACTTAGACATATTATAGATTTGAAAGCTACTTGCCGTATAATGTTGGATAAAAATGGGTTACTCATTTATATTCCTAGAAAAGTTCCAATAAGTTCATATGTTTTTGGGATTATTCAACATGCATACAGTACATGAATTTTTTTCTACTAAAGTTGTATATTTCTCTTTTCTGAACATTTTGTCCTTCATAATCTGTGTCTTTCCATTTTGCTCTATGCTTCATAATTATTCAAAGAAGATTTCTTGTGCCAAGGGTGAATTAGCCTAACCAATTGATCTATAACAGACTGTGAAAGTTTCATGGTTTGAAAAGCAAATAGAAGCATGATATGGAAGTAGATCATGTTTTGTAGCAAAAATATTTGTTTTATTTATCATGGGCATTCCTCCTTGAGAATAGATCCACTATGATTTCGAGATCTATTACTTTTGAATTTTAAATGATACAAATAGTTGTCAAATAGCATCATAAATTTTTAGTTCTATATAATGATTTGTTTGTTATTAGGATATTTAAAATTTCCAATTATTATTTATAATAATTTTTTCCATTTGACTAATGGTATGTTAGAAATTATTTAATTCATTGTAACTCTATTACATATTGAAATAGATGTGATATTAGAATTTTGAATTCAATGTTATTTTTTTTGTAAATTATGATTGATTGAAGCTATAATTTGGTTGACTGTACGATTAAGTGGTGCTTAGGTAGCAAGCGATGAGTAAACTGGCTTTATATTTCCAACGACGTTTGTACTTAGACATATTATAGATTTGAAAGCTACTTGCCGTATAATGTTGGATAAAAATGGGTTACTCATTTATATTCCTAGAAAAGTTCCAATAAGTTCATATGTTTTTGGGATTATTCAACATGCATACAGTACATGAATTTTTTTCTACTAAAGTTGTATATTTCTCTTTTCTGAACATTTTGTCCTTCATAATCTGTGTCTTTCCATTTTGCTCTATGCTTCATAATTATTCAAAGAAGATTTCTTGTGCCAAGGGTGAATTAGCCTAACCAATTGATCTATAACAGACTGTGAAAGTTTCATGGTTTGAAAAGCAAATAGAAGCATGATATGGAAGTAGATCATATTTTGTAGCAAAAATCATGAAATTCAAAAAAAAAGTGCCAATAATGCGTAGACTAGAATGCAAATTTGATGTTAGCATGGTTAAATTTGTAACATGCCTTTGAAATGTGAGATTTTTCTTCAAAATGGCAATGTTGCATGAATCCAAAATTTATTAGTTAGATTTTTTTTGTATTTGATGTATAGTTCTTCTATAGTTTTGATAGACTTGAGGTATGATTTAGATATACAGTGTTTTTCTAATTATTGATCCAAATATTACGATTGGTTTACCCATGAATATTTCGATTATACATAAATTGAATATGGTTCCAGTATTTATCTCTAACCTCTATCATTTTCACCTTAAAAACCTAATTGTTCTAAATTCCAACTTACAATTTTTATTTGCACCTTTCAAATATTCAATGCTTTTCTTAACGTTGTTCTTAGGTGCAATAGTTACCCAATATCATTAATAACATAGTGTTCGTTTTTTAAGTTTCTATCCTCAAATATATTGAATTTAATGTCCAGATAAGTTATAGTTACTACAAAATTTGTTTCATAATAAAACGAAATTATTTGGACAACTTTTGACATTTTGCTACATAACATTCCAACTTCTATTTAATATCTTCTTTCTATGCAAATATAATCTCATATTTCTGTTGTTTACAGTACACTTATCCATAAAAAAAAGGAAAATAGTGTCAAGGACAAAATTGCAGGTTTTTTTAATCATAAGGATGCCCTGCTGAAATTTTATATTAAAGGACAAAGCATCTGATTTTACGTCTCAGTTTTATAGTGTGCATTGTATCAGAATTTGACTACCAGTTTTTAAGTATAAGTTTTACAATGTGTATGGTATCAGAATTTAAATATCAATTTTTAAGTATCAGTTTTACGGTGTGTATGGTATCAGTTTTACAGTGTATTGTCCTTAAAAATAAATTTTTGATGGGTTGTTCTTGAACTTAAAAAAATTATGGAATTTATCCTTCATAATGAACGCCCTTAAAAAATCGTTTTGATTATAATCTGAATTTAATATATATTTTTATAATAAGGTTGATACTTTAATTAAGTTGTGCTCTCATTATGATCTCTCAAGGGATCCAAACCATACATCTAGAACCGTCATCTAAAACGCCAAACTTCTAACCACTGATACTAGAGGTCCTTGACTTTATTTCTAACAACTCAACGTGTTAATTGTTGTTCTTTACACCGTTCATCTTATTCTGTTTTTTTAATGAAATGTCATCAAACATTAGCTTTATGCATGTTACATGTATTCCATTTTATGATATACAATTTTGTATTAAATTACGTTAATTGCTATGTTGGTTTAGTTGTTTCATGTATGAATAATTAAATTAATGGAAGATGATTATTATCAAGTTGTTCTAGAATTTTAATTCTATATTCATATTCTACACATATTTTTTGTGTCATATTATCCTATGGATGTTAAGAAATATGATGTGCTAAAGTAACTATAATATTTTTATAATGCATTTAGTATCAGATAATGTCGAAAAGTGGACATGATCTAATCTTAGATGGTATTTTTTAAAATAAAATTTTAACAATAATTCGACTTAAGTGTTATTTTTGGTTAAGTATGGAAAACTTCTATTGACCGAACTATGTGTCTACCTATATGAGTATGTATTATAGAATAAACCTATACTGGATATATATTTCTTACACTGGGAAACATAACATAGTAATGCACTTCTTAACATGTTAAGAATAATTAATGGCTAACATTATCATTTATTGTATGCAGTTAATGTGAGTTAAAAATATGTAATATGTTGTATGCTATGAGTTTACTTAAATACATTTTTCAGCAGATATTTATCAATAGTGTTCAAAAAAATGTAATCTATTTCAAAAGTATAAAATATATAAACATGCTTATTCATCATTGAAATTTAAAAAACTAAGAAACATTAAAAAATAGATGTTGTGAATTTCGTGTGCGTAGCACGGGTTCGCACTAGTTAGTCTTATGAAGCAGAAAGCATATATTTGTGGATTGAATTTATTTAGATCGATTTATTTTGTGGGCACCAATGATAAATGTTCAACAATAAATCTACTCAAATAATCTTGAAAAATAATGTAATTTTATTTTATATAATAGTAGCTTTACAAGAACTGAAAAAATCAGTAACATTATACGTTAATTATTATCAATTTTTTAGCATTATATTACTAAGCACGACTATTAATTTATGTGATGCATGAGTTCGACATGAATTCATTTTATATGCAACACATGACAACCTACCTGTGGCATCCTAAATTTAATTAACGTTATTTGTGATATTTAATTATGTAATTAAATGAAACATTGTAAAGTGATGAGGAGAATGAGATTTGATAAGTAAAATAGGTGCCTTGATCAACGAACTTTGAAAATTAATTAGAACACTAACAAGAAGTGGCTTCAGGAAAGAGCACAAAATCAGAACAATTGTAACTTCTACGCGTAACATTTTTATCTCCATCTTATTCATACTTTCATTTCAAAAAACAAAAATGAGAATACACCGACCGTTATAGGAAGAGAAAGAGGGAGAAAAGGGTTAAGAAACAAATCTAGATCAAGATAGCGCTCTTCGACCGCCGTGCTTTTTCATTTTAGCCCCAATGAACAGCAGGTTTGTTCCGTTTTAAGCTCCATTATTTTACACTACAGTCGCTAAATCGAGATTTTTAGTATCTCCTTTAGCAATATTAATATAAAAATATTGATTAAACTGTTAGTGCCAAGGAAGGTAGTTTTGATGATAACAACCTCAGGTAAATGATATACTTTAGATATGCACTAATTATTATCTATCTATGTCTCTTTCTCTCTCTCTCTCTCTATATATATATATATACATATATATATATACATATATATATATATATACATATATATATATATATATACTGTAAATGGTGTAGGATATTAAACATATCTTGATAATGCAAACTGTACAATATCAATATAAGAATCCAAAATGATGATTCAAGAGTTTGAGAATGAAGACCGATCAGCTTTGAAGAGTTCAAAATTTTGAGATATTATCGAGCCTTAGATCCAATGTTAAAACTCGAATTGCACTTACTTGACCGATCAGCTTTGAAGTGTTCATGTTTTCAAATCCTTTGCATAAAAGTGTTTTCGAATATTCCTAGTTTTTAAAATAATTTTTCAAAGTATTTTGAAAGAACTTTTTAGATTTAATATCTTTACTTCGAAATATCATTATACACTTATTATAATTTGATTTTAATTTCAATTACTTATACTTTGGTTTTGAATTTATAATTGGTTTCTATATTAATATTTTGATTTTAATATACTTTCTTTAGTTTTTACATTTATAAACTTATAGTTTGACTTTATATTTACATTTCAATTATACTAATACTTTGATTTTATATTGTTTATATTTTAAATTATACTTTAAACTTTGATTTTGATTTTGATCTTAAAAATTATGATTTGATGTTATAGTTTGATATTTATATTTTAAAGTTTAATATACTGATTATATTGCTTTAATTCATATATATTATTTTAGTTTAATTTTTTTCAGTTTTTTTTTCAATAAGTTTTCTCAATATTTATTATGTTTAAAGTATGCATTTACTACGTTTAAATAGTTTCACAAAGTTTCAAATCATTATATATACTCTAACATTTTCAAAACAATTTGGTTTGTAATATAGCTACGAAAATGATAACATCTGCATATGCAAGTCATGCATATTTCAGTATACAAAATAAATTTTTATTTGCTATTTTATTAAAGTAATAGCCAAGTATATGCATATGCAATTTTATGCAATCTTATTAAAGCAATTACAAATCATTATATATACTTTAATATTTTTCAAAACATTTGGTTTTCTAATCTTCGATATGTCACCCCGACATTCTTAAGATCGAAGGGCATTACTATACAGCAGAGAAGTCGCATGTCGGTACTGATGTGCTCCTCCAAAGATTTTGTGATGGCCCACAAATCCATACTATCTGAGCTGACTAATACAACATACGTCCAACTCAAATAATACAGAAATACGAGTCACTAGGGTTAAAGAAATAGAAACAGACAGAAGAAGAACAGAAATAACAAAACGGAATCCCACAACGGATCGAATTAAATATATTATATCACATAAATTTGAAACACAAAACTGTATTGTATATACATACCATATCAGAGTACATCACACATACATCACAGCGAAAATAACTCTAAATAAATAACGGAGACGCCTCCTGCTTCAAGCTCCTCCAAGTGTATCTGTAAAAGCCTAAAACACTTGGCTGCCTGTACAAATTTGGGCACCCAAGAGTTTAGGCAAACAAACAAAATAAACTCTGGGTCAGTCATGGGACTGGTGTGAGTAAATTCCAACCATATTGTTTAACTTTGAAAAAAAAACTTTTAAAAGAAAAGGATAATAGTAAGACTAGCCCACACATAAACATGGACGGTTTTTACCTTACTATAACCCAGAACATTTTGATATCAAAACCGGGTGATATTATAATAATGTCTAATCAGATAATTAACCAAATAGCAGAATGCTTGCATCTCACGCTCCACATATATAATATAAAATCAAAAATCACAGGGGGCTTATTGGAGTCTAGATTCCAACTATGACAAGGTATGGGACCACCTCCCAATCAAGGTACTCTAGAGGGGATAAACTGGGGTTCGGCAAGAACATCTTGCAACCCGGCCACACATGACCGCCCACTCATTTAGGTTGAGTGTAGCGAATATATTGTCACCCACGGTTGTCGGCCGTCCAACCATAATCCGTAAGATACAGAATAGAAAGAAGAAGAATTAATGTATTTTCTCTAGATCGGTGACAAATATACCCTGCTTCTGTATGACCCAACTAGCCATGCTACCTGCCCGATTTTTATCATTTACCGGTTGTGAGGCTTGAGGCTACGTTAATCTTTTAGAATATCAGGCCACCACTCAATTTGAATGCCACATCGTCAAATTCGTCAAATCACTAGTGGATCTTCTCGAAAATATTACGGGTATAAAAGCTAAGAGAAACGAATTCCTCCGCCACCAGACGTAATACATTCAAAAGATCGTCTTATGTGATCTGTTAGGAGTATTCTGTCAGACATTCGTCCATACAAGTTGTCCTGAACTGGACAACAAAACAACCCTTGCATTTTTCTCCATCTTCAATTATCTTCAGCAAAATCTAATTCGTAACGCCTATGCCTTTACGGAGTGATTTTCGGATAATAAATCCAACTGGTCTCTCCATATTGACAACGATGGTCGAAAAATGTTTGATAGTCGGTGATTTAACTATCAAAGGAAAATAAACATCCATCAATTTATTAACCAATCACTGGCCCCTTTTAATTAATATTCATTCGTTAACTATTTTCCCATTTCCTTATATATATATATATATATATATATATATTGATGACTATTGTCAAAATTTCTCAAAAATATTCTAACTCCTTAAATTTCCGGAAAATTTCGCCAGCATCTCCTTCGTACTGGTCAATAGCTCAAATCCCAACTCGCCTCTCTAGGCCCTTTCCATTCAAAAAGAAAATCAAAAAGCCAAACGGCTTACCCATTAGGCTCGTAAAATCTCATATGTAATTGAAACATGTACCTTTTTGTAGGGCACTCAAATTAAAATCTTCATTATCTTTATTCCATACCTGTTTAAAATATACACGGCCATTTCCAATTCATTTCAATCAATTCATCCCTTTTTACATAACTCACTTTCCGTTCGCTAATTAAATTTTCTAATTAGCTTCTTAGTTTCATTTACCTTCAGTTTGAACATATCTCGTTCAAATATATTTGTATTCGCTTATATATAAATCAAAATCAAAATTCTTGCTCGCTTCGAACGTTCCATACTCGGATTTTCAATTTCAATTAACAAATTCAAATCACTTAAACAAAGTTAAATTCAAGCCAAATTCTATTAACTAATTTCAAAGAAATTAGTTAACTTCATTTGATAATTAAAATCTGATTTTTGTTCATTTGTGTTCCAAAAATCAACGAATTTACTGGACTTGAGTTTATATTTAATTCATATCTCAAGCCCGGATTTTACTAATGAAAATTCGAATTTTTATTCACTAAAAATCCTTTTATTTAATTAAACAAACCGTTATGATTTTAAAACTGTTATGGCGCTGTTTTTCTGAAAAATTTGATTTTGACATAACTCAAAATCTATAAGAAGAAATTCAAATTTTCCTCTTCCATTAGAAAATTATTATTTAATAGGCCCAAACTTTTCTGGTTTCATCAAATTCCGACTTATATCGAGTTCTATAAACTCAATTGAAGTATGGAATGCCAACGAACTACCACGCTGCGGCGAGTTCGTTTTAATTAAATTAAATATAAATGTTTAAAAACTTCGTTATAAAATAATACAAACTCCATTTTCAATAAATTGAACCCGTTATCCATAACTAACTTAACAATTCAGATTATTCAAACTCGTCGATTATTTTATTCCACATTCACAACACAGTTATGAATTTATTCAAAACTCAATTTCCTATATTCAATTCCAATCCCCATGGAGTTAAATTCAATATAATTGAATTCCAATTATTAATTCTTTTATAAATAGATTAATTCAACATCCTTTACCATTACAAACTAACATAATCCCTCGATAATAGTGAAGTCGTTCAAGTTGGGGTATTTTATTTACCTCTCAGACCTCAACGTTCTCATCTTGAGATTGATAAAAGCTTGTAATTAAAACTCGATTTAAATTTACCTTATATTCCATTTCTTACATTTGGGAATTTTTTTTCCATATACCCAATGAAAATTACTTTATCACATTTATAAACCTTGTTTATAAATTAACTCCTTTATTAGAATCAACTTCCATTTTAATAATCTGTTGAAACTTGATTTCTATTTTAGAATATTTGATTTCCTTTTTGAATCTCAAGTTTATTATCATTTTTCGTTTGAAAAATATTTAATTACTATAACTTATATTTATATAATCTATTTTCATACTAAATCTTAAATTTATATTTAATACAATTCCAATATCTTCTGAAAATAATTTTATTTAATAAATTCGACAAAGTCGAGTTCAAATCATAAATCTGTGTGGATTTATTTAAATTCAGTTTACATTCCGAATATTGGAACAAATTTCATCGTTTCTTTTTAAAACGATTCCAAATTATAAATCCCCTTTTTAAATTCATAGTTGAATTTAAATTTATAAATTATCTAATGAAAATTTGCCTTCTTCATTTATAAACATCATTTATAAATTCTACTTCTTGTTTTAAATATTTAAAACAAGTTCCTATTTCAAATCTTATTTGAAATCCAATTCCCATTATGGAAAATAAATTTTCCTTTTTATATTCAGACATGAATTTGGAATCTAATATTATCAAACGATAAATTTTCTTTCCATTTATAACATTATTCATAAATTCAGCTACTTGTTTTTACTTTTAAAAAAAGTTAATATTCTCAATCCATTCGAAATTCCATTTCCATTTCAAATGGTAAAAATTCCCTTTTAAATCCAAAACACACTTTTTGATATTTTTTAAATATAAGTATCTAGGGCCAATGATGTTCAAACATCCAAAACACGCAATTTACAATCATAGGCTTTCAAACACATCATATATGGTACTATATATGGAAACAAACGATTATAAATTTTGAGGAATCCAGTTGGATCCCTCTAACCTGTTTTCCTGCATCCACATATGTTAGACAACATAAATAACACCAATCCTGCTTTGTGGCAGGATATAGCGGTATAAAAGGTCATCCACTCATATATCGTTGGACGATAGGGTGATCCGCTAATAATACTACGGGCATCCGCTAATGGTACTGCGGGAAATATCCAATATATATATATATATATATATATATATATAATAGCCACAACCACCAAGCCTAGATAACTAATATATATATATATATAATAACCACAGTTTAGTTTATCAATAAACAACAATGCAACCAATCAACTAATCAACAACATATAAATATTTGTATTAAATAAAAATTCGATTATAATAAATTATAATCGAACCAGAAAGTGAGTTTACTCACCTTGATTTTTCCTTGCCGGATATCCACTTTAATCCATATTGTTGCAACTGTGAATCTACACAAGTCGTCTATCTCGAATGAATCTACCTAGCACCAACGAATATTTATTTTATTTATTGATCAAATGATTTTTCATTTAAATAAACTATTAAAATAAATAAGATAAATATTCTATGTATTTTAAATTTAGTAAAACATATACCTTGCTGACAATCCACCTTCGAGAGCTATACAATTCCATCTCCCTCAAACAGCCGATACTTGGAGAAAATTAACCCATCACCAACTACAAAGCTACAACATCCCCAATCAAGCTAAAAGATAAATTACAATCATCTAAATACAAGCAGTATATCCATTTCCTCCCTTCGATCACCTGAAGAGCAACAACAGATCCACAAATCTCCATCAAACAAATGAATTGTTGCACTGAGCTTTTACACCCGCAGTCGTGAACCACCAACCCCTTTGCACTATTTACCCAAACATCGATTGCCCTCCTTGTTGCCTGCGAAAAGAACACAACGCCAGTGGAATATGCCCCCCTTAGGCCATCACCCACTGTCAAAGTTCATCAGAAAGTAGCCTCATCCATCCTCGAGCAATTGACATCGGCCTCTCCAGCTCGACCGTGCATCCTCCTCCCAGTATCACCCTCCAAAACGCGACAAGCCTTCAGTAAATGACCATCTAACATCGCTCCACCAAAACCTTTGCGACCTCACTTTGCATGTCCTCTTAACAAGCTACTCCTTTATACTACCTTCAAACGACAATCAAAACCCCATAGGCGCCTTTGAACAAACCCACGATGAAATCCCCTAACACGATTACATCTTGCGCAACTTTTTTTTATACATAAGAATGTACGGATGTATTGTTATTTGAGGAATCAGATGAAAAAGGCACGACTTTGATTAAAATCGAGGGAGGCGGCTTTAATTTTGGTTAGGAGGAAATGAACGAAGGAAAAGGTTGCGGCCAGTCTAATTCTTAACTGAAGTTTGTTTGATTACTGAGAAAGAGGGCATCGCGATTTAAATAAGAGAGGAGAGGAAACAATTTCGTACTTGCCATTAAAATGTTGTTTTCCTAATATTGAAGAAGAAAGACAATCTTGTCTGCTCGTGGGAAGTAATGTATGTGTTTAAAGAAAATAGGTCGGCTGATAAAGGATTGTGCATTTATTTTTTTCTTTGAATTTAATTAATATAATATATCAAAATATCTCGTGGTCCATTAATTTGTAACCCCGAACCGCTATTCAACGTAACATTATAAGATTATAACGCTATTCTGGATCAGCGGAACCGATTCTGGAATTTAACTTAGTCATATATACATAATAACATTAGTAAATTGACGAATTAAATTAAATTGATTAAAAATATAAATCAATCTCAAACAATTAAATTTATCAATAATAAATATTTATTATTGTTCTAATTCAATATTTATAATTATATTAGTCGACTGGATTGTTTTGTTTTGGTTTTAACTCAACATTAAATTATTTCATTTTTCAGTATCATGATATTTCATTATATATTAAAAGTTAAATCGTATATTGATCATTAAATTGATAAATTCTAATTAAAATCCATTTATTATTCCAAATCAATATTTAAAATAAATTTAAATATTCAACATTAAATGGCAAAATATCTGGGTTGTTACATTCCTTCGCCCTTAAAAGAATTCGTTCCCGAAATTACTAAGGTAGAAGAAATATTACCGACCTGTTAACTTTTCAAAAGCTCACTTTTTATAACTCGGTATTCCATATTCTATTACTCAAGTCCCAAACAATTTTAAGTTTTCATGGAAAATTTTAATTTCCCATTTCCCATTCAAAAACCTTTAAGTTGAACTCAATTTGAAAATCACCACTTTTATCTTATAAAAATCTTCCTTCAAATTGATTCAAATCTATTTATTTATTTCGTTTACAATAAACGAAAAATTTTCTATTCATCTTGGTATTATTTGGTTAATAAAATGACCACTTATTATTTTCTGGCTAATTTTAATTGATTCCAAATCTATTTCAACCTATTTAACTTGCAAAAGTTAAATTTTAAATTCTAGAACTCAAATACCCAGTTTTTATTTCAAATCTTTTTGAAATCATATAAATATATATACATATGTTTAATTCCATCCCAAATTCAGAATATTTGAATTTTCCAAAAAAAAAAACGTTTTCTAAGATAAATTTCTATTGGAAATCTCACCATGGTAGCAATCCATCACTTAGAAACTCGAAAATAAGTACCGATGATGGCGCACTTCATCATCAGAATTATTTTCCAGTGTCCAAAGTGAATTCGGTGCTTTATCATTTTCAAAAATCCATCTAAAATAAATTTTACTCAAACATACTTCCAAAACAAGGCTATATTATTTTAATATACATCGGAAAAATATTTTCCAAATATTCGGGATTTAAATTTCAATTTTGGTTTTAATCCAAATCAGTTTCATCTCATTTGTATATATATTATTCATATACAAGTTCTATTTGGTTATATATAACCATTTCAGTTTTTATAATCTCATAACAACAACCAACTCATCCATATATTATAATAATTTCGAGAAAAAAAATTCAGTTATATATCAAAATATAATTTTGGGTAAAATTATTTCATTTACCCAGCATTTAAAACAATACTGCGTTGAATTACTCTGTTCAAGTGTTTATAAATACCATTTGATACAGTTGATCATACTGTACCAACCAGAGTTCATAAGCCACTCAAAAAACCAATCAACACAATATAAAACAATTTTTATATCAACTTACAAATACGCTCTCTCATATATATACACTCAACTCACTCTAGGGTGCTACTAACCCTACTCTAATGAATAAACCCCAACCAAAGCCTAGGTATTCGCTCAACCTAAGCTCTGATACCAAATGTGATGGCTCGCAAATCCATACTATCTGAGCTGACTAATACAACACACGTACAACTCAAATAATATAGAAATACAAGTCATTGGGGTTAAAGAAATAGAACCAGACAGAAGAAGAACAGAAATAACAAAATAGAATCTAACAACGGAACAAATAAAATATGTTATATCACATAACTTTGAAATACAAAAATGTATTGTATATACATACCATATCAGAGTACAATACATATACATCACAACGGAAATAACTCTAAATAACTAACGGTGAAGCCTCCTGCTTCAAGCTCCTCCAAGTGTACCTATAAAAGCCTGAAACACTTGGTTATCCGTACAAATTTGGGCACCTAAGAGTTTAGGAAAACAAACAAAATAGACTCTAGGTCAGTCATGGGACTGGTGTTAGTAAACTCCAACCATATTGTTTTACTTTGAAAAAAACCTTTCAAAAGAAAAGGATAATAGTAAGACCAGCCCACACATAAACATGGTCGGTTTTTACCTTACTATAACCCAAAATATTTTGATATCAAAATCCATTGATATTATAATAATGTCTAATCAAATAAATAACCAAATAGCAGAGCGCTTGCGTCTCACGCTCCACATACATAATATAAAATCAAAAATCACAGGGCATTTATTGTACTTTGGATTCCAACTATGACAAGGTATGGGACCACCTCCCGATCAGTGTACTATAGATAGGATACACTGGGGTTTAGCTAGAACATCTTGCAACCCGGCCACACATGACCGCCTACTCATTTAGCTTGAGTGTAAAGAATATATTGTCACCCACGGTTGTCGGTCGTCCAACCGTAATCCGTAAGATACAGAATCGAATGAAGAATAATTAATGAATTTTCTTTAGATCGGTGACAAATATACCCTGCTTGGGTATAACCCAACTAGTTATGTTGCCTGCCCGATTTTTGTCATTTCCCGGTTGTGAGGCTTGAGGCTACCTTAATCTTTTAGAATATCAGGCCACCATTCACTTTGAATGCCATGTGGTCAAACCCGTCAAATAACTAGTGGTTCTTCTGAAACACCCCACCTCCGTTAGGGTCACTCTCAAAGGGAATGCCCTAATTTTTGGTGGAGGTTTATAAGTATAAGTCACAGATATACAAGACAGATATAAGAACACATATTTGTGAACAGCGGAAAAACAACAACTCTTATTTCATAAAAGCAAATACGTGCTACAACAACATTACCATAATTGTCTTACATCTTTTCCAAAAACATAACATAACACTTTCATAATCTGTCTTGATTACATTATTTAAAGAAGCATAAAGAAAACATAGATAAACTGCAAAAGCCCCATAGTGGTTGTCCAAAGCCATAGTTCAAAACGAAAAGATCCAAGAAATACATTTCTCCTCTTCAAGCTGGGTATTAAGGCCGGTCAAGCTGCAGTGTTCCCTCCCTGTGGACCTGGGGGGGGGGGGGGGGGGAACGGAAGAAAAGAAGACGAAAGAAAAGTAGAGTCAGACATAAAGCCTGAGTAAGTCTAGTACTATTCTGTCTATGAATAAAGAACTGGGTATGATAAGTATAAACAAGAAGTGGGAAAGCACTATAACTTGGTTAAGTTGTCTA
This sequence comes from Allium sativum, assembly GCA_030737875.1. Taxonomy (NCBI): domain Eukaryota; kingdom Viridiplantae; phylum Streptophyta; class Magnoliopsida; order Asparagales; family Amaryllidaceae; genus Allium; species Allium sativum. Next base: position 301,917,053 of record CM060921.1, read on the forward strand.
GGGTCGAATATACTATCGTACCCCATGTTAATCTCTGAACCCATATAAACTAGTTTCCAACTGGCACCCCATAATCAGGGTGATGTGATCCGTTCTATGATGATCGGCTCCTACTCGCATAGTTACATGTGTCTTACGGCCCCCGATGTTGTAGTTACCTATGCTGGTCCCACCATGGGGTGTATCAAGTCCCATGGTGGCGGCCCGACACAATCCTAGAATGCACAGGTATGCTACTGGTGTCCAGTGCCTTATTTTTCTGCGCCGGAGTGTGTGCACGCCCGCACCCCGTTAGAACCTACACTGCTACACCACCGCCGTCGATTTGACCTCTTACAATCAGCCCAGTAATCGTGCCCCACCCTGCCTAGTTTCAGGGTATCCTGATACACCTTCTAGAGTTACTGCTGAAAAGGGTCCCCCGTTACTAGGTTTTCTATCTCTAGCCAACATGCTAAGTTGGTTAAGTGTTTTCTAACCTAACCCCCACCAGTCCGTTTAGTTTAGCATGTTCCATTTTGATTAAGTCTTTAGTTCACTTAATCCTAACAATCCTGACTCAGCCTTAATTGTCTTATTAAAGCCTTGACCCCTCACATTAGACAGGTATTGTTGTGGCTGCCTGTTGCCGGTTGGTTCCGGGCAGTCTTACGCCACAACTCAGTCTAACCTCGGGTCCTTATTGGGCTCCATGTTTAACCTCCCACATTGGATAGGTATTGTTGTGACTACTGGACAGCCGGGCGGTTCCGGGCAGGTTTACATCACAACTCAATCCAACCTCGGGTTAAACACATCGTATGTTCTACATTTACATATTTTGTCTTTCTTCTTTATTTTCTTATTTGTAAATATTTGCGGCCCATTATTAAGTTAATGGTGTAAAGGTTACACCAATCATGGGCCCAACCCATACTTGAATTTGGGCCCTTCTACTTTATATTTTCATTTATTAATAAATTTAACCCAACGTTATTTTCCCCCGTTTAACACGTCCGTTTATTATATATATGTTGGGCTTAGCCTTTTTAAGCCCAACTTAGCCATGAGAAAAAGGGGAGGCTTAAAGCGTGATTACATACACAAAAAGGGGAATGTGAACGCATGAACTTGCAACGTGACGTTGGAACTACAAAATAGAAACTGGTGTACTTGCATAGTGGTAACATATACTTTGGTCATAAAGCATAAGTGACATGAATCAAACCATGTAAACTTGTAGTTAAGTTAAGAATATCACTATTGACACATAGGCTTAACTACAACATAAACCTATATTTTTATTCAGGCATAATGTCAAACATAAGCAAATCATGTTCATAAGATTACTACATGTTTACAAAGGTGCTTACTTTTGTTACTAACACAAAAGTATAGTTCAACTTAATCATGATTTTAAATCTATTCACATAACCATGGCATAAATATTTCTAACATGAAATCATGATTTTTACTTTAGTCATGCAAACTTGCAAAAGGGATTTTGAATCTAACCTAGCTATGTACCACATATGTCATCATATAATTCTTGTTAACAATATAGACTTAACATGGATTTCAATTATGCAAAATATCAATCATAGCCTAGTCATATTCATAAGTTTGCAAATAGGTTTTCTAGTACAAAAGCATGGCTTAATACATAGATCATGGTGCCAAAATTTCAACATAGTTTCATATGAACTATAATAACCCAAATTTGTTCCAATTACGTACAAAATGATTTATGTACAAAAATATACATTATGATGGCATAGTAGCAAAACCCCAAACTTGCATGAATTTCAATTAATCAACTACATACATGTAGCTTCAACATGGATTACATAATTTGCGAATATTCCAAACGTATACTTGCATAAAACTACCGCAAACATGTAGTTTTTTATAATGAATAACATAATTCGAGAATATCCAAACGTATACAATATCCCAAATCGATAAGAATCATAGTAACGCACAAATATGAATTACTTTATCGCCACAAATCAAGTATACAAACCAACACAATTATTTGTTCATACCAAAATAATACTCTACTTACAATTGTGTGGCGAATTCTCCAATTTAGGATTTTGGAGATGCGATTCCTTGTTGATTTGATTTGATTAAGTTGCTTTATGCTTTAGAATTTGCCTCCTAATTCTCTCTCCAATTGGTGGCTACTCTTAGTCGTTCCTCAGCAACATGATGGCCTTGTTCTTATTTTTGAATGAATAGATTAGGTTGAGTCTAGGGTCATTTTTATAGGGGTTATGAACTGATTAGGACCATTGATGTTGCTTGGATTGATCGTAGCCATTCATTCGAAAGAGAGACCAATTAGAGCCTGCCACCTAGCCCTAATGACAAAGCAGACTTCTGAAAATCGACCAACATAGAATAGGCCAGCCAGGTTGGGCTGGGTTCGACCTGGCTCTGGACCAAGTCGACAGCCCTGTCGACAGCCCTGTCGACCTGGCTAGACCAGGTCGACAGCCCAGTCGACCTGGGTGCATTAGGCGGGAGTTTTCCTGCCCTGGCCAATTGGGCCCGATTTTGGAATTTAAACTTGTTTTTCTGAGCTGTTTTATTCTGTTCGAATTTTAAACTTAATTCAGAAACTTCCGAAGGCCATATCTTCTTCATACGGACTCCGTTTTTCGAAAACTCGGACTCTATTTCGCGTATTTTTCCGAGACGAACACAATGGCGTATCCCGTTTCCCTTAGTTCTTCGATTTGAAATTAATTATACTTTAATTTGTGAATTTCACAGTTATAGAATTCGCGGGGTGTTACATCTTCCCAAAAATATTACAGGTATAAAAGCTAATAGAAATGAATTCCTCCACCACCAAGCATAATACATTGAAAAGATCGTCTTATATGATCTGTTATGAATACTCTGTCAGACATTGGTCCATACAAGTTGTCCTAGGATTGGACAAAAAAACAACCCTTGCATTTTTCTCCATCTTCAATTATCTTCAGCAAAATCTAATTCGTAACGCCTATGTCTATACGGAGTGGTTTTCGGATAATAAATCCAACTGGTCTCTCCGTATTGACAACGATGGTCGAAAAATCTTTGATAGTCGGTGATTTAACTATCAAAGGAGAATATACATTCATCAATTAATTAACCAATCACTGGCTCCTTTTAATTAATATTCATTCTTTAACTATTTTCCAATTTCCTTATCGAATTCGATATATATCGATATATTGATTACTATTGTCAAAATTTCTCAAAAATATTCTAACTCCTTAAATTTTCGGAAAATTTCGCCAGCATCTCCTTTGTACTGGTCAATAGCTCAAACCCTAACTCGCCTCTCTAGGCCCTTTCCATTCAAAAAGAAAATCAAAAAGCCAAGTGGCTTGCCCATTAGGCTCATAAAATCTCATATGTAACTGAAACAAGTACGTTTTTATCGGGCACCAAATTATAATCTTCATTCCATACCTGTTTAAAATATACATGGCCATTTCCAATTCATTTCAATCAATTCATCCTTTTTTACATAACTCGCTTTCCGTTCGCTAATTAAATTTTCTAATTAGCTTCTTAGTTTCATTCACCTTTGGTTTGAACATATCTCGTTCAAATATATTTGTTTTCTCTTACATACAAATCAAACTCAAAGTATTTGCTCGCTTCCCAATATTCACGTTTCATACTTGGATTTTCAATTTCAATTAACAAATTCAAATCACTTAAACAAAGTTAAATTCGGACCAAACTCTATCAACTAATTTCAAAGAAATTAGTTAACTTCATTCGATAATTAAAAATTTGATTTTTGTTCCAAAAATCAATCCATTTACTCGACTTGAGTTTATATTTAATTCATATCTCAAGTCCGGATTTTACTAATGAAATTTTGGATTTTTATTCACTAAAAATCCCTTTATTTAATTAAACAAACTATTATGGTTTTAAAACGACTATGGCACTGTTTTTTAGAAAATTTGATTTTGACATAACTCAAAATCTATAAGATGAAATTCAGATTTTCCTCTTCCATTAGAAAATTATTATTCAATAGGCCCGAACGTTTCTGGTTTCATCAAATTCCGACTTACATCGAGTTCTACAAACTCAATTGAAGTCTGGAATGCCAAATTACGAACTACCGCGCTACGGCGAGTTCGTTTTAATTAAATTAAATATAAACATTTAAAGACATCATTATAAAATAATTCAAACTCCATTTTCAATAAATTGAACTCGTTATCCAAGACTAACTTAACAATTCAGATTATTCAAGCCCTGTCGACAGCCCTGTCGACAGCCCTGTCGACCTGGCTAGACCAGGTCGACAGCCCAGTCGACCTGGGTGCATTAGGCGGGAGTTTTCCCGCCCTGGCCAATTGGGCCCGATTTTGGAATTTAAACTTGTTTTTCTGAGCTGTTTTATTCTGTTCGAATTTTAAACTTAATTCAGAAACTTCCGAAGGCCATATCTTCATCATACGGACTCCGTTTTTCAAAAACTCGGACTCTATTTCGCGTATTTTTCCAAGACGAACGCAATGGCGTATCCCGTTTCCCTTAGTTCTTCGATTTGAAATTAATTATACTTTAATTTGTGAATTTCACAGTTATAGAATTCACGGGGTGTTACATTCTCCCCCACTTAAAAGGATTTCGTCCCCGAAATCTTCAAGTTAGGAGGAATGTATATCCTAACATCCAATCATCCATCTACTCATCCATCAAACACGAGCATCCATTGTCCTTAAAAGACTTCTAATGCTTCATGATCATATGCGAAGTGTGTGTGTGTGTACATGTACTTATCAAATGCAAAATCAGGCGGTCTACTGATTCAGTTGACCACCTTAATGCGAATTATGTAAGTGTCATGAATCCATTATGTATGCAAATTTTCCTATTCATGATTCTACATGAGTGCACAATCATTCAATACAAATGCAACATCCATATGACAACACATTAGAGTTCAACCATATACGAATGCAAACATATATGCATATGCAATATGAAGTGACTGAGCCGATCTAAAACCTAGATTGTGTGTGTATATGCAACCACGAGCAACCACTAGCAATCACTTGCAACCACTTGCAACCATCATCCATAACATGTTTCAATTACATGTTTCCATCCAAAGGGTTTCTACCTAAAAGATAAGGTCGAGGAAATATACCTAAAAAGATAGATAAAAGCGCAACTTAAGGAAAAGGAAAGATCAAGGATGTACCCTCGAACAGAAAAGGGTAGGCAGTGCGTATTCTAGCTTCAGTTTCCCAAGTCGCGTCTCCCTCGGCGTCGCTCCACTGAACTTTGACGAGCTTGACTTCGCGGTTGCGTAGCTTCTTCACTTCCGTTTCTAATATGCGGGTTGGAACTTTTCTTATGGTTGCTTCGCGTTCCACTTCGGCCTCTTCGAGGATATTTGGCTCTACCACTTCAGCAGACTCATGTAGACATTTTCGGAGATGTGAAACGTGAAAAACGTTGTGGATTCCAGCCAATTTCTCGGGTAGCTCTAATCTATAGGCCATTTTCCCAATTTTCTCGATGATAGGGAATGGCCCTACGAACCTTGGTGCCAGTTTTCCTGTGGTTCCAAAACGAACAACGTTTCTTAGTGGTGATACCTTGAGAAAAACTCTGTCTCCAACCTCAAATTCAAGGTCGGTCCTTCTCTTGTCGGCATAGGACTTTTGTCTGTCTTGGGCCGTCTTCATCCTTCTTCGTATTAAGTCTACTTTCTCTGAAGTCTCTCGGATCATATCTGGTCCAAGTATGAGCTTATCCGTAGACTCCCACCAACAAGTGGGCGATCGGCACGGTCTTCCATATAAAGCATCGAAGGGCGCCATTCCGATGGTTGCTTGATAGCTGTTGTTGTAGGCAAATTCCACCAAAGGAAGGTGGTCTTCCCATGTCCCTCCGAAGTCGAGGACGCATAGCCTTAAAAGGTCTTCCAAAACTCTGTTCACTCTCTCTGTTTGGCCGTCGGTTTGGGGATGATAGGCTGTGCTCAAGTATAACTGCGTTCCTACTGCTTCTTGCAGACTCCGCCAAAACTCACTGGTGAAGATGGGGTCTCGGTCACTAACAATGCTAGATGGTATTCCATGGAGTCGAACGATTTCCTTGAGGTAAAGTGATGCTAGGGATGAGGCAGTTCTTTTACTTTTGACAGGTAAAAAGTGGGCGCTTTTAGTAAGCCTATCCACTATTACCCAAATGCTAGTGTTGCCTCTCCTAGACCTAGGCAGCCCATCGATGAAGTCCATTGAGATGCTATCCCACTTCCACTGCGGGACCTCCAGAGGATGTAGCAGTCCGCCAGGCTTTTTCTGTTCCGCCTTAACCTGTTGGCACACCATACACTTAGAAACGAACTCTGCCACGTCCTTTTTCATGCCGCTCCAGAAGAAAGTCCTTTTTATATCTTTGTACATTTTATCTTCGCCTGGATGTATCGTCATCTTGGAGTGATGTGCTTCCTCGAGAACCTTCTTTACTAAATCTTTTGTTTGTGGGACGCATAGTCTTCCGTCTCGCCTTAGCAACCCCTTATCGTCGATGGAGTATCTGTTGAGGTGACTTGAAGTCTCACCCCTAATTAGCCTATCAATTGTTTCCACAAGCTGAGGGTCTTCGCGTTGTGCTGTCCCTACTGAATCCACTAAAGTTGGGCGCACTTCGAGAGATGCTAGCAAGCCTGGTACGAAATCGGAGGAAGGCCTAAAGTCGAAGCTGGCTATAAACTCTAGGCTTTGTCTTTCAACAAACAACGGGCTTAGGGTCAATTTCTTTCGGCTCAACGCGTCTGCCACTACGTTGCCTTTGCCCGGAGTGTAGGAGATTTCGAAATCGTACGAGGCAAGAAACTCCATCCATCTTTGTTGCCTCAAGTTAAGATCCTTCTGCGAGAAAAGATATTTCAACGATTTATGGTCAGTGTAAAGTTCGAACTTCTCACCTAGGAGATAGTGTCGCCAAGACTTGAGTGCAAAGACGATGGCGGCTAGCTCAAGATCGTGGGTTGGGTAGTTCTTTTCGTGTATTTTCAACTGCCTCCCGCCATAAGCTACTACCCTTCCTTCTTGCATTAAGACGGCGCCTAGCCCTGTCCCACATGCATCCGTATAAACAGTGAACATCTTGCTCCCATCTGGCAGCGTCAAAACTGGGGCTGTTGTAAGAGCCCTTTTCAGTCGTTGGAAAGCAAACTCGCAATCCAAATCCCAATTGAACACTAGATTCTTCTTAGTCAATTTCGTGAGCGGAGCTGAGATTTTCGCAAAATCCCTTATAAACTTTCGATAGAAACCTGCTAGTCCTAGAAAGCTTCGGACCTCAGTTGCATTCCTTGGTGTCTTCCAATCCTGTACCGCCACTACCTTAGCAGGGTCCACTGCTAACCCTTGTTTGGATACTATGTGCCCAAGGAACCTCACCTCTTCCCTCCAAAAGTGGCATTTGGAGAATTTGGCTTTTAGTTGATGGACTCGCAAAGTTTCCATGATTGCCCTTAAGTGCTGAGCATGTTCCTCTTCACTTTTTGAGAAGATAAGGATATCATCTACGAAGACCACTACGAATTTGTTGAGGAAATCTCTGAATACCCTACTCATCAGGTCCACGAAGTAAGCAGGTGCATTTGTCAAGCCGAAAGGCATGACAAGCCATTCAAAGAAGCCGTCTGGGGTTCTGAATGTCGTTTTATCGATGCTATCTTCAGCCACCCTTAGCTGATGAAAACCGGTTGCTAAATCGAGCTGGGAGAAAACAGACGCTCCTACAAGCTGGTCAAATAAATCGTCAATTCTAGGGAGAGGGTGCCTATTCTTTTTCGTTAGCTTGTTGAGCTCCCTATAGTCAACACATAGACGGAGTGAACCATCCGCCTTTGTAGCGAACACCACTGGAGCGCCCCATTCTGAAATGCTTCTCCTAATGAACCCCTTTTCTAGAAGCTCTTTAATTTGTTTACTGAGCTCTTTCCTTTCTCATGGAGCCATGTGTCTAACGGGCAACGCAACGGGCTTTGCATTATCTACAAGATATATGCGGAAGTCTATTTCCCGCTTCGGAGGCAAGCCCTTCACCTCTTCGAAGACATCCGGATATTCCCGGACCACTCTAACTGATTGCAAATTTTCAACAGAGGCATCTAGCGATTCAAGATAACTAAGCATAACCGCATACGAGGGATTACAAGAAATTTCCAAAGTATTACCGAGCTGGGTTAGGAGCCTAACAACCCTTTTCTCACAATCAAGGATGGCCCCATTACTGGATAGCCAATCCATACCCAAAATCAAACCATAACCCGAAAAGCCCAAAACAAAGGCACTACATTGAAATTCTACACTTAGAATAGAAATTTTCAATCCCAAACAGATCATAGACAAATGAGCTGGGCCCCCAATTGGGTTTGAAACAATTAAGGGGTCCTCTACCATACTAGTTTTTAGGTGCAGAGATTCTACTAAAGCAGACGAGATAAAGGAGTGTGATGCGCCAGAATCAAATAAAGTGCGAACGGGGTGATCATAAAGATAAACTACACTTTCTACAGAAGTATTTATACCTCGCTGTTGCAGAGATGGCGCTTCCAGCACATGAACCTGTGCCCCTGGGGTGGATCCAGCCCTCTGCCCCTGTCCTCGTTTCTTTGGGCAGTCCTTAGCCCTGTGGCCTGTCTCACCGCAAGAAAAGCACCCACCATTCTCCTTGGCCTTCTTTTTCCGGCAGTCCTTTACTAAGTGCCCCACTTTGCCACAGAAATTGCACTTCCTCTTCTCTTTGTTGCCTTTCCCGCCCTTCTTAAAGTCTGTCTTCTTAGGCTGCAAACCCTCTTTCTTCCCTTGAGAGCTTTCTGCCTTTGTCTCCTTCTTGCCCTTATCCTCTTCATTCAGCAATGCCATTTGCACCAATCTTTCATACGTGGCTCCCATGGGTATATGGGTCATGGCCAAACTGTGTAATGGCTCATTCAACCCTTTGACGAAACGGAGAGCCTTCTTGTGCGGGGTGTTGACTAGGTCAAGCCCAAACCTAGCCAGCTCATTGAACTGATTCACATACTCTCTGACTGTCTTGTCCCCTTGCTTAAGAAATAAGAATTTTTCCAACTGCAAACTTCTTTCCGCATCTGAGAGAAATTTAGTCTCAAACCTTGCCCTAAAGTCCTCCCATGTCTCCACTGGTCTTTCAGCATTAGTGACTTCCCACCAGTAGGAAGCCTCGCCCTTCAATAGCCATACTGCCAATTGTACTTTTTGTCTATCCTCTACCTCAAAGATGATGAATAGGTCCTCAGTTTCTTTCAGCCAATTCCTAGCTGCCACGAAGGACTCAGTTCCATGGAAATCCTTTCCTCCCATAGCTTTAAAATCTTTACATATCTTAGCAAAAGTGTTTCCCCGAGGAGGAGGTGGAGGAAAAGGTGCCGCTGCAGCTGGATGATTTCCTACAGTTGGGGGAGGAGGAACGGTAGGACCTGGCTGAGTGGCTCTTGCTTCTAAGAACCGTCTAAACCAACCAGGTATTGGCACCCCTTCTGGCAAGTTAAGTTCTTCGGACATGCTGAAACAAAAAGGATAGATTCAAAACGAAGGATAAGAGATGGTACCTATGGCTTTGGGGAGTGGACTTTGCCTTTTAAAATAAAATAATATATTTTTTTAAAATGCTTCTTTAAATTTCCTTTTTGAAAATAAATTTTCAAAACTTTTTATCTTATCTGGTAAACCTATGCTCTGATACCAAGTGAAACACCCCACCTCCGTTAGGGTCACTCTCAAAGGGAATGCCCTAATTTTTGGTGGAGGTTTATAAGTATAAGTCACAGATATACAAGACAGATATAAGAACACATATTTGTGAACAGCGGAAAAACAACAACTCTTATTTCATAAAAGCAAATACGTGCTACAACAACATTACCATAATTGTCTTACATCTTTTCCAAAAACATAACATAACACTTTCATAATCTGTCTTGATTACATTATTTAAAGAAGCATAAAGAAAACATAGATAAACCGCAAAAGCCCCATAGTGGTTGTCCAAAGCCATAGTTCAAAACGAAAAGATCCAAGAAATACATTTCTCCTCTTCAAGCTGGGTATTAAGGCCGGTCAAGCTGCAGTGTTCCCTCCCTGTGGACCTGGGGGGGGGGGGGGGGGGAGGAAACGGAAGAAAAGAAGACGAAAGAAAAGTAGAGTCAGACATAAAGCCTGAGTAAGTCTAGTACTATTCTGTCTATGAATAAAGAACTGGGTATGATAAGTATAAACAAGAAGTGGGAAAGCACTATAACTTGGTTAAGTTGTCTAGGGTCGAATATACTATCGTACCCCATGTTAATCTATGAACCCATATAAACTAGTTTCCAACTGGCACCCCATAATCAGGGTGATGTGATCCGTTCTATGATGATCGGCTCCTACTCGCATAGTTACATGTGTCTTACGGCCCCCGATGTTGTAGTTACCTATGCTGGTCCCACCATGGGGTGTATCAAGTCCCATGGTGGCGGCCCGACACAATCCTAGAATGCATAGGTATGCTACTGGTGTCCAGTGCCTTATTTTTCTACGCCGGAGTGTGTGCACGCCCGCACCCCGTTAGAACCTACACTGCTACACCACCGCCGTCGATTTGACCTCTTACAATCAGCCCAGTAATCGTGCCCCACCCTGCCTAGTTTCAGGGTATCCTGATACACCTTCTAGGGTTACTGCTGAAAAGGGTCCCCCGTTACTAGGTTTTCTATCTCTAGCCAACATGCTAAGTTGGTTAAGTGTTTTCTAACCTAACCCCCACCAGTCCGTTTAGTTTATCATGTTCCATTTTGATTAAGTCTTTAGTTCACTTAATCCTAACAATCCTGACTCAGCCTTAATTGTCTTATTAAAGCCTTGACCTCTCACATTAGACAGGTATTGTTGTGGCTGCCTGTTGCCGGTTGGTTCCGGGCAGTCTTACGCCACAACTCAGTCTAACCTCGGGTCCTTATTGGGCTCCATGTTTAACCTCCCACATTGGATAGGTATTGTTGTGACTACTGGACAGCCGGGCGGTTCCGGGCAGGTTTACATCACAACTCAATCCAACCTCGGGTTAAACACATCGTATGTTCTACATTTACATATTTTGTCTTTCTTCTTTATTTTCTTATATGTAAATATTTGCGGCCCATTATTAAGTTAATGGTGTAAAGGTTACACCAATCATGGGCCCAACCCATACTTGAATTTGGGCCCTTCTACTTTATATTTTCATTTATTAATAAATTTAACCCAACGTTATTTTCCCCCGTTTAACACGTCCGTTTATTATATATATGTTGGGCTTAGCCTTTTTAAGCCCAACTTAGCCATGAGAAAAAGGGGAGGCTTAAAGCGTGATTACATACACAAAAAGGGGAATGTGAACGCATGAACTTGCAACGTGACGTTGGAACTACAAAATAGAAACTGGTGTACTTGCATAGTGGTAACATATACTTTGGTCATAAAGCATAAGTGACATGAATCAAACCATGTAAACTTGTAGTTAAGTTAAGAATATCACTATTGACACATAGGCTTAACTACAACATAAACCTATATTTTTATTCAGGCATAATGTCAAACATAAGCAAATCATGTTCATAAGATTACTACATGTTTACAAAGGTGCTTACTTTTGTTACTAACACAAAAGTATAGTTCAACTTAATCATGATTTTAAATCTATTCACATAACCATGGCATAAATATTTCTAACATGAAATCATGATTTTTACTTTGGTCATGCAAACTTGCAAAAGGGATTTTGAATCTAACCTAGCTATGTACCACATATGTCATCATATAATTCTTGTTAACAATATAGACTTAACATGGATTTCAATTATGCAAAATATCAATCATAGCCTAGTCATATTCATAAGTTTGCAAATAGGTTTTCTAGTACAAAAGCATGGCTTAATACATAGATCATGGTGCCAAAATTTCAACATAGTTTCATATGAACTATAATAACCCAAATTTGTTCCAATTACGTACAAAATGATTTATGTACAAAAATATACATTATGATGGCATAGTAGCAAAACCCCAAACTTGCATGAATTTCAATTAATCAACTACATACATGTAGCTTCAACATGGATTACATAATTTGCGAATATTCCAAACGTATACTTGCATAAAACTACCGCAAACATGTAGTTTTTTATAATGAATAACATAATTCGAGAATATCCAAACGTATACAATATCCCAAATCGATAAGAATCATAGTAACGCACAAATATGAATTACTTTATCGCCACAAATCAAGTATACAAACCAACACAATTATTTGTTCATACCAAAATAATACTCTACTTACAATTGTGTGGCGAATTCTCCAATTTAGGATTTTGGAGATGCGATTCCTTGTTGATTTGATTTGATTAAGTTGCTTTATGCTTTAGAATTTGCCTCCTAATTCTCTCTCCAATTGGTGGCTACTCTTAGTCGTTCCTCAGCAACATGATGGCCTTGTTCTTATTTTTGAATGAATAGATTAGGTTGAGTCTAGGGTCATTTTTATAGGGGTTATGAACTGATTAGGACCATTGATGTTGCTTGGATTGATCGTAGCCATTCATTCGAAAGAGAGACCAATTAGAGCCTGCCACCTAGCCCTAATGACAAAGCAGACTTCTGAAAATCGACCAACATAGAATAGGCCAGCCAGGTTGGGCTGGGTTCGACCTGGCTCTGGACCAAGTCGACAGCCCTGTCGACAGCCCTGTCGACAGCCCTGTCGACCTGGCTAGACCAGGTCGACAGCCCAGTCGACCTGGGTGCATTAGGCGGGAGTTTTCCTGCCCTGGCCAATTGGGCCCGATTTTGGAATTTAAACTTGTTTTTCTGAGCTGTTTTATTCTGTTCGAATTTTAAACTTAATTCAGAAACTTCCGAAGGCCATATCTTCTTCATACGGACTCCGTTTTTCGAAAACTCGGACTCTATTTCGCGTATTTTTCCGAGACGAACACAATGGCGTATCCCGTTTCCCTTAGTTCTTCGATTTGAAATTAATTATACTTTAATTTGTGAATTTCACAGTTATAGAATTCGCGGGGTGTTACATCTTCCCAAAAATATTACAGGTATAAAAGCTAATAGAAATGAATTCCTCCACCACCAAGCATAATACATTGAAAAGATCGTCTTATATGATCTGTTATGAATACTCTGTCAGACATTGGTCCATACAAGTTGTCCTAGGATTGGACAAAAAAACAACCCTTGCATTTTTCTCCATCTTCAATTATCTTCAGCAAAATCTAATTCGTAACGCCTATGTCTATACGGAGTGGTTTTCGGATAATAAATCCAACTGGTCTCTCCGTATTGACAACGATGGTCGAAAAATCTTTGATAGTCGGTGATTTAACTATCAAAGGAGAATATACATTCATCAATTAATTAACCAATCACTGGCTCCTTTTAATTAATATTCATTCTTTAACTATTTTCCAATTTCCTTATCGAATTCGATATATATCGATATATTGATTACTATTGTCAAAATTTCTCAAAAATATTCTAACTCCTTAAATTTTCGGAAAATTTCGCCAGCATCTCCTTTGTACTGGTCAATAGCTCAAACCCTAACTCGCCTCTCTAGGCCCTTTCCATTCAAAAAGAAAATCAAAAAGCCAAGTGGCTTGCCCATTAGGCTCATAAAATCTCATATGTAACTGAAACAAGTACGTTTTTATCGGGCACCAAATTATAATCTTCATTCCATACCTGTTTAAAATATACATGGCCATTTCCAATTCATTTCAATCAATTCATCCTTTTTTACATAACTCGCTTTCCGTTCGCTAATTAAATTTTCTAATTAGCTTCTTAGTTTCATTCACCTTTGGTTTGAACATATCTCGTTCAAATATATTTGTTTTCTCTTACATACAAATCAAACTCAAAGTATTTGCTCGCTTCCCAATATTCACGTTTCATACTTGGATTTTCAATTTCAATTAACAAATTCAAATCACTTAAACAAAGTTAAATTCGGACCAAACTCTATCAACTAATTTCAAAGAAATTAGTTAACTTCATTCGATAATTAAAAATTTGATTTTTGTTCCAAAAATCAATCCATTTACTCGACTTGAGTTTATATTTAATTCATATCTCAAGTCCGGATTTTACTAATGAAATTTTGGATTTTTATTCACTAAAAATCCCTTTATTTAATTAAACAAACTATTATGGTTTTAAAACGACTATGGCACTGTTTTTTAGAAAATTTGATTTTGACATAACTCAAAATCTGTAAGATGAAATTCAGATTTTCCTCTTCCATTAGAAAATTATTATTCAATAGGCCCGAACGTTTCTGGTTTCATCAAATTCCGACTTACATCGAGTTCTACAAACTCAATTGAAGTCTGGAATGCCAAATTACGAACTACCGCGCTACGGCGAGTTCGTTTTAATTAAATTAAATATAAACATTTAAAGACATCATTATAAAATAATTCAAACTCCATTTTCAATAAATTGAACTCGTTATCCAAGACTAACTTAACAATTCAGATTATTCAAGCTCGTCGAATATTTTATTCCAGATTCACAACTCAGTTGTGAATTTATTCAGAACTCAATTTCCTATATTCAATTCCAATCCCCCTGGAGTTAAATTCGATAAAATCGAATTCCAATTATTAATTATTTTATAAATAGATTAATTCAACATCTTTTACCATTACAAACCAATATAATCCCTTGATAATAGTGAAGTCGTTCAAGTTGGGGTATTTTATTTACCTCTCAGACCATGACCGACAACGTTCTTATCTTAAGATTGATAAAGGCTTGTAATTAAAACTCGATTTAAATTCACCTTCTATTCCATTTCTTACATTTGGAAATTTATTTCTAGATACCCGATGAAAATTACTTTATCACATTTATAGACGTTGTTTATAAATTAACTTCTTTATTAGAATCAAGTTCTATTTTAATAATCTGTTGAAACTCGATTTCTATCTTGGAATATTTGATTTCCTTTTTGAATCTCAAGTTTCTTTTCATTTGTCGTTTGAAAAATATTTGATTAGTACAACTTATAATTATATAATCTATTTTCGTATTAAACCTTAAATTTATATTTAATAGAATTCCAATATCTTCTGGAAATAATTTTATTCTATAAATTCGACATAGTCGAGTTCAAATCAAAAATCTGTGTGGATTTATTTAAATTCACTTTACATTCTGAATATCAGAACAAATTTCATCGTTTCTTTTTAAAACGATTCCAAATTATAAATCCCCTTTTTAATTCATACTTGAATTTAAATTTATAAATTATCCAATGAAAATTTCCCTCCTTTATTTATAAACATCATTTATAAATTTCACTTCTTGTTTTAAATATATAAAACAAGTTCTATTTCAAATCTTATTCTAAATACAATTCCCATTCTAGAAAATAAATTTTCCTTTTTAAATTCAGACTTGAATTTAAAATCTAATGTTATCAAATGATAATTTTTATTTCCATTTATAACATTATTTATAAATTTAACTACTTTTTCTATTTTTAAAAACAAGTTAATATTTCTCAATCCATTCGAAATTCCATTTCCATTTCGAAAAGTAAATATTCCCTTTTGAATCCAAAAATCCCTTTTTGATATTTTTAAATATGAGTATCTAGGGCTAATGATGTTCAAACATCCAAAACACACAATTTGCAATCACATGCTTTCAAACTTATCATATATGATAATATATATGGAAATAAACAATTATAAATTTTGAGGAATTCAGTTGGATCTCTCCAACCTATTTTCTTGCATCCACATATGTTAGACAACATAAATAATACCAATCTTGCTTCGTGGCAGGATATCGCGGTATAGAAGGTCATCCACTCATATACCATGGGGCGATAGGGTCATCCGCTAATGATACTACGGGAATCCGCTAATGGTATTAAGAGAAATATCAAATATATATATATATAATAGCCACAACCACCAAGCCTAAATAGCTAATATATATTTATTTATATATATATATATATATATATAATAACCAAAGTTTATCAATAAACAACAATGCAACCAATCAACCAATCAACAACATATAAGTATTTGTATTAAATAAAATTTCGATTATAATAAATTATAATCGAACCAGAAAGTGAGTTTACTGATCTTGATTGATATCCAATTTAATCCATATTGTTGCGTCTATGAATCTACACGAGTCGTCTATCTCGAATGAATCTACCTAGCACCTATAAATATTTATTTTATTTATTGATTAAATGATTTTTCATTCAAATAAACTACTAAAATAAATAAGTTAATTATTTTGTATATTTTAAATTTAATAAAACGTATACCTCGCTGACGATCCACCTTCGAGAGCTCTACAATTCCATCTCCCTCAAACAACCGATACTTGGAGAGAATCAACCCATCACCAACTACAAAGCTACAACATCCCCAAATATTTCAACTACTATGACATCCCCAACCAAGCTAAAAGATAAATTGCAGTCATCTAAATACAAGCAGAATATCCATTTCCTCCCTTCAATCGCCCGAAGAGCAACAACAAATCCACAAATTCCCATCAAACAAATAAATTGTTGCACTGAGCTTTTACACCCACAGTCGTGAACTACCAACCCCTTTGCACCATTTACCCAAATACCAATTGCCCTCCTTGCTGCCTGCTAAAAGAACACAACGCTAGCGGAATCTTCCCCCCTTAGGCCATCACCCACTGTCAAAGTTCATCAGAAAGTAGCCTCGTCCATCCTTGAGCAACTGACATCAGCCTCTTCAGCTCGACCCTGCATCCTCCCAGTATCGCCCTCCAAAACGCGACAAGTCTTCAGTAAATGACCATCTGACATCGCTCCACCAAAACCTTCGCGACCTCACTTCGCACACCCTCCTAACAAGATAGTCCTTTATGCTACCTTCGAACGATAATCGAAACCCCATAGCCATCTTCGAACAAACCCACGATGAAATCCCCTAACGCGATTTCATCTTGCATGACTTTTTATATATATATAAGAATGTACGGATTGATTTTGATTAGAGGAATCTGAAGAAAAAGGCATGGCTTTGATTAAAATCGAGGGAAGCGGCTTTAATTTTGGTTAGGAGGAAATGAACGATGGAAAAGGTTGCGGCCATTCTAATTCTTAACTGAAGTTTGTTTGATTACTGAGAAAGAGGGTATCGCGATTTAAATAAGATAGGAGAGGAAACAATTCGTACTTGCCATTAAAATGTTGTTTGCTTGATATAGAAGAAGAAAGACAATCTTGTCTGCTCGAGGGAAGTAATGTCTGTGTTTTAAAGAAAATAGGTCGGCTGATAAAGGATTGTGCATTTGTTTTTAATTTGAATTTAATTAATATAATGTATCAAAATATCTCGTGGTCCTTTAATTTGAAAACCCGAACCACTGTTCAACGTAACATTACAAGATTATAACGCTATTCAGGATCAGCGGAACCGATTCTGGAATTTAATTCAGTCATATATACAGAATGACATTATTAAATTGACGAATTAAATTAAATTGATTAAAAGCATAAATCGATCTCTAACAATTAAATTTATCAATAATAAATAATTATTATTGTTCTTATTCAATATATAGAATTATATTAGTCAACTTAATTGTTTTGGTTCAGTTTTAACTCAACATTAAATTATTTCATTTTTCAGTATCATGATATTTCAATATATATTCAAAGTTAAATCGTATATTGATTATTAAATCGATAGATTCTAATTAAAATCAATTTATTATTCCAAATCAATATTTAAAATAAATTTAAATTTTCAACACTAAATGGCAAAAAATCCGGGATGTTACGGATTTAAACATTGAAATTTGATTATACATAAATAAGCATTCATGGATGAAAGCAATTTGTGTCCACTAGTAGCATCCACTAATAGATTGTAACGACGTAAAATTTTGGAACCAATTTAAGGTTTTATTTTAATTAATTTTACAATGATTTATAGTCGATTTGATTTTTTTTATAATTTAATATTATTTAAATAGCTTAAAAAGAGACATTTTTCAAACGATATCGAAATTCGACGAATCTAATTTATCGGATCCGGAACATTGAAAAATGGTAAGGTTTCAAATTTCATAATTTTCAGAGTCAGTATGTGAGCGTAAGAAAAATAAACGCGTACCGGGTCAATTTGTCAAAATTAAGTAATAACGTAACAAAATAATAAGATAGATAGTCAAACGGACTCCAAATTTGACGAGACCTATTTCATTGGATTCGTAACTATGAAATATGTCAGTTTTCAAAATTCCATACTGATCGGACTTATCGTTTGATCATGTGAGCGATAAACGCTTAAAAAACTTAAAAGAACTTCACCTTTAAACAAGTGAAGGAACACACATTTGCTAGTTTGAGGTGTCATTCCATGAGACTCTCACCCTGTGTTTCTCTCCATTCACCATCTTACAACACCTCGTTGATCTACACCTCCATTTCTATAAAAATCATTCCATTTTCTCTCTTTTCCATTTTACACTTTTCATTTTTTTCTTAAGTTTCTCTTTTCTTCTTCCTTCCTCTAGGCTCCTCCACCTACCTCCTCACTCTAGCCCCATCTGCCTGCTCCTCCCCCTCCTCCCGACTTGCGCAGCACCCCTCCAGGTCCCACCTCCTTATCGTGTCCCCACCTTCACTCAAAACCCCAAATCTCCCCTTTATAAACCCTAAATCACCACTTAAGCCAAATTTAGCCCCAAATCCCCACCTTTTAGCGCCCCTATATCCCACACCTGGGCTCTACAGCCAGAACATAGTCCTACATCCACCCAACCAGCAACCCCCCGGCCTACACCCCCAAGGTCGAACCCTTTAATCCTTGATACCGTACCCTGTTTACTCCGTAAACCCAGATCTAGACCTGTTTGTCTGTCTATTAGTTCCTAAAACCCCAAAGCATCGGAACTCTTCCGGGTTTGTTTTCAAAACTTCCTGGTGATGCCGAGAGGCTGTTATATCTTTCGGAAGCGTAAGAATACCATTCGCTTAAAAGATTGACGGAGTGGAACCCTCGATGAGAAACCGAAACTTAAAAAGGGCTAGTTTAATGTTAACTATAGTTAGTGAATTTGTGTGAATTATATGATGATTAGTAGTTGATAATACAAGTTCATTAATGATGCTTAATGCTGTTTAGCAAGATAAAAATATCATTTTTAAGTGATATACATGTAGTTGGTTGGGTATGTGACACATAAAAACCAATAATGCTAACTTGGGAATTGATAAGTGCCTCTTTAAGATAGGCAAAATATATTTTGATCTTTTAGACATTCGTAATAACGCGTTTATTTTGTTAATTAGGTTAATTTCAGAACACTCTTTCTTTTTGTTAAATCAAATCACCCCATTTATTTTTAGTTCGCTACGAAAATATAGTTTAAGGACAATCGAAATGTGTCATTTAATTACACTGCAAAATAACATTACATAATGCTGTTGAGGAAAATTATCTTTTATGATATATATTACTTGTTACTAAAGGTATATTTCCACAACCATTTTTATGATATAGTCAAAGTACTTTATTTTACAATGTGTTGCCTTCAAATGTTGTTCGGATATGCTTTCCAGAACGCTTTATTGATTAAAGGTTGTGAAAGACGTTAACATTTACAATAGTTTAAAGGACCGTTGTAGAACATTATTTGTAAAAGGGTTATGTTCTTGTAGTGATTATTACAATTACTTAATTATTATTACTTAAAATTGTTTATAAAATTATTATTTTTCAATGAATCGTTCATTAGTATTATTGTTGCTTATTAATTACTCAATATTAATTGTTAATTATTAATAATAAACTATATTAAACAAGAAAAATTATTTTTAATTATTGAATTGTAATTATTAATTAGTCAATACATTATTAAATATTTTTTATTATTAATAGTAATTATTTAATATTTTTTACTAACTAATTATTATTAGTATAAATTATTTAATATGTATTATTAGTTACTAATTATTTAGTAATAATTTATAATCAATAAAAATCGATTATTAAAAAATTTATTAATTATTAATCATGGGTTATTAATTATTAAATATGTATATTACAAAAATCACCATGGCTAAATTGTATAAGCCTTCCCAAATTTTAACTTAGAATGAGCATCCCTTACAAATTACTTCGAAAATCCATCGCAAAATAGCTTCAAAATGCTTTTGTCTGTAATCTACTTTAATTTGCGATGGAATTTAGTGTCAAAATTTATCCATCAGTAAATTGACTCAATTTGTAATGGTTTAGTGGCATATACAAAAAACGTCGGTGATAATATAAGAAAAATTAAAATAGTAAAATCTCAAAATTATCCCTTGGAAATCACTTGTAAATCTTTCGCTAATTTGCGATGGAATTTTCCACTACTAAATTCTATAGCTATTTACAGTTTTTCTTGTAGTGTGATTGAACCTTAAATGGTCATTAGAAAGTAATTGACTAACTACTGATAAATGGATATTGATATGAACCCAAGTTAGGTAATTGAATGATAACTGGTTGACATTGTGGCTAATATGTTAATTGATAAACCAGTATAAGTGTTGAGGGTTTAAGGCTTATATGGGGTATTCCACTATATATGTGGATTGGATGTTATTCGATGGTTGATACAGTGTTATATGATAAACTGGTTAAATATGACCAACAGATGTGATTATTGGTTCATTGTTTTAGTCTCCATCAAATAAAATGGTTTAATGAATATTTTATTAATATATAATAGGCTAAAAAATAAAAGTTTGAATTTGATGTTTGATTTTGGATGGAAACAAAGTTTATAATGTTACGATGAATATTGGTAACAGAAATAAATTGATTTGAATTTATTTTCATATAGTTATGGCTTATTCAAGTTTTTTTTTAAAATGAATAGTAATACGTAAAAGTGAAGTTCAGTTAGATTATCTAGGAAAGGTTTATATTATACGTCAAATTATGGTCAGAATAGTACTCGTCGTGCAGCGGCAGGTCGCGAACTTCGACTTGTAACTTTAAACTAATGTACCGGGAGATCCGACCATCAAATTTTCCTAAAATAAGAAAAGTTGGGTTCATAATGAAAAGATATTTCAAATGATAAATAAAGTTTTGAAATCTAACGGTTAGATTATGAGAAATGTTCAAATCATATTTGAATAAAAACAGCACCATGTAGCTAAATGACCTAAGACGTCATTTGACTAAAATGGACTATTTTAATATGAATAAAAATAAGGAAAAACCATTATAAATTATTATAAATGATTTGAAACAGGTTTGAACCAACTATATATGCTTTTGAATGATAAAATTGGTTAAGTGGAATTTGGCTATCTTTGTAACAACTTTTATAACATGTTTTGAGAAAAGTTTTGAAATAAGGATTTTTAATTTGCAAAATGATTCTAATCATTAGTAAACCTTTTTATAAGGTTTAAAAGAATTATACCGATGATTTCTATTGGGCAAATTGGTTAACTAAGTTTAAGAATAAGATTTATAACTTATGAAATGAATTCTAATTAAAGGAGACTTAATTGTAGGATTGATAATCCAGTAAGGATTTTGTTTGAATTTGTTTTGACACTGATTATTCAAAAATACTGGGTTCAACCTATTTAGAATAATTATGTAATAACCCGGAAAATGTGAACCAATTTAAAATTTTTAAAATTGGTTATTACCAAAGAATTTGAATAATTGAAATAGCCTATTTCCATAAAATAAAGAATTGGGTATAGTACTGCAGTTTGAAGTTTGAATACAAACTTTGTCTGACTGTACCGGGTGGAAAATATAACGGATTTTAGCGAAACTGAAAATATTTTAATCTGTTTATGAATACCTTTCTAACGAATCTGAAAAATCGAAGTTTCATAGCGGGAATCAAAAGTTATGGCCAAATGAATTTTCAGAAAGGTCGCTGTATAACATATATAGCCCTTGAAAATTGATATTTTGCATACGACCTCGGAATTCAACGAAACCACTTTTGTTGGTTCGGGATGTCAAATTATTGCTAAGTTTCAAATTTCATAATTTTTGAAGCTAGTATGTGAGCGGGGCAAAAGAAAATGTGATTGGTCAATTTCTGTTAAAATGGGTCGACCTAAAAATGGCCGTTTTTCAAACGAGCTCAGAATTCGACGAAACTGGTTTTGTTAGGACCGTATCGTCAAAACAAAGCTAGATTTATTTTTCTGGAATTTTTCGATTCAGTTTGTGGCCCTGACAAATTGAAATGTACGTTCAAATTAAATATTGAATGTTTTATATTTTAATTTGAAAAATAACTGACTGTAACGGTCGAATTGGCTAACGAAACATATCCCATTGTGTCCGGAATGGGGGTATTTAGCTAGGGGCGACAGTCGTTAGGTTTGATTTCGAGTCCGTTTGTGAAAACACTATTTAAAATTCCCTATAAAGCTTCGACCAATAGGAATTTTTCTTTTTTTTAAAAAAATATCGAAAAACCCTAGTCTCCTTAGCCGATTTCGACGATCCAGGGTGCTCCGTGCTTCTCCTCCACTTTCCCGCCGCCACAGGCGACGCTAGGCCGCGCCACCACCCCAGATCGACTCGCCTTCGCCTCCTCTCCACATCCGACCAAACGTCGTCCCCCACCTTCGCCGAAATCGCCTGAACGACGTCGAGGAAGTCGTCAACTTCCCAGCGCCGCGCCGCCTTCCTCCGACCACCGAAGGGAACCGCACCACCACCGACAGGAAGCTGATTCATAGCCCTTCCACGTGGCACTACCTGATCGAAGCAACAATCGACGGATTGCACGAATTTTTCGACCCTAGTTTTGAAGCAAAAATAAAGGTGCGGCCTTTATTATTCAGAAATGAAAATAACACTATAAAGCGTTGCAAAACTTTGAAAAATAATATCTTTTTCGTTATTTAACGAAATTTGATGAAACAGGAGACACCGTGACCGCAAGGAGGCTCTCTACATTCTAGAAGAAGCCGCGGATTTTTCTGATCTTCTTAGGATTTTTAGCACTGCAATAACCAATGTGAGGAATCTAAACTAATTGTGTGAATGAAATCGCGTTGTATAAATTATATAAGCGAAGTGTAAATTATATACGCATTGTATACCTCATGTACATGTGTTGTATAAGTTATATTAGCGATGTATAAATTATACAAGCGTTGAATGAAACATATATGCTTTGAATTGTGATGAAATGCAAGTGAATTATAATATTATATATATATATATATATATACTCCCCTCGTCCACAGACCATGGACGATATTTATTGCTTGTGATTGACGTGATATTATATGGTATGACGAATGGTTGGAAATAATTGTTTGTGGTTGATTTGATGGTTAAAAAATACCTTTGTGGTTGAAAAATACCCTCTTGTGGTTGAAACAAATTAGAATAGGATTGTGGAATTGAAAATAAAACATTCGCCTGCATTCGAACTAGATGCATGATCCCCATTGTCAAAAACCGCGAGGTTTTAAGGTAGAGCGAGGAGCCGTACTAGAGACGGTCCCGGTTTTAACTACCCTGCCGTTATGCTGCCGAAATTTTCTGAAATATACATGTGTTAGAATAATTTTCATTCGTCGAAATAAATTACATATGTTGAAATAAATATTCATGTGTTGAGTGGCAATTCATTCGTTGAGTTGAAATTCATGTGTTGAATATTATTTGAATTTAAATAAATAGCTTTAGCGATAAAAATCACATTTATATATATATACAAACTATATAGAATATTCATGTGTTGAGTTGCAATTCGTTTGTCGATTTGAAATTCATGTGTTGAATGTTATCGTATTTTAAAATAAAATGAATAGAAAATAAAAACTACACCTTTATTGTGAATATGAAGTGTTAAAAACATTCACGTGTTGAATAAATATTTTTGACGATAAAAATATTTCTTTTATCATGTATATGCTTTGATAAAAATACATACGTGTTGAAATAAATAATAGTTTGCTAGAAATATTATTATTAGCTTTGTTCTACATATATATACATGTGTTGAACAGGAAAAATGGATTAGCTGTAGAGTAAAGAAATTATTTGCGTGCCTGACAAATAGGTAAACCTTGATGAGTTGGCTGCGCAATTTTATTTATATATCAACTCCTGTGAATGCTATTGGATGCGGAGTGCTGGTTATTCTGTGTGAAATAATAAATATCGCCATAGGATAGTAAAAATTAATTTTGAACTACACTACATGGCATACTTCTTGACGATAGGCATACTTCATCATATTCCACATAAGCAATTGGAGCTTGTGTGACGAGGTGGAAGATTTACCATACGAGCGAGAGGCTTGTATGACGATGACTATATACTACAGATTGAACTGATGACTGATATGGACTATATAAAATATAACGATAAATCGCCAGATTAATAAAAACCCCACACGGATCTGGAGTTGACAATAATCACGTCGCTCTAGTTATTAGATACGGCACATGGACTATTTATTTCCACACGGAAACGGGGTGATGAGAATTTATTCTCTGGAGTGATTATCTATACATGCTCCCCCGTAAACACCAGAATATATCACTATAAATATATGGATGCTTTTTAGGATTTATTGGGTACCTAACACGGCCCAATAAATTTCCAAACCCCTCCCCGTACAAAGGAGGTTATGGCAAAAAATTTCGAAATATTAAGGCGTTAGTGAAATATTTGAAGCAAAAACGAAGTTGAAAATATAGAATGAAATATAGTTGGAATTATAGAATGAAATACATATATATATAAATATAAATATAATTAAAAGGAATCGAAGCCGTGCAGTTCGTGTTTCGGAATCGTAATTTGAAACGATTAGTACGAGAAATCCGACCATCGGATTTTCCCGAAACCGCAACCGCTGGGTTCGCCTTGGAAATATCTTCCCAACGGCACCAACCTTATAAAAATCCAACGGTTGGATTGTCCAGAATGTTTAATTCAAACGACGAAGAAAAACAGCGCCAGAATCGTTTATATTTATATATAAATATAAATATAATTAAATTAAATCGAATAACGACGCTGCAGTTCGAATTTTGAAACCGTAACTTCAAACGACTAGTGTGGAAGATCCGACCGTCGGATTTTCACGAAACTAGAACCGTTGGGTTCGCTTTGGGAATATCTTCCCACTGATATAGACTTTGTAGAAATCCAACGGTTAGATTTTCCGATATGTGTAAAACAAATTAGGGGAAAAACAGCGCCAGTGCCACGGCACGACCTGAAACGTCGTTTAATTAAATATGGCCATTTTTAAATAAATAAAAATGTCGAAAAACCATTATAAAATATTATAGGCAACATAGATTGCAAATAAACCAATTGGGCTTGAATTGTTTGATATTTGATGGTTGTGTGTGTTTGACACGAAAATAACACTAAAGAACTGAAAGATGGATGTCGAATAATATAACTATGGAGAGAATCGATTTAAATTCTAATGACGTGGATTATTTGAAAAGGCCGAGCTAACCCTCATTTCAAATAATTTATCGAGCGATTCGAATTGGAAAATGCAAAGACGATTCAAGACCGACGATCTTCGTATCGGTTGGACGGGCGCTACTGAGGTTCCTGACCGGAGTAGCTACCGGAAAGGGGCAGAAGTAGCAGCCGTTTGAACGTATGTGTTGATTGTACGGATATACGAGGAATTGACGCCTCCGGTTTCGTTCAGACCCAGAACGGACTTGTAAATGGACTGTGTGTCTGACATTGGATTTTGTTCTATACTGATTGATCTCTGTTAAATATATATCTGTTTGGCGGCGGAGAATTTATTCTTTTGCTTAATGCCCTTCTCTGAGACATATGAGGTCAGTGGTTATATATCAATGGAAATCAATCGTATGGAGTGGACTGCCTATGTGGCATGCCAAGATGCTGTGATCAAGGCTTCTGTTGCAAAGCAAAGTCTTGTGGATGATGATCAAAGCATGGCCTACGTGGCCTGGCTTTGTGTATAGCGTGGATTCATGAGCCTCACACCCGGTATGAGTTAAAAACGGGATACGGACTGCAGGGAGAACACGACGTTTCTTTCTAGCTATGGTGGTGTCAGTGACTTACCAGCCCTGACATATATATATCTAATTTTCACCTTTGTGGTTGTTGGAATGCGAGGCGCCTCGATTATAGGTCTGTAAGGACCGGGAAACGTGTGTTCAGGCATAATTAATCCTCAAACGTAAGAGAGGACCGGCCCTGAATAACCAGGGGTTACCCAGAGTGTGTAGTCCCGAGGCATTTGCTAGAATGTCTCGAAGCGGAGAGGAGCTTGCCCCTTGCCTCGACTCATGACGGAAATCCAATTTCCAATACGAGATAACGGATTCGATTGTAACTTATATATGGCGACATAGTTGCATGGGACGCTCATGTCGCCTATGATTGATATTTATGATGCTATTCGTTTTTGAAACATATATGCACTAGTAATAATATCAAATGATTTTGCTTTATACGTATCAAGCATATTTGGCCATTATAAGGTAAAACTCTATCCTCCGGCTTGCGATGCATTGTATGATGGGACCTGAGTCTTATAACGGCTTCATTCTTTCAAAAAGCATTGCGTTGTTTTAAAGAATTGACTTTGTTTTAAATGCACTAGCAATCACTGGAGTAAACCCGTTCCGCGAAAGTGGCGTGGTCCTATGATTTGCTTATTACTGTTGTTTAACTGTTAAATAGATTCTTCATACCAGTCCCCATGACTGACTCATTGTTTGTTTCACTTTGCAAACGCGGGTGCCCTTATTTTCACACGGGCAGCCTAGTTCACAGGTGACAGGTTGTTTTTGGCTCTGCACTGTTGCATAGAGTGCATTTTTGGCTCATGGCGAGGCTGACTTCACAGAGATGACTTTGACATTTTCCGCCATTATTGTACTTATATTATGATTCCGCCACGGGCGATGCAGACTACTTTACTTTCAGTACTTCTTATTGTATGTATATGTACCGCCTTCGGCGATGTAGACTGATACCCTTATTATGTCTCTTTGCATGTATGTATTCTGCCTCTGGCGATGATGACTGATCACTTCCCTTTTTATTTACTAAGTTATATCCTACGCTGTGCTATTCTGATGTTGTTACATGTTGTGATTCCGCTATCATATCCATGTAAAATCATTCTATTTATTGTTCTGCTATTATCTGTACTATGCTATGATGATTAATGTGTTATATTCTAACGATTATCCTTAATACCGCCCCTCGGATTTTGGGATCGTCACAAATTATACGACGAATTAAAAGTCGAAGACAGACAGGGAATCTTCACGTCAAATGGACTTCTTGCTGCTGCCTTGGGTCGTTGCCATTATAAGGTTAAAGTGGTAGGTAGTCTGGACGTACTTTTTGATTGTCCGGTTATGCAAGGGTCTTTTTCCTTAATTAGACGAGGAATAAGGTGCCTTTGGTTTCATTCAAACCCAAAAAGAACTTGTAAATGGATGAGTGTCTGACGTTGTATTTCATAGCATAACTGATTGGTTTCTATTGATGTTACATCAGTTTGTGGCAGAGAATTTATTCTCATAGCTTAATACCCTTCTCTTAGATTTATGAGCTCAAAGGGTTATATTTTAATAGACACCAATTATATGTTGTCAATTGGTAATGTGGCATGTCGAGTGCTGCTGGCAAATAGACTAAAGCTTTTATTGAAAAACAGAGCTTTGTAGACGTGACTTCAACAAGCCTCACACCCCGGGATGAACCAAAATAGGATGAGGGATACAAAGATAAGGGCACGCGTTCCCGCAGCTGAAAAGTGATGTCATGGTGGAGCCCAGACATTTTACTTATGTGGATGATGGATTGAGGTGCCTCGGATGATGGTCAAATACAACCAAGGGGAAGGTCAGATGAGACCGGGGAACATTGCGTTCAGGAAAGAATCCAACCAACCCGTTAGTGTCAGCCAGCTCTGCCGCTTTGAAGGATTATGCATTGAGTCCTGGGACATTTGCTAGGTTGGTCCGAACGGATAAAGAAGATTATTTTCCTTGGTTCATGATGGAATCCAACTTCCAATACGAGACTTTACGTTTTCAATTGTAAACCTATATGGCGACATAATAGGACGGGGTATTATGCCGTCCAAGATTGATACACTTATTTTTAAAAATGTTTTCCACCCTTAGACACTAATAATAATAGTAGTAGTAATAATAATAGTAATAATAATATTATTAAATGATTTTCTCGTATCAAGCATGTTTGTCTATTATAAGGTAAAACTTTATCCTCCAGTTTGCTTTGCATTGTGTGATAGGACTTGAGTCTTATAATAACTTCATTTTTTCTAAAAATCATCATATGTTTTTATGCATTGGCATTCGTGTGGAGGAAATCCTTTCCGTGTTATATGGCGTGGTCCTGTGATATGCCTCACTTTTAAATAAGTTAAGAATAACTGTAGGGTTTCTCATACCGGTCCCATGACTTGCTCGTAGTTTTTTTTCCCTTGCAAACTCGAGTTCTGTATTTTCCTCACGTGCTGCCTAGTATCCAAGTTGTTATCTTAGTTCATCTTGAAGTGTGTTTGGACGTTGGTTTTTGATTTGAAGATGGAGAAGGATGTTCTGTTTGACCTCTCCAAGACTCTGTTATATTGATTATAGTTAATTCCGCTATGTATCTATTTTCTCGTTGAAACTGTTATGTGTAATTATTAAGATCTTGAGTGATATAGTAAACTGTGATATAACCTCTTATGTAAACTAAGGTACATTATAACGTTGTAGTGCAATGTTTTATTTTCTGCTATTATATCAATGCGTTATGTTACAATGACTATCTGTTCTTTTGGGAATCGAGAGAGTGGGTCGTCACAGTTGGTATCAGAGTTGAGGGTTAACCTTAGTTTTGGAGTATAACATATTAAAGGACTCATCAGAGATAGAAGCAGTAGTATTCTAGGATGAGTGACTCATTATAGATAGGGTTAGCAATACCTTAGCATGATTACAATAGAATAACCCATACCTAGTAGACACATTTCTATTCATATATGTCTCTATGCTCTTACAATTTCCTTAAGATATCTTTTCGTCTTGTCTAACTCTTTTCTTGCTATTTGCATATTAGTAGAAAATGAGTGGCAGAGGCAGAAGAGGTAGAGGAAGAGGAAGGGGTAACACTGCATGCAGTTCAACAACCAAACCCCATAGAAGCAACAAATGAAGCGGTTACGTCACTGCAACTAGATTTGGATGTTTTAGCAAAGAAATACAAAAATATAGGAGGACAACCATTATTGGGTAAGGAATAAGTGATTGAAGCACAAGCTTGGCTACGTTCTTGCGAAACGATTTTCGAAGGCTTAAGATTTAATTGAGAGTAGAAAAGATTATTGGCATCTTGGTTACTCAGGGATGAAGCTTTGGTCTGGTGGGAGGCATTACAATGGGGAATCCTAAAGTAAATATTACTTGGGATCGATTTAAAGAAGTTTTCGAAGAAAGATTTGTTCCCCCTGAAGCAGTAGACCGTCTGTACTATGAGATCTCCAACTCAAACAAGGAGACATGATATTCCAGGACTATCTGAATAAATTCAATGAATTTTCCTGCTTTGGTCCATAGTTGATTCAAGCTCTGATTAAGTAAAATCTGAGATTTATTGATGGTCTGCAAAGGAGATACAAGAGCAGGGTAACCGCCCATGTGAGCCTTCCATTTGCAGAGATGGTAGAAATAGTTTGTATCGCTATGAAACTATAGATAAACAAAACGCTCTAGAAGACAAGGAGAAAGGAAATTCTGGGAAGGAAAGAAAGTTTACAAATAAGAATCCAGAAGCAAGTAAAAAGGGGAATAAATCTAAATAGAACTGGGTAAAGGAAGACACATGCTATAATTGCCACCAAAAAGGACACTTGTTGGCAGATTGTAAGTCTCCGAAGAAACAGAAGAGGAATGAATCTAGATATGGAAAGAAGTTTCAAGGAATAGGGAATACTACAATTTATACAAAATTGGCCATCTTGCAAAGAATTGCCCACTAATAAAGAAGTCTGAAGTAGCTCATGTCAATAGTGTGACAGATGCCCCAATAACCTCAGCTGGTGGAGCAAGTACGAAAGTTCTAGAAGGTACACTTACCGTTAAAGATATTTCAGCTAAAGTGTTATTTGATACTGATGCCTCATGAAGTTTTATTTCAAGTAATATGGCTAAGAAACTAAACCTAGACCTCAAATTTCTTGAAGAACCCATTTGCGTTGGAAATCCAATAGGAGGTTCCGTTAACCTTTGTCTATTCTTTAGATTCCCAATCTCTTATTCCCGTTATCAATTTCCCTTTGATTTTGGTTTTTTGGACCGAGTTTGATATTATACTTGGGTTGGATTGACTGACCTAGTATGAAGCCGATGTTAAATACATAGAAAGAATCGTTAGAATGGAAACCAAATTTGAAAATTTTATAACAATATCATGAGAAGGCACAAGTTTAAATAGGGATAAGTTTTGGAGTGCTCTCGATGTTTCCCTGACCCCTCTAGAAACTTTCTCGGTTATTAAAGGATATGCTGATGTGTTCGAAGAAGTAGAGAGTCTTCCTTCATGAAAGGAGATTGACTTCAAAATTGTTTTGGTTCCGAATGCAAGGCTAGTTGTGCATCCAATTCGGAGGATGTCGATAAAGGAAAAGGAAAAGTTTAGCAACCAAACTTGGTAACTTTTATGGAAAGGTACGATCAAGCCTAGTTTCTCGAGCCGGGGTGCAGCAGTGGTATTTGTTCCAAAGTCCGACGGTACCCTCAGACTATGTGTGGACCATTGAGACCTCAACAAGCAAACTCTCAAGAATAAATACCCTCTCCCTCGCATTGATGATTTGCTAGATCGCCTGAATGGAGCTTGAGTATTCTCATTGATGGGCCTAGCTACAAGGTTTCATCAACTAAGGATTGCTGAAGAATGTGTTTCTTTAACATCTTTTAGGGGACCGAATTTGTTTTACGAATGGTTAAAAATGCCCTTCGGATTGTGCAGCGCCCCTGCTTACTATGTGGACTTGATGAACTAAGTGTTCCGAGAGGTACTAAACAAGTTTGTGCAAGTCTTTATTGATGATATTCTTATCTTCTCTAATACAAAGGAGGAGCATGCGAAGCATTTGGAAAAGGTATTGGAGAATCTAAGAAAGAATGTATTGAAAGCCAAGTTTTCCAAATGTCAATTCTGGAAATAAGAAGTAAAATTTCTTGGATATGTGGTGTCGAAGGAAGGAATCTCGGTAGATCCAAGTAAGATTGTTGCCATCCAAGATTAGAAGCAACCAAGGACCCCCACTGAAGTCAGATGTTTTCTTGGCCTAGCCAGTTACTATCAAAAATTCGTAAAGGATTTTCCAAATTTGTGTAATCCTTTGACGAAGCTGATCAAGAAACACGCGAAGTTTGTTTGAACTCCTAAATGTGAAGAAGCTTTCCAAGGATTGAAGGAAAGGCTAACCTCTGCCTCGGTATTAACAATTACATATGGTAACCAAGATCTAACCGTCTATACGA
The DNA here is from genome assembly GCA_030737875.1 of Allium sativum. Lineage (NCBI taxonomy): Eukaryota > Viridiplantae > Streptophyta > Magnoliopsida > Asparagales > Amaryllidaceae > Allium > Allium sativum. The sequence continues at coordinate 301,948,688 of CM060921.1, forward strand.
ATGCTTCTAGAGAAGGAGTTGGGCGATATTAATGCAAAGAGGTAAAGTGATTGCTTATGTAAGTAGGCAATTGAAACCACATGAAAAGAGGTACGCCACTCATGACTTGGAATTTCTTGGTATTGTATTTGCCTTGAAGAGTTGGAAACACTACTTGTTGGGTTGGAAGTTTGAGCTCTGTATTGATCATAAATCACTAAAATATCTTTTTACCTAGAAGGATTTAAACTTAAGGCAGCAAATAGAGCTGTTAATTTCCAACACGACCCAAAACCTGAAACCTGTACGGGAAATTAGCAGGTTAACACGACCCGTTTAATAACGGGTCATTTTAGGGTCAACCCGACTTTGACCGGTTTATAAATGGGTGGCTTTAGGGTTGACCCATGAAACCCGAATTTGACCTGACTAACCCGTTTATGGGCTCTATATTATTGTAAAATTCTCATCTTAGCTTGAAAATAAAGGATGCTGTCATTATTCAATTATTCATACACACTAACACTTAATAGTTTTTCACATTTTCATGCTTATTCCCACATTAACAAACTCTTTATATTTTTATTCTCATCTTAGCTTGTAGCAAGTGAATGACAACAATACCCTTCTTTCAAGTTTTCATGTTCATTCACATCTTTTTACACAAATATTTCTTAATGGGTTACACGAATCAAACCCGTAACCCGCACGATTATAAATTGGTCAACCCGAAACCGACCCATTTAATAAACGGGCTGAGCTGACCCGACCCGAACTCAAGCCGAACACGACTTGACCCGACCCGAACCCGACCCAACCCGACCCATTGACATCCCTAGCAGCAACATTGGTTAGAGTTTCTAGCATCATACGATCTGGATATTCTTTACACTCCAAGAAAAGCCAATGTTGTAGTAGATGCGCTCAGTAGGAAGAATGCTATTGTTGCCAATCTAGTTATTACAACCAAATTGATTGAAAAGATTTCTAGCCAACAGAAAGATGGTGAATTTATTCAAAATATTTGCAAGAGAATTGAGGAGGGTGAAGTCTCAACTTTAAGATTGATAATAAATGAGTTCCGAGATTGAAAGGGTGAATTTGCATACCAGATATTCCAGAGCTCAAAAGAGAAGCATTGGGTGAGTGCCATAAGTCCAAGCTCAGTATCCATCCAGGAGTTCATAAGACGTAACAAGATTTGAAGCACACGTTCAGATGGAAATCGATGAAGAGAGATATGTCTATATACCCTAGCAGGTGCCTAACTTGCCAACAAATCAAAAGTGATCAGCAGATGGTCGTTGGGTTACTTCAACCACTGGAGATTCCAGAATGGAAGAAGGACCAAATATCGGTGGTGTTTATTGATGGTTTACCTCGGACCGAGAAAGGTAATGAAAATATTTGGGTTATCGTTGATCGCTTGACGAAGAGCGCTCATTTTCTTCCGGTAATAGCAACAAGAACATCTGATAGTCTTGCTCAGCTGTATGTGAAGGAAGTCGTTCGATTTCATGGAATACCCAACAGAATTATTAGCAATCAAGATCTGATTGTAACACCCGCATTTTTAACTCGAAATGATAAAATAAGAATAACTCAATTAAATATTCAGAATTAAGTAAAACAGACTACGCCATTGCGTCCGTTCGAATTCTAGTCAAAATAGACACCTGGTTTGCGTAAAACGGATAACGTACGAAGAAGTTATGGGCATTGGAAGTTTGTATGCATATAAGGAGCTTATATGTATATATAATAAATAAAAACATATTCAGAAAATTCAAAATGCGCACCAAGAATTGGGGGGGATGACCCGTTGGGGGTCGACCCACCAACAGGGGGGTTGACCCCACCGCGAATCTAGAAATTTCCTTCAACGTGGACGGTTCTGATGACTTCAAATCACATTTAAGGGACCTGGTTTCTCTGATACACCTATAAATAGTCTATAGAATTAAATTTGAACCTCGTATTAATGGGGCTATGCTGAAGCTTTGTTGTTTTCCCTATTCCTTCCCTAATCTATTCAGAAAATTTAAGTTATTAGTTTAGGTAAAATTCTGAATCTAAATCTAGAAGAAAGGAACATATGCTTGTAAATGGGTGTTCAGATCTCTTAACGAAGAAAGGTAAATTCCTAGATCTGATCTATTCAAATTCCTTCCTCCTTCTTTTCCTTTCTCTTTTAATGTAAACAATCAATCCATGTTTTTAGGTTTTGAATCCAATTAGGGGAAAAACCATGGATGCTAAAACTGGACCAGATCCAGAATTGGGAAAGCATATGAGGTGAGTGGGTTTAAGCTATAGCCTTTAGATAATAATATGTTATTGTTTAACATTCCCCTTTTTATTAATTGTAAAATTGCCAGATTAATTATAAATTATTGTTATAACAAGTTGAGATGTTAATATGAATAATTCATACGTTGAATAAGTTAAAGTGTTGGAATGATTACATGTTGAATAAACTTGTTAGAATATAGGCAATGACTATTGTTGTTATAATTATGTGATTCACTTATGGCATATTATTAAGTAAACGACATGTTTAACTTGTTGGATTTGAATAATTCTCGATTGAATGTTTACATGTCAAAATAGAATTAAACATATGTTAAAAAGGACATGCGACAAAATATAGGCATAACCGGATGACATGTAAATTAGATTCCTTAAACTAGAATAAATTAAAAAGGATAATATGTCAAAAATTTACATGAAATAGGAATAATTGTTAAAGAACGAACACGCCTAGATTTACAGTAATTTGACACAGTAACACTCTTAGACACGAGGTTAGAATGCACTTGTGATAGAAGTCTACTCGGAACCGACCGTCATATCCAGCATTCACAAGTGGTAAACTAATGTGAGGGGTCTAAGTGCATAATTAAAACATGTAATGGTGCTAAGACACGAGGTTAAGTCAACTTGTGGTAGAAGTCTGCCTGAACCCGCTCGACAAATCCAGCGTCCACAAGTGTACGCTTAATGTGAAAGGTCTAGTGCATATATATATATATATATATATATATATATAATAAGAAATGAATAAATGGCAACGATGGTAAAAATGTCTAACTCGGAAAATAAGAAAGGAAGGGATGTAATGGGCTGAGTTAGTGCGATGCGAAGGAAAAGCGATTATTTCCCTAAATGACCTATTTCTGAGAACGTGGTTGTAAGTAAGCCACATTGAATAAATTAAGAAAAAGGAAAGAAATTACTTGCCACCACAGATTTAGATGGGAATACGTTATGAAAATAAATCACTGAGTCCTTCTATACCTCAAACTGATAAGGTGCATGAAGTGTTTTCCTTAATTAAAATAAGGAACGTATATTACAGCGAATGAATAATAATGGATTACAACAGTAAATGGTTTAAACAGGGAATGATAATAACCTACTATAAATCAATAACATTAATAAAAATGTTGTATAATAGGTAGACTTGTCCTAGGGACAAGTGAAGATTATAACTTAGGTTATAATAAACTAGTAAGGAAATGGGATAACTGGAAAAATGAGATAAGGGACACTTAATTGTAAATTAAGAAATCAGTAAATAGGGAAAGCCGGAAACCAGTTGAGAAAAGGGGGAAAATATATGAAATATAAGAAGTTGTACTTAATTATAAATTAAGTAATCTGTAAATTTGGAAGTCTGAAACCCACTGATAAGAATAACATGTTTGGACTTGTCCTAGGGATAAGAGAAAATTATAACATAGATTATAATAAATGGGTAGAGAGACTTATTAATGGACCTCTGTTAAGAGAAATAAGTTAATAACCAAACAACAATAAGTTGTAGCAAAAGTGTAAAATGGAATTATGATTAAATGAGAAAGAATGAGGAAAACTTATGAAATAAGTTATATTTATTCATAAATAATGACTGACATGTTAGACAAAAAAACTTGTGAATTGGGATATACTTAATTACATATTAAGTAGAACAAGTTATTGTAACGATAAAATCAAACAAGAATATAAAGGGATTGTGGATTACAGACCTTGGACCACAATCTAGAGAATAACATGTTGTGGGCTTATTAATAAACTTAAATGGGATAAGTTATATAACTGAAATTAATAAGCAAGAGGAACTTGGTAACTTGATTAAGAAATGAGAATAACCAAGTTAAATGGAAACCTGACGAGGTAAGGCAAGCGCATAAAAGATTGTTTATACATAGGGTCTAACAACATATTAAAGTGAGGCACTTGGACCAGTCCGCACGTTTGAGGGTGAATAACCCAACGGGTAGATCATCGTGGTGCTATAAGGCACGCGGGGAGCGCACATTCATCTGATTATTCTAAGGACTAGAAGGGGAAGCACGCGGCTTCCTGAGATACGTAAGGTGCTCCTAGTAGTCCTCTGTGTGGTGACATATGTTTAGGCTGTGACACCCCACGTCCGTTAATGTCACTAACAAAGGGAATGCATTAAGTTTCGTGAAGCGTTTAGGTAAACAGACACAGAATATTACAAGACATATATATATATATATATATATATATATATATATATATACATAAAAATTGCAGTGGAAATAAACAACTTTATTAATCATCAAAATACCGTGGTCCAAAGCATCATTTGTCTGAAATATAAAAACCCAACACAGCATAAAAACCCTGTCTTGTACTTCAGAAATATCAGAGTATGTAAAAGAAAGAAAATTCCCCAACAACAAAATATAACCATTGCAACGAGAATAGGAGCTTGATCCATACATATTAGCAGCTCTAGCAATCAAGCAAAATCACGGTCAAGCCTGGGTGTTTCCTCCCTGAGAATCTGGGGGGAGAAATGGAAGAGAGAAGGAAAAACAAAAGGGGTCAGACATAAAGTCTGGCGAATCTAGTAACTTTTAGCTAGTAAATAAATAAAGGTAATCATGACAGGCATAAAGTGGATAAGAGAGATCACTATGCAAATGGCAGATAAGGTATGGTGTATACATGCTTCACTAATAACTACTCTGCACTATTACTAGTATAATTTAAGATGAGGTGATCCCTTCCACTATAAGCTGGTAGACTTAGGGCATACATCTGAGTGTACCCTAACCATTACCCTAATTGATCGACTCCCAACTCTGTAGATACCCTGTGCTGGTCCCACAGTAGGGGGTATCACTTCCCTAAAGTGGCAACCCAAGAGGTGCACAGTCATATCTACTGGTGTTATGGTCGTCTTGTCCCTCTCTGTCCGGCCCATGCATGCACATGTCCCCGGTCGGTTTGCGCCGTCTACACTAGCCACCACGTTTTGGATCTCTTATAATCAATAAGTAAGCATGCCCTTTCTCCGCCTAGTACGGAGTTCACTACTTTGATACTGAATACGGGTTACTAACTGAAATGGGTCCCACACAATATGATACAAGCTCTCCCTTTTTGTCTTGTATCCCCGCTAGGTTTTCCACTGACTATGTATACCCTAAAGGGTGATCTTTAATTACATAGACCTATACCAGTTATGCTTACCCTAAAAGGGTGATCTTTAATTACATAACTTTACCGGGTTAAGTTTGTGGGCCTATATATATAAATATTACCCACCCCCTTCAGTTATACTTAACCCATCCACTATACAATCCATTTTACTTAACCCTAACTTATGTTCATAATCATACAGTTCTTATGGATCAAATTAGGTTAAGTAGTTCTTTCTCATTACCGTGTCAAATTATGGTTATATTGGGCTAGACCTCCCACATTAGGCCTACAACATGTGGATGCTGGATATGCCTGTTGGGTCCGGGCAATCTTATTCCATAGTTGGGCCTAATCTCATGTCTTAGCCCGAGTCGTATTTACACACTTAGACCTCTCACATTAGGTTCAACATTAATGGCTGCTAGATATGCCGCTCTGGTCCAGGCAGACTTCCGCCACTAACGTAACCTAATCTCGTGTCATAAGTATTAATATAATTCCTAATTATTGTTGCTAAACATTCCATTTATTAATTAATTTACCAATTAATTAATCTTACCTTTTTGGGTGTTATTGCCCATTCTATCAACAATTTGAATTACTAGTCCAAAAATGTTTAATTCTCTATTATGCCAATATTTACTTTTTCCCCCGTTTCTAACTAACGTCCTTACAAAATTGACGGCATGCCTAGGCTAAATAATTAGCCTAGCCATAAGTGATGAAAAGGAAAACTAATAGGAATGTAACACAAGTGATCATTGAATATGATTTGGCATAACATAGATTAACATGATCATAAGTTTGTCATATGAAGTTGTGATAATTTCTACGATGTCAAAGTGAACAAAATGAGATCTAAACTAATCATTTAGGTGTTCAGCAATTCAGATCTAGCATAATACAAATTAAGGTCCCAAATAATAACATAGCAGAATACTCACAACTGAATTGGATCTAAAGAAATAGATTTATCAGGATATAGTAGAACAATCACAGTTGAATTGGATCTAAAGAAATAGATCTATCATGACACAGTAGCATATTTAGATCTAAAGGTGACTTCACATGTCAAGTTTACAACATATCATAATTAACTATAACATGACAGGTGAAAGGTGGTTTACATAAAGGCTTAGATCTAAATTAACAAGTTCGCATTTACCACAATATAGTTGCAAGTCAAGATCCACATAGGCAACATAGTAGAAAGTCAATAATCATATTAGATCTAGGGAAAATGACACAATATACTTGCATAGGTTCATGATTTACAACATATACCCAATTCACAGTCTTTCATAATTCACATTTATCTATTTAAACCTAAAAGTGACTAGAAACTCACAACGTTAGGTTTAGAGAATTGAGATAGACTAGATCTGAATTCTGAATTTGATTAGCTAAACCGTTGTTGTAGGACTTGATTCTGTTTCAGTTTGCAACCCGAAAGCATATGGCTCCCATGATCTCCAATGAAGAAAATAGGAGAATAGGTGACCATATTTATAGCGTAGAACTAATGAATCAGATCAAGAATCAAGTCCAGGTATGTAAAATAAATTCTGCCTAGATCTGCCCAGGGGGATCGACACCCCTATAGGGGGGTTGACACCCATATAGGGGGGTCGACACCCCCTAAGGGGGTTCAACACCCCACGAGCGGGAATTTTCCCACTCAGCCCGCTTTGGTTGGATTTTGATTTTAGAATTATTTTGAAGGTATATATATATATATTCTTCCTTATGCGTATACAAATTTCTAAGGCTTATAACTTCTCCATACGATATCCGATTTACGCAAACCCGGACTCTATGCTAAGCAGAATTCCGAGACGAACGCAATGGCGCAACCCATTTCCCTTAATTCTTCTTCCAAAAAATAAGTATTCTTTGATCTGTTAATTTTAATATTTTAAAATTACGAGGTGTTACATTCTCCTCTCCTTAAAGGTAATATTTTAAAATTATGAGGTGTTACATTCTCCTCTCCTTAAAGGATTTCGTCCCTGAAATCTTCAAGTTAAGAAGAACATATCCTATCATCCATCATCCATCTACTCATCCATCTCCACAAGCATCCAGTGTCCTTAAAAGATTTCTATTGCTTATATGAGTATATGCAGAGGAGTGTGTATATGTCCCAATACTAATGCGAAAATCAGGCGGTCTTCTGATCCAGTTGACCTCCTTAATGCGATGTATGATTAGTGCCATGAATGCAATATGTATGCAAATAATCCTATTATAACATGTGTGTTCTATATGTGCGCACGTCCATTCATCCAAGTGCAACATCCATATGCTAACTCATCCATTTTCATTCATAAAAGAAAATAAAATGCACATGCATCCACATGCAGTATGAGAGAGTGATTGAGCCGATCTAGTGCCTAATGTGTGTGTATATGCGTCCACAGGCAACCACTGGCAAACACTTGCATCCACTAGCATCCATCAAACATAACATGTTTCAAACACATGTTTTCATCTATAGGACTCCTATTTAAAGGTCAAAAACACTAGGGATAAGATATGCTAGATTGACAAAAATAGCAAAGATAAAGCTTTGGAAAAAGGAGTTAAGAACATACCCTCAAAAAGGAAAGGGTACGAAGCACGAATTCTATCTTCGGTTTCCCAAGTTGCGTCCTCTGGGTTGTCTCCCATTGAACCTTTACCAACTTGATTTCTTTGTTGCACAGCTTTTTAACTTCCGATCCAAGAATATGGGTAGGGACTCATCTGACTGTCGCCTCCCGTTCCACCTCCACTTCTTCCAACATACTCGGCTCAACGACTTCTGCGGTGTCATGTAGGCACTTCCATAGATAAGAAACATGAAAAGCATTATGAACACTAGACAAATTCTCTGGGAGTTTTACTTTATAGGCCATTTGGCCAATTCTCTCGGTTATGGGAAAGGGTCCCACAAACCTAGGTGCCAACTTCCCTACTGAACCAAAGCGGACCACATTTCTCAGAGGTGATACTTTGATGAAAACTAAGTCTCCTACTTTAAGCTCGATGTCGGTTCTTCTCTTATCTGCAAAGGACTTCTGCCCACCTTGAGTTGTTTTCATTCGCCGTCGAATGAGGTCAATCTTCTCAGATGTCTCCCTAACCATATCAGGCCCAAGTAACAATCTTTCTGTAGATTCCCACCAACAAATTGGAGACCTACAGGGTTGCCCGTACAATGCTTCGAAGGGTTCCATACCAATGCTGGCTTAATAGCTATTATTATAGGCAAACTCTACAAAGGGAAGATGTTGTTCCCAAGTCCCTCCGAAGTCTAGGATATACAACCTAAGAAGATCTTCTAGAATTCTATTCACCCTCTCCGTCTGGCCATCGGTCTGAGGATGATAAGCGGTACTCAAACACAACTGTGTACCCAATGCTTCTTGCAAACTCCTCCAAAACTCGCTATTAAAGATGGGGTCACGATCGCTCACGATGCTGGAAGGAACTCTGTAGAGACGAACTATCTCACGAACATAAACTGTTGTCAACCATGGTGCCATTCTTTTACTTTTAACTGGAATAAAGTGAGTACTCTTAGTGAGTCTGTCCACTATCACCTAAATACTGGTATTACCTTTCTTCGATCTAGGCAAAACATCTATGAAATCCATAGAGACGCTCTCCTATTTCCACCGCGGGACCTCCAACGGATGAAGTAATCCACCAGGCTTCTTTTGCTTAGCCTTGACTTGCTGGCAAACTAAACATTGACAAACAAAGTCGGCCACATCCCTCTTCATTCCAGCCCAAAAGAAAACCCTCTTCATGTCTCTGTACATCTTGTCACCGCCTGGATGTATGGTCATCTTAGAATGGTGGGCTTCTTCTAGGATTGCCTTTATCAAGCTTCCAGTTTTAGGAACACAAAGTCTTCCATCTCGTCGCAACCAAACCTTTTCATCTATGGCATACCTACTGAGGTGACTAGAAGTCTCCCCTCTTCTGAGCTTATCCATGATGTCTAGAATCAGTGGGTTACCTTGTTGCGAAGCTCCTATCTGCTCCACAAGAGTCGGTCGTATCTCCAAGGATGCAAATAAATCAGGCAAAACTTCGATGGAGGGTTTAAAATCAAAAGCTGATATGAATTCCAAGTTCTTTCTTTCCACAAACAGAAGACTCAGGGCCACCTTCTGCCTACTTAGTGCATCTGCCACCACATTACCCTTGCCGGGAGTATAAGCAATCTCAAAATCATATGAAGATAAGAACTCCATCCACGGCTATTGCCTTAAGTTGAGATCCTTTTGTAACAATAGATACTTTCTCCAAGCAAATAATGACGCCATGTCTTTAACGCGAATACTATGGCAGCTAGCTCTAGATCATGGGTGGGGCAATTCTTTTCATGAACCTACAACTGCCTACCCCCATAACATATTACTCTCCCCTCTTGCATTAGAACTGCACCAAGCCCTATACCACATGCATCAGTGTAAGCGGTAAATACTTTACTTCCATCGGGTAAGGCCAAGATTGGGGCTGTTGTCAGAGCCCTCTTCAGTCGTTGGAAAGCAACGTCACAGTCTATATCCCATGAAAACACCAAATTCTTCTTTGTCAGCCTGGTGAGAGGGGCTGATATCCTCGTAAAGTCCTTAATGAACTTCCTATAGTAACCTGCCAACCCAAGGAAGCTTCTCACCTTGGTTGCGTTTTTAGGAATCTGCCAATCTTGCACTACAACCACCTTCGCGGGATCTACAGCTTTCCCTTCTTTGGAGATTACATGCCCCAAGAATCTCACTTCCTTTCTCCAAAAATGGCATTTGGAGAACTTTCCTTTAAGCTGATGGTCACGGAGAGTTTCCAAGACTTCTCTCAAATGTTGGGCATGCTCTTCTTCGTTCTTGGAGAAGATCAAAATATCATCAACGAAGACTACGACAAATTTGTTTAGGAATTTCCGAAACACCCTACTCATTAAATCAACAAAGTAGGCGGGTGCATTTGTCAGCCGAAAAGGCATCACTAGCCATTCAAAGAAACCATCCGGAGTTTCTAAAACAGTTTTATCTAAGCTGTCTTCAGTCACCCTCAACTGATGGAACCCCATAGCCAAGTCTAAGTGAGAAAACACCGAGGAACCAACAAGCCGATCAAATAAATCATCAATCCTCGATAGCGGGTGTCTATTTTTCTTGGTGAGTTTATTCAACTCTCTGTAGTCAACACACAAACGAAGCGAACCATCTGCCTTAGTTGTGAATACTGCTGGAGCACCCTATTCGGATATGCTTCGTCTGATGAGCCCTTTCTCAAGCAGCTCCCCTACTTGCTTACTCAGCTCCCTCCTTTCCCTTGGACCCATGTGGCGCACGGGAAGTGCAACTAATTTTGCATTATCCACCAGATATATACGAAAGTCAATCTCGCGCCTCGGAGGTAAACCCCTTTACCTCATCAAAAACATCAGAAAAATCTCGGACTACTGAGACAGATTGCAAATATTCTATAGATGCATCAAGAGATTCTAAGAAACTAAGCATAAGAGACCCTTGTGGGTCACAAAAAATTTCGAGGGTCCTCTCATGATAAGTCAGGAGCCTAACAACCCTCCTCTCAAAATCCAGAACGGCCCCATACGTATTAATCGAGTCCATTCCTAGAATCAACCCATAGCCCATAAACCCGAGCACATAAGCATCACATTCAAATTCGACGCCTAACACAGAGAATTTCAAACCCCGACAAATCATTGATAAATGAGCCGAACCACCAATGGGGTTTGAAACAACTACGGGATCTACTACGATACTAGTAATTAAGTGCAGAGATTCAACTACAGAACTAGATATAAACGAGCGTGAACCACCAGAATCAAAAAGTGTTCTAACTGGATGATTTGAAAGAGGAACTAAACTTTCTACGGAAATCTTTCTACCTCTTTCAGGAGCACTGATCGCGAGAGCATGCACCTGCCTTCCAGAAGTTCCAGCTCTTTGACCTTGTCCCTGCGGTCCTTGTTTCTTTGGGCACTCTTTAGAGTAGTTTCCAAGCTCTCCACAATTAAAGCAACTGATCTTTCTTTTCTTACAATCTTTAACCAGGTGACCTTCCTTCCCACAATGATGACATTTTCTCTTATCCCTGCCTTTGTCATTCTTCCCTCCTTTCTTCTGTTGTTGTTGCTGTTGTTGCTGCCATTGATGCTGCTGCAGCCCCTTCTTGGGCCACACCTTCTTATTCTGCGATGACTCCTCAGCTTTCACTTCCTTCTTTTCTCCTTTGTCCTGCTCATGCATTAGGGCCATATCAACAAACTTTTCAAATGTGGCCTCCATTGGAAGATGGGACATAGCTAAACCATGTAGAGGCTCATTCAGCCCTTTAACAAACCGCAAGGCCTTTTTGTGCGGTGTGTCTACCAACTCTAACCCGAACTTTGCCAGCTGGTTGAACTTGTTCACATATTCCTTTACCGTCAAATTTCGTTGTTTAAGTGCTAAGAACCTCTCCATTTGTATGATTTGCTCCGCTTGGGAAAGAAATTTCATTTCAAACCTCTGTCTAAAGTCTTCCCAAGTCTCTACCAGACGTCTAGCTTGGGTGACTTCCCACCAAAATGAGGCTTCGTCCTTTAACAACCAAGTAGCTAATTGAATTTTCCTTCGGTCCTCCACTTCAAAGATTACGAGTAAGTCCTCGGTCTCCTTAAGCCAATTCCGAGCTTCTATGAATGTCTCGTTCCCATGGAATGGCTTCCTTCCCATAGCACGGAAGTCCTTTCAGATCTTGGCGAAGTTATCTGCTTTTGGATGGGAGGAGGAGGAATGACTGGTGCTGCTAGGGGACGAACGTCTCTTTGGCCTTCGGCGGGCGCCGTGGCCTCCAAATAACTATGGAGCCATCCAGGTATAGTGACGCCCTCTGGGATATTAGGGATGTTTTGTTCCCCGGACATGCTAAAAAAAGGAAAAGGAAGAAATTTAGATAAAGGACCGAAGGATATTACATATGGCTTTTTGGGGAATGTTTTTCAAAATAGACTTTTCTTTTTGACAATACTTTCTTTTAAAACTCATTTTGAAAATATTTTTCAAAAACTCTTATCTGATCTGGTAACCTTCAGCTATGATACCAAGCGTGACTCTCCACGTCCGTTAATCTCACTCACAAAGGGAATGCATTAAGTTTCGTGAAGCGTTTAGGTAAACAGACACAGATTTTTTTTTGAAAAGAGGTTCTTTATTAATGACGTTGAAGAACCAAAATAGTCAGATTCGCCTCCTTAAAAAACCTTACCATCACAGTAAGGAAAAAGAGCACGACATCTGCTATACAATGTTCTATACAACTGATAATACAAGGGAGCAAAACAAAAGGAAAAACCGTGGACCAAAAAACAAAGCAAGCCCAAATATACACTGTCCACATGACCACAAATAAACATCCCAAAACAAACCCGAGAACATAAACACAAAAACGAAGACAAATTCCCAAATCAACCTGGGTCATGCAATCCAATTCCCCACCTACCCAGAAATTCTCTACACTCAGTAGGCAGCCAATCATGGCGGAGAGTACGATTAAGCTGAAGGCGAATGTCAATCTCCAAAAGCTGGTGAGCCGAAAGTTTCTTGGCTTCAAAGCGCCGCCTATTTCTCTCGAGCCATATATGATGAATTAGTGTTGCCACTGATGTGTGAAACAGAGATCGTGGTATGCAGCTGGATAGGTTCTGACTTCGAAGCTCTGTAAATCGATGTTGAAGAGTTGGAGTTGGCTGGAATCGTAGGTCAAGCTTGTGAAGCATCTCTTCCCACAGATAAGTACTATACTCACAAGTCACAAATAAGTGATTATGATTCTCAATATCTTTAGCGCATAAAACATATGTAGTGTCAATGTTTATCCCCAAGTTTATTAATCGATCTACTGTTGGTAGTCTCCCCAAATATGCCATATAAGCAGTATATGAAAATTTCCTAGTTGTCTTCGAATTCCATATAAAAACACTGTTAGGATCCTGCTCTGATCGCTCCCATATCGAATCCCAGACACGAGAGAAGACGAAATTGTTATTACGGGTGATTTGCCAGTATTCATGTGTATTATCAGCGTACAATGTAACGTTTGTAATCTGATCTGTCACTTCCCTAGTTTCTGGTCACAAGTGTGGTTGCAAAGATCGTTCTCGGATAATATTACTTACCTTGAACTTACTCGTATCACTGACATGCACCCGACTCCAGCCGAGTAAGTCCACCAAAGATTTATGGTTTATCCAAGGATCGAACCATAAATCTGTTTCTTTACCAATAGCAATAACTTTATTCATAACTTTACGTGCTATATCTCTTTGCCGAAGAATAGATTTCATAGTGCCAGAAGAATTATTGTCAATGCGCAGGGTCCAGAAATTAGATTTACTGATATACTTAGCTGTCATCCATCTAGACCATAAAGTATCAGTCGTAAGAAGATTCCAAACCAATTTGAGTCTAGCAGTAGTATGTAAAATCAAAAAATTTGCGCAAGCCTACACCGCCTTCTAATTTGGGCTTACACAAAGTATCCCATGAAATCTTGTGTAATTTACCCTTCCAGAAAAAGTCAACACTAAGTTTATCTATTTTTTTCAACATTGAGGATGGAAGTTGATATATTGATATCTAGTACGTAACAATCGGAGTTACTGTACTGTGAATTAACTCGGCTCTACCGGCTGTAGTTGGAAAATTATAATCCCATCCTTGAAATTTGCTAATTACTTTTTCCAACAGGGGTGAACAGTGTACGACATGGATGTAGTCCGAAGTAAGGGGAACTCCTAAATACTTGACAGGTAGTCTATGCTCCTCAATTTGTAGAACTGTAGAAATCTCAGTAGTATTTGTAGTTCCTTTACTGTAATAGACCCTTGATTTTGACTAATTTATGCGTAAACCCACTGTTTGCTCCAGAATAGTAAAAATTTGATTCATATGCATCGCATTTTGCACACTAGCCGTTAAGAACACCATAACGTCATCAGCATATAGTAGATGATTAATATTGGGTTGCACTTTATTCATCGGCTGCAGAAAACCGTTTAACATACCTTCCTTTATAAGCAAGGAAAAATACTCCATAGCAATACAGAATAAATATGGTGACAGCGGATCGCCTTGCCGTAGGCCTCTGTTAGATGAAATGTAACTGTAGGGTCTGTCGTCGAACATAAGAGAGAAAGTGATGTGTGCATACATTCATATATAAGTTGTACAATCGAATTCGGGAAACCCATCTACCGTAACATATGACAAACAAACTCGCGATTAGCCATATCATAGGCCTTCTGTAAATCTATTTTGATGCACATCTTCCCTTTACCTTTTCGCCAAAATCCCTAACCTGTTCATAGGCAAGTAAAACATTTTCACCAATGTTTCGCCCTAGAATAAACGAGGATTGATTCTCTGCAATTAGTAGTGGTAGAATTATTTTAATTCTATTACACAGAACCTTCACAACAATTTTGTATAGAACATTTGAGCACACGATAGGACGGTAGTCAACAATTGTTTGTGGTTTGTCCTTCTTTGGGATTATCATAATAAAATTGTGGTTTAGGCCCTTTGGTAGTCTCTTTGCCTCAAATATGTCGCTACCAGCGTCGTGTAAATTCTGTTTCACAAGCTCCCAGTGCAGTTTATAGAACTTGGAGGAGAAGCCATCTGGTCCCGGACTCTATGCATCATCAATACAGACACAGAATATTACAAGATAAATATATGAAAAAATTGCAGTGGAAATAAACAACTTTATTAATCATCAAAATAACGTGGTCCAAAGCATCATTTGTCTGAAATATAAAAACCCAATACAACATAAAAACCACTGTCTTGTACTTCAGAAATATTAGAGTACATAAAAGAAAGAAAATTTCCCAACAACAAAGTATAGCCATTGCAATGAGAATATGAGCTTGATACATACATATCAGCAGCTCCAGCAATCAAGCAAAATCACGGTCAAGCCAGGTGTTTCCTCCCTGAGAACCTTAGGGGGAGAAATGGAAGAGAGAAGGAAAAACAAAAGCGGTCAGACATAAAGTCTGGCGAGTCTAGTAACTTTTAGCTAGTAAATAAATAAAGGTAATCATGACAGGAATAAAGTGGATAAGAGAGATCACTATACAAATGGCAGGTGTGACGAGGCAGACAAGGTATGGTGTATACATGCTTTACTAATAACTACTCTGCACTATTACTAGTATAATTTAAGATGAGATGATCCCTTCCACTATAAGGTGGTAGAATTAGGGCATACATCTGAGTGTACCCTAACCACTACCCTAATTGATTGGCTCCCTACTCTGTAGATACCCTGTGACGGTCCCACAGTAGGGGGTATCACTTCCCTAAAGTGGCAAACCAAGAGATGCACAGTCATATCTACTAGTGTCATGGTCCTCTTGTCCCCCTCTGCCTGGCCCATGCACGCATATGTCCCTGGTCTGTTTCCACCGTCTACACAACCCACCATGTTTTGGATCTCTTATAATCAATCAGTAAGCGTGCCCCTTCTCCGCCTAGTACGGAGTTTACTACTCTGATACCGAATACGGGGTACTGACTGAAATGGGTCCCACACAATATAATACAAGATCTCCCCTTTTGTCTTGTATTCCCACTAGGTTTTCCACTGACTATGTATAATCTAAAGGGTGATCTTTAATTACATAGCCCTATACCAGTTATGCTTACCCTAAAAGGGTGATCATTAATCACATAACTTTACTGGATTAAGTATGTGGGCCTATATATATATAAATATTACCCACCCCCTTCAGTTATACTTAACCCACCCACTATACAATCCATTTTACTTAACCCTAACTTATGTTCATAAACATATAGTTCTTATGGTTCAAATTAGGTTAAGTAGTTCTTTCTCATTACCATGTCCAATTATGGTTATATTGGGCTAGACCTCCCACATTAGACCTACAACGTGTGGACGTTGGATATGTTGGTCGGGTCCGAGCAGTCTTATTCCACATTTGGGCCTAACCTCATGTCTTATCCCGAGTCATATTTACACACTTAGACCTCTCACATTAGGTTCAACATTAGTGGCTGCTGGATATGCCGGTCGGGTCCGGGCAGACTTCCGCCACTAACGTAACCTAACCTCGTGTCATAAGTGTTAATATAATTCCTAATTATAGTTGCTAAACATTCCATTTGTTAATTAATTTACCAATTAATTAATCTTACAATTTTGTGTGTTATTGCCCATTCTATCAACAATTTGAATTACTAGTCCAAAAATGTTTATTTCCCAATTATGCCAATATTTACTTTTTCCTCCGTTTCTAACTAATGTCCTCACAAAATTGACGGCATGCCTAGGCTAAATAATTTGCCTAGCCATAAGCGATGAAAAGGAAAACTAATTGGAATGTAACACAAGTGATCATTGAATATGATTTGGCATAACATATATTAACATGATCATAAGTTTGTCATATGAACTTGTGACAATTTCTACGATGTCAAAGTGAACAAAATGAGATCTAAACTAATCATTTAGATGTCCGGCAATTTAGATCTAGCATAATACAAATTAAGATCCCAAATAATAACATAGCAGAATACTCACAACTAAATTGGATCTAAAGAAATAGATTTAATAGGACATAGTAGAATAATCACAGTTGAACTGGATCTAAAGAAATAGATCTATCGTGAAATGGTAGCATACTTAGATCTAAAGGTGACTTCACATGTCAAGTTTATAACATATCATAATTAACTACAACATGGCAGGTGAAAGGTGGTTTACATAAAGGATTAGATCTAAATTAACAAGTTCACATTTACCACAATATAGTCACAAGTCAAGATCCACGTAGGCAACATAGCAGAATGTCCATAATCATATTAGATCTTGGGAAAATGACATAATATACTTGCATAGGTTCATGATTTACAACATATACCCAATTCACAGTCTTTCATAATTCACATTTATCTATTTAAACCTAAAAGTGACTAGAAACTCACAGCGTTTGGTTTAGAGAATTAAGAGATACTAGATCTGAATTCTGAATTTGATTAACTAAATCGTTGTTGTAGGACTTGATTCTGTTTCAGTTTGCAACCCGACAGCATATGGCTCCTATGATCTCCAATGAAGAAAATAGGAGAATAGAGGACCATATTTATAGCCTAGAACCAATTAATCAGACCCAGAGTCAATTCCAGGTACGTAAATTAAATTCTGCCTAGATCGGGGGGGGGGGGGGGGGTTGGAAGAGGGTCGACAACCCTGTCGATAGGGGGTCGACACCCACGAGCGGGAATTTTCCCGCTCAACCCTCTTTGGTTGGATTTTGATTTTTGAACTGTTTTGAAGGTATATATATATATATATATATTCTCTCTTATGCGTATACAAATTTATAAGTTTACGCAAACCCGGTCTCTATCCTAAGCAGAATTCCGAGACGAACGCAATGACGGAGGCCATTTCCCTTGATTCTTCTTCTAAAAATTAAGTATTCTGTAATATGTTAATTTTAATATTTTAAAATTATGGGGTGTTACATAAGCTGTGCTCACAGAGGTTGGGTCTGCGCGTAACTACTAGGTAGGTGAGCCTTGACTGCAAAAGTAGCTATTCAGTCAGAATGTTGTGACTCAGTGACACCAGGGTGATTCGGTAGTCGCCTCAACGGGGAGGCGAAGGGTCACGACCAGCAAGGATAATAGATAGTCGAATACTCATCATCGACAGCTAGTGGGATGCAAAAAGACGAGCTAAAACCAATAGACCATTCACCTTTCACCATCATCGACAGCTAGTGGGATGCAAAAAGACTAGAGCTAAAACCAATAGACCATTCACCTTTCACAATCAGGGTACGGTGGTTGAGGCAAAACACAAAATGGATGTTTAGATTGTTTTTTTAGGGGCAGTCGTTTAGCTCTTGTAGTCTTTACTAGTTGAGGGAGGGGCCGAGGTGGGGCTATAACCACCATGAAAAACAGACTCTTGGAATATCTGTATATAAAGGCTCTTAAAGACAGGCCTGTATAGATATGGAAAAGCTCCCGACCGAGTTCCTTGTTTCTTGTATCGCCCTACCACGGGACTCAGTGCACATTAGAGGACGTGCGGTTAAGGCATCGAGCTACAATTGATGATACATATGTGGGACAGTCAAGATACATGCATGTCGGCTCTGGGTGGTGTATCGTAGACTTGAGGGCATTACTCTGATATGAAAGCTGATTCGATCGACGGTGGTAGTCTGTATGCTTATGTAGCGTAGCAATGATAGATATATGTGGAAAGTAACATTGTTATGTTGAGATCCTTACGTCACTCTGGCATAGGATGAGGGACTGCGTTCATTTCAGTGGTATTATGGCAAAGACCGTGCGAGTGGGGTACCGCAGGGTGTACCTTAATGTTGGGGGTAGCTACATATATACTGTATTAGGTTAAACAACTGGGAAGTAAATGGGTACGACGTGTGTGTAAGCCTTGAGTGTTGTTAATCCAGTAACCTAATGAACATGAAAATATGATTGAATGGTATATGTAGGATTATCCAAAGTGTGTAATTTAAATCCAGTCACCGGAACTTGTGTTCTGACCCCTCCTCATAACATACTCGCAGGTTAGATTTGTGGCAAAGACATGATAACTTTAGATACTAGTTAAATAGTATTATTAATACTGTAAGGCTATACTTTGAGTATATTATATTTTATCCATTCCGTTGTGAGATATTTTCTGAGCTCTGACATGTGTTATGTCTCTGTCTTTTCTGCAAGATACCAGAGCGAACCAATCCGAGTTTCGATAGATTGGAATTTTGAAAAAAATTCGGTCTGTCGGAATTCGGGTTGTTACATCTGGTATTAGAGCTTAGGTTTAGGATTCCTATATGAATAGTGAGTGAACGTATCTATATTTATTTAAAAAATATAAATATTATATATATATACCTAGATCTAGAGAGAAACCCACTAAATAGAAAGAGTATAATATGGTAAGAAATGGGATGTTTGTTTTGTACATTAAAGGAATGAATTCGATAATTTGAGACCCTTAAGTAATTTGGGTGGAGAGTGCACAATGTACTTTGTATGGAAGGAAAGTGAATCCCATATGATTAGTGTTTTGGGTTAGTGGGCTTGAAAACCTTATAAATTGGAAAAGGTTGAAAAGAGAAAAATGGATTAGGAATATATATAGTTGAGAGAATTGGCCTTGAGGAGTGTCTGGGAAAGCCTAGAAAATTGGAAACCCACTTTGAGTCTAACCCCATTGTTAACTTTTAAGAACTTGAAATTATAAAAGTTTTGGGAAAATGGTTTAGAGTGTTTTCAAGTTTTAATCTTAAAAGTTATAATTTTAAAATATGTAAAGAAGTATATATTGGGTTTTGAAGTAAAAAGGGGTATATTTTGCAAATAGTGATTTCTTTCGAAAATTTGTCAAAAGTAAAATTCTCTTAGAAAAAGGTGCATATTATAGAGCATGTATAGCTTGCTAGTTTTCTTGTTATATTTCATACAAGAATTTTTAATAAAGAAAGATCTGGAGTCTCTATTCTTATGACAATCCTTTTTGATAAATTATTTTGTTGGGTGGACAAAATAAGTGGTAGAAATTAAGAATAGAATAGATGTTTACACCTTGTGGTAAGAGCCTGAACTGACCTTATAGGCAAGAACCAGTCGTAAGCCTGATTGAGAATTAGTTGTCCTTGTTGACTCCAGTTTTTGTGATTTGAAAAAAAAATGATTTACATTTTTAAGATGACATGTTTTATTGGTTTGGCAAAAGTAAATTTTCATGAGGAAAATAAAATTTTGACACTTTTAATTTTTTGGAAGAAAGTTTAATTGAAAATGCCAAACCGCGTTTTAAAAGTAGGGAGTAGGTGAGGATTAGAGCCTAGGGAAGACAGGAAAAGTTTTGAGGCTATGAAGCAAATAGCGAGAATTATCTTGGAAAAAATGGTAAGTTCCCGTAAAGTGCGTAAGCATTGAAAAGCGTAGGGTATTGCTTGAAATAATTGTTGGTACACAGCTAGGACTAGTAGTGACTACTAGATAGTAAAGGACGTGTAAGTGTTTTGATCCCGTAGCTAATTTTCATGTTAGGGGTTAAACCCGTTACTACATTTCTATTGGGATCGTTCCATTATTTTATTTTTGTTGGGTAGTTAGGGTAACACTTAAACTTGTCAAGGATCCCATGGTTTGGACTTTTCTGTTTGAGGGGGATATAGTTCCGAGATTCTTGGCCCTTAGTAGTAGCTGTGTAGGTTGTTTGCTATCCTATTTTAGTTAAAAGACTAGAAGGCTTATTTAAATTTAAACTTAGATCAGATAATTAAATAAGCTAAGAAAAGAGAAATGGTATCAACTAAAAAGGAAGCAACAAATGCAACAAAGAAACAAACATGATAAGTTATGAGAAAAAATAGATAAAGATAATAATTTCCAAGATAAGATGAAAAGAGAATCAGCAACAATGAAATTTTTTCTTATTTGGGTTGTGCTTGGATAGGAAAATAGGGAATCTTTATAGAATAGTTACATTAAATCCAAGAACGGCCGGAGAAAGGTTGAAAAAGAAAAACGGAAGATGTGAAATTTTCCGTTTTCCACCTTTTGGTAACATAAGAAATCGAATTTAGAAAATTAGATTTTTCTGAAATTGGAAAAATAAATTAGTTGGTAGGATTTTAGATGCAACAATTGTATGAACTATGCTCTTATTTAGTGAGTGTGGGAAAATTTGGATGAAAAAGCATTTTTGATTTTCAAAATATTGCATTCATATAGAACTGCCAGTATATTTAGGATGTGAGCATCATATTTTAAAAGGATTTTTGAAAAATTTGCATTCACATAGGAGGTACCGCTTAGGCATACATGCATTATTATATTGTACTTCACTTTATACAAGTGCACAATTTTTGCAAAAATTGGATGCACACATGATGGATGTATATTATGCGAGGGGTTAATTGATTTTACCCTTATCAAATTTCGGGGACAAAATTTTCAAAGGGTGGGAGAATGTAACACCCCGCATTTTTAACTCAAAATGATAAAATAAGAATAATTTAATTAAATATTCAGAATTAGGTAAAACGGACTTCACCATTGCGTTCGTCTCGGAATTCTGGTCAAAATAGATACCTGGATTACGTAAAACGGATAACGTACGAAGAAGTTATGGGCATTGGAAGTTTGTATACATATAAGGAGGTTATATTATATATAATAAATAAAAACATATCCAGAAAATTCAAAATGCGCAACAGGAATTTGTGGGGGGGGGGGGGAGGGAGTGACCCGTCGGGAGTCGACCCAGGGGGTCGACCCATGGGTTGACCCAACCGAAGGAGGGTCGACCCCGGGGTTGATCCTTCCGCAGATATAGAAATTTCTTATGACGTGGACTATTCTGATGACTTCAAATCACATCTAAGGGACCTAGTTTCTATGATACACCTATAAACAAGTCTATGGAGCTAACCCTAAACCTCATATTCCTGAGACTACACAGAAGCTTTGCTATTTTCCCTCTTCCTCCCCTAATCTATTCAAAAAAATTAGGCTATTAGTTTAGGGAAATTTTGAATCTAAATCTGGAAGAAAGGAACATATGCTTGTAAGTGGGTGTTCAGATCTCTTAACGAAGCAAGGTAACTTCCTAGATCCGATCTATTCAAATTCCTTCTTCTTTCTTTTCCTTTCTATTTTAATGAAAATAATCAATCCATGGTTGTTAGGTTTTTAATCCAATTAGGGGAAAAACCATGGATGCTAAAACTGGACTAAATCCAGAATTGGGAAAGCATACGAGGTGAGTGGGTTTAAGCTTTAGCCTTTAGATAATAATGTGTTATCGTTTAGCATTCCCCTTTTTATTAATTGTGAATTTGCGAGATTAATTATAAATTATTGTTATAACAAGTTGAGATGTTAATATGAATAATTCATACGTTGAATCAGTTAAAGTGTTGGAATGATTACATGTTGAATAAACTTTTTAGAATATGGGCAATGACTACTGTTGTTGTAATTATATGATTCATTTGTGGCATATTATTGAGTAAATAACATGTTTAACTTGTTGGATTTGAGTAATTACCCGATTAAATGTTTACATGTCAAAATATAATTAAACATATGTTAAAAAGGACATGCGACAAAATATAGACATAAATGGACGACATGTAAATTAGATTAATGTAAACTAGAATACAGTAAAAAAGGATAATATGCCTAAAATTTACATGAAATAAGAATAATTGTTAAAGAACGAACATGCCTAGATTCACAGTAATTTGACACTATAACACTCTTAGACACGAGGTTAGATTGCACTTATGATAGAAGTGTATCCGGAACTGCCCGACATATCCAGCATTCACAAGTGGTAAATCTAATGTGATGGGTCTAAGTGCATAATTAAAATATGTAATGGTGCTAAGACACAAGGTTAAGTCAACTTGTGGTAGAAGTCTGCCCGGACCCGCCCGACAAATCCAGCGTCCATAAGTGTAGGCTTAGTGTGAGAGATCTAGTGCATATATATATAATAAGATATGAATAAATGGCAATGATGATAATTAAATGTCTAACTCAGAAAATAAGAAAGGAAGGGATGTAATGGACTGAGTTAGTCGATGCGAAGGAAAAGTGATGTATTTCCCTAAATGACCTATTTCTGAGAACGTGGTTGTAAGTAAGACACATTGAATAAAGTAAGAAAAAGGAAAGAAATTACTTGCACCATGGATTTAGATGGGAATACATTATGAAAATAAATCACTGATTCTTTATATGCCTCAAACTGATAAGGTGCATGAAGTGTTTTCCTTAATTAAAATAAGGAACGTATATTACATTGAATGAAGAATTATGGATTACAACAGTAAGTTGTTTGAACGGGGAATGATAATAACCTATTATAAACAAATAACATTAATGAAAATTTGTATAAGAGGTAGACTTGTCCTAGTGACAAGTGAAGATTATAACTTAGGTTATAATAAACTAGTAAGGAAATGGGATAACTGGTGAAATGAGATAAGGGACACTTAATTGTAATTTGAGTAATCAGTAAATAGGGAAACCCGGAAACCAGTTGAGAAAAGGGGGAAAATATATGAAACATAATAAGTTGTAATTAATTATAAATTAAGTAATCTGTAAACTTGGAAGTCTGAAACCCACATATAAGAGTAAAATGTTTGGACTTGTCCTAGGGACAAGAGGAAATTATAACATAGGTTATAATAAATGGGTAGAAAGACTTATTAATGGACCTTAGTTAAGAGAACTAAGTTAATAAGTAAACAATGATAAGTTGTAGTAGCGGTGTAAAATGGAACTATGATTAAATGAGAAAGAATGATGAAAATTTATGAAATACGTTATATTTAATCATAAATAATGACTGACATGTTAAACAAAAAAACATGTGAATTGCAATATACTTAATTACATATTAAGTAGAACTTGTTATTGTAACGATAAAATCAAATAAGAATATAAAGGGATTGTGGATTACAGACCTTGGGCCACAATCTAGAGAATAACATGTTGTTGGCTTATTAATAAACTTAAATCGGTTAAGTTATATAACTGAAATTAATAAGCAAGAGGAACTTGGTAACTTGATTAAGAATTCAATATGAATGAGAACAACCAAGTTAAATGGAAACCTGATGAGATAACGCAAGCGCGTAAAAGAATGTTTAGACATAGGGTCTAACAACACATTAAAGTGAAGCACTTGGACTAGTCCGCACGTTTGAGGGTGAATAACTGTAACAACCCGAAAAATCCGAACCAATTTAAATTTTTTATTTTGGCTATTTCAGTAAATTTTGAATAGTTAAAATAATTTATTTTAAATAATAACGATTAAAAATTTATTGTAATCGAAGTTAGAGCAAAAGCATTCATTTTGATTTCTAAGGAAATTAGAAATAGTACGGTAGTTTGAAAAGTCAAACCTGTACTTTGACCAAATGTACCAGATTCAAAATTTAACGGATTTTAGCGAAACCAAAAATATCAAAATCTGTTTGGAATAATCTTTCCAAAGAATCTGAAAAATCGAAATTTCATAGCGAAAATCAAAAGATATGGCCAATTGAATATACAGGATGGTCGCTATAGTATAATTTATAGCTCGTATAAAAGGCCATTTTTCAAATGACCTCCATTTTACGAAACCACTTTCGTTGGATTCGGAATGTCAAATTACTGCTAGGTTTCAATTTGCATAATTTTTCGAATTAATATGTGAGCGTGGCAAACAATAATGTGTTTTGTCAATTTCAGTCAAATTTGATTAACTTGAAAATAGCCATTTTTCTAACAGTCGCATAATTCGATGAAATTAATTTTGTTAGGACCATATCGTCAAAACAAAGCCAGAAATAATTTTTCTGGATTTTTCTTAGTTCGTATGTGGCCCCGGTGGATTTAAATAGACGATTGAATTTATTATTTAAATGATTTAAATAATAAATTAAAGATTTTAGGCCACAGACTACTGTTTGGGTTGACGAGACCTAGCCCATTGGATCCGGAATCAGGGCTATTGTCTAAGGTCACCTTTGGTTGGACTGTAATCAGACTAATTTAAGAGGTATGGTTTTATTTGTAAAAATCACATTAAAATATTATAAATAATACAAAGAAACCCTAAAACACTATTCATCCTTCTTCAAGCCACCGCCATCATACCAAATCGATGGCCACCAACCTCCTAAATTCATCCCTTAATATCCACCGATCCTCTCAGTAAAATTCCTCACTCTAGTTCAAGCTTTTGAAACGATTTGCGTGCTCTTCAATCTCATACGGCTTGATCGATCTTTGGTGGCCCGAACTCCGAGGTCCAGACCTACAAACCCGCGCCTAAGTTCACCGCCACCCTCCCCTAGTCTCCATCGAGTTGCACATGCGTGGGCCCCCTGGTGCGCCGCTTGTGGCTCTTCGACGAGCCGCATTCTGATCGTTCTCTAGTGCTGTAGATCGGAAGAAATAATCAACCCTAAGTTTGAACCCATTTCTGAAAGCAGCGGCCTTGTTCTGAGTAGTGGAAGAAGAAGGTTTAACCTTCTAATTATTTTATTAATTTATTTTTAAATTATAATCTATCTTTTTTTAATAATAAATAATTCATATAAACTCAGAATAACGCGATTTCGGAAGCTTTGCAATCGTAGAGACAAGATCTACATTCCTAGACTGAAAAGGGACAATTTCGAGCTGTTTGAATTTTTAGACAATTTGCGACACGACTGTGAGATTTCTCTTTCTTTAGTTTTATTTATTTATTTTATTTGTTATATAACTATTGTATGTATAGGTCTTAGATCTGCTTTGATGTGACTGTAGATGATTTATTTGTTTGATTGGTGAGGTTTAAACACAAATTTGGTTGTGTTTCAATAAAATAATCATTATTGTTTATTTGTTGATTTGGATTAGAATTTCCAAATCGATAAAATAATCACTTTGTTATGTTGAATTGATTTGGATTAGAATTTCCAAATCAATAAAAATAATCACTTTGTTGTTGAATTGATTTGGATTAAAATTTCCAAATCGATAAAATAATCACTTTGTTATGTTGGATTACATTGGATTAGAATTTCCAAATAGATAGAAATAATCACTTTGTTGTTGAATTGATTAGGATTAGAATTTCCAAATCGAGAAAAAAAATCATTTTGTTATGTTAAATTGCGTTAGATTCCCAATTCAACATCAAAACATTATTTGGATTATTTTTGTTGAATTGAATTAAACTGTCAATTCAATATAAAATTATTATCTTAATCATATTAGTTGAATTGAATAGATTGTCAATGCAATATTTAAAATATATTTTTAACATTTTTGAGCGTTGAAAATAAAATGTTCTTTTATTTGCATTCCTTTATGCAAATATATTTAGAAATATAAATTGTTCTTTTATTTGCATCCCTTGATGCAAATATGCATTGAAAAAAAGGTTCTTTTATTTGCATTCTTTTATGCAAATACATTTAGAGAAAATAAAATGTTCTTTTATTTGCATTCTTTTATGCAAATATACATAGGAATATAAAATGTTCTTTTATTTGCATCCTTTTATGTAAAAATACTTTAAAATATAAAATATTCTTTTATTTGCATTCTTTTATGCAAATATATTTAGAGAAAATAAAATGTTCTTTTATTTGCATTCTTTTATGCAAATATACATAGGAATATAAATTGTTCTTTTATTTGCATCCTTTTATGCAAATATACTTTGAAATATAAAATATTCTTTTATTTGCATTCTCTAACGCAAAAACATTAAAATAAAAAACATTAAAATAAAAAACATATTTTTGTTTGCAATTTTAGATGCAAACAAAACATTAAAATAAAAATCATATTTTTGTTTGCAATTTTAGATGCAAACAAACATTAAAATAAAAATCATATTTTTGTTTGCAGTTTTAGATGCAAACAAAACATTAAAATAAAAATCATATTTTTCTTTGCAATTTTAGATGCAAACAAGACATTAGAATAAAAATCATATTTTTGTTTGCAATTTTAGATGTAAACAAAACATTAAAATAAAAATCATATTTTTGTTTACAATTTTAGATGCAACATTAAAATAAAAATCATATTTTTGTTTGTAATTTTAGATGCAAACAAAACATTAGAATAAAAATCATATTTTTGTTTGCAATTTTAGATGCAAACAAATCATTAAAATAAAAATCATATTTTTGTTTGCAATTTTAGATGCAAACAAAACATTAGAACTATAATCATATTTTTGTTTGCAATTTTAGATGAAAACTACCCATTAGAATTATAATCACATTTTTTTTTTTGCAATTTTAGATGTAGATATAAACATTAGAATGAATATACATTTTTATTTTTGTATATTGGATAGAAATATAAATGATTTAAAATATTTCATTTTTATTTGCATATTTAGATGCAAATAAACATTTAAAAGAAAAAAAGATTTCATTTTTATTTGCATATTTAGATGCAAATAAACTACATAGAAAGGATTTCATTTTTACCTACATATTTGGATGTTAAATCAACATCGTAGGAGAAAGTTGCATTTTTGTTTACAAATTTGGTTGTAAACAAAACATGATAATAAAAGAATTGATTTAAATGTTGAAATGTTTATTGTCACTTTAATTGCAATAGAAATAGAAAATGGCCAAATGATTTATATTTATATTTATATTTATATATAAATTTAAATTTAAATTTAACGAATCAAGCACGGTAGTTCGCATTTCGGCAATCGTAACTTTAAATGATTATACTGCAAGATCCAACCGTCAGATTTTCCCAAAACTGGAACTGCTGGGACCGCTTTGGGAAGATCTTTCCGATGATATAAACTTTATCAAAATCCAACGGTTAGATTTCAAGATAAGAATCAAATTTTGGAAAAAACAACGCCAGGACCGCCCATTGGCCCGAAGCGTCGTTTAATTATATTGAGCAATTTTTAAATAAATAAAAATAGTGGAAAATCGTTATAAATTAATATTAACGATATCAAATGGTTTAAATGATAATAATTTGAAAATTATTTGAAAAGACCGAGTTCGACTCATTTCAAATAATTTTACGGCGATTTAAAATCGAAGATATCGAAGACGGCGATTGAAGACCGACGATCTTCACGTCGAAAAGATAACTACTGATGCCTGGCACTGGCTAGCTACCAATACAGGGTTAAAGTGGTAGTGGTCCGGACGCACTTGTTGATCGTCCGGATACGCGAGCACTTAGGTGACTCCGGTTTCGTTCAGACCTAGAACGGACTTGTAAATGGATGCGTGTCCGACATTGAAATTCGTTCCATGTAAATTAATTGATATCTATTAATATATTTCTGAGGTGGCGGAGGATTTATCCTCTTGCTAAACACCCTTCTTTGAGACATACGAGCTCGAAGGTTATATATTGGTAGCTATCGATCGCATGGCATGGTCTATCAATGTGGCATGCCAAGTACAATTGATCGGGGCTTTTGTTGAAAAGCAGAGCCTTGTGGATGATGATCAAAGCATAGCCTATTTAGGAATAGCTTTGTGTATTTCGTTACCTCGCGAGCCTTACACCCCGGTGGAGTCAAAAACGGGACAAGGGAACGTAGGGAGTGCACACGTTTATTTCTAGCTAGAAGTGGTGTTGGGTTTTCACACGGCCCGACATTCTTACTTATGTGGTTGATGGAATGAGGCACCTCAAATTTTTATTGGTCGCAATGGCCAATTTATAGGTCCAATAGGATCGGGAAGCGTGTGTCCAGGCATAACTAATCCACTAAAGTATTTATGGACCGACCCTGCTGTATCCAAGGATTCGCCAGCGTCCGAATCTTGAGACATTGCTAGAGTGTCTCGAATCGGTCAGGAGATTGTTCTTAGCCTTGACTCATGATGGAAACCAACCAACAATACAACATTACGGTCTTGATTGTAAATCTATATATGGCAACATAGTAGGATGGGGTACTATGCCGTCTAGGATTAATACATTTACTTTGAAGTATTTTTGAAACATACTATAGACTAATAATAATAATATTAAAAATATCATTTTCCACGTATCAAGCATTTTTGATCATTATAAGGTAAAACTCTATCCTCCGTTTGCGTTTCATTATGTGATGGGACTTGAGTCTTATAATGATTTCATTTTCTAAAAAAAGCATTGCGTTGTTTTGACTTAAAAATTTATAAAACTTATGCACTGGCAATCCAATAGAATTAAACCCGTTCCGCGATAGCAGCGTGGTCCAGTGATTAGCCATATTATTTGTTTAGTAAGATTTCTCATACCAGTTCCATGACTGATTCGTAGTTTGTTTCACTTTACAGACTTGGGTTCCCTCTTTCCACACGGGCAGCCAATTTACAGGTTTCAGGTAGGGATATTTTCTGGACTCAAGCTTTCTGCTGAAGATGTTGGAAGATCTTTTCTTTTTATCTTTTATTTTCTCCTTGAGATTTGAGACAGTATTGGATTTTGATGTATTTTGGGAGATTGAGACTTTATTTCTTTCCCTGTTTTGAGACATCTGTATTGCTAATTGTATCATGTACTGCGTACACTGGTGTTCTGTGATGATGTTTGTGATGACATTTCATTTCCGCTGCAAATGATTTATATGTTCTGCTATGTAACTGTGATCTATTATTGTTTTGAATTCTATTATACTCCTATGATTATTCTTACTTTTGTTCTACGGAAGTTTGGGTCGTCACATTTGGTATCAGAGCTAAAGGTTAACCTTAGCATTTGGAGTATAACATTTTTTGAATAATTCATCTTAATAGAATCAGTAATATTCTAAGACAAGTGCCTCATTAGAGATAGGATTAACAATGTCCTAGAATGAGCACAACAGAATAGCACATATTAATCAGTCATTACATCATTGTCATTTCATCATATGTCTCTTAGAAATCTTTCCTTAAAGAATTATCATTTCTTTTAGTCTGACTCTTTCTTTGATGATACAGACTGATTGAGAAATGAGTACCAGAGCACGTACAAGAGCCCGTGGTAGAGGTGGGGCTAGAGGGCCCGCTAGAGAAGAGACTCCGGTTGCTCAGAGAGTGACTACTCCGGAGGTTGAGACACCACCACCACCACCCCCAAGTGCTTTCGATCTTGAAAAAGTGGCTAAGAAAATAAAGAATCCAGGAGGTGTGCATTATACAGGACAAGAGACGGTGACAGAGTCGCAAGCATGGCTTAAGACGATGGAAAAGATATAGGGAGGATTAGAGCTTAAGGACCACAGAAAGCGGTTTATGGCAACTTGGTTTCTGAAAGACCAAGCCGAAATTTGGTGGGAAACAACTATGGTTTGGGGTAATGAGGCCGATGTGACTTGGGGAAGATTGAAGGAGCTATTCAATGAGAAGTTCATTCCACCCCACGAAGTTGAGCGCCTCCACGATGAGTTCGCCCACCTCCAACAAGGGAGCTTGGATATTTCATAGTATGTTAAGAAATTTGATGAGCTTTCCAGATACGCCTCAGCAAGGGAGCATGACTATTTCAGAGTATGTTAAGAAATTTGATGAGCTTTCCAGATACGCCCCAGAATTAATCCAAAACCCGCTACAAAAAAATAAAAGGTTTATCAATGGTCTGGCAAGGAGATTCCATAACAGAGTGACTGCACACATTGAGCGCCCATTTGCTATGGTAATCGAGATGGCTTGCAGATTTGAAGAGATTGATTAGAAGGGTTCCCAGCAAGAGAAAGAAAAGAACCAAGCCAACAACAAGAAGAAGGAGTCAGACAAGAAAACTGAGGCGGGCAGCTCTTCCACCGCCCAGCCCCAAGAGAAAAAGAAGAAAAGGGACAGATCTAAAGTCAAGTGCTTCAATTGCCAGAGGATAGGACATTTTGACTACGAGTGCCGAGCTCCAAAGAGGCCTAAAAGGAACGAGTCTGGACCGAGTCAGAGCAGTGGACAGAATCCCCGTGGCCCAAGGGAATGTTTCAACTGCCACAAGCCTGGACACCTCATCAAGGATTGCCCTTTGCTCAAGAAATCCCAGGTGACACATGTCTATGACGGAGCGGCTGCACCAGTTTCTTCCAAAGCAGGTACGCCTGATGTTTTAGGAGGTACACTTAACGTTACAAACATTCCTATTACTGTTTTGTTTGATACGGGTGCATCTAGAAGTTTCATATCTGTTGACACAATTAAAAAGCTTAAATTGAAACCCAGAAAACTCAAAGAACCTATTAGAGCCCATAGCCCGATAGGAGGCTCACTTATTCTCGAACAGTATTGTAGAGTGCCTATTTCTTGCTCTCACTTCCAGTTTCCTTTTAATCTGATCATCATGAATTTCTCCGGGTATGATATCATACTTGGAATGGACTGGCTAGCGGAATATGAGGCTAAGTTACTCTGTGCTGAAAGAGTAGTTAGAATTAAAACCAAATTCGGAATTACTTTTACTATATCTTGCCACGACTCAACCATAGATAGGAAAGAATTCTGGTCTTCTCTAGAAGTTACCCCTGCTTCTATTGAGGATATTCTTATCGTTAGTGAATATGAAGATGTGTTCGAAGAAGTAGACAACTTACCTCCTTGTAGGGAAATCGATTTCAGAATTGACTTAGTACCTAATGCAAGGCCCGTCGTGCATCCCATTCAAAGAATGTCGCCAAAAGAAAGAGAAGAGCTGAGCAATCAAACCAAGCAGCTTTTGTAGAAGGGTTTGATCAGACCTAGTTTCTCAAGCTGGGGTGCAGCAGTGGTTTTTGTCCCAAAGTCAGACGGTACCCTCAGGCTATGTGTGGACTACTGGGATCTAAATAAGCAGACTCTGAAAAATAAATACCCACTGCCCCGCATTGATGATCTGCTAGACCGCTTGAACGGAGCACAAGTATTCTCTAGGATGGACCTAGCTACAGGTTTCCACCAACTACGCATTGCCGAAGAATGTGTGCCTTTGACAGCTTTCAGAGGACCAGATATATTTTATGAATGGCTAGTAATGTCCTTCGGTCTATGCAATGCTCCAGCATACTTCATAGATCTGATGAATAGAGTCTTCCGAGATGTTCTAGATAAATTTGTGCTAGTGTTCATGGATGATATTCTCATCTTCTCTATGTCCACTGCTGAACACGAAAAACATCTGAAGGAAGTCTCGGAGATTTTGTGTAGAAATGTGCTGAAAGCCAAATTCTCCAAATGCATATTCTGGCAAGAAGAGGTGAAATTCCTCGGCCACGTTGTATCTAAGGAAGGCATCTCAGTAGATCCGGGAAAGATCTCGGCAATCAAAGATTGGAAGCAGCCTACTACCCCCACTGAAGTAAGAAGTTTCTTAGGCCTGGCTGGTTATTATCGGAAATTCGTTAAGGATTTCTCGAGAGTATCTTGTCCATTGACAAAACTGACTAAAAAGCTTTCCAAGTTCAAATGGACACCTGAATATGGGGCAGCTTTCCAAGAGCTGAAACAGAAATTGATCACTGCTCCTATCTTAACCATCATTGATGGCAATCAGGATTTGAAAGTCTGGACTGACGCTTCCAAAGAAGGTTATCCTTTTCATCTAAATAAACATGTTGGAAATGACATTTTCTAATGTCAAATCTTATTTTAACATGTTATTCTTTTTTCTATTTAAGGTATTGGTGCAGTGCTAATGCAAAGAGACAAAGTGGTCGCATATGCTAGCCGCCAATTAAAACCGCATGAGAAGAATTATGCCACGCATGATCTTGAGCTAATGGCCATAGTATTTGCTTAATAAATATGGAGGCACTATCTCTTGGGCGAGAAATTCGAGTTATATACAGATCACAAATCCTTG
This sequence comes from Allium sativum, assembly GCA_030737875.1. Taxonomy (NCBI): domain Eukaryota; kingdom Viridiplantae; phylum Streptophyta; class Magnoliopsida; order Asparagales; family Amaryllidaceae; genus Allium; species Allium sativum. The sequence continues at coordinate 301,981,540 of CM060921.1, forward strand.
AAGCATCTATTTACCCAAAGAGATTTGAACCTGAGGCAACAATGTTGGGTTGAATTCCTTGCACCCTATGACCTGGACATCTTATATACTCCAGGGAAAGCCAATGTTGTGGCAGATGCTCTCAGCAGGAAGAATACGTCCGACACCAAACTTATCCTTGGCAATCTAATTATTACCCCTACTTTGATCGATAAGATCTCCGCTCTCCAGAAAGGTGATAGATTTATTCAAATGATCAGTGAGAGAGTTCAAAAGGGTGAAGCGCCAAGCTTCCAAATAGACAGCAAAGGGACCCTCAGACTGCAAGGGCGGATATGCGTGCCAGATATTCCTGAGCTAAAAAAGGAAGTTATGGATGAATGTCACAAGTCTAAGCTCAGCATCAATCTTGGTGTAAGCAATATGTACCGCGATCTTAAACGTACTTTCTGGTGGAAGGCGATGAAGAGAGATATCTCCATCTATGTTTCTAGATGTCCCACCTGCCAGCAAGTTAAAAGCGATCAGCAAAAGCTAGCAGGTCTATTGCAACCGCTAAGGGTTCCAGGTTGGAAATGGGACGAAATTTCTATGGACTTCATTGATGGCTTATCTCAGACTAGGAAGGGCAATGACAACATATGGGTGATTGTAGATCGCCTCATAAAGACTGCCCATTTCATTCTTGTCAAATCAAATAGAACAACTCAGAGTTTGGCACAGCTTTATTTTAGAGAGATTGTCAGACTACATGGAGTTCCCAGCAGCATTGTTAGTGACCGCGATCCGATATTAGCTAGCAAGTTCTGGGAAGCTTTCCAAGAAGAGTTAGGGACTAAACTGAATATGAGCACTGCTTACCACCCTCAGACAGATGGCCAGACTGAGAGGGTGAACCGCATATTGGAAGACTTGTTGAGGGCTTGCATCTTAGATTTTGGTGGGTCATGGGAAGATCATTTGCACTTGGTCGAGTTCTCTTATAATAACAGCTACCTAGCTAGCCTGTAGATCTCGCCATTTGAAGCCTTATATGGCAGGCCATGCCGATCTCCCGCATGTTAGGTGAACCCGGTAATCGATTGGTCACTACACCAAAACAGGTGATTCCCAACGAGTATAAGTGTCACAAACAATTTCAGCAACGCTTATTATTGTTGCTATGGGGGCGTGGCACTTTATTTCCAACACATATAAGCGTTGGTATATTTTCTGTCCCAACGCTTATAAGCGTTGGTATATTTTTACTCCCAACGCTTATAAGCGTTGGTATATTTTTACTCCCAACGCTTATAAGCATTGGTAGATTTTTGTTTGCAACACTTATACATGTTGCAATATTTTTGTTTGCAACACTTATACATGTAGCAATATTTTTGTTTGGAACATGTTACAATGTTTTTATGTGCAACAAATATAAATGTTAATAATAACATAATTATATATTAGTAATTCCCATATTCTAACACTAACAGTCAATTAATAACAGACTGATTATAATATATACGATATTTAATATGAATCCAAAATAGATATTATTCTCAATTTAAAAAGTATAACTCAATGAATACCAATAGACAACATTTATAATCAAGTACGACATAAAATATCAGTTAACAACAAACAAGAACAATACATAATTAAGTTGCTAAATTCAATACACAAACAAAATTCTACAAATACCGAATACGAAACTCCGGCCATATAACGAAGCCCAAAGTTAGACCATACATGCCCAAGGTTAGAAATATATAATATACATCATCAAATGATAATTGATCAATCACAGATCCGTTGCTCTAGTCTCCACTTCCTTAGATTTCTCTTCCGCACGCTACGGCTAAATTATTAAAAATATCAAATATCCATAAGTTAGCAAAGAGATTTCAAAAAGACAAAACCACCATACCTTCTCAAGAATAGTCTCATTCTCTTCTTGCAGCATTTCCAGCTGCATGTTAAATCAAACAAAAGAACCATCATACAAAAGCAATATTATCTATCAATGTTAATTTAGCTTTTCAATCTACATGGAAGGCGTTGCATGAGTGAGAGGTTACCAAAAATTGGATATTCATCAAAGGTGGGAGTTTACCTCATCTATAAGTGCAGATGCCTCTCGATAATTGCCTGTGCCTCTTGAATTATGAAGTCCAATATCTGTAGCAACTATACAATACATGTTGGTAACTTGTGTACGAAAGAGAAAATAAACAATGTACCAGGTTAAAAAATGTATCCTAACAGAGTTGTGCAACTCAGTTTGGCAACTCAGTGCAAAACCGAGTTGCGAACCGAGTTGCGCAAACGCAGTTGCAAGAGTTTGAGCAAACTAAGTTGCGCAAACGCAGTTGCAAGAGTTTGAGCAAACTAAGTTGCAAGAGTTTGCGCTAAGTCAGTTTGCAAACTGAGTTGCTGCTGCACAAACTAAGTTGCAAACTGAGTTGCTGCTGTATAAACTCAGTTGCAAACTGAGGTGCTGCTGTGCAACTCAGTTTGCAAACTGGGTTTGCGCAACTCAGTTGCAAACTGAGCTCTGCAAACTCAGTTTTGCACTGAGTTGCGCAACTCTGTTGCAAACAGAGTTGCGCAAACTCAGTTTGTAAATCGAGTTGCACAAACATGATAATGGATTTCCCACTCTCCAAAAGAGGCAGTTGCTTAAGCTCTTTTTTTATTGATCAAGATAGTGGGTTTTCATTGCAAATAAGAGCACATACATTCATCATATAAATATCAAATAGCACAACATGAATTGCACCACTTACACTTATAATTCATGGCTCATCTCAATGCAATCAGTTCATTAGCTTTAGCCAAACAACCCACCAGATCCCAATTTATCACATAGCTGCAATTATTATCTTCGCCGTTCTTAGGATCTGGGCTCTTCATTATTCTTCGCAAATGCCTTTCTTGCACATGTTGGGTAGGAAAAGTTAGCATAAAAAATAAAAGTCTAGACTGTCAAACAGGAACAATAAAACCTGCGTTAATATTTATGAAAATAGTACGATGATTTTTGGACAGTTTCATATCTTATGAAATATAATACTAAACATCTGGATCACATTTTATGACGATGTTGTTCCTATATGCATAGCCATGCAACTTGCTTTCCTTCACTAATTAAAGATTGATTTTACTTCATATGGACAGTTTCTCATAGTTCAATTTTTAAATTATCGCCCATTATTACAGTGCTAATCATTAAGTTCCAAGCTTAATATCGGTTGAATGACCATCGCATTGATTAGTATTACTTTTACATTAAATTAACTTTTAAAATTTCTTGACTAACAAAGAGATTTCTGATGCAATAAATATTTGAAGCCAACATGAAATTTTTACTTGAGGAAACAGTTGAACAAAGAATGGTGACAGCAAAAAAAATGACTTTATGTTTAGCCTTTTCCTATTGTTAACAAATTTCCAACGTGTCGCCCAGCTCCTATTTTTTTGCATGCACCAAACCTCTACTGTACTCTAGTGACTCTTTTAGGCAATGATTGCCACTCCCCATTTTATTATATTTTGTTTACATAAGAGATGAAAATAACTGGTTTCTAATTTAATAACTAGAATGAGGCCAGGGCTTCACACACGGGAAGAGTTGGTACGCATGTTGGAGTGCATATGCATGTGTGGTATACATGTTAATATATTTAAACAAACAATAAAGTAAAAGAGAAAAATATTGGAGGCAGTTAGCAAAATCGGAAACAATAAACAATAACCATTTTTTGCAATAAATTATACTGGAATGCTAACAACTACAATGACTACTTGTTATTTAATCATTAATTAAAAATTTAATTAGCCTTGTCCGAACAGCTGGTGAGTACGAACAACAGTCGGTAGCAAGCCACTATATTATATGCTCAGATGCATATCGGTTTGCATCTTTTCTCCTTTTTCAAACTTAATACTTTATCAAACATAATGAAATTTGCATGACTATACCACATAAATGGTTCTCTTTTTATCCAAAATTTTGACATTGTTCATAGAATGCTTCTATAGCTTGACAGAAATTCTGCATAAACTTAACGAAAAAGAAAAGGAGAAAACTGACCTTCTTTAATTATCAAATAAACAAATCCCATTCATTCCAACATGACTCGTCAAACTGGGGAGGAATGAATGCAGCTTTAACATCTTTGCAAAATTTGTAAATCGTGATAATGCCTTAATCCACCTGCAAGAAGTACAAATGCCACTTACAATTTGCAAATAAACGAATAAATTCTAGCAAAAAGGTCAAAGCAAGATTAGAGTGTATAAATGTATGTAACCAAAGTTGTATTTATTTAGATAATGACGAATTTATCATTTCTGCATTAACTTGCACAACTTGATGTCTTGGATATTTTGTTGGCGAAGATTGTACATGGACTGTATGTTGTTATTCTATACAGTTGACCCTATTGTCTGATTCCAACTTACAGTATAATCAGTAGCAGAACTTTTCTAGTGAGCTTTCTGACATTACAAAATAAGGTATAGGACCTTTCTCTGTCTTCAATCGTCATGGAAGAAGTTATACCTTTTTATAATTGTACCTGCAGATGGAGCATCTTCATCAAGGATCATCTATTTTAGTTACTTTCTTGACCCCTACTCTACAATCACGCTTGAGAGATCCTCAAACTTGGAAAATTATGATTTCGTTGACCATTGACTCAACCTAGGCATTTTAGCTGTTAATCGAAGCCTACATACCGATTTCTTTAATAACAAAAAAATAATCTTTTGGCTGATATATTCTGATCCAAAAAAAAATGCTACAATGAAATCAAAATTCCCATATAGAATTATGTAGTTCTGTATTGTAGTTATTTAGCGTTGACAGTTACTTAAACTATCTAAGTCGTTTCACTGTTTAAAATTTAAATATTTGTAAGAGACTATAAATCGCAGACCTTTTTTATTTTTTAAGCATGCTTTCTGTGAAAGACAAATAAAATTCAGAAACTGCATAGTTTGGAATTAATTAAGGATTTTCAGCTGCTCTGTTGCAAGGGCTTCTACCATTCGTCTTCTCATAGGTCTCACTTCCAAACACAACATCAAATCCCATGTTTTGCTCGACCGCCTTATTATAACTTTATTCAATTCACATGGCCTTTGTTTCCTCGTCATATGGATTTCTGGTCATAATGTTTATCCAGTACTAATACTTGGAGCATCTCCATTATTAACATAAATAACATCTTATATTGATTCAAGCTACGCGCACTCCAATGATGCAAAAAAAAAAAACAATGGAGGAAAAGATGACCTCAAATGATATAGCAACCACAAAATAGTAAACAACTGCAGGTCCGCCTAATTTGCTCATGCTTAAAAGAAAACTTATAAAGATAACATCACATGACATTGAATAAACATGTAATATTTAATTTAGGGTAAACGATAAAAGGTTAAATTTGCATTTAAGTAGACAAATACTAAACTAATATTAATAGACAACAACATCAACAAAAAGTTCACTAATTACTGAAAATTGACAGCAAGTTACAATATATAGTTAGTAACATATATTTGTTTTGAAATTTTCCTGTACATTAAAGCCAGAGCCTGTTAATTATTAGATTGATTAACATAAAAGTAAACGATCAAAGGTAAGATGACAGACATATTATAAGTGATCATTCTGTCTACTGCTGATTTCGGCTGCAAATAGATATGAAATGCAATTCGATTACCTATATTAACTTGTGTGATAGGATAAAGAAAATGTGAGCTGTACCTAAATCTACAGTTATATGAATTGTAATAAAAGGTTATGACGATGGCGCGATGAAGCTCAGTGCGAATATCCAAGCGGCGATGAAATGGGAGCAAATCATAGGCAAGTAGAGTAAAAGGTTACGGTGGGATGGAATTCAAGAAATAGTATTGAAGAGTCAATGGTAAAAGAAAATGGAAAAGAAGGTAGTTGGGAAAGGGAAAATGGCGGTTAAGGAATATATTACATTATTAAATTAATTGTAGTAATTTGGATAATAACAAATAGAGAAAAACTATTAAACACACAGAGTAGGAAACATGAATTGGAGAGAAAAGAAACAGGACACGTAAGCAGAGATTAGTTTCATGTTTTCCTGTTTAAACAATATATAGATTGGTTTGTTGTCCTGATGCCATGCCTACAGTAATAATCCCTAAAAAATTATGTTTATCAATATGTGTGTGGTAGTACAGGTGAGCTAATAATAAATAAGAAATTTAATTCTGTGTTCATCTTTTCCCCACCACTATCATCACCGGTTAGCTATCAGTATTGTTATGTTATTTTGCAAAAAAATTCTTTGATTTCACACCTGTGGAAGAACAGAAAAAATATTATTTGTACCATAAAGCAGATGCCTGACTCCAAACATTAGATTACATTTTGTTATCACTATGAATGATTGCTTTTTGTAAAATAAAATTAATGGTACGACTGCTAGACATATTCCACAATGGTGAATTCTTTGTCGACAAAATTATCAACTGGATAAATCATTAGATTTAATTTCTGCCATCAAGTAACATTTTGGAACTTATATTCAATTTGTTTAAACAATGTTTGATCCAGTAAGTAGATTCACATGCTTGCATATTTTATGTTTACACAAGTTCCTATTGCATATATGATCGAATTAAACATTCGTTCTTACAACCAAATTTTATATGTAATGTGCTGTTTTTCTTAGTTTTTGACAGATCGGGTGGTACTTATTTTAAATGCATTCAGTTTGGCAAAGTAGTCAAATTCTTAAATATTCTTTGAGATTGAAAATTTTCAGTTCTTTCTTTCCATAACAAATTCCGTATATTTCATTTTACCATTCCTTATAAACCAGTACATAGTTACAGTTGTGAATATTTAGTATATCGGTATTTCCAAGCATTACGCATATTTAGTAACATATTTCTCTTTATTTTACACTTTTAGATTCAAAATTCAAATAAATGTCGGATAAAACATGTAATATTATCAGACTTAATTCCATTTGGCAAGAAAGTATATTTTAGCTGAATCTTATAACCATGACTGCTCCTCTACTCCATAACTTTGATAGTTTAAGTACAACAATAGGCTCAAAAACCATTGACCAATTAAAACCACTAATTCATATACTTGTTGCATTGTCCTTATCTAAGAAAAACAAATATGAACTGACAGGAGCAGCTCTTGCTGCAAGGTATTCAGGTTGTCTGCCAGAAATTTATACTACACTAAGCCGAGATGTGATTAAAAGATGGATTAAGGAGATTATAGCATTACAAGGTCAGTGACCCGATTGTAGAACATACTAAGATACTTTAAATTTCAAAAAAAAAATATGATACAAATGGGAAAAAGGTATAATTAATGAACAACAAGTTAAAAATAGTAGTTAAAGTAATAGGACATATAGAACGCACCTCATGTCAGGATCAGAATGCAGTATCTGAGCTGCGTTAAGCATTTGCTGTTCTCAAAGTAATGTAACCTAATAAATTTAGCCCCAAAAAAAACTAACATGATAATATTTATTAAAAAATTACAACAGAAAGATAAAATGAAAACAGTTGCAAATTACTAGAGTATGCATGACTAGATGTAGACGCACACTCATCATTATGCATGCATGATGAAGCAGTTCTTCTGCCCCCTACCTGCATAGAGGATAACATAATCCTAAATCATTTATATATTAAATGTGTTGGTCCTAAATATACAGGACTAGAACGCTACCTCTAGCACGGTTCTGAAAAATTTCGCCACAATGTTAATTTTTTTAATTATATTCTATGACATAATATGACTTCATAACTATATTAGTTATTTGGTAGCTCTTTTCTACAACATAAAATGATTTCTTTATCTTCTCCATTGTTACAAGCATTCATTTGGTTCCAACCTACAACTGACTATCGTCAAAGCCAAGAAAAAAAATCATACATCAGGGTTTCAGCTAACACTTAAAAGTAGTTACTAAAGTTCACTTTCTTGCAATGTAAAGATTTCCTTTGACCACTCAAATAAGTTTAAAGGGTACAAAATCATGACAGATAGAGGAATCATTGTAGTCCTAAGCATTCCATTTATGGGAGCATTACGCAAATAACAGTGAATTTAAGAAGGCAGAAATTTGTTACAATGATGCTCTGGTCACACACAGTGTTCGTATGAAATAGTTAAAAGTATTAATCGAACTAAATAACAAACCGAAACCAACAAAAACCTGATGAGAGCTGCTTAACGTTGTTGTACCATAAACAGAAGCATAGGGCCCACCGTACTGAGTCCCCTGCTCAAAGTGAGCGCTATATCCACTAAGATCGGTATCTTGAGAGGATGGTACCAATTGCTGTCATGATGCCATAGCACGTTGAGCGCCGCATCACCAGCCCCATGCTTAAATTTAAAATATGAGAGAGTAAAAAGACATTAACAGATTGGGCTTAAAACTATGATATAACAATTTCAGAAATATCAATTCAAAACATTTACTAAGAATAGAAAATTGTACAACCAGTGGAATTAAGACATATCTAAGTCAACAGATATGTCACTTATATGCACTGAAAAATTATCAGCCATACTCTCTGACTTTCATTTTACAACATAGATATATAGGGTTTTTTCCCTGTGAAGGCACCATGCAAGTGTTAAAAAAAAGTTCTGGGTGGAGCAAAATAACACTCCTTCCATTCATTTTCATCCGTAATAACAAATGTAAAGCCGACCAAATCTAGTAAATTAACAAAACTGGCAATGTTAGAATAACATATATGTGTTGTCTTTCTATCCAAACAATAACACCACCATAATCTAACTGCGACACTCCTGCTTCACCCAACCAAACAGCAAACCATTATCATCATTTGCTGAATTCAACTTCTACCCAACCTCACAATCACTCACTGTTACACCCTTCCATATACAATCCAAAATAAAATGAAATGTACAAAAATAACAGTTTAACATTAAATTACACTGATGAAATTAATTAACTCTAATCAAATTTCACAAAATTTCATTATAGATTAATCAAACATGAATAAAATTTCCCTACATCATACCTGAAGCCAAAATCGATTGACTCGAAATTGAGTATCCTTAAATCTAACATCGAAGTCTAACACTAAAATCAAACTTGAGTGAAGCCAGTACCGTCGAATCAAGCGTCGAAGTCGAGGACCGATTCATTGAAGTTGAACTTGAGCGCGATTCCCCCAGCGTCTGGAGTCGATTCGAAGAGGAGCCGATTCGTAGAGGAGCCAATTGATAATCTTTTTAAGAGAGGCCGAGATGAGTAAAAGCGTTGATAACGTAATAGAGAAGGGAAATATAGGGTTATTGGGGGATTGCAAGTGCTTGTTTATGCTTTTGCCCTTGTGAGCCGGACTTACCAACACAAATAAGCATTGGCAATAATAAAATTATAATTATGTATTTTTCGCAACACATTTTTAACATAGCAACACATATTATTGTCAGTAACCTGTGACACAAATAAGTGTTGGCAATTGAAAAAAATAAGGGTTACCAAATGGTCATTATGGTGTAGTGGGTATTGGGTCCCGACATGATTCGCGAAGCCTCGAAAAGAGTTGACTTTATTAAGAAGCGATTACTTGCCGCCCAAAGCGGATAGAAGAGCTATGCAAACACTCGAAGAAGGGATTTAGAATTCTCTGTCGGTGATCTTGTATACTTGAAGGTTTCCCCACTGAGAGGCATAGTCCGATTTGGGAAGACTGGGAAATTGACGCCGAGATTTATTGGTCCATTTCCTATTCTCGAAAGGATTGGAACTCTCGCCTATAGAATGCAGCTACCTGACTAGTTGCCAGGGGTCCACGATGTATTTCATGCATCCCAACTATGGAAGCATTTTCATGATCCAAATTTAGTTGTGAAGGAAGCAGCACAACGATATATGGAGATTTTTCCGGCTCTAGCAGTGAGAAGGGAGCCAGTGAAGATTGTGGGCAAAGAAACCCGAGTGCTGAGGAATAAGAGAATCCACCTAGTCAAAGTGTAGTGGAGCGGGGATCTTAGAGCCTGTACTTGGGAGACTGAGGACAACATCAAACAGACTTATCCCGAGTGCAGATGGGACATCTCCAAATAGCTTTTGTGTTGAGGTACATTTACAATACCTTGCATTTTCTGTTTTGTTTCCTACTTTATCATTATTTCCTTTTCGAGGACGAAAAGATTTTAAGTGGGGGAGATTGTAACAACCCGGAAAATTTGAATCAATTTAAAAATTTTATTTTGGCTATTTCAGTAAATTTTGAATAGTTATTTATTTTAAATAATAATGATTAAAAATTTATTTTAATCGAAATTAGAGCAAAAATATTCATTTTGATTTCTAAGGAAATTAGAAATAGTACGGTAGTTTGAAAAATCAAACCTGTACTTTGACCGAATGTACCGAATTCAAAAGTTAACGGATTTTAGTTAAACTAAAAATATCTAAATCTTTTTGGAATTATCTTTCCAACGAATTTGAAAAATCGAAATTTCATAGCGAAAATCAAAAGATATGGCCAATTGAATATATAGGATGGTCTCTATAGTATAATTTATAGCTCGTATAAAAGGCCATTTTTCGAATGACCTCCGTTTTCGATGAAACCACTTTTGTTGGATTCGGAATGTCAAATTACTGCTAAGTTTCAATTTTTATAATTTTTCGAATTAATATGTGAGCGTGGCAAACAATAATGTGTTTTGTCAATTTTAGTCAAATTTGATCGACCTAAAAATAGCCATTTTTCGACCAATCGCAGAATTCGACGAAATTAATTTTGTTAGAACTGTATCGTCAAAACAAAGTTAGTAATAATTTTTCTGAGTTCGTATGTGGCCCCGGTGGATTTAAACAGACGATCGAATTTATTATTTAAATGATTTAAATAATAAATTAAAGATTTCTGGTCACATACAACCGTTTGGGCTGACGAGACCTAGCCCATTGGATCTGGAACAGGGGCTATTAGCTAGGGTCACCTTTGGTTGGACTAAAATCGGAATAATTTAATAGGTATGGTTTTATTTGTAAAAATCACATTAAAATATTATAAATAATACAAAGAAACCCTAAAACACTATTCGTCCTTCTTCTAGCCGTCGCCTTCATACCAAATCGATGGCCACCAACCTCCTAAATTCATCCCTTAATATCCACCGATCCTCTCAGTAAAATTCCTCACTCTAGTTCAAGCTTTTGAAGAGATTTGCGTGCTCTTCAATCTCATACGGCTTGATCGATCTCTGGTGGCCTGAACTCCGAGGTCCAGACCCACAAACCCGCGCCTAAGTTCACCGCCGCCCTGCCCCTAGTCTCCAACGAGTTGCACGCGCGTGGGCCCCCTGGTGCGCCACTTGTGGCTCTTCGACGAGCCGCCTTCTGATCGTTCTTTAGTGTTGTAGATCGGAAGAAATAATCAACCCTAAGTTTGAACCCATTTCCGAAAACAACGGCCTTGTTCTGAGTAGTGGAAGAAGAAGGTTTAACCTTCTAATTATTTTACTAATTTATTTTTAAATTATAATCTATCTTGTTTTAATCATAAATAATTCATATGAACTTAAAATAACGCGATTTCGGAAGCGTTGCAGTCGTAGAGACAAGATCTACATTCCTAGACTGAAAAGAGACAATTTCGAGCTATTTGAATTTTTAGACAAATCTGCGACATGACTGTGAGATTTCTCTTTCTTTAATTTAATTTATTTATTTATTTTATTTGCTATGTAACTATTATATGTATAGGTCTTAGATCTGCTGTGATGTGATTGTAGATGATTTATTTGTTTGATTGGTGATGTTTAAACACAAATTTGGTTGTGTTTCAATAAAATAATCATTATTATTTATTTACTGATTTGGATTAGAATTTCCAAATCGATATATTAATCACTTTGTTACGTTGAATTGATTTGGATTAGAATTTCCAAATCGATAAGAATATTCACTTTGTTATGTTGAATTGATTCGGATTAGAATTTCCAAATCAATAAAAATAATCACTTTGTTGTTGAATTGATTTGGATTAAAATTTCCAAATCGATAAAATAATCACTTTGTTATGTTGGATTACACTGGATTAGAATTTCTAAATAGATAGAAATAATCACTTTGTTGTTGAATTGATTTGGATTAGAATTTCCAAATCGAGAAAAAAATAATAAAAAATCATTTTGTTATGTTAAATTGCGTTAGATTCCCAATTCAACATCAAAACATTATTTGAATTATTTTTGTTGAATTGAATTAAATTGTCAATTCAATATAAAATTATTATCTTAATCATATTAGTTGAATTGAATAGATTGTCAATGCAATATTTAAGATATCTTTTTAACATTTTTGAGCATTGAAAATAAAAAGTTCTTTTATTTGCATTCTTTTATGCAAATATATTTAGAAATATAAATTGTTCTTTTATTTGCATCCCTTGATGCAAATATGCATTGAAAATAAAAAAGGTTCTTTTATTTGCATTCTTTTGTGCAAATATATTTAGAGAAAATAAAATGTTCTTTTTTTTGCATTTTTTGAATGCAAATATACATAGGAATATAAAATGTTCTTTTATTTGCATCCTTTTATGCAAATATACTTTGAAGTATAAAATATTCTTTCATCTGCATTCTTTTATGAAAATATATTTAGAGAAAATAAAATTTTCTTTTATTTGCATTCTTTTATGCAAATATACATAGGAATATAAAATGTTCTTTTATTTGCATCCTTTTATGCAAATATACTTTGAAATATAAAATATTCTTTTATTTGCATTCTCTAACGTAAAAACATTAAAATAAAAAACATTAAAATAAAAAACATTAAAATAAAAATCATATTTTTGTTTGCAATTTTAGATGCAAACAAAACATTAAAATAAAAATCATATTTTTGTTTGCAATTTTAGATGCAAACAAAACATTAAAATAAAAAATCATATTTTTGTTTGCAATTTAAGATGCAAACAAAACATTAGAATAAAAATCTTATTTTTGTTTGCAATTTTAGATGCAAACAAAACATTAGAATAAATATCATATTTTTGTTTGCAATTTTAGATGCAAACAAAACATTAGAATAAAAATCATATTTTTGTTTGCAATTTTAGATGTAAACAAAACATTAAAATAAAAATCATATTTTTGTTTGCAATTTTAAATGCAAACAAAACATTAAAATAAAAACCATACTTTTGTTTGCAATTTTAGATGCAAACAAATCATTAGAATAAAAATCATACTTTTGTTTGAAATTTTAGATGCAAACAAATCATTAAAATAAAAATCATATTTCGTTGGCAATTTTAGATGCAAACAATCCAATAGAAGTATAATCACATTTTGTTTGCAATTTTAGATGCAAATAATCCAATAGAATTATAATCGCATTTTGTTTACAATTTTAGATGTAGACATAAACATTAGAATGAATACACATTTTTATTTTTGTGTATTGGATAGAAATATAAATGATTTAAAAGATTTCATTTTTATTTGCATATTTAGATGCAAATAAACATTTAGAAAAAAAGATTTCATTTTTATTTGCAGATTTAGATGCAAATAAACAAAGTAGAAAAGATTTCATTTTTTACCTACGTATTTGGATGCAAAATCAACACCGTAGGAGGAAGTTGCATTTTTGTTTACAAATTTGGTTGTAAACAAAACATGATAATAAAAGAATTGATTTAAATGTTGAAATGTTTATTGTCACTTTAATTACAATAGAAATAGAAAATTGCCAAATGATTTATATTTATATTTATATATAAATATAAATTTAACGAATCGCACACGGTAGTTCGCGTTTCGGTAATCGTAACTTTAAACGATTATACCGTAAGATCTAACCATCGGATTTTCCCAAAACTGGAACCGCTAGGACCGCTTTGGGAAGATATTTCTGATGATATAAACTTTATCAAAATCCAACGGTTAGATTTCAAGATAAGTGAAAATCAAATTTTGGAAAAAATAGCGCCAGGGCCGCCCATTGGCCCGAAGCGTCGTTTAATTATATTGAGCTATTTTTAAATAAATAAAAATAGCGGAAAATCATTATAAATTAAGATTAACGATATCAATTGGTTTAAATGATAATAATTCGAAAATTATTTGAAAAGACCGAGTTCAACTCATTTCAAATAATTTTAAGGCGATTTAAAATCGAAGATATCGAGAAGACCGGCGATCTTCACGTCGAAAAGATAACTACTGATGTCTGGCATTGACTAGCTACCAATAAAGGGTTAAAGCGGTAGTGGTCCGGACGCACTTGTTGATCATCCAGATACACGAGCACTTAGGTGACTCCGGTTTCGTTCAGACCCAGAACGGACTTGTAAATGGATGCATGTCCGACATTGAAATTCATGCCATGTAAATTAATTGATATCTATTAATATATTTCTGAGGTGATGGAGAATTTATCCTCTTTCTAAACACCCTTCTTTCAGACGTACGAGCTCGAAGGTTATATATTGGTAGTTATCGATCGTATAGCATGGACTGTCAATGTGGCATGCCAAGATACAATTGATCGGGGCTTTTGTTGAAAAGCAGAGCCCTGTGGATGATGATCAAAGCATAGCCTATTTAGGCATAACTTTGTGTATTTTGTTACCTCGCGAGCCTCACACCCCGATGGAGTCAAAAATGGGACAAGGGAACGCAGGGAGTGCACACGTTTCTTTCTAGCTAGAAGTGGTGTTGGGTTTTCACACGGCCCGACATTTTTACTTATGTGGTTGATGGAATGAGGCGCCTCAGATTTTTATTGGTCGCAATGGCCAATTTATAGGTCCAATATGACCGGGAAGCGTGTGTTTAGGCATAACTAATCCACTAAAGTATTTGTGGACTGGCCCTGCTGTATCCAAGGATTCGCCAGCGTCCGAATTCTGAGACATTGCTAGAGTGCTAGAATCGGTCAGGGGATCGTTCCTAGCCTTGACTCATGATGGAAACCAACCTCCAATACGACATTACGGTCTTGATTGTAAATCTATATATGGCGACATAGTAGGATAGGGTACTATGCCGTCTAGGATTAATACATTT
This sequence comes from Allium sativum, assembly GCA_030737875.1. Lineage (NCBI taxonomy): Eukaryota > Viridiplantae > Streptophyta > Magnoliopsida > Asparagales > Amaryllidaceae > Allium > Allium sativum. The sequence goes on from CM060921.1 coordinate 301,996,604, forward strand.
ACTTTGAAGTATTTTTGAATCATACTATACACTAATAATATTATTAAAAATATTATTTTCCACGTATCAAGCAATTTTTTATCATTATAAGGTAAAACTCTATCCTCCGTTTGCTTTGCATTGTGTGATGGGACTTGAGTCTTATAATGATTTCATTTTCTAAAAAAACATTGCGTTGTTTTGACTTAAAAATTTATAAAACTTATGCACTGGCAATCCAATGGAATTAAACCCGTTCTGCGATAGCGGCGTGGTCCAGTGATTAGCCATATTATTAGTTTAGTAAGATTTCTCATACCAATCCCATGACTGACTCGTAATTTGTTTCTCTTTGCAAACTCGGGTGCCCTCTTTCCACACGGGCAGCTAATTGACAAGTTTCAGGTAGGGATGTTTTCTGGACTCAAGCTTGCTGTTGAAGATGTTGGAAGATCTTTCTTTTTATCTTTTATTTTCTCCTTGAGATTTGAGACAGTATTGGATTTTGATGTATTTTGGGAGATTGAGACTTTATTTCTTTCCCTGTTTTGAGACATCTCTATTGCTAAGTGTATCTTGTACTGGGTACTCTGGTGTTCTGTGATGACATTTCATTTCCGCTGCAAATGATTTATATGTTCCGCTATGTAACTGTGATCTGTTATTGTTTTAAATTCTGTTATACTCCTGTGATTATTCTTACTTTTGTTCTACGGAAGTTTGGGTCATCATAATTACCCAACGGGTAGATCATCGTGGTGCTATAAGGCACGAGGGGAGCGCACATTCATCTGATTATTCTGTCGTCTCCGAAGGACTGGAAGGTGAAGCACGCGGCTTCCTAAGATATGTAAGGTGCTCCTAGTAGTCCACTGTGTGGTGGCAGATGTTTAGGTTGTGTTCGCAGAGGTTGGGTCTGCGCGTAAATACTAGGTGGGTGGGCTTTGACTGCAAAAGTAGCTATGCAGTCAGAATGCTATGACGCGGTGACACCAGGATGATTCGATAGTCGTCTCAACGAGGAGGCGAAGGCTCATGACCAACAAGGATAGTAGATCGTCGAATACCCGTCATCGGCAGCCAGTGGAATGCGAAAAGACTAGAGCTAAAACCAATAGACCATTCACCTTTCACTATCGGGGTACATTGGTTGAGGAAAGATGCCAAATGTATGTTTAGATTAATTTTTTAGGGGCAGTCGTTTAAATCTTGTAGCCTTTACTAGTTGAGGGAGGGGTCGAGGTGGGGCCATAGCCACCATGAAAAACAGACCCTAGGAATATTTGTATATAGAGGCTCTTAAAGACAGGCTTGTACAGATATGAAAAAGCTCCCGACCGAGTTCTTTATTTCTTGTATCGCCCTTCCTTGAAACTCGGTGCATATTAGAGGACTTGCGATTAAGGCATCGAAATACAATTGACGATACGTATGTGGGCCAGTCTAGATACATGCAGGTCGGCTCTGGGTGGTGTATCGTAGACTTGAGGGAAGTACTCCGATATGAAATCTGATTTGATCGACGGTGGCAGTCCGTATGCTTACGTAGCATAGTAATGATAGATATATATATGGAACGTAACATTGTTATGTTGAGATCCTTACGTTACTCCGGCATAGGATGAAGGATTGCGTTCATCTTTGTGGTATTATGGTAGAGACCGTGCGAGTGGGGTACGACGGGGTGTACCTTAATATTGGGGGTAACTACATATATACTGTATTAGGTTAAACCACCGGGAAGTAAATGGTAGGACGTGTGTGTAAGCTTTGAGTGCTGTTAACCCAAGTAACCTAATAAATAAGAAAATATGATTGAACGATATATGTAGGATTATCTAAAGTGCATAATTTAAATCTAGTCACCATGACTTGTGTTCTGACCCCCCTCATAACATACTCGCAAGTTAGATTTGTGGCAGAGACATGATAGCTTTGAATACTGATTAAATAGTATTATTAATATGGTAAGGCTATACTTTGAGTATATTATTTCTTATCCATTCCGCTATGGGATATTTTCTGAGCTCTGACATGTTTTATGTCTCTTTCTTTTCTGCAGGATACCAGAGCAAACCAATCCGAGTTTTGATAGATTGGAATTTTGAAAAAAATCCAGTCTGTCAGAATTCAGGTTGTTACACCGATCTTCACCAGCAAGTTCTAGGAAGCATTTCTATCGGTATTGGGTACAAAATTGAACCTTCGTACTGCCTGTCATCCCCAAACGGATGGACAGACCGAAAGAGTAAACTGAGTTTTGGAAGATTTGTTGCGAGCCTGTATCCTTGATTTCGGAGGATTATAGGAAGATCACTTGCATTTTATGAAGTTCTCTTATAACAATATCTTTCAAGCAATTCTTAAGTTGTCACCATTTGAAGTGTTATACGGCTCACCATGCAAATCTCCTGCATGTTGGATAGTGTGACACCCCACGTCCGTTAATGTCACTCACTAAGGGAATGCATTAAGTTTCGTGAAGCGTTATAGGTAAACAAAAACAGAATTATTACAAGACAGATAAAAAAGCAACAGCGGAATTTAAATTTTATTTCAAACATAAGTCATAACATCATGGTCCAAAAATACCATAAGTCTGAAAATACATAAAAGCCATTACAAAAATAAAATAAATTTTATCTTGTTCCATCAGAGTACATAATAAGCATAATTCCCCAAAAAAGAGACAAAGCCATATCAGAGATAAGAACTTGAGCAATACTTCAAGAGAAGCTCCTAGCTGGATAAATACAAAATCACGGTCAAGCCTGAGTGTTCCCACCCTGAGAACCTGATGGGGAAAACGGAAGAAAGAAGAGGTAACAAAAAGGGTCAGACATAAAGTCTGGCGAGTCCAGTTACTTTTAGTAAGTAAATAAATAAAAATAGCATGACAGGCATATAAAGTGGATAAGAAAGATGACATCACAAAAGCTAAGTATGACAAGGCAAACATGATAGAGTGTATACGCTTCCCTAATGATTACTCTGCACTATTACTAGTATAACCAGAATGAGATAATCCTTTTCACTATAAGGCGGTAGACTTAGGCATACGTCCAAATGTACCCTAACTACTTCCCTAATCGATCGGCTCCCTAATCCGTGTAGATACTCTTTACCGGCCCCGCTGTAGGTTGTATCATGTCCTAAAGTGGCAACCCTTCGCTGTTATGCATAGCCACATATCTACAGGTGTCAAGGACGCCTTATCCCCCTCTGCCCGGCCGATGCACGCACGTGACCCGGTCAGTTTTCGCCACCCATACAGTCCTCTACGTTTGAATCTCTTACAATCAGTTCAGTAAGCGTGCCCCTTCTCCGACCTAGTTCTGAGTACTTTGTTTGATACCTACTCCAGGTTACTGACTGAAATTGGTCCCATACAATATGATACAAGCTCTCCCTTTTGTCTTGTATTCCCCACTAGGTTTTACGCGGGTTATATTTACCCTAAAAGGTGTCTTTAATTATATAACCCCAATCTTTCTACCGGTTATGCTTACCTATAGGTGTCTTTAATACATAGCCCCCAATTGGTTAAGATTTGTAGGCCTATATTTGAATACTACCCACCTAACCCAGGTATACTTAACTTAACCCTCCCATTGTTCAACCAAGTTTACTTAACCCTTATTCATGTTCATGATCACACAATCCCTATGGATTCAACTAGGTTAAGTATTCCAATTCATTACCATGTCCATTTATGGTTATAATGGGCTAGACCTCCCATATTAGGCCTACAACTTGTGGATGCTGGATATGCCGGTCGGCCCCGGGCAGACTTCTTCCACAAGTTAGGCCTAACCTCATGTCTTAGTCCATCTCGTATTTGTGCACTTAGACCCCTCACATTAGATTCAACATTTGTGGTTGCTGGATATGATAGTCGGGTTCGGGGACTTCCACCACAAATGCAATCTAACCTCGTGTCGGAAGTGCAGTTATAGTTTTTAATTACTGTAATCCTAGGCATTTCATTATTATTCAATTTTTCACTTATGTCGTTATAGGTGTTCAGGCCCATTTACCCAATTATATTCATAGTGAATAATATGCCCAAATTCATATTCATTATTCAAGTTATGCCAATTCTAATGTTTTACCCCGTTCACTAACTAACGCATTCGCATATATTTGGCGGCATGCCTAGGCTAGAAAGTAGCCTAGCCATAAACAGTAAAAGGAAAAGATGATGGAAAGATGACAATAGTGATTATTCAAACATAACTGGCATATATATATATATATATATATATATATATATATATATATATATACACTGACATAGACATGTAATTGGCATAATAGTAAGGTGGACATAAAAAAGGTCTAGTGAACAGGTGATGATAAAACTAGATCTAACATAACAAGGATGTCCTAATAGGCATGAATAGATCTAAACAAGGATTCACATGTCCAATAAATGACAAATCTAAATTAACCACAGCATGATAGGCATAAGATGATCTAGCCAGAGAATTAGATCTAAACAAGGATTTAACTATCCAAATAATGACAGATCCAAATTAACCACAGACCTAGATAAAGGTCAAGATCCACAAATGTGACATGACAAATTAACCACAAGTGAATTTGGTCTATAAAGGTAGATCTAGCATGATAAAGTTTAAGATCCAAGAATATCATAGATTCACAATTTATAACAGATCCAAATCACAGTCATATCACGTTTTACTTTTAACCATTTAAATCTAAAAGTAACTAAACTCACAGTGTTTGGATTTTAGAAGATAGAAGAGAAATTGTTGGTGTTGAATCTCAGATCTATACTTGAATCTCTAACCGATTAGCTCTAGTTGATTGTTGTTGAAGAAAAGGATTCAGTTCAGGCATTAGCAGCATTTGGCTTCCATTGATTTTCAGTGAAGAAAACAAGAGAAATGGACCTTTATTTATAGTTGCCAGCCCCTCAAAAATAGATTGCCACCTCAGCCCTAAGGGGGTCGACCCCCCTTTATGGGGTCGACACCCCTACTATGGGGTCGACCCCCTACTATGTGGTCGACACCCCTGGGGCGGAACTTTTACCGTCTACATGATTTTTGAAATTTGAACTGAAATTTTGAATTCTTGGATAGGCTTGAACTGTAATATATATATATATATAATTATCTTACGCGTATACAAACTTCAAACCTTCATAACTTCCTCGTACGGTGTCCGTGGCGCAATCCAAATGTTTATCTTGACTATAATTTCGAGACGGACGCAATGGCACAGTCTGTTTCCCTTAATTCAGATTTGTAAATTAATTATTATTTAATTCATCCTCTTTAATGTTGCTAAAATTACGGGGTGTTACATTCCCCCCTACTTAAAGGATTTCGTCCCCAAAATCTCTAAGTTGAGAAGAATGCATATCCTACCATCCATCATCCATCTACTCATTCATCAATCATAAACATCCATTGTCCTTAAAGACTTCTAATGCTTTTATAAACATGCAAAGGTATGTGTATATGTCCCAATACTAATGTGAATATTAGGCGGTCTACTGATTCAGTTGACCTCCTCAATGCAATGTATGTTAGTGCCATGAATCCAACATGTATGCAAATAATCCTATTATAACATGTAAGTTCTATATGTGTGCACACTCATTAGTCCAAATGCAACATCCATATGCTAATACATCCATTTTCACCTACTAAAAGAAAAGAAAAATGTATATACATCCATATGCAGTCTGAGAGTGATTGAGCCGATCTAGTGCCTAATGTGTGTGTATATGCATCCCCATGCAACCATTAGAAAACACTTGCATCCATCAAACATAACATGTCTCAAACACATATTTACATCCATAGGATTCCTATCTAAAGGTTGAAAATACTATTGATAGGACATACTCAAATGATAGAAACAAGCATAGATACAAATTTGAAAAAAGGAGTTAAGGACATACCCTCGAAAAAGAAAGGGTACAAAGTACGAATCTTGTCTTCGGTCTCCCAAGATGCATCCTATGGGTTATCCTTCCATTGAACCTTTATCAGCTCGATCTATTTTTTGTGTAGCTTCTTAACTTTTGATCCAAGAATATAAGTAGGGACTCGTCTGACAGTCGCCACCCGCTCCACTTCTATTTCCTCTAGTATATTTGGTTCAACAACTTCCACGGTGTCATGCAAGCACTTCTGCAGATGGGAAACATGGAAAACATCATGAATGCTGGATATAATTTCTGGTAGCTTTACTTTATAGGCCATTTGGCCGATCCTTTTGGTCATGGGAAATGATCCCACAAATTTGGGTGCCAGCTTCCCTACAGATCCGAAGCGAACCACATACGTTAGAGGTGATACTTTAATAAAGACTAAGTTTCCCACTTCAAATTTGATGTCAGTCCTTCTCTTGTCTATAACACCCCACCTCCATTAAGGTCACTCGCAAAGGGAATGCTTTAACTTCAGTGGAGCGTTTTTGGTAAACAGACACAGAATATCACAAGACATATATAAAAATTTTGCAGTGGAAAATAAACAACTTTATTAAATCACCAAAATACTTTGTTACATAATACCATGAGTCATAAAACCATTAAAACACTTCTATCTTACATCATCAGAGTACATAGATATTTAAAAGGAAAACATCATTCCCCATATTAAAGAGCAAGCCATACAAGAGACAGAGACTCGAGCCATACTTCAGAAGTAGCTCCTAGAAGATGATATCCAAATCCTGACTAAACCTGGGTGTTTCCTCCCGGAGAACCTTGGGGGGGGGGGGAGAACAGAAGAAAAGAGGCGAAACAAACTAAGTCAGATATACGTCTGGTGAGTCCAATTACTTTTAGCCAGTAAATAAATAAAGGTAAACATGACAGGCATACAAAGTGCATAAGAGGATTCATGGTACAGATGACAGGTATGACAGGACAAATAAGGTAAGGTGTATGCATGCTTCACTACTAACTACTCTGCACTATTACTAGAAAATCAAGATGGGGTGATCCCTTCCGCTAATTATAACGATGGTGGTAGTTTCGTGCATTCCTAGCTGCTGTCATAGGTGCCGCCTGCTCCTATCTCAACTAGTCGTACCCATTACCCTCCTACTATAAATTGGTAGACTTAGGGCATACATCCGGGTATACCCTAACCACTACCCTAATCGATCGGCTCCCTATTCTGTAGATACCTTGTGCTGGTCCCACAACTAGGGGGTATCACTTCCCTAAAGTTGCAACCAAAGGTGTGCACAGTTATACCTACTGGTGTCCCGGTCGTCTTGTCCCCCTCTGCCTGGCCCATGCATGCACATGTCCCCGGTCGGTTTGCGCCGCCCAAATCATCTGTCTCGTTTTGGATCTCTTATAATTAATCATTAAGCGTGCCCCTTCCCCGCCTAGTACAGAGTTCTTTACTTTGATACCCCTCCGGGTTACTGACTGAAATGGGTCCCACACAACATGATACAAGTTCTCCCCTATGTCTTGTATCCCCACTTGGTTTTCCACTGACTATGTATACCCTAAGGTGTCTTTAATTACGTAGCCCTTAATCAGTTATGCGTACCTATAGGTGTCTTTAATACATAACCCCTATTCTACCTATCGGTTATGCCTACCTATAGGTGTCTTTAATACATAACTTTACTATTTTGCCCCGGTTATGTATACCATTAGATGTCTTTAATTACATAACCTTTTTTATCCGGTTATGTTTGTGGGCCTATATGTATTAATATTACCCACCTACCCATCAATTGTACTTAACCCACCCTCAATCCAATTCGTTTTACTTAACCCTAACTTATGTCTATCATCATACAATCCATATGTATTAAGTTAGGTTAAGTAGTCTTTAATCAGTATTAATTAATTATTGAGACACCTAATCGTATTTCACATGCCACCCAAGGCACCCACTTAATACCTCATGTCCCACTACATGTTTATCTGGTTAAGTGTTTCTTAATTCATTAGGACCGTAACCTTATAAAGACCTCCCACATTAGACTGGCATTTGTGGAAGCTGGATTTGCTGGGCGGGTCCGGGCAGTCTTACACCACAAAAGAGCCTAACCTCGTGTCTTAGACGATTAATTACACAAGATTAATTATTCCCCAATTTGAATTAATCTCCCTATTCAAATTATCAATCAATTCCAAATTTAACTATGGCCATAATTGACTCAATTATGTCCATCTATTTATGGTATGTAAAATCATACCAAATTTCATCACAAATTTATTTTATGTCATTTAAGGCATTTATGCCAATTCTCAATATTAAATCTTCAGACTTCAATTGCTTAAACATTCCTCTTTTGATTAATTAAGTTAATTAATTAATCCTTTCCTTTTTATAGGTGTCAATACCTATCTTATTAACAATTTGAATTTCCTATCCATAAATGGTCATATTCAAATTATACCATTTTTACCCAATTTTACCCATGTCATAATAGGTAATTATTTATATGTTTCCCTACTAGAATCATGTGTCCAATTTACATAATCACTATGCCCATTACAAATTCCCATTTTTCCCCGTTTCTTAACTAGCGTAACCGTTTGCGTTTTCGGTGTCATCGAGGCTACAAGGTAGCCTCGCCAAAACAATAAAATAAAGGGAATGACAAGATGATTGTTTTCAGTACAATTTTGGCATAGGCATGACAACTAGGGAAAATGACATGATAACTTTGCATATAATTATGATTCATTACATAATTAACAACTTGCATAGATTCATGATTTTGCAACATAACAACTTGCATAGGTTCATGAATTAACAACATAATTAACACTAACATAGGTTCAGGATTCACAACATAACAACTTGCATAGGTTCATGAATTAACAACATAATTAACAACTCACATAGATTCATGATTTACAACATGTTTAACAACTTGCATAACATAACAACCTGCATAGTTTCATGAATAATAACTTGCATAGTTTCATGAATAATAACTTGTATAGGTGACTTGCATGATCTCATAACAACTTGCATAGATTCATGATAACCACTTGCATAGATTCATGATAACGACTTGCATAGATTCATGATAACGACTTGCATAGATTCATGATAACGACTTGCATAGATTCATGATAACAACTTGCATAGATTCATGATAACGACTTGCATAGATTCATGAATTCATCACACAATAACTTACATAATTTCATGGTCAACAATAACAATAATCTTGCATAATTTCATGATTCACAACAACAATAAACTTGCATAATTTCATGATCCACAACAACAATAAACTTGCATAACTACAAACAACATATACCCAAATCATAGTCTACCACGATTCACTTTTATTTATTTAAACCTAAAAGTGACTAGAACTCACCGAAAAAGGGGACTTGAGTTCTGGGATCTGAATTCTGTAATTGATTAGCGTTCCCTTGTTGTAGACAATTTCGTTGTTGTAGTTTTAGGCTTGATTTGAATTAAATTGTTGTCTTCAATTTGCTTTCTTCCTCTCTAATTGGTGGCGGCTATTCTGAGTTCCTAGGTGACGACATGGAGGCCATGAATCTAATTTTATTTTGATTTTAGGGTTTGAATCTACATGTCTTTTTATAGAGTTTAGGATTAGTTTAGGCCGTCCGATCAACCTAGAATTAATCCCAGCCAAATCAGAGCAGATCAGAAACCCTAATGAGTCAGCATACAGTCATAAACAGGTCATCACTCAAATCTGTCCACGCGGGGGGGGGGGGGGGGGGGGAGAGGAGGTCGACCCTATGGTCGACCTGGTTAGGGTAGGTCGACCCCCTGGTTGACCTGGCCCTGGCGGGAAATTTCCCGCCTGACCCATTCTGACTCTGAAATTTGAATTTTTGAAATCTGTTTTAAATTTTCTGAAACTTCCGATGGCCATAACTTCTTCATACGAAGTCCAATTCACGCAAAATTGGACTCTATCTCAACCAGAATTCCGAGACGAACACAATGGCGCAACCCGTTTCCCTTAATTCTCACATTTACAATTAAGTATTCTTTAATTTGTTACCATTAATATTAAAATTACGAGATGTTACATTCTCCCCTCCTTAAAGGATTTCGTCCTCGAAATCTTCAAGTCAAGAAAAATGTGCATCCAACCATACAATCATCCATCTACTTAAACATCAAACACATGCATCCATTGTCCTTAAAAGATTTCTAATGCCGTATGAACATATGCAAAAAGTGTGTGCATATGTTCCTTATCTAATGCAAAATCAGGCGGTCTACTGATTCAGTTGACCTCCTTAATGCATACCATGATAGTGCCATGCGTCCATTATGTATGCGAAAGAATCCTATCGATACATATTATTTCTATATGTGTGCTCAACCATTCATCAAAATGCAGCATCCATATGATAACACAACCATTGTTCATCCATTAACCTAAATATGCACACACATTTATATGCAATATGAAAGTGATTTGAGCCGATCTAGTGCCTAATGTGTGTGTAAATGCATCCACGAGCAACCACTAGAAAACACTTGCATCCATTTGCAACCATCAAACATAACATGTCCCAAACACATGTTTAAATCCATGGATTTACTATTTAAAGGTCGAAGATCCGGTCGATGTGATATAAACAAATGATATAACTAAAACAAAAGCTCTGTTCCCATTTGACATCGGTTAAGAGAATAATTCCCTAAGTCTCAGCCCCGAAGACCGAAATCAACATCAAACTGACACCCAAAGAATTACCCCCATTAAACAATGTCAAAACTGGAGATCTACTTCATGCTTCGAGTAGGAACCCCTATCCCTCAGAAATATCCAGATACTTACAGACTACCGGTACAGATCAGATTACAGAATGATTCTCAGAAAGCTAAGCATAACAGACCCTTGTGGGTCACAAGAAATTTTGGGGGTCTTCCCATGACAAGTTAGAAACTTAACGACCCTCCTCTTAAAATCTTGAACGACCCTCTACTTAGGAAGCTGGTCCATTTAGGACCAACCCATAGCCCATAAACTTGAGCACACCAATATCACATTAAAATTTTTGACGCCTAACACAGATAATTTCAACCCCTTACAAATCACCAATAAATGAGCCGAACCACCAAAGGGGTTTGAAACAACTATGGGATCAAAAACAAGACTAGTATTAAAGTGCAGAGTCTCAATTACAAAGTCAAAATGCCAGAATCCAAAAGAGTCTTAACTTCATAAGGAAATTAAACCTTTTACATAAATTTTTCCCATCTCTATCCTATCCATCTTCCACGAGAGCATTCGCTTGCCCCCCCCCCCCAGAAGTCCCATGCAATCCCTGGGCATTCCTTGGAGAAGTGTCCGACCTCTCCGCACTTAAAGCAATTGAACTTCCTCCTTTTACATTCTTTGACTAGGTGACCTTCTTTCCCACAATAGTGGCATTTACTCTTATCCTTTCCCTTGTCTTTCTTCTCGCCTTTCTTCTGTTGTTGCTGTTGTTGTCCTTTCTTGGGTCCCGCCTTCTCATTTTTCAATGTCCCTTCAACTTTTTCCTCTTTCTTTGCTCCTCTGTCCTCTTCATGCATTAGGGCCATATCCACCAGCTTTTCAAAAGTGGCCCCCATGGGAACGTTGGTCATAGCCAATCCGTGTAGCGGCTCATTCAAGCCTTTAACAAATCTCAAAGCCTTCTTCTCTGGTGTGTTCACCAAGTCTAAGTCAAACCTCGCCAACTGATTGAACTTGTTGACGTACTCTTTTACTGATAGATCCCCCTGCTTCAATGCCAAGAAACTTTCCATGTATAGATTTTCTTCTGCTTGTGAGAGAAATTTCGCATCAAACCTACGCCTGAAATCCGACCATGTATCAACTGGACGCTCTCCATTAGTGACCTCCCACCAAAACGAGGCCTCATCCTTCATTAACCAGGAAGCTAACTAGACCTTTCTTCCATCTTCTACCTCAAAGATTCCAAACAACTCTTCCACCTCCTTTAGCCAATTTCGAGCTTCAACAAACGTCTCCGACCTGTGAAAAGGTTTCCCGCCCATTGCCCGAAAGTCCTTACATATCTTTGCAAAAGTATCAACACGAGGAGGGGGAGGAGGAGGAACGGGTGCAGCTGGGGGAGGAGGAACATTTGCTGGACCTGCGACGGTTGCCCTAGCTTCCAAATACCTCCTAAACCATCCTGGTATCGGTACATCCTCTGGAAGGTTAAGATCCTCATACATGCTAAGAAGAAAAAGGGAGAGATTTTAGAAAAAGGACCGAAAGATACTACATATGGCTTTTCGGGGAGTGTTTTTCAAAACAGGCTTTCCTTTTTTTTTGAAAATACTTTCTTTTAAAACCTTTTTGAAAAATATTTTCAAAACTTTTATCTAATCTGGTAACCTTCAACTCTGATACCAAGTGTAACACCCCACCTCCATTGAGGTCACTCGCAAAGGGAATGCCTTAACTTCAGTGGAGCATTTTTGGTAAACAGACACAAAATATCACAAGATAGATATAAAAAATTTGTAGCGGAAAATAAACAACTTTATTAAATCACCAAAATACTTTGTTACATAATACCATGAGTCATAAAACCATTAAAACACTTCTGTCTTACATCATCAGAGTACATAGATATTTAAAAGAAAAACATCATTCCCCATGTTAAAGAGCAAGCCATATAAGAGACAGAGACGCGACCCATACTTCAGAAGTAGCTCATAGAAGATGATGTCCAAATCCTAACTAAACCTGGGTGTTTCCTCCTAAGAACCTGGGGGGGGGGGGGAATGGAAGAAAAGAGGCGAAACAAACTAGTTCAGACATACATCTGGTGAGTCCAGTAACTTTTAGCCAGTAAATAAATAAAGGTAAACATGACATGCATACAAAGTGGATAAGAGGATTCACGGTATAGATGACAGGTGTGACAGGACAAATAAGGTAAGGTGTATGCATGCTTCACTACTAACTACTCTGCACTATTACTAGTAAAATCAAGAGGGGGTGATCCCTTCCGCTAATGATAACGATGGTGGTAGTTTCGTGTATTCCTAGCTGCTGTCATAGGTGCCTCCTGCTCCTATCTCAACTAGTCGGACCCATTACCCTCCTACTATAAATTGGTAGACTTAGGGCATACGTCCGGGTATACCCTAACCACTACCCTGATCGATCGGCTCCCTAGTCTATAGATACCCTGTGATGGTCCCACAACTAGGGGGTATCACTTCCCTAAAGTGGCAACCCAAGGTGTGCACAGTTATACCTACTGGTGTCACGGTCGTCTTGTCCCCCTCTGCCCGGCCCATGCACGCACATGTCCTCGGTCGGTTTGCGCCGCCCACACCATCCGTCTCATTTTGGATCTCTTACAATCAATCAGTAAGCGTGCCCCTTCCCCGCCTAGTACGGAGTTCTTTACTTTTATACCCCGCCGGGTTACTGACTGAAATGGGTCCCACATAACATGATACAAGTTCTCCCCTATGTCTTGTATCCCCACTAGTTTTCTACTGACTATGTATACCCTAAGGTGTCTTTAATTACATAGCCCTCAATCAGTTATGTGTACCTATAGGTGTCTTTAATACATAACCCCTATTCTACCTATCGGTTATGCGTATCTATAGGTGTCTTTAATACATAACTCTATCTATTCCCATTAATTATGCGTACCCCTAAGGGTGTCTTTAATACATAACTTTACTATTTTCCCCTAGTTATGTATACCATTAGGTGTCTTTAATTACATAACCCTTTTTGTCCGGTTAAGTTTGTGGGCTTATATGTATTAATATTACCTACCTACCCATCAGTTGTATTTAACCCACCCACAATCCAATTCGTTTTACTTAACCCTAATTTATGTCTATCATCATACAGTCCATATGTATTAAGTTAGGTTAAGTAGTCTTTAATCGGCATTAATTAATTATTGAGACACCTAATCGTATTTCACATGCCACCCAAGGCACCCACTTAACCCCTCATGTCCCACTACATGTTTATCTGGTTAAGTTTTTCTTAATTCATTAGGACCGTAACCTTATAAAGACCTCCCACATTAGACTGGCATTTGTGGCAGCAGGATTTGCCGGGTGGGTCCGAGCAGTCTTACACCACAAAAGAGATTAACCTCATGTCTTTACAACTGTCACGCATTTAATTTATGCCTAAGACCTCCCACATTAGACTGGCATTTGTGGCAGCTGGATTTGCCGAGCGGGTCCGGGCAGTCTTACACCACAAAAGAGCCTAACCTCGTGTCTTAGACGATTAATTACACAAGATTAATTATTCCCAATTTGAATTAATCTCCCTATTCAAATTATCAATCAATTCCAAATTTAACTATAGCCATAATTGACTCAATTATGTCCATCCATTTATGGTATGTAAAATCATACCAAATTTCATCACAAATTTATTTTATGTCATTTAAGGCATTCATGCCAATTCTCAATATTAAATCTTCAGACTTCAATTGCTTAAACATTCCTCTTTTGATTAATTAATTAATCCTTTCCTTTTCATAGGTGTCAATACCTATCTTATTAACAATTTGAATTTCCTATCCATACATGGTCATATTCAAATTATACCATTTTTACCCAATTTTACCCATGTCATAATAGGTAATTATTTATATGTTTCCCTACTAGAATCATGTGTCCAATTTACATAATCACTATGCCTATTACAAATTCCCCTTTTTCCCCGTTTCTTAACTAGCGTAACCATTTGCGTTTTTGGCATCATCGAGGCTACAAGGTAGTCTCGTCATAACAATAAAATAAAGGGAATGACAAGATGATTGTTTTCAGTACAATTTTGGCATAAGCATGACAACTAGGGAAAATGACATGATAACTTTGCATATAATTATGATTCATTACATAATTAACAACTTGCATAGATTCATGATTTTGCAACATAACAACTTGCATAGGTTCATGAATTAACAACATAATTAACACTAACATAGGTTCAGGATTCACAACATAACAACTTATATAGGTGACTTGCATAGGTTCATGAATTAACAACATAATTAACAACTCAAATAGATTCATGATTTACAACATGTTTAACAACTTGCATAACATAACAACTTTCATAGTTTCATGAATAATAACTTGCATAGGTTCATGAACAATAACTTGTATAGGTGACTTTCACGATCTCATAACAACTTGCATAGATTCATGATAACAACTTGCATAGATTCATGATAACAACTTGCATAGATTCATGATAATGACTTGCATTGATTCATGAATTCATCACACAATAACTTACATAATTTCATGGTCAACAATAACAATAAACTTGCATAATTTCATGATTCACTACAACAATAAACTTGCATAATTTCATGATCCACAACAACAATAAACTTGCATAACTACAAACAACATATACCCAAATCATAGTCTACCACGATTCACTTTTATTTATTTAAACCTAAAAGTGACTAGAACTCACCGAAAAAGGAGACTTGAGTTCGGGGATCTGAATTCTGTAATTGATTAGCGTTCCCTTGTTGTAGACAATTTGGTTGTTGTAGTTTTAGGCTTGATTTGAATTAAATTGTTGTCTTTAATTTTCTTTCTTCCTCTCTAATTGGTGGCGGCTATTCTGAGTTCCTAGGTGACGGCATGGAGGCCATGAATCTAATTTTATTTTGATTTTAGGGTTTGAATCTACATGTTTTTTATAGGGTTTAGGATTAGTTTAGGTCGTCCGATCAACCTAGAATTAATCCCAGCCAAATCAGAGCAGATCAGAAACCCTAATGAGTCAGCATACAGTCATAAACAGGTCATCACTCAAATCTACCCGGGAGGGGGGGGGGGGCAGATCGACCCCCAGGTCGATCCTATGGTCGACCTGGTTAGGGTAGGTCGACCCCCAGGTCGACCTGGCCCTGGCTGGAAATTTCCCGCCTGACCCATTCTGACTCTGAAATTTGAATTTTCAAAATCTGTTTTAAATTTTCTGAAACTTCTGATGGCCATAACTTCTTCATACGAAGTCCAATTCATGCAAACTCGGATTCTATCTCAACCAGAATTCCGAGACGAACACAATGGTGCAACCCTTTTCCCTTAATTCTCACATTTACAATTAAGTATTCTTTAATTCGTTACCATTAATACTAAAATTACGGGGTGTTACATTGTCTGCGTAAGATTTCTGCT
Organism: Allium sativum; assembly: GCA_030737875.1. Lineage (NCBI taxonomy): Eukaryota > Viridiplantae > Streptophyta > Magnoliopsida > Asparagales > Amaryllidaceae > Allium > Allium sativum. The sequence goes on from CM060921.1 coordinate 302,012,749, forward strand.
TATCTTGAGCCGTCTTCATTCGTTACTGAATAAGATCAATTTTCTTGGACGTTTCTCTAACCATATTAGGTCCAAGTAATAATCTTTTTGTAGATTCCCACCAACAAGTTGGTGATCTACAGGTTCGTCTGTACAATGCTTCAAGGGTGTCATGTCGATGCTAGCTTGATAACTGTTGTTGTAGGGAAACTCTACTAAATGAAGATGTTCTTACCAACTCCCTCTGAAGTCTAAGATACACAACCTTAAAAGATCCTCAAGAATTCTGTTCACCCTTTCCGTCTTCCCATCAGTTTGTGGGTGATAAGCAGTGCTCAAACACAACTATTTACCTAACGCTTCTTGTAAGCTTCTCCAAAATTCACTGGTGTAGATGGGATCACGATCGCTCATGATGCTGGAAGGTACTCCATGAAGACGGACTATCTCGCGAACATAAATTGCTGCCAACCATGATGTCATCCTCTTAATCTTAACTGGAATGAAATGAGTGCTCTTAGTGAGTCTGTCCACCACAACCTAGATCTATGAATTCCATGGAGACGCTCTCCCACTTCCACTGTGGAACCTCCAAAGGATGAAGTAAACTACTACGCTTCCTTTGCTCAACTTTGACTTGTTGACAAACTAAACATTGAGAAACAGACTCTGCCACATCTTTCTTCATCCTAGCCAAAAAGAAAACCCTTTTCATGACCCTGTACATCTTATCAACGTCTGGATGAATAGACATCTTATAATGGTCGACTTCTTCTAGGACTGCCTTTATCAAGCTTCCGGTTTGAGGAACACAAAATCTTCCATCTCATTGCAACCACCCTTTTTCATCTATGGAATATCTACTGAGGTGATAAGAAGTCTCCCCTTTTCTGAGCTTATTTACGATGTCTAAAATCTGTGGATCATTTCGCTGCGAAGCTCCTATCTGGTCCATAAGAGTAGGTCGTATCTCTAATGATGCAAACAAATCAGGAAAAATCTCGATGGAGGGTCTAATGTCAAAAGTTGACATGAACTCCAAGTTCTTTCTCTCCATAAACCAAGGACTTAAAGCCATCCTCTGCCTACTTAGTGCGTTGGCCACCACATTACCCTTACCAGGGGTATAAGCGATTTCAAAATCATAAGAAGCTAGGAATTCCATCCACCATTGTTGCCTTAAATTAAGATCCTTTTACGGGAACAGGTACTTGAGAGATTTATGATCGGTGTATAATTCAGACTTCTCTCCAAGTAAATAATAACGCCACTTCTAAAGCGCGAATACTATGGCAGCTAGCTCTAAATCAAGGGGGAGGATAGTTCTTCTCATGAACTCTCAACTATCTACCCCCCATAACATACTACCTTTCCTTCTTGCATCAGAACCACACCAAGCCCAATACCACATGCATCAGTGTAAACCATAAATACTTTGTTCCCATCATCTAAGATCAAGACTGGGGATGTTGTTAGAGCCCTCTTCAAATGTTGGAAAATAGCATCACAATCTATATCCCATGAAAATGCCAAGTTCTTCTTCGTCATCCTGGTGAGAGGGACTGATATCTTTGCGAAGTCCTTAATGAAGTTCCTATAATAGCCTGCCAATCCAAGAAAGCTTCTCACCTCTATTGCATTTTTCGGAATCTGCCAATCTTGCACTACAACCACCTTTGCAGGATCTACAGCTATTCCTTCTTTGGAGACCACATACCCTAAGAATCTCCCCTCTTTTATCCAAAAATGGCATTTGGAGAACTTTGCCTTAAGCTGATGCGCATGGAGAGTTTTCAAAACTTCTCCCAAATGTTGGGCATACTCTTCTTCGCTTTTGGAGAAGATCAAGATATTATCAACAAAGACTAAACAAATTTATATAGAAACTCCCGAAACACCCTACTCATCAGATCAACAAAATAAGCAGGTGCATTCGTCAACCCAAAAGGCATAACTAGCCATTCAAAGAAACCATTTGGAGTTCTAAAAGCAGTCTTGTCTATACTATCCTCAGCCACCCTCAATTGATGAAACCCCATGGCCAAGTCTAACTTAGAGAATACCGAGGTACCAACAAGCTGATCAAACAAGTCGTCTATCCTCGGAAGTGGGTGTCTATTCTTCTTTGTGAGTTTGTTCAATTCTCTATAGCCCACACACAAACGAAGCGAACAATCCGCCTTAGTTGTGAATACAACTAGAGTACCCCAATCCGATATGATTCGTCTGATAATCCTTTCTCAAGTAGCTCCCCAACTTGCTTACTCAGCTCCCCCTTTCCTTTGGAGCCATATGGCGCACTGGTAATGCAACTAGTTTTGCATTGTCCACCAGATATATATGGAAATCGATCTCGCGCCTCGGAGGTAAACCATGTACCTCATCAAAAATATCAGAATAATCTCGGACCACCTGAACAGATTGTAGATCATCGATAGATGCATCAAGAGACTCTAGAAAACTAAGCATAACTGACCCTTGCGGGTCAGAAGAAATCTAGAGGGTCCTCCCATAGCAATCAGAAATCTAACTACCCTCCTCTCACAATCTAGAATGGCACCATACGTGGTTAACCAATGCATCCCTAGAATCAAACCATAGCCTATAAAACCGAGCACATACGCGTTGCATTCAAACTCGACGTCTAACACAGATATTCTCAAATCTGGCAAATCATAGATAAATGAGCTGAACCACCAATGGGATTTGTGTAACGCCTCGCCTCTATACCCACTATCGTCCAGTTCATTTCAGAGAAATGTCATAGACCATAATGGAGAATGAGGTTTGTGAAGGGCGACCAATTATATGATTACTCCATGTAAGGAATGCACATCGAATTCTGATACCGATTAAAATTTCGACATGACCATTCGACACATAGGGCAACCACACAATGGCTATATGCAATCCGGAAAGTAGTATAAAATAGACAACAACGAAAATATAAATATGGTATATCTCAAAGCCAGACACAGAATAATCATATCACAAAGGCGGAATAGATATGAATAAACCAAGGATGTGTACAACACGATAGTGGTCAACAAAGATCCACTAATCCCAAACTGATAGATACATACACCAAGATCTAAATAAAAGAATGTGTGCACAACGATAGATAATTTCATAGGTACAAAAGTACATAAAAATGTGGAGGCAGAGTAGCAAGCTGAAAGCGGAGGATCAATCCTGCGATGAGTCCCAGAGGAGTACCTAAAATGACTCGGCCTGACTCAAGTATTATTTATAAGGAAATAAACAATAAACGGATCAGTCTAGCTATACTTACCAAATAAACTGAGATAATAAGAGATATAACACAGGGTGACATGATTCTAATAATAATATCTAATCATAAATAAATATGAAACATGGCATGTCAACACAATTAGGAAATGAAAACGGAATGTCAGCACACTAATATCTCTAAATAATCTCATGACAAGAAAAGAGCATATTATAATGAAAATTGACAAATAAATGTCAAACATAAATCAAATTGACGCGCATCGCGTAAAAGTAAACATAAATCAAATTGATGCACATCGCATCAAAGTAAACATAAATCCTTTATCAAATTGACGCGCATCGCATCAAAGTGATCAAGAATACAGAAAACATCATAAAGAGGCCCATCATATATAAGAAACGATCTCTAGGTAGCGAACACATGTTTTGAGCCGAAGCTCCGCTCGAAGCCGGGGCGTGACCCCGAATAAGGAAAACATAAATCATAAAAGGACTGCATCGATCCTGTGAGTATAAATTACACCGAGATAGTTAATATAAGAAAATAGCTAAAATGTCCCATAACCATTCGCTATTCCCGAATATTTACGAACCCGTTGTTGGTTAATTCTCAAAACATAAATCATAAAGGTTGGACCGAAGTCCCAAAAGTGAAATCCAAGAATCGTAAATCCCACTAGGGTGATCAAGGACCACAAAAATATAAATCATAAAAGGACCACATCGGTCCCGTGAGTATAAATTACACCAATATAGTTAATATAGGAAAATAGCCAAATGTCCCATAACCACTCGCTATTCTCAAATATTTACGAACCCGTTGTTGGTTCATACTCAAAACAGTGAAAATCACCACACATGTTCGAACGCGCGAGTCCAAGAACTATTCGCTGAAGTAAACATATAAGGGGTCATAGTCCTCAGTTTTACTAAGGTAAATAAACTAAATTTCTCGTCTGGTCAAAAGGATAAGGAATCGTATATAAATCAATAGAATCAGAACCAGGTTTAGAAAATGAATTTGTTTTAAAAGGATTTGAATTTAAAAGCTGATTAAATGTTGGTTCGATGCCCATTGACAATATAAAACCCAATTATTCATTGTGGTACAATTATTCATAAAAACTGTCACCGTAGCGAAGGGAACACAAAAATCACAAACCCACATTACAACAACGTACAGGAAATCAAAGGGATAACAGTTGTAATTTCGATCAACGAACGAAAAAAAATCCCAAACTAGCACCCGAAGATTTTAAACTATATCGGAATAGACTCGAAGGATATCGAGTCGATAATTCACTTTTTAGAGTCGTGAATCATACTAACAAGAGTATCGAATAATTTCGATATACAAAATAGAGCGCACGGCTTTATGACGATCTCCGGTGAATTCGAAGGCCATCGACATGCAAGGAAGAGCCAAGGAGGATTCCAAAAACCAACGTGATCGTGCGCGGAGGCGCACAACCGAAATTGGGTCGGACCTGGGCAAAATAGCCCAGGTTCTGTGTGACCGGTCGACCGGTCAAACAGGGCAATTGAGACGACCCGATTTCCCGTTCTCACGGAAACAAGGTTATCTTTTGGAATATAACACAGAAACAAATAATAGCAGAACAGAATTAAATAAATACACCAGAATGAACAACAAAATATACTGGATAAAAGTAATCATCAGAGTTACACAGTATACAGGATCTTACTTAGTACAAATACAGTTCAGCTATACATAAATGTCTACAGCGGAAATAAACAAAATATGTACAATAGGAGCTGAACAGCATAAAAGGAAATAAATGATAGAATCCATCTTCAGCTCCAGCTATCCAGAAAGAACCAGCTAAACCTGAATACAAGGCTGCCCGTGTGGAAAAAGGGGCACCCGAGTTTGAGAGTGAAACAAACTACGAGTCAGTCATGGGACTGGTATGAGAAATCCACTCAATACATATATAATTGGCTAATCACAGGACCACGCCACTTTCGTGGAACGGGTTTACTCCATTGGATTGCCAGTGCTCTAAAACAAATCTTTCTTTTAAACATCGCTATGCTTTTTATAAAAATGAAGCCGTTATAAGACTCAGTTCCCATCACACAATGCAACGCAAACCGGAGGATAGAGTTTTTACCTTATAACGGCCAAAATATGCTTGATACGAATAAAACAAAGGCATTTGATATTATTGCTAGTGTTTATATGTTTCGAAAACAATTTCAAATCATAACTATCAATCATAGACGACATGAGCGTCCCATGCCACTATGTCGCCAAATATCTATACAATCGAAACCGCATCGTCACGTATTTGGAAATTGGATTTCCGTCATGAACCAAGGCAAAAGATAGTCCTTACCGAATTCGAGACAATCTAGCCCATGTCTCAGGCAAGTACTCAGTCAAGCCTTTGGAGCGACAGGGCCGGTCCACCGATGTGGATTAAAATGCCTGAACAATACGTTTCCCCGCCCTTTGGGGCGTAAACGAGCCAACGAATGACTCCATCGGACCCGGATCGTCCGATCAAACCGAGGCGCCTCGCAACAGCAACAACCACATAGGTGAAAAGTATATAAATGTCAGGGCTGGTAGGTCACTGACACCACCCTAGCTAGAAGGAAACGCATGCCCTCCCTGAGGTCCTTCCTCCCGTTTCTGGTTCATACCGGGGTGTGAGGCTCGCGAATTTACGTTATACACAAAGCTACGCCACACAGGCGGTGCTTTGATCATCACCACAAGACTTTGCTTTTCAACAGAAGCCCTGATCACTGCATCTTAGCATGCCACACAGGCAATTCACACCGTGCAACTGATGGCTATCAATCACACAGAACAAATTCCCATGTCGGACACACAGTCCATTTACAAGTCCGTTCTGGGTCTGAACGAAACCGGAGGCACTAAATACCTCGCAAACCCTTCGATCAACACGTACGTCTGGACGATCACCACTCATTATCCATATTTCGGGATGCCTCCCAATCAGGACCTCGGTTACCATCCAAACGAGGTGAAGATCTCCGGTCTTCGACCACCGTCTTCATCTTCGACTTTCAATCGTCGATCAATTATTTGAAATGAGAATTAACTCGGCTTTTTCAAATAATTCACGTATATTTAGAATTTCAAATCAATTTATTTCAATGGTTAAATTATTCGACAACACAAATTTCGTTCTTTAATGTAATTTTCACACCAAACACATTCAACCATCAAAAGCCACATAAATCAAGCAAATTCAGTTTATTTCCATTCCATATCGCTTACGATATTTTATAACTATTTATCGCTATTTTTATTTATTTTAAAATAGCCATTTTATTCAAAACGACGCTTCGGGCCATCAGGCGGCCGTGGCGCTGTTTTTCTTCAGATTTGATTTACACATATCTGAAAATCTAACCGTTGGATCTTCACAAAATTTACATCATTAGAAAGGTCTTTTCAAAACGAATCCAACGGTTCCAGTGTCGGGAAAATCCGACGGTCGGATCTCCCGGTACAATCGTTTGAAGTTTCGATTTCAAAATACGAACTGCAGCGTCGTTATTCGATTAAATATATAATTATATTTATATATATATAAATATAATCGCTTCTGGCGCTGTTTTTCTTCAGATTTGAATTAAACATTCCAGACAATCCAACCGTTGGATTTTTACAAGGTTGGTGCCGTTGGAAAGATTATTCCAAGGCGAACCCGACGGTTGAGGTTTCGGGAAAATCCGATGGTCGGATTTCCCGCACTAGTCGTTTGAAATCACGGTTTCAAAATACGAACTGCACGGCTTCGTTTCGTTTTAATTTTATTTATATTTATATATTTATATAAATATAGTTCATTCAACAATTTCAATATCGTTTTCACTTCAAATATTTTTCTAACACCTTAAATTTTGGAAAAATTTCGCCATAACCTCCCCTGCACCGGGAGCATCGGGAAATCGCAAATAGCGTTCCCGGTCCTTCTAATCTCAAAAAGAAAAAGAAGAAGCCAAGCGGCTAGCCAACAGGCTCAAAATCATCACCCAAACAAATCAGTAAATGTGTACCTATTTGTCGGGCACAAAATTTTATTCCTCTTCTCTAGCCCCTTTGCTATAACCTGTTCAATGAATATTGCATGTACATATATATACAGTTCTTATCATTTATTAATTTCTATTCGACTTCATATTTGATTTCTATTTGGTTTAAAAACTCCATTCATTCTAATGTTACATAAATAGGTGCAAATCATTTCATTAGCTAATTAATGAATATTTCAACTCATATATGTTTATTTTGAACAAGCAGCTATTTTTAACACTTCACATTTCAACGATTTATGCATACAATAAAAATGTGACTTTTATTGTAAAACAATCCATTTCAAAACACTATTTTTCTATATAGTTCATATAGGTGACAAAATAGGATTTTTTATCATAAAACAATTTCTTTTTAAAACGAGATTATTTTACACAGTTCATATAGTCGATAAAAGGCGATTTTTATTATCAAACAATTTATTTCAAAATATGAATACCATTCAACACATGAATTTCTAAACAACGAATGAATATCAATTCAACACATGAATGTTTTCTATAGTTTCTATATATAGATAAAAATGTGATTTTTGTTATCGAACAATTTATTTCAAAATATGAATACCATTCAACACATGAATTTCTAAACAACGAATGAATATCAATTCAACACATGAATGTTTTCTATAGTTTCTATATATAGATAAAAATGTGATTTTTGTTATCGAACAATTTATTTCAAAATATGAATACCATTCAACACATGAATTTCTAAACAACGAATGAATATCAATTCAACACATGAATGTTTTCTATAGTTTCTATATATAGATAAAAATGTGATTTTTGTTATCGAACAATTTATTTCAAAATATGAATACCATTCAACACATGAATTTCTAAACAACGAATGAATATCAATTCAACACATGAATGTTTTCTATAGTTTCTGTATATAGATAAAAATGTGATTTTTGTTATCGAACAATTTATTTCAAAATATGAATACCATTCAACACATGAATTTCTAAACAACGAATGAATATCAATTCAACACATGAATGTTTTCTATAGTTTCTATATATAGATAAAAATGTGATTTTTGTTATCGAACAATTTATTTCAAAATATGAATACCATTCAACACATGAATTTCTAAACAACGAATGAATATCAATTCAACACATGAATGTTTTCTATACAATGAATAAATATAGTTTAAGCATATGAAAATAATTCAAACACACAAATATTATTCAAAATTTCGGCAGCATAACGGCAGGGTAGTTACACCGGGACCGTCCCTAGTACGGCTCCTCGCTCTACCTTAAAACCTCGCGGTTTTTGACAATGGGGATCATGCATCTAGTTCGCACGCAGGCGGCATGTATATATTTATTTCATTTCCACAAACTAATCCTAAGTGGTTTCAACCAAATATTTCACAACCACAAACGGGTATTTTTCAACCTCAAACAACCAATATCAATCACAAACAATCCCAAACAACCATTCGTTATCAACCAATTTTCACAACCACTTCAATCAATAAATATCGTCCATGGTTTGTGGACGAGGGGCGTATATATATATATATATATATTTATTTATATATAGCAATTCACTTTCATTTTCAACACATATATAATTTTTAAATCAGAAATCTCACCAATAGCTATCCAGTACCACGACTCTTCCTTTATAGAAATCCTCGCCTTTTGTCGCTTTCGCCCGTATTCTCTACATATGTAAAAATCGAATTTTTACTATGCTATTCAATATATAAAAATCTAATTTCTACTTCGACTTTCGATATATAAAAATATGATTTTTCTTTCGACTTTCGATATATAAAAATATGATTTTTACTTTCGACTTTCGATATATAAAAATATGATTTTTACTTTCGACTTTCGATATATAAAAATATGATTTTTACTTTCGACTTTCGATATATAAAAATATGATTTTTACTTTCGACTTTCAATATATAAAAATATGATTTTTCTTTCGACTTTCGATATATAAAAATATGATTTTTACTTTTTAAAGTTCAAATCCTTTTTCGAAAAATCAGTTTTAACCTTTCTTTAAAAACAGTTTTACTCTTCTAAAAAAAACAGTTTTACTCTTTTTATAAAATCAGTTTTTCTCTTTTTATAAAATCAGTTTTGAAATCATAAAAAAAATAGTTTTGAATTCTTAAAAAAAACAGTTTGAAATCATAATAAAAAAACAGTCTTTAAACCTAATTTAAAACACAGTTTTTAAATTATTAAAATAAAATAACAAAATACTTACTGAGGAGGGGGGGTTTCACCGATCGTCGGAGGTGGGGCACTGGATCTCGGTGGTGGTGGCGAGGCTTCAGGGGGAGGCTGCTCTAGGGTTTCGAACGGAGGAGCGGGGGTTGGAGACGTCGTCGGCAGCTTCGAGGTGGGTGGATGCTCCGCGAGGGGGAGGGCTGGATCGACGCGCGGTGGGGGTTCTGACCGACTTTGATGGCGGCGGCTGCTGCTGCTTTCTTCTTTCCTTTTTTTTTTGTTTTTGTTTTTGTGTTTTCGATTTTATGAAATCGGGGGGGGGGGGGGGGGCAGAAAGAAAGTAAAGAGAGGGAAATATTATTTTATATATTTTTTTTTAAATTAATTGCATAAAGTTGACTTTTACCCACGACCTCGAAACGAGGCCCACCGCCTGTCGTCCATAGCGTTTAACCCCCATTCCGAACACAATGGGATATGTATCGCAAGCTGATTTGATCGTTACAATCAGTTTCCTTTTGAATTTTCATTTAAATCATTATATTGAATTTTAAACGCACATTTCAAATTACCGGGGTCACATACTAACTAGAAAAATTCCAGAAAAGTATTTTCTAGCTTCGTATTGACGATACGGTCCTAACAAAACTAGTTTCATCGAATTCTGAGACCGTTTGAAAAATGGCCAATTTCCAGTCGATTAAAATCAACGAAAACTGGTCAAACGCGTTTTCTTTTGCCACGCTCACATATTGAATCGAAAAATTATGAAATTTGAAACCTAGCAATAACCTGACACTGCGGATCTAACAAAAGTGGTTTCGTCGAAATCCGATGTCATTTGCAAAATGTCCATTTTTAAGGGCCTGAATTCCATAGCGACTATTCAGAATTTTCAACTGGACATATCTTTTGATTCCCGCTACCAAATTTCGATTGGTCGGATTCGTTAGAAAGATATTACCAATTAGATTCCATTATTTTTGGTTTCACTAAAATCCGGATTGTTTTGCACCCGGTATATTCAATTGAAGTTTGAAATCGAATTATCGAACTACCGCACTATTTTAAATTCTATATATAATTATAATTAATTATATTCGTTTTCAAATGTCGATTCAAACTCAGTTTTCATCGCCATTATTTAAAATATTTATTTTAAATATTTAAAATCCATTATTTTAGCCAATTTAAAAATTTTAAATTGGTTCAGATTTTCTGGGTCGTTACAATCTCCCCCACTTATAACTTTTCGTCCCCGAAAAGGAACAAAGTCGAAAGTGGTTTGATAAATCTACAATCCCACAATACAACAACCAATTTGCTTCTAATATTCAGAGTATAGAATAAACAATGCACATCCATGGGAAGAAAATAGCAACAGAATAGAGAATTAAATGGTAATGCAAAGTAGGGTAAATGTACCTTGCACCAGAGTCAATCAGAGATATCTACTCGGCATCTAGGATAAGCTTTCTGAATGCTCTCCTCAGTTTCCCAAGTACAATCTCGCGGATCTCCACTCCATTGCACTTTGACTAAGTGAACCTTCTTGTTTCTCAGCTCTTTGGTTTCTTTGCCGATGATCTTCAGCGGCTCACGCCTCACAGCTAATTCTGGAGTAATTTCAATGTCCTGTTGAGCTGCTTCTTCCACGATCAAGTCTGGATCATGAACGTGCTTTCGAAGTTGAGATATATGAAATACATCATGAACTCCAGGCAACCAGTCAGGCAGTTTGACCCTGTAAGCGAGAGTTCCAATCCTTTCCAGAATAGGAAACAGACCAATGAATTTGGGTGCCAACTTTCCAGTTTTACCGAACCTGATAACTCCTCTCATCGGCGATACTTTCAAATATACATAGTCGCCAACTTTAAAGGATATATCTCTTCTTCTTCTATCGGCATAGCTCTTTTGTCGGCTTTGAGCGGCGAGTAATCGCTTCTTAATAAAATCGACTTTGTCGGCAGCTTCTCGGATCATATCAGGACCCAACACAAGTCTATTTCCTGGCTCGACCCAACAAGCAGGAGATCGGCACGGTCTACCATACAATGCTTCGAATGGCGACATTGTCAGACTCGCCTGGTAGCTGTTGTTATAAGAGAATTCAGCCAAATGCAGATGGTCTTCCCATGATCCACCGAAATCTAGAATACAAGCCCGCAATAGATCTTCTAAAATGCGATTCACCCTCTCAGTCTGACCGTCTGTCTGAGGATGATAAGCGGTGCTCATGTTTAACTTCGTTCCCAGTTCGACTTGAAATGCCTCCCAGAATTTACTAGTGAATATTGTATCTCTATCACTTACTATACTGAGCGGCACTCCATGTAGTCTAACTATTTCCCTGAAGTATATCTGCGCCAGACTCTGGGCAGTTCTGTTTGATCTGACAGGTATAAAATGGGCGGTCTTCGTGAAACGATCTACGATCACCCAAATACTGTCATTTCCTTTTCTGGTTCTGGGCAAACCATCAATGAAATCCATAGAAATATGCTCCCACTTCCAACCAGGAACTTCCAGTGGTTGTAATAATCCAGCCAATTTCTGTTGGTCACTTTTGACTAGCTGGCAAGTAGGGCATCTACTCACATATATCGAGATGTCTCTTTTTAACGACTTCCACCAGAATGTGCGTTTGATATCGTTATACATTTTATTCACACCCGGATGGATACTGAGCTTAGATTTGTGACATTCATTAAGCACCTCTCTTCTTAATTCAGGAATATCTGGAACGCAAATCCGCCCTTCTAACCTCAGAATCCCTTCGCTGTCTAACTGGAAATCCGAAGCATTGCCTTCACGAATTCGCCGACTTATTCCTTTGATAAATTGGTCATCTTCTTGGAGAGCCGATATCTTATCAATCAACGAAGTCGCAATGATGAAACTGGCGATCATTTCATTCTTCCGACTCAGCGCATCGGCCACGACATTGGCTTTCCCTGGAGTATATATAATTTCAAATTCATATGCTGCAAGAAACTCCAGCCAACGCTGCTGCCTCAAATTTAAGTCCTTCTGAGTAAACAGATACTTTAACGACTGGTGATCTGTAAACAGTTCAAATCTCTCGCCCAGAAGATAGTGTCTCCAGATTTTCAGAGAGAATATGATAGCCAATAACTCAAGATCATGAGTTACATAGTTTTTCTCGTGCGGCTTCAGTTGACGGCTAGCATAAGCAATCACTTGGCCTCTTTGCATTAACACTGCCCCAAGGCCTTCTCTAGAAGCATCAGTCCAGACTTTTAGATCTTGGTTGCCATCGATGATGGTTAACACTGGGGCTGTGGTTAATCTCAACTTTAGCTCTTCAAAAGCCTCCTCACTCTCTTGAGTCCATTTGAACTTAGAATGTTTCTTTGTAAGCTTTGTTAAGTGACCAGATATCTTCGAAAAGTCTTTAACGAACTTCCGATAATAGCTAGCCAATCCGAGAAAACTGCGGACTTCAGTGGGGGTACTGGGCTGTTTCCAATTCTGAATAGCTGTGATTTTACTTGGATCCACAGCGATTCCTTCTTTCGATACAACATGGCCTAGAAATTTCACTTCATCTTGCCAGAATATACATTTGGAAAACTTGGCTTTTAATACATTCCGTCTGAGAATTTCTAACACTTGTTCCAAATGTTTTTCATGCTCGGCCTTTGATTTAGAGAAGATTAGATTATCATCAATAAAAACCAGAACAAATTTATTCAATACTCCCCTAAATACTCGGTTCATTAGATCGACGAAGTAAGCTGGAGCGTTACATAAGCCGAACGGCATTACTAACCACTCGTAGAATAAGTCGGGGCCTCTGAACGCTGTCATTGGAACACACTCTTCAGCAATTCGAAGTTGATGGAAACCTGTAGCTAGGTCCATTCGTGAGAATACTTGTGCTCCATTTAATCGATCTAACAAATCATCGATCCGCGGCAATGGATATTTGTTCTTTATTGTCTGTTTGTTCAAATCACGATAATCCACACATAGACGTAGAGTACCATCAGATTTTGGGACAAATACCACGGCTGCACCCCAATCAGAGAAACTAGGCCTGATCAGACCTTTCCATACTAGCTGTCGTGTTTGATTGTCTAATTCCTCCTTCTCTTTCAAGGACATTCTTCGAATAGCGTGAACTACCGGCCTTGCATTGGGAATCAAAGCAATCTTGAAATCTATTTCTCTCTGCGGAGGTAAGCGAACAACTTCTTCGAACACATCCGCATAGTTTTTAACGACAGGAATGTCTTTGATGAGGTCAGGAATATTCTCTGCGACCTCAGGGATATTTTCTATTTGAGCTGGAGAAACATCGAGAGCTGACCAAAAATCTTTTCTATTTGAAGTCGGGCCTTCACATGGTATGGTTATATAATTCCGCGATTGGGCCTTTGCTTTAACCACTCTCTCGGCGCATTTAACTTCAGCTTCATATCTAGTTAACCAATCCAACCCCAGAATGAGATCGAATTCATTAAAATTCATGATGATAGAGATAATAGGGAATTTATAGCAAGAAAAAGAGACAGGTACTGCACAGATCCAACTGAGATTGACGGAACCCCCAACTGGATTTTGGACAGTCATGGGCTCTTTGAGCTTTTTCAAATTCAAATCCAACTTCTTGACTGCACTCTTTGCGATAAAGCTTCGTGACGCGCCTGTGTCAAACAGTACTTTAACTGGGATGTTTTTGACATTAAGCGTGCCTTCTAAAACATCAGATCTTTCCTGAACAGACGAGGATGCAGGTACTTCTACCACTTCATTTACTTGTACTGCCTCAGATTTCTTTGAGAGTTGACACTCCCGTGCAATATGACCTGATTGACTACACTTATGGCATTTCCTTTCGCCATGTGTGTTCTTTTGCCTCTTCGTAGGTTTGGATCCGCTTTTTCCTTTCTTCTTTAAGGATCTGCAATTTCCTTGCATATGCCCTTGCTTATGGCAGTTGTTGCATATGGCGGTCGTTACCGGTTGTTTTCCTGATCTGGCCCTTTTCTGATTGGTTCTAGGCTCCTTACTGACCTCAGACATCATACTGGCTTCAGGAATATCAGTTTCCGAATCTTCTTTGTCACTACAACAAACTTCTTCTTCGTCGCGCAACATTCCTTTCTTATGAAGATCTTCATATTGATAAGCCATATAAATCATTTCTGAAAAAGGAAGCTTCACATGCCCCAATACTTTATTCCGGTATTTCCTTTGAAGCCCATGAATAAATCTCATATTTTTCCTCTTCGGATTTTGAATTAGATGGGGAGCAAAGTGAGCAAGTTCATTGAATTTCTTGTGATATTCTAGATGGTCATATCGCCTTGAATTAGATAGGAAAATTCATCGCATAGTCGCTCGGTCGCTTCGGGAGGAGTAAATCTTTCCAAGAAAATAACTTTGAATCTATCCCAGGTGATATCACCTTCTGGATTATCCTTAATAACTGAATCCCACCAGAACAAAGCCTCTTCTTTGAGTGCCCAGGAGGCCAGTAATCTTTTCTGGTCATCCCTCAGCTTTAATGCTTCGAAAATTTTCTCAGCTGAACGAATCCAAGCTTGTGTTTTCATAATTGCTTCTTCACCCGAGAACGACTTTCCACCCAGATTTCTATACTTCATGAATAGAGCTTCAATATCCGGGATAGTATTACTTCTTCTGTTTCTGGCACTCATTTTCTAGTTCTTCTGCAAATAGCAGATCAAGTGTCAGGTCGACAGAAAAGATATTTTTAAAATATAGAAACACATACTTCAAATGTAAATGTGTCTATCAAGGTGTAATTTCATTCTGCTTTACTCATACTAGGATATTACTGATCCTATCTGTATAGAGTTACCCGTCCTAGAACACTACTGGTTCTATTTCTGACGAGTTCGTTCAAATGTTATATTCCAGAACTAAGCTTAACCAAAGCTCTGATACCACGTTGAGACGACCCGATTTCCCGTTCTCACGGAAACAAGGTTATCTTTTGGAATATAACACAGAAACAGATAATAGCAGAACAGAATTAAATAAATACACCAGAATGAACAACAAAATATACTGGATAAAAGTAATCATCAGAGTTACACAGTATACAGGATCTTACTTAGTACAAATACAGTTCAGCTATACATAAATGTCTACAGCGGAAATAAACAAAATATGTACAATAGGAGCTGAACAGCATAAAAGGAAATAAATGATAGAATCCATCTTCAGCTCCAGCTATCCAGAAAGAACCAGCTAAACCTGAATACAAGGCTGCCCGTGTGGAAAAAGGGGCACCCGAGTTTGAGAGTGAAACAAACTACGAGTCAGTCATGGGACTGGTATGAGAAATCCACTCAACACATATATAATTGGCTAATCACAGGACCACGCCACTTTCGTGGAACGGGTTTACTCCATTGGATTGCCAGTGCTCTAAAACAAATCTTTCTTTTAAACATCGCTATACTTTTTATAAAAATGAAGCCGTTATAAGACTCAGTTCCCATCACACAATGCAACGCAAACCGGAGGATAGAGTTTTTACCTTATAACGGCCAAAATATGCTTGATATGAATAAAACAAAGGCATTTGATATTATTGCTAGTGTTTATATGTTTCGAAAACAATTTCAAATCATAATTATCAATCATAGACGACATGAGCGTCCCATGCCACTATGTCGCCAAATATCTATACAATCGAAACCGCATCGTCACGTATTTGGAAATTGGATTTCCGTCATGAACCAAGGCAAAAGATAGTCCTTACCGAATTCGAGACAATCTAGCCCATGTCTCAGGCAAGTACTCAGTCAAGCCTTTGGAGCGACAGGGCCGGTCCACCGATGTGGATTAAAATGCCTGAACAATACGTTTCCCCGCCCTTTGGGGCGTAAACGAGCCAACGAATGAATCCATCGGACCCGGATCGTCCGATCAAACCGAGGCGCCTCACAACAGCAACAACCACATAGGTGAAAAGTATATAAATGTCAGGGCTGGTAGGTCACTGACACCACCCTAGCTAGAAGGAAACGCATGCCCTCCCTGAGGTCCTTCCTCCCGTTTCTGGTTCATACCGGGGTGTGAGGCTCGCGAATTTACGTTATACACAAAGCTACGCCACACAGGCGGTGCTTTGATCATCACCACAAGACTTTGCTTTTCAACAGAAGCCCTGATCACTGCATCTTAGCATGCCACACAGGCAATTCACACCGTGCAACTGATGGCTATCAATCACACAGAACAAATTCCCATGTCGGACACACAGTCCATTTACAAGTCCGTTCTGGGTCTGAACGAAACCGGAGGCACTAAATACCTCGCAAACCCTTCGATCAACACGTACGTCTGGACGATCACCACTCATTATCCATATTTCGGGATGCCTCCCAATCAGGACCTCGGTTACCATCCAAACGAGGTGAAGATCTCCGGTCTTCGACCACCGTCTTCATCTTCGACTTTCAATCGTCGATCAATTATTTGAAATGAGAATTAACTCGGCTTTTTCAAATAATTCACGTATATTTAGAATTTCAAATCAATTTATTTCAATGGTTAAATTATTCGACAACACAAATTTCGTTCTTTAATGTAATTTTCACACCAAACACATTCAACCATCAAAAGCCACATAAATCAAGCAAATTCAGTTTATTTCCATTCCATATCGCTTACGATATTTTATAACTATTTATCGCTATTTTTATTTATTTTAAAATAGCCATTTTATTCAAAACGACGCTTCGGGCCATCAGGCGGCCGTGGCGCTGTTTTTCTTCAGATTTGATTTACACATATCTGAAAATCTAACCGTTGGATCTTCACAAAATTTACATCACTAGAAAGGTCTTTTCAAAACGAATCCAACGGTTCCAGTTTCGGGAAAATCCGACGGTCGGATCTCCCGGTACAATCGTTTGAAGTTTCGATTTCAAAATACGAACTGCAGCGTCGTTATTCGATTAAATATATAATTATATTTATATATATATAAATATAATCGCTTCTGGCGCTGTTTTTCTTCAGATTTGAATTAAACATTCCAGACAATCCAACCGTTGGATTTTTACAAGGTTGGTGCCGTTGGAAAGATTATTCCAAGGCGAACCCGACGGTTGAGGTTTCGGGAAAATCCGATGGTCGGATTTCCCGCACTAGTCGTTTGAAATCACGGTTTCAAAATACGAACTGCACGGCTTCGTTTCGTTTTAATTTTATTTATATTTATATATTTATATAAATATAGTTCATTCAACAATTTCAATATCGTTTTCACTTCAAATATTTTTCTAACACCTTAAATTTTGGAAAAATTTCGCCATAACCTCCCCTGCACCGGGAGCATCGGGAAATCGCAAATAGCGTTCCCGGTCCTTCTAATCTCAAAAAGAAAAAGAAGAAGCCAAGCGGCTAGCCAACAGGCTCAAAATCATCACCCAAACAAATCAGTAAATGTGTACCTATTTGTCGGGCACAAAATTTTATTCCTCTTCTCTAGCCCCTTTGCTATAACCTGTTCAATGAATATTGCATGTACATATATATACAGTTCTTATAATTTATCAATTTCTATTCGACTTCATATTTGATTTCTATTTGGTTTAAAAACTCCATTCATTCTAATGTTACATAAATAGGTGCAAATCATTTCATTGGCTAATTAATGAATATTTCAACTCATATATGTTTATTTTGAACAAGCGGCTATTTTTAACACTTCACATTTCAACGATTTATGAATACAATAAAAATGTGATTTTTATTGTAAAACAATCCATTTCAAAACACTATTTTTCTATATAGTTCATATAGGTGACAAAATAGGATTTTTATCATAAAACAATTTCTTTTTAAAACAAGATTATTTTACACAGTTCATATAGTCGATAAAAGGCGATTTTTATTATCAAACAATTTATTTCAAAATACGAATACCATTCAACACATGAATTTCTAAACAACGAATGAATATCAATTCAACACATGAATGTTTTCTATAGTTTCTATATATAGATAAAAATGTGATTTTTGTTATCGAACAATTTATTTCAAAATATGAATACCATTCAACACATGAATTTCTAAACAACGAATGAATATCAATTCAACACATGAATGTTTTCTATAGTTTCTATATATAGATAAAAATGTGATTTTTGTTATCGAACAATTTATTTCAAAATATGAATACAATTCAACACATGAATTTCTAAACAACGAATGAATATCAATTCAACACATGAATGTTTTCTATAGTTTCTATATATAGATAAAAATGTGATTTTTGTTATCGAACAATTTATTTCAAAATATGAATACCATTCAACACATGAATTTCTAAACAACGAATGAATATCAATTCAACACATGAATGTTTTCTATAGTTTCTATATATAGATAAAAATGTGATTTTTGTTATCGAACAATTTATTTCAAAATATGAATACCATTCAACACATGAATTTCTAAACAACGAATGAATATCAATTCAACACATGAATGTTTTCTATAGTTTCTATATATAGATAAAAATGTGATTTTTGTTATCGAACAATTTATTTCAAAATATGAATACCATTCAACACATGAATTTCTAAACAACGAATGAATATCAATTCAACACATGAATGTTTTCTATACAATGAATAAATATAGTTTAAGCATATGAAAATAATTCAAACACACAAATATTATTCAAAATTTCGGCAGCATAACGACAGGGTAGTTACACCGGGACCGTCCCTAGTACGGCTCCTCGCTCTACCTTAAAACCTCGCGGTTTTTGACAATGGGGATCATGCATCTAGTTCGCACGCAGGCGGCATGTATATATTTATTTCATTTCCACAAACTAATCCTAAGTGGTTTCAACCAAATATTTCACAACCACAAACGGGTATTTTTCAACCTCAAACAACCAATATCAATCACAAACAATCCCAAACAACCATTCGTTATCAACCAATTTTCACAACCACTTCAATCAATAAATATCGTCCATGGTTTGTGGACGAGGGGCGTATATATATATATTTATTTATTTATATATAGCAATTCACTTTCATTTTCAACACATATATAATTTTTAAATCAGAAATCTCACCAATAGCTATCCAGTACCACGACTCTTCCTTTATAGAAATCCTCGCCTTTTGTCGCTTTCGCCCGTATTCTCTACATATGTAAAAATCGAATTTTTACTATGCTATTCAATATATAAAAATCTAATTTCTACTTCGACTTTCGATATATAAAAATATGATTTTTCTTTCGACTTTCGATATATAAAAATATGATTTTTACTTTTGACTTTCGATATATAAAAATATGATTTTTACTTTCGACTTTCGATATATAAAAATATGATTTTTACTTTCGACTTTCGATATATAAAAATATGATTTTTACTTTCGACTTTCAATATATAAAAATATGATTTTTCTTTCGAATTTCGATATATAAAAATATGATTTTTACTTTTTAAAGTTCAAATCCTTTTTCGAAAAATCAGTTTTAACCTTTCTTTAAAAACATTTTTACTCTTCTAAAAAAAACAGTTTTACTCTTTTTATAAAATCAGTTTTTCTCTTTTTATAAAATCAGTTTTGAAATCATAAAAAAAATAGTTTTGAATTCTTAAAAAAAACAGTTTGAAATCATAATAAAAAAACAGTCTTTAAACCTAATTTAAAACACAGTTTTTAAATTATTAAAATAAAATAACAAAATACTTACAGAGGGGGGGGGAGGGTTTCACCGATCGTCGGAGGTGGGGCACTGGATCTCGGTGGTGGTGGCGAGGCTTCAGGGGGAGGTTGCTCTAGGGTTTCGAACGGAGGAGCGGGGGTTGGAGCCGTCGGCGGCAGCTTCGAGGTGGGTGGATGCTCCGCGAGGGGGAGGGCTGGATCGGCGCGCGGTGGGGGTTCTGACCGAATTTGATGGCGGCGGCTGCTGCTGCTTTCTTCTTTCCTTTTTTTTTGTTTTTTTTGTTTTTGTGTTTTCGATTTTATGAAATCAGGGGGGGGGGCCAGAAAGAAAGTAAAGAGAGGGAAATATTATTTTATATTTTTTTTTTAAAAATTAATTGCATAAAGTTGACTTTTACCCACGACCTCGAAACGAGGCCCACCGCCTGTCGTCCATAGCGTTTAACCCCCATTCCGAACACAATGGGATATGTATCGCAAGCTGATTTGATCGTTACAATCAGTTTCCTTTTGAATTTTCATTTAAATCATTATATTGAATTTTAAACGCACATTTCAAATTACCGGGGTCACATACTAACTAGAAAAATTCCAGAAAAGTATTTTCTAGCTTCGTATTGACGATACGGTCCTAACAAAACTAGTTTCATCGAATTCTGAGACCGTTTGAAAAATGGCCAATTTCCAGTCGATTAAAATCAACGGAAACTGGTCAAACGCGTTTTCTTTTGCCACGCTCACATATTGATTCGAAAAATTATGAAATTTGAAACCTAGCAATAACCTGACACTGCGGATCTAACAAATGTGGTTTCGTCGAAATCCGATGTCATTTGCAAAATGTCCATTTTTAAGGGCCTGAATTCCATAGCGACTGTTCAGAATTTTCAACTGGACATATCTTTTGATTCCCGCTACCAAATTTCGATTGGTCGGATTCGTTAGAAAGATATTACCAATTAGATTCCATTATTTTTGGTTTCACTAAAATCCGGATTGTTTTGCACCCGGTATATTCAATTGAAGTTTGAAATCGAATTATCGAACTACCGCACTATTTTAAATTCTATATATAATTATAATTAATTATATTCGTTTTCAAATGTCGATTCAAACTCAGTTTTCATCGCCATTATTTAAAATATTTATTTTAAATATTTAAAATCCATTATTTTAGCCAATTTAAAAATTTTAAATTGGTTCAGATTTTCTGGGTCGTTACAGCAATCGACCATTTTTTCCTAGAAGCAGAACCGATCGACCGCCACATATTTGATCGGTCGACTGGTTTAGGCCTGGGCTGTTGCCCAGGCCAAAATCAGCTGGATTCGTCCCCCGCGAGTGTTCGACGCCGATCGCCAAGGCTCGTGACTTCTTCGGGACATCAATGAGACCTCTCCGATCCACGTATCAACTCGCAAAGCTCGAATGCAGTGGTCTGGATTATAGATTCTAAAACGAACAAAATTCCAAACCAAAACGAATAAATGTGATATAAGCGGATTGTGAAGTCTCAGAACTTACCAGGTGCGACAATGGTACTTCACAACACCACTTAATCGATTCAAATTATGTGTATTGATCGTGTGAATTTCTATTTCAAATGAATAAACAAAACCATATCAAAGCGATTCAAGCGACTTGTGAAGACTTAGAACTTGTCGGAGGACAGCGGAGCTTCACAACATCACCAAATCAACTCATATCATATACATTAGATCGTATGAACAATCCTTATCATAATTGTCAACTTAATGAAACATAAATACATGAAATCGGCTAAGCTACCCTAACCTAACCAATTCATAAGCACATGCAAACTCGTATGAACACTAAATTACACTTGTACAAGCCAATGGCATGTGGCATAGATGCGAGTTCAAAAAAAGCTCACCTTGGTTTCAAATGACGAAGAACAAGCTCCAATTCAAGCAAAGAACCCACCTTTCTTCATTAGCTCCTCCAAAATCACCTCATGAACATAAATGAAGACTCATGAGTGTTAAGGCACACTAAATATTCGAAATTGAGAGGAGTATAAGGTAGAGAGGGAGAGTAGAGTGCTTACCCATGTCATAGAATTGAATTTGCACAAGAATTGAGCTCTAGATTGAATGCCCTAGCTTAGGGAATTTTTGTTTCCCTTTCCACTCTCCATTTTTATTTCTTTTGAAGGCTTGGAAGAGAACGGAGAAGGAGGGGGGCTGGTTTGGGGGTTATATGATGAGCTAGGTTAGCTCAACCAAGCCCTAGCCAAGGTGCCAATTTTCACGAACTTGAAACATATCGATACTTATAGTCAAAAAGGTCGTAAACTATGATCCAAACTCAAAGGAATTCGTCCCGAGTCCTAATTTTATCGTTTGTGAAAAACGACATTTTGAGTGACACATTGGATACGACAATAGATTTAAATAAAATATTTAAATCTATTGTCATGGAATGAGCGGGTTGTTACAATTTGAAACAACTACAGGATCCACTACCATACTAGTAATTAAGTGCAAATTCAACCACAGAACTAGATATAAATGAATGTGAAGAGCCAGAATCAAAAAATGTTCTAATAGGATGATTGGAAAAAGAAAATTAACCTTCCACAAAAAAATTTCTACGTCTATCAGGAGCACTGATCGCGAAAGCATGCACCTACCCGCCATAAATTCCTGCCTTTTGACCTTATCCCTATTTCTTTGGGCATTCCCTAGCAAAGTGTTTGACCTCTCCGCAATTGAAGCAAGAATTCTTCCTTCTTTTGCAGTCCTTCACCAAGTGAACCTCATGTCCACAACTGTGACATTTTCTCTTATCCTTAGCCTTGTCATTTTTCCACCCTTCTTCTGTTGCTATTGTTATTGTCCTTTCTTAGGCCATATCTTCTTGTTTTGCATTGTTTCCTCAGCTTTAACCTCCTTCTTTTCTCCTTTGTCCTTCTCATGCATCGAGGCCATATCGACAAGTTTTTCAAAAGTAGCTTCCATTGGAATGTGGGACATAGCCAACCCATGAAGGGGCTCATTAAGTCCTTTGACAAACTGCAAAGCCTTCTTATGTGGAGTATCCACCAACTCTAATCCAAACCTTAATAGCTGGTTGAATTTGTTCACATATTCTTTAACGGTCATGTTTCCTTGTTTGAGCGCCAAGAACCTATCCATTTGCATGCTTTTCTCAGCTTGGGAAAGAAATTTCATTTCAAATTTTTGCCTAAAACCATCCCATGTCTCTACCGGATGTCCAGCATGGGTTACTTTCCACCAGAACGAAGCTTCATCATTCAGTAGCCAGGCAGCTAGCTGAATCTTCCTTCGATCTTCCACTTCAAATATTACAAACAAGTCCTTGGTCTCCTTAAGACAATTCCTTGCCTCTACGAATGTCTCGTTTCCATGGAATGACTTTCCTCCCATAGCAAGAAATCTTTGTAGATCTTGGAAAAGTTGTCTGCACGCGGAGGAGGAGGAGGAACAATAAGTGCAGCTGGGAGAGGAACATTTCCTTGGCCTTCGGTAGGCGCCGTAACCTCAGATACATATGGAACCAGCCTGGTATCGTAACGCCCTCTGGAATATTAGGTTCCCTAGACATGCTGAAAAAGAAAAGGAAAGAGATCCAGACAATGGATCGAAAGATATTACTTATGGCATTTTGGGAATGTTTTTCAAAACAAACTTTTCTTTTTAAAAATGCTTTCTTTTAAAAGCTTTTTGAAAATAATTTTTCAAAAACTTTTATCTAATCTAGTAATTTATAGCTCTGATACCAAGTGTGACACCCTACGTCCGTTAATGTCACTAACTAAGGGAATGCATTAAGTTCCGTGAAGTGTTATAGGAAAACAAAAACCGAATTATTACAAGATAGATATGAAAGCAACGGCGGAATTTAAATTTTATTTCAAACATAAGTCGTAACATCGTGGTACAAAAATACCATAAGTCTGAAACTACGTAAAAGCCATTACAAAAATATAAAACTTTTCTGTCTTATTCCATCATAGTACATAAAAAGCATAATTCCCTAAAAAAGTGACAAAGCCATAGCAGAGATAAGAACTTGAGCAATACTTCAAGAGCAGTTCCTAGCAAGATAAAAGCAGAATCACGGTCAAGCCTGAGTGTTCCTGCCCTAAGAACCTTGGGGAAAAAGGGAAGAAAGAAGAGGAAACAAAAAGGGTCAGACATAAAGTCTGGAGACTCCAGTTACTTTTAGTAAGTAAATAAATAAAAGTAGCATGACAGGCATATAAAGTGGATAAGAAAGATGACATCACAAAAGGTAAGTATGACAAGGTAAACATGATAGAGTGTATATGCTTCCCTAATGATTACTCTGCACTATTACTAGTATAACCAGAATGAGATGATCCCTTCCACTATAAGGCGGTAGACTTAGGCATACGTCCAAATGTACCCTAACTACTACCCTAATCGATCAGCTCCCTAATCCGTGCAGATACTCTGTGTCGGCCCCACCGTAGGATGTATCACATCCTAAAGTGGCAACCCTTCGATGATATGCACAGCCCCATATCTACATGTGTCACGGACGTCTTATCCCCCTCTGCATGGCCCATGCACGCACATGACCCGGTCGGTGTGCGCCGCCCACACCATCCTCCACGTTTGGATCTCTTACAATCAGTTCGGTAAGTGTGCCCCTTCTCTGACCTAGTTCAGAGTACTTTGTTTGATACCTACTCCGGGTTACTAACTGAAATGGGTCCCACACAATATGATACAAGCTCTCCCCTTTGTTTTATATCCCCCACTAGGTTTTCCACGGGTTATATTTACCCTAAAAGGTGTCTTCAATTATATAACCCTAATCTTTCTATAGGTTATGCTTACATATAGGTGTCTTTAATACATAACCTCCAATTGGTTAAGTTTTGTGGGCCTATATTTAAATATTACCCACCCAACCCAGATATACTTAAATTAACCCTCCCATTGTTCAACAAAGTTTACTTAACCCTTATTCATGTTCATGATCACACAATCCCTATGCATTCAACTGGGTTAAGTATCCCAATTCGTTACCATGTCCGTTTATGGTTATAATGGGTTAGACCTCCCACATTAGACCTACAACTTGTGGATGCTGGTTATGCCCGTCGGGTCCGGGCAGACTTCTTCCACAAGTTGGGCCTAACCTCATGTCTTAGCCCATCTCATATTTGTGCACTTAGAACCCTTACATTGGATTCAACATTTTCGGTTGCTGGATATGCTGGTCGGGTCCAAGCAATCTTCCACCACAAATGCAATCTAACCTCATGTCAGAAGTGCAGTTACAGCTTCTAATTACTGTAATCCTAGGCATTTCATTACTATCCAATTTTTCACCAATGTCGTTATAGGTGTTCATGCCCATTTACCCAATTATATTCATGTGAATAATATGCCCAAATTCATATTCATTATTCAAGTTATGGTAATTCTAATGTTTTCCCCCGTTCCCCAACTAACGCATTCGCATATATTTGGTGGCATGCCTAGGCTAGAAAGTAGCCTGGCCATAAACAATAAAAGGAAAAGATGATGGAAAGATGACAATAGTGATTATTCAAACATAACCGGCATAAATATATATATACTGACATAGACATGTAATTGGCATAGTAGTAAGGTGGACATAAAAATAGATCTAGTGAATAGGTGATGATAAAACTAGATCTAACATAACAAGGATGTAATAATAGGCATGAGTAGAACTAAATAAGGATTCACATGTCCAATTAATGACATATCTAAATTAACCACAACATGATAGGCACAAGATGATCTAGATAGAGAATTAGATCTAAATAACGATTTAACTATCCAAATAATGACAGATCCAAATTAACCACAGACATAGATAAAGGTCAATATCCATAAATGTGACATGACAAATTAACCACAAGTGAATTGGATCTATAAAGGTAGATCTAGCATGATAAAGTTTAAGATCCAAGAATATCATAGATTCACAATTTATAATAGATCCAAATCACAATTATATCACATTTTACTTTTAACCATTAAACTAAAAGTAACTAAACTCATATTGTTTGGATTTTAGAAGATAGAAGAGAAATTGTTGGTGTTGAATCTCAGATCCATACTTGAATCTCTAACTGATTAGCTCTAGTTGATTGTTGTTGAAGAAAAGGATTCAGTTCAGGCATCGACGACATTTGGCTTCCATTGATTTTCAGTGAAGAAAACAAGAGAAATGGACCTTTATTTATACCTTCCAGCCCCCCAGAAATCGACTGCCACCTTAGCTTGGGGGGGGGGGGGGGTCGACACCCTTACTATGGGGTCGACCCCCTATTATGGGGTCGACACCCCTAGGGCGGGAATTTTACCGCCTACAGGATTTTTGAAATTTGAACTGGAATTTTGAATTCCTGGATAGGTTTGAACTATTATATATATATAACTATCTTACGCGTATACAAACTTTAAACCTTCATAATTTCCTCATACGATGTCCGTTTTACGCAAACCAAATGTCTATCTTAACCAGAATTTTGAGACGGACGCAATAGCGCTGTCCGTTTCCCTAAATTCTGATTATTAAGTTAATTATTATTTAATTTATCCTCTATAATGTTGCTAAAATTATGAGGTATTATAGATAGAGTCTGGAAATCGACTTGTGTTAGGTCCATACATGATCTGCGAAGCAATGGGTAAAGTGAACTTCATTAAAAAGAGGTTGAAGGCAGCTCAAAGTCGACAGAAAAGTTATGCATATTCTAGAAGAAGAGATTTGGAGTTTATTGTTGGCGATCAAGTATTCGTCAAAGTTTCTTCGCTAAGAGGAGTTATCCGATTTGGGAAGACGGGAAAGTTATCACCTAAGTACATTGGTCCATTCCCAATATTGGAAAGAATTAGAGCCCTAGCTTTTAGGATTCAGTTACCGGAATGGTTATCCAGAGTGCATTATGTTTTTCACATTTCTTATCTTCGAAAATATGTACTTTATCTTGATTTAATTGTTGAGAAAGCAACATAAGAGGACTTGGAAATCACCTCAAGTTTAGCAGTTCGAAGAGAGCCTTTAAAGATAATTGGCAAAGAGATAAAAGTACTGAGAAATAAGAAGGTGAATTAGTCGAAGTGAAGTGGAGCGGAGATCCAAGAGACTGTACATGGGAAACAAAGGACATCATTAAAAAGTCATATCCCAGGTGCAGAGTGCATATCTCTGAATATCTCTTATGAGAGTTAAACTTACATTTTTATATATCATTTCTGTTTCAGCTACACTTTCACCCAATTTAGGGATGAAATTATTTTAAGTAGGGGTGATTGTGATGACATAAAATTTTGGAACCAATTTAAAATTTTATTTTAATTAATTTTACTAGTTATCGATTTTAAAAATTCTATAATTTAATATTCTTTCAATAGCTTAAAAAGAGACATTTTTCAAATGATCTCGAAATTCAAGGAAACCAATTTTATCAGATACGAAACATTGAAAAAGGGTAAGGTTTCAAATTTCATAATTTTCAAAGTTAGTATGTGAGCGTACGAAAAATAAACGCGTACCGGGTCAATCAGACAAAATTAAGTAATATCGTAATAAAATAATAAGACGGATGGTCAAACGGACTCCAAATTCAATGAGACCCATTTTATTAGATATGTAATTATGAAATATGTTAGGGATCAAAAGTTCATATTGATCGAACTTACCATTCGATCATCCAAGCGATAAACGCTTGAAAAGCTTTAAAGAACTTCATCTTTAAATAAGCGAAGAAACACACATTTTCTAGTTTGAGGCGCCACGCCATGAGACCATCACGTTGTGCTTTATCACCATTCACCATCTTGCGTCACCTCGTTGATCCACATCTTCTCCTTTTCTATAAAAATCACTCCATTTTTCTCTCTTTTCGATTTTACACTTTCCATTTTTTTCTTCTTAAGTTTCTCCTTTCTTCCTTCCTACAAGCTCCTCCACCTACCTTCTCCAATCCATCCCCATCCACCTTCTCCTCCCCCTCCTCACCACCTGCGTAAGACCCCACCAGGTCCCACCCTCTTTCCATGGCCCCACCTCCACTCAAAACCCATAGTCTTCCCTTTATAACCCCTACATCACCACTTAATCCAAATTTAGACCTAAATCTCCACCTTTAAGCACCTTACAGCCCATTCCTGGGCCCCACAACCCCACCTCAACCCAATTAGCAAAACAAACCCCACATCCCTAAGGTCGAACCCCTTAAACCCCGATACCCTACCCCGTTTCCTCTGAAAACTAAGATCTAGCTCTATTTTACTATCTTTTGGTTCCTAAAACCCCACAACATCGGAACTCTTCCGGATTTGTTTTCAAAACTTCCTAGTGACATCGGAAGGCTGCTAAAATCTTCTGGAATGTAAGGGTACCATCCGCCTAAAAGATTGATGGAGTGGAACCCTTAGTGAGAAACTAAAACTTAAAAGGGTCTAGTTTATTGTTAACTATAGTTAGTGAACTTTTGCAAATTATATGATGATTAGTAGTTGATAATACAAGTTCATTATGTTGTTTAATGATGTTTAGCAAGATAAAAGTATTATTTTTATGTGATATACATGTAGTTGCTTGGGTATATGACATTTAAAACCAATAGCGTTGACTTGGGAATTGATTAAACCTTAAATAGTCATTAGAAAGTAATTGACTAATTACTGGTTAATGGATATTGATAAGAACCCTAGTGGGTAATTGGATGATGATTGGTTGACATTGATTAATATTGCGGTTAATCTATTATTTGACAAACTCATATAAGTGTTAAGGGTTTAAGACTTATATGGGTTATTCCACTATATATGTAAATTGGATGTAATTTAATGTTTGATATAGTGTTATATGATACACTAGTTAAATATGACCAATATATGTGATTATTGGTCCATTGGTTAAGTCTCCATCAAATAAAATAGTTTAATGAATATTTTATTAATATAATAATGGGCTAAAAAATAAAAGTTTGAATTTGGTATCCGAATTTGGTTGGAAACAAAGTTTATGATATTACGATGAATATTCATAACATAAATAAATTGATTTGAATTTATTTTCATATAGTTATGGCCTACTCAAGTTTTATTTTTAAAATGAATAGTAACAGGTAAAAGTGAAGTTCGGTTAGAATATCTTGGAAAAGTTTTAAAAAGATTACCTTTACAAAATTTTCTTATTTATTTTTGTAACGGATGTCAGGAAAATTTGAATTCAAAACAATGAAGTTTGAAAAATAATATTATTTTAATGATTTAAGTAATATTATAATACTTATATATTAGAATAATTTATTTTGAAGTTCGTAATCAAAAATATAGCTTCTAGAAATTATTATACATATATAATAAATGGACTATTTTTGAAGAAATTCAACAATGTTTGTATTATATGTCGAATTATGGTCAGAATAGTATTTGTCGCGTGACGGTAATTCGCAAACTTCGACCTGTAACTTTAAACTGTGTATCGGGACATCCGACTATTAGATTCTCCAAAACTAAGAATCGTTGGGTTCATAATGAAAAGAGTTTTCAAATGATAGATAAAGTTTTGAAATCTAAGATTTTGAGAAATGTTCATATCAGTTTTGAATAAAAACAACGTCGTTGTAGCTAAATGACCTAAAACATTATTTGACCAAAATGAACTGCTTTTATATAAATAAAAATAGGGAAAATCATTATAAATTATTATAAATGATTTGAAACGGGTTCGAACCAATTATATATGGTTTTGAATGATAAAACTGGTTAAATGGAATTTGGCTATCTTTGCAACAAGTTTTATAACAGGTTTTGAGAAAAGTTTTGAAATAAGGATTTTTAATTCATAAAACAAATCTAATCCTTATTAAACCTTTTTATAAGGTTAAAGGGAATTATACGGTGTTAGGGAACTGGTGTTTATTACCCAATGTTAATTAGTATTAAGGCTATTCAAACACTCAAAAGATGAAGTGTATTTACTATATCTATTCAAATTCAAACATAAAGAAATAAGTAATGAAATAAAATGCAGTAAAGTAAACAACACTAGGATTTTTATATTGGTTTGTATTAACCAATCCTACATCCAGTCCTACACTTCACTGTGCAGAATTTCACTATAATCGCTTGCTTTCCATAGGTGGCAAGTACACCTTTACAATCCTGAATTCACGAGATAAAGGATACACCTCCTTATCAACAGCAACAAACAATGGCAAGTAGTCGTATCTTCAATACAAATTCTTGCAGATCTGATACAACGATCCTATAGACCTCCAATGACAATATATCTTTGAATTCTTTGAGTAAATAAGATAAAACCAAAGGGAAAATACAATGTCCCATATTTTTGGCAGTCAAATAATTTATTTATTTATTGTTTTAAATATTTTATTTGGAATATTAATGGATTTTTAATATTTAATTCATTTATAAAAACGAAGTTTGAATGTTAAATTTATATATAATATAAAACGAGCTTGAAATAGAGCGGTAGTTCGTAATATTGAATTTTCAACTTTAATTGAATATACAGAATCCGTTTTAAGTCGGATTTCTCTGAAACAAGAAACGTTTGAATCTTATTGACGATAATTTTCTAATGAAAGAGAGAAATCTGAATTTCATGTTATAGATTTTTATTTATGTCCAACTCAAATTTTAAAATAATCACTGTGGAAATCGTTATTAAAATATAACATTTAAAAAGGTTTTAATATAATTTCGATACGGTTTTAACTCGAAATTGATGTATTGAGCTGTATAATCTATATTGGTTTATATTCGAACCCTTATGACAAATTTATTTTGATATTTATGATTATAATAATTTATTATTATTTAATTTGATTATTTGGGAATTTATATAATATTATATTAATATTATATAAGCCTTAAAATAGCCATTTTTGGAAACACTCTCCATTTTCGATGAAATTATCGAAGGGTTAAATTATTATATAATAATAAATTTCGTGGCAAACCGATGTCGTATGGAGGATGGAAGCCAAAAACACCCATCATTTTCTATAGCATGTAATTAAATTAAATTAATAGAGGGATTTTTGAGTATAACTTGAGAAGACGATCGAACTAAGCCACAAAACCAATTCTGTTGAGTTCGTATCGACGAATAGAGTCAGGATAGATATATAGCTTGTTATTTTTGAAGATCAGTTAATTTAGTGTCCGAAATAGCATTTTGGTGCGTATAAAAATAGGGTACCGGGAAACAATCTCGGAATGTGACGAAACTTGTGTTATTGGATTCGTATTAACTAATTATTATAATATTTCAATTTTTGTGTCAATAGAACTTGCTGTTTGATCGTGGCAACGATAAACGCCTTAATTAATTATGTTGTTTTGGTCAATTTAGACAGTGGTAACTTTAAAGGAATAAACGACTGGCCAAACGAACTCCGATTTTAATGAAATAAATTTCCTTGGATTTGTAAGGAAAAGGTCTAGTATAATATCAAAGTTTCAAGTTGATTGGATTTATTCTGTGATCGTGGAAATTTAAACGCTTGATTTTTAGCCTGTGAATTATAAATGACTTTTCACAAATGACCTCGGAATTCGACGGAACCTATGCCATCGGTCTGGATTTTTTTAATGCTAGGATTACATTTTTCTGTCAAAAACGGAGATTATATTGTGGTTTTTAGATGATACTTCAACCCTAAGTTTTTTTTTATTAATTTAACAATAAGTCTTCACCCATAAAAATAATCTTCCATTCCTTTTACCCTGTTTTTCCTAATCGCCTGGCCAACCCCATACATCAGCCGCCATTCACAAATTCAATGGCTGAAAGCATTCCACACTTCTCGCTTCCGTTCTCTTAATCCACTAAATAAATCGAAATTCCTCCAACTGAAAGTTTGTTAAGCCCAACGTGTTCTTGAATCTGGTCAGTTATGATTTGATTTGGTGACGTATTTTGGCCAAAAAAGGTCTCGGAATGTCCAATGTCTCGAAGGGTTTTGTAGGATATTGGTGAAGTCATGTTTCCTGGGAGTTGGGGTGGTGACTGGCGGCGATGAGGCACAGAAGTTGACAGGGTCAGATCGGGTCTCGGTCAAAAGGGTGGCAGCGCGATTTCTGGAGAAGGACTTCGACTTGGGGCTGCTGAACGAAGAGGATACACGAGATTTGGAGAAGTTGAAGTAAATAATTGGCCCGTATAATTTAAGTAGTGTAATTAATTAGTTAATTAAAATTCGATTAAGTGATTTAATTATATACTATTAAAATCACACTAATCTCCTTCTTGAAACAGAAATTATATGTGAAAGGCACTGTATTGGAACCAGAAAACAATCGAATGGGAAAAAGTAAGAGTTGGCCTTGTTCTGCTAAACAAATCGGCAGATTAATTATAAAGTAATTAATTTGACTAATTATAATAATTAAGAATTTATTTATTTATTAAAAATTGTTAACTTTAGATAATGATAACATATCTAAATATGATTAGAATTGGACGATTTAAGAGACGTTGGATTCGTCTCAATGAGCACTACACCTTGGAGCAGAATTAGACAGGATTGGAGTCAACTGTATTTTCCAGTTAAATTAAACACTCATTTAATTTAACTGAAATGAGCCAATTAAACAACAAATCAATTCAAGGTGAGTTAAACTAACTTAGTTCTTCCCACTTATATTTTTATATAAGCTGGGTTTTATAATTGTGTGCTCTGGTTGCTAATGGTTGCCTATTGTTAATTTTAGATTCATTTTTTGATTTAACCGATGAAATTAAACTATCGTTTAATTTCAGTGATATACTGAATCGTTATTTTAACGATTGGACCCAATGAAGGTAACTTACCTTGTTGGTCACGTTTATTTAATAAACATGTTTAATTTAGTGAATTGCTTGAATTGTTTTGATTGGCTGATATTAAATGGTCGCTATTTATTGTTATGAAAATCACTGTTTAATTGAATTGAATGATTTGATTAAAGGGTGCGTTTTTTAGAGGTCCCTATTAAGTTTCAAAATATAAAAAAAACCCGGTCATAAACTTATTGTAAATTTAGTCCCTATTTTTCGAAAATTCATAAAAAAAATATAAAAAAAATCACGATAATTCGTATTTAAATTAAACATGTACTCGCCCAAAAATTCAGATCATAATAAAATCAAAACATGCATCAAAATCAAAAAAATACAGAAAACAACGAAAAATGCAGTAATTTGCATCAAATCATGCACATATTTGGAATACTTGCATTCATCTGTGCAAGTATTTCTCTGTTATATTTTTACATGCAATACTTGCATACATGTGTGCAAGTATTTAAAATAGTTGCATACATGTATGCAAGTTTCTGCACACATTTTATTTTCACATGTAAATACTTGCATACATGTGTGCAAGTATTTCAAATAGTTGCACACATGTATGCAAGTTTCTACATACATTTTCAACTAAAACAGCTTCAGAAATACTTGCATACATGTATGCAACTATTGGCAAAAGTTGCATACATGTATGCAACTATTTGCAAGTTTTAAATTCACACCAAATCCCTGTAATGTTTTCTATGTAAACCCGTCCCCTATTTTAGCTGCCGCCTGAAATCTTCCGCCTGCCACTTTCCATACCTCCGCCTCTTTCGTTTTCTGTCCAAATTTTCAGGCGCTATCACTTAAAAAAATAATAATTCTAAAATCTATAAATATTCTCGGAAGTCCACAGAAATTAAAAAAAAAGTTGCATAAATGTATGCAACTTTTACGAATAGTTGCATACATTTATGCAACTATTCGAATACACATGCATATATTTATGCACGCCTGTTTGAAAAATTGCATACATGTATGCAGTTTTTCTATATAACTGCATACATGTGTGCATATATGTCAAAATATATGCAAACGTGGATAAGTTGCACGTAGGTATGCAGTTTTTAAATAAATGCATCAGCAGATGCATGTTTTAACAATATGTGCATACATGTATGCATTTATACTGCAGTTTTGACGCAGATTTGAAATAAATGCATACATGTATGCAACTAATCGATTTATATGCATGTTTTGATGCAATTTACTGCATTTCGTTGATTTTCTGTATTTCATGATTTTGACGTTGTTTTTAATGTTTTTTTGATCTGATTTTTTTCACGATTAATTGTTTTGATTAAATACAAATTTACATGGTTTTTTAATATTTTTTTTGTATTTTTTTGATGAATTTTCAAAACTAAATTTACAATAAGTTTATGACCGGGGGTGAGCCTAATTAAGTTTCGTTTTAGGGATGTGTGCCTAATATTCACTTGATTAAAGATAACCGATTTGATACAAGGAAGAACAGGTTAGAGGGATCCAATGGGATTCCTCAAATATATTAAGTATTACTTAATTTCATATTATCAATATATGAAATATTTGATTGGGTGATTGATTTGATTATTAACCGTTGAACTGAAATTCAACATTTATTTTGTTTTAACCAATGGGCAGTATTGGTTGAGTATTGGGCAACATATGGCCTATAAATCAATCGTTTTATAAATGGTGATTTACAGTCAAATGAATCAACCGAATGAAGTTATAAATTTATTTTATAACTGAAGATAGATTTTTAAATCTGTATTTTGAATAAAAGTTTATCAAAAGGAAATAAAATATTTATTATTTATTATTTAAGTTTATAATTAATTATTAATTAATTTTATAAGGTAAAATCTGATGTTAATCAAATTTGCAAACAAGTGAATTGAAATTAACCAGACGATTAAAAGTTGGAAAATTATTTAAGAAACAATTAAATGGAATTATTTAAATTAATTATATTATCAATTAATTTAAAGTGAAAACTAGGTGGAATCGGTTAACGAGATAACCATGTTTTGAGTTGACTAAGTCGACCATTTTAATTGGGATTGATTATTAAATTTGTTTGTTTTGAATCAATCTAATAAATTAGTTTAATGAATATTTGTTTAATTTTAATAATATTTTTTAAAAGGAAATTACTATTTATTTTAGGTAATAAAGGAATTAACTACTTTTACAGTAGTTAATGATCGAAGTAAATTATTATTCTGATTAATAATAATTCAGGAAAATTACTTTTTAATTGAAATTCATGTAGAAAGTAATCGAAGTTAAAATGAAATCTAACTGAATTGTGAAAGGAGTTTATGAACGGGTTTTATTTAAAACATGAGTTTTATAACAGATTTATAAAAGAAATTTTAAGAAAATTTGATCGCTTAAAATAAATATTACTTAATTATTTGATGTATTAAAAATGGAAGTTAAGATAGAAAGGGTTTATATTAAACCAGAGTTATATAAATGAGGTTTAAGGTGTTAAAGTATTAATTTTAAATTAATGTTACTTAATAAAGGAATCATGTAAAAAGGGGGAAAATTGAAATAAGATTTCAAAGCGCAAAGTGGCTAAATGGATTAGAAAGAGGAATTGGTAAAAAAAGCGAGTCATAGGATTTTATAAACAAATCCGAATTATGAAATGAATTTGTTTAAAGAAGTAGAGGTAAAAAGGTGGTGTTTTATGAGAAGTTACTTAATTATTGAATTAAGAAAAATGGTTATATTCAAGGAAGAGATTTTCAAAAATAAGAAGGTCTTACAAAACCGTATTTTGAATAAAATAGTTAAATGAAATTTATATTGATATTAGAATGAAATATCAGTTTTTGGATTACAACTCATATTCGTCTTATGATAAGAACGTTGTTGGTAAGGGTCAGAGAGGTAATTAAAATACCCCAACTTGAATGACTTCAGGATTATCTGAGGATGATATTAGTTTGTTATAGAAAAGAGGTTAAGATTAATTTATTATTTCCATATGTGGAATAATAATGAAATGTAAATCGCAAGAATTGAAATTTCCAAAGTAACGGAAATAAAAAGGATTTGAGAATATTTATAATAAGATTTCCAAAGTAACGAAAATGGGAAGATTTGAGAATATATATATATATATATATAATGATATTTCCCAAAATAAAAGGAAATAAAAAGGTTAAGTTTTGGAATGAGTTTATTCTAAGAATAGAAATTGGATATTGTTTCCAAGTAATAATGTTTTACGTGAAATTTGTAAAAAACAAGGTTGGGTATATATATATATGATTAATTCTAATATTTGAAATAGTTTTGAAACTAAATCTTATGCTAAATAAGAAGTAAATACTAGTTTAAAAATATCACTACACCATATATGCTGATTACGCTGTGTTTTTAGCAGTATCTAAAGCTGTTGGGCATGGTAAAAAGCCATATCAAAAAGTGGCTTGTTAAATTATTAGATAGGCTACAAAACGTATCTCACTCTAAAGTCTAATTAGACATGGTCTTTGACCGTGTCTAATTATATGTGTGTGTGCACATATATATATATCCATGTATATATATATATATATCATATATGTGTGTATATATATAAAAACAGAAACTGTAGCACATATCTTTCATAACATAAAGCATACATACCACAAAGTATACATAGGAATAACACAGTATATATATATATATACTCAAAGCATTACAATGTTTGTCATAACACGATGTACATACAAACATATACAATAAAAGGAAACTATCAAAGGTTTTCATCACATTACAAAGTAACCAAAATGAGGTAAAAAGATAATAGCCTGATAAAACTCCAGTCGAGGCCGGGAAGATTTAGCGCGATAGCCGGCCTGGAGTTCAAGTTTCATTTGGCAGCAAAACTGAATCGTGATATATAGCCTGCAGCCTGAGTTCCAACAACACAAAAGCACCATAATCTTCAGTAGGACCGGCTAAAAAATACAAGAATCAAGTTACAAATACTTCACAGCTGGACAGTAGATCGACATTGTGACTGAGATGCAAACATGAATACAGAGCTAAGTGTATGTTATTACAGATATAAAATCAAACTAATTGAGTTTTGTTTTCCAAAGATTTATCCTGCTGTAGAATCAGACCAAAATATGAAATACAAGAAGTCTTCTTTATAAGATCTGTATTCAACAGAGTATGTTCAGAATGCTCCATTGAATGTTAATTCTGGTAGAAAAAGTGATAACAATAATGGTTCTAACAAAAAATCAATGTCACAGGGTATATATATGTATCTGAGTTTGAAATGTCGGATGATGAGTAATTGGATGTTATAGAACCACATGAATCAGAGTTGGATGTATAGTTGAGGGAATCACATTACAAATATAATGGGTTAGATGATAATTTCAATATTTTGGACTTGTGTAATTTCATTGGACACCAATAACAGTGAAGGGCATATCGTGTCGATCAGTATGTTTGTGTAATTTAACGGTAGTCGATTAGTGTGTTTGTGTACAAATACTTCACTGGGAACCCATAACAACCTAGTCGATTAGTCGACTAATTTCTATCCATGCGTCCTAAATTCATACAAAAAGCAAGTCCAGACTTCATGTTGATGGTTTAATCTCGATTAGTAGACTAGTCGCGACTAGTTGAGCGCCGTCCATGTGTTTGTGTAGTCGATCAGTATATGCCTAAAAAATGAATGAATACACATTGTAAACAAGTTTTGCTACATAGACGTTTAAATGAAATTAACTATACATAGGAAAGGAAAATTGATAGTCATTAAAAATGCAAACCCAAAAGAAGAATCATCTGAAGTGTAGTCCATCTGCAACACTGGTAGTTAGTACCTAGCATATAGAACATCCTCCTATACACAGAAAAAGGAACAATTAAACGAAAAGAATATTCAAGATGTGCACACAAGTACATGTCCATTGAATTCTTATGTAAGATACTACGTAGAGATAAGTGTAAAATAATATACACCTGCTCCAACATCTAAAGATATTGAATCATCGTCGTCGGATGACACACATACTCGACTTTCTGATTAAGAATTTACTGGGCGATCCACCAGGTGGATGCATTTTAGCTCACGTGCAAGGTCAGTAATCCATGCTTATTATCTTTATCCAAATATTGAATGCCCCTTCACTTAACCTTTGGAAAAAGCTGCTTTCACTTGCAACTTTTAGTTTCTTTGAAGCAAACTGTGTAGTGCAAGATAACTTACACTAAAGTCTCTGCTACAAAGTAAGGGAAAGTTGCTAGTGAAAGTAGCTTTTTTACTAAGGTTAAGTAGATCCGACACTTGGATAAAGCTAATAAGCATGGATACTCCACCCTACACATGAGCTAAAATGCATCCACCTGGTGGATCGCCTATTAAAATATTAACCAGAAAGTCTAGTAATCATCCATCTACCAAAATTTTCAACAAACCTGTTAAAATATTTTAAGTACACTTGTTAAAGCATCAAAACGGAATAAACTTGTTATAAGACAATCCAATTTAAATTTCAAGCATAAGGCAAACAAACAGTCAAATGACGATGAAATCATGGCAAACTAACTCATTGTTATTTCTTTGTTTCATGGATATACCGCAATCTAAAATTATACCATGCATCCAATGGCAATCTAACAAACATTCAGATGTTTTTTACGTTATCACAAAACATGATTCAAATTTGATTTCTCTGATTTCGGGGTATAACCACAGATCCGTCCCTAACTCACTTACACAAACCAATTCAATCGAGACAGCTAACACACGAAGTACTAACACAAAGTAGCAATCAACTATTACATAAAGATTTCAATTTGTTCCCTACTATAATGCTGAAATTCAATTGAAACACATACTTGCGCTATCGAAGGAGGGCTAGGGAGATGAAGGGTTGCTGCGTTTCTGCAGAAGTAGAGGGTTGTTCGTTCCTGTCGAAGGTGGAGGCACAATTTGGTGGCTGAAAACCCTAATTTGGAGTTTTGGTCACCATTAAAGTAAAACAAATGGAAAAGGGAGTGGCCAAATTTTTTATCCCGAGTGCCTAATGTGATGAATAATATGATACGGATTCGATTTGGCCCAAATCTGTATCAAATTAACTAATCTGGGGCTTCGTTAATGGACGGTCAGATTCAGGGCATATGGGGTAGAGTAGATTGCAAAATGTAGCTTGATACGGATCTGAGCAGCATCAAATTTGATACGGCTTTTACCGTATTATATCTCTGCATCCATCTGTGCCAAATTGGCTGTTATTGTGTAGTGAATCAAGATATTTAGAAGTTCAATTAACTATTCTTTAATGATTTTTAATTAAAAGGCCAAGTAACGCAGAATGCTAAATCAATGAACTCATTTTATTCTCATGATTATTTATTTGATAGTCAAATAACCGACTATCAAATCTGGCCTATACGATTGTTGGTACGGAATGACCGGGATCGAATTTATATTCGAAAACCATTCCGACCAACAAATATGTGGAGATATCAAAAGATGATCGAGATGGAGCATTGAAGACCATAGATCTTCATAAACGGTAGAACTGCTAATAATCTTTGGTTTGCAGCCAAAGATATATTGTGGTTCTGTCATGGTTGGAATCTATGGATTGCAAGAACTACTCGCTACTGATCTATTAGGGTGATTCCTTGGATGTGGTAGGAGGGTGCCTTAGGTTCATCCTATTCCTGGATGACTTGTATGGACGGATGTCTGACAGAGTATTTCCAAAGGAGTTACGTATTTTGATTTCTTCAAACGTACCATAGTTGGTGGCAGAGAGCGGCCGTTCTCTTAGCTTAACAAGTAGAGTATTTTTGTGGATGTCAATTAATGATTTCTGACTGAATTGATGATGTAGCATTCAAAGTGAATGGTAGCCAGATATTCTAAGGTATTTATAACCTCAAGCCTTATCAACCTGGAAATGGCACAAAATCGGGCAGGTCACATGGCTATGTGGGTCGCACCCATCAAAAGGGTATATCATTACCATTATCTGGAGAATTCAAATGTCTTTGGTTGTCCCTTTATTTATGTATGTATGCTATCAGTTAAGTTGGCTAGCCTTCAACCATGGTAATGATATATTCGGTCTCAAGAGAAAGTGAGGGGCCGGTCATGTTTAGCCTGGGTTGCAAGATGTTCTTGTTGAACCCCATTGTATTCATCTCCAGAGGTACATTGTCGGGAAGGTGATCCCATACCTTGTTAGGAATCCATTCTCCAATAAGAGCCTGCGGTTTTAATTGTATATCAAGCGTTCTGCTAGATTGATATTTATTTGTATTTAGACACTATTATAATATCATAAAAGATATTGATTTCGAAAATGTTCTGGGTTATCATAAGGTAAAAACCGTCCGTATTTATGTGCGGATTTGGTCTTACGATTATCCTTTTATTTTGAAAAGATTTTCACGTTAAAATCAAGTTGTGTGATTCCTTTAAACTTAGTGTGTTGCTCTCACTCTGGTTTACCAGACTGATCTGACATTTGTAATGCTCAGGTTAGACCGAGTTGTATAGGTCCAGGTCATCAGATGATGGGAAATCCAGAGATGAGCCGGAGGAGTTTAGACGTATGATATCTAGTATTTATTCTGCTATGTGATTGTATATGAGGACAGATTATTATAACTATCCAGATGTTTTGATGTACTCTGATGATTGTAAGTTTTATTTTAAAGCTATAAGTAAAGATTTATTTCTATATTATATTTTGTTCCGTTGTGATGTGGGACTCTGATTCTGTGGTGTTTCTTCTTCATTTCTTCTATTCTAACTTTCTTTCTTATCTCACCCTCTAATTTCTTTTTAATAACTATCTGGTGTTTTCGATACTTGAGTTTTGAAATAATACGGGTTTATGTATTATTGTCAAAATTCGGGCATCAAATTCTTTTACCGGGTCGTTACAGTGGTATCAGAGCTATTGGTTTAGCAATAACATTGGCTCTGTAGCGTAACTCGATAGAGATGTGGTTAGTAATACATTAGATCGAGATTGAGTGTATTTATATGAGAGCGTATTTGTAAATTTTATATACAAATGTTTTGTATTGTGTTGTTTGATTGGTTCAAGTGTTGAGAAACACTGAACCGAGAATGGATACAATATTGTTTTGTAAAAAGGGTAAATGAAATAATTTTACCCAAAATATATCTGTGTTAAAAAAGGGAATAATTATATGAAATTATTGAGATATTGTGTGTTGATTGATTTGAATGGGTTTCAAATTGGATTAAAAATTTGAATTGGAAATTAACCAAGTTAGGTGAAATTAAATAAAGCTGATTTGGAAT
This sequence comes from Allium sativum, assembly GCA_030737875.1. NCBI lineage: Eukaryota > Viridiplantae > Streptophyta > Magnoliopsida > Asparagales > Amaryllidaceae > Allium > Allium sativum. The sequence continues at coordinate 302,054,163 of CM060921.1, forward strand.
TTGGAATTTGGAATTTGAATAAATAATAATGAAATCGAGATCAAATATTAATCGGTTGGTATTTAAACCAAAGAAAATGTTAATATTGGATGTAAATTCAATCGATTTAATTAAGCTGGTTGTGCATTGGTTGTTGATTGGTATTGATTACTTGAATATAATTCATCAACAATTTAATGGAGCTGAATGAATTATAAACTAAAGAATAAATTCCAGTATAATTAAACTAGAATGAAACAGCATATGAATTGGAACTTATGATTTAACCCTGTATTTGATAATGAATTGATGCTACCTGTTTGATTTTGGAATTCATGTTGTTATACTTGATGACTAGCAAAATATTATTTAAGAATTTCATATATCTGTTACTTATATAGTGAACTGAGTTAAGTACAGGTGCGGATAATTGTGGGGGTTGATTTTTGTTGAATATATCACACGTAAATTGAGCAAGTATGCTCAATAGCGCTCGTAAAAGGTACGCCTACGCGAAATTATGATTTTTGGATTTTGGATTTTGTTTTCTGACCGTGTGGGTCGACGTATATATATTATTTGTTCCTGCGATATCGCAGATGTCACTCTATACGGGGGAGACTCTGCCGAATTTTTCAGGGAATTTAAAGTGTTAGAATATTTTTGATATTTTCGAAAAGTTTTATTTACAATATTGGACTGGTTTTTGATTTAAAATAAATCGGATTTGGAAATTAATGGGATTTGTAACATTTTTCTATCTTAGTAATTTCAGGGACGAAATTCTATTAAGGGGAAAGAATGTAATGTCCCGTATTTTTGACAGTCAAATAATTTATTTATTTATTGTTTTAAATATTTTATTTGGAATATTAATGGATTTTTAATATTTAATTCATTTATAAAAATGAAGTTTGAACGTTAAATTTATATATAATATAAAACGAGTTCAAAATAACATGGTAGTTCGTAATATTAAGTTTTTAACTTCAATTGAATATACATAATTTGTTTGAAGTCGAATTTCTGTGAAATAAGAAACGTTTGAATCTTGTTGATGATAATTTTCTAATGAAAGAAAAAATTTTTGAATTTCATGTTATAGATTGTTAGTTATGTCTAAATCAAATTTTAAATAGTTGTTATGGAAATCGTTATTAAAATATAACATTTAAAAAGGGTTTTAATATAATTTCGATATTGTTTTAACTCGAAATTGATGATATTAAGCTGTATAATCTATATTGGTTTATATTTGAACCCATATGACAAATTTATTTCGATATTTATGATTATAATAGTTTACTATTATTTAATTTGGTTATTTTGGAATTTATATAATATTTTATTAATATTCTATAAGCCTTAAAATAGCCATTTTTGCAAACGGTCTCCATTTTTGATAAAATTAGTTTCAATGGACCCGTAGCGTTAAATTATTATACGATAATAAATTTCGTGGCAAACCGATGTCGTATGTGACAACGGAAGCCGAAAACGCCCAATCATTTTCAATAGCGTGTAATTAAATTAAAACAATTTAATAAAGGGATTTTTGTGTATAACTTGAGCAGACGATCGAACTAAGCCATGAATCCGATTCCGTTGAGTTTGTATCGACGATTAGAGTTAGGATAGATATATGGCTTGTTATTTTTTAAGACCAGTTAATTTGGCGTCCAAAATAGCATTTTGGTGTGTATAAAAATAGCGTACCGAGAAACAGTCTCAGAATGTGACGAAACTTGTGCCATTGGATTCATATTAATTAATTTTTATAAGATCTCAACTTTTGTGCCAATCTGACTTATCGTTTGATCGTGGCAATGATAAATGCCTTAATCAATTATGTTATTTTGGTCAATTTAGACAGGGATAACTTTAAAGGAATAAACGACTTATCAAACGAACTCCGATTTTAATGAAATAAATTTCATTGGATTTGTAAGGAAAAGGTCTAGTATAATATCAAAGTTTCAGGTTGATTGGATTTATTTTGTGATCGTGGGAAATTTAAACGCTTGATTTTTAGCCTGCGAATTATAAAGAACTTTTCACAAACGACCTCGGAATTCGACAAAACATATGCCATCAGGTCCGGAATTTTTTTAATGCTAGGATTGCATATTTTGTAAAAAAAAAATTGGAGATCGTATATTGAGGTTTTTAGATGATACTTCAAACCTTAGTTTTGTTTATTAATTTAATAATAAGTCTTTACCCATATAAGTAATCTTCCATTTCTTTTACCATAATTTTCCCGATCCCCTGGTGAACTTCATACATCAACCGCCATTCACAAACTCAATGGATGAAAACACTCCATGCTTCTCCCCTCCGTTCTCTCAATCCACGAAATAAATCGAAATTCCTCCAAATAAAAACTTGTTAAGCCCAACGAGTTCTTGAATCTGGTCAATTATGATTCGATTTGGGGACGTATTTTGGCCAAAAATGGCCAAGGAATGTCCGACGTCTTGAAGGGTTTTGTGGGATATTGGTGAAGTCGTGTTGCCTGGGAGTTGGGGTGGTGACTAGTGGCATTGAGGCAAAGAAGTCGACAGGGTCAGATTGGGTCTCGATCAACAGGGTGGCGGCGCAATTTCTGGAGATGTACTTCGGCTCGGGGCTGCTGAACGAAGAGGATACACGGGATTTAGAGGAGCTTGAGTAAATAATTGGCCCGTATAATTTAAGTAGTGTAATTAGTTAGTTAATTAAAATTCGATTAAGGGATTTAATTATATACTATTAAAATACAAACTAATATCCTTCTTGAAACAAAAATTATATAGGAAAGGCACTGTACTGGAACCAGAAAACAATCGAATGGGAAAAGTAAGAGTTAGGCTTGTTCTCTGAAACACCTTACCTCCGTTAAGGTCACTCACAAAGGGAATGCCTTAACATCGGTGGAGAATTATAGGTAAAAGATACAAACAATTTACAAGACAGACATATACCAGCGGAAAAACTAAATTTATTTCATAAGTATGTGGTTCAGATAAAACATTACAACAACTGTTTCAAACCAACTTCCAAATTATTACAAAAAAAATCTCTGTCTTGAATTAAAACATAAAGAAGCATTGAAACAACAGTAAGGCAACATAAATCCCCAATAAGAGAGTATCCAAAGCCATAGCCCAAGGAAAAGGATTCCAAGTAATACATCTACTTTCTTCAAGCTGGAAACGATCTGATCTAACCTGAAGTATTCCCTCCCTGCGGACCTGGGGGGGACGGAAGAAAAGAAGACGAAAGAAAATGGGTCAGACATGAGTCTAGTAAGTCCAGTGACTATTTAGCATGTAAACAAGAAAAAAGGTTATGACCTGAATAAACTGAATCTAGGACAACATCCTAGGAATATGATGATAAGACCGAATATGCTATCTCACCCATTTACTTCTCTGCACCCCCTTAAAAGTGTTTCAACTAGCACCATATATTCAAGATAAATGATCCCTTTTTTATCGATCGGCTTCTACTCATATATGTTTACCACTTGTGTCATTCGGCCCCGCATGATTGTAGATACCTGTGTTGGTCCCACCATGGGGTGTATCAAATCCTATGGTGGCAACCCGACATAATTCAAGATGCACAGAGTATAACTACTGATGCCCTGTGCCTGCTTTTTTCCACTCCGGAGTACGTGCACGACTGCACTCCGTCGGAACCTACACTGATGCACCACCCGCCATTGTTTTTGACCTCTTATAATCAGCCTAGTAATCGTGCCCCACCCTGCCTAGTTCAGGGTACCATGATATATCTATGTGGGTTACTGCTAAAATGGGTCCGTGTTACTAGGGTTTCCTAATCAACATGTTAGAATGGTTAAGTGTTTAAATTAAGCTAACCCACCCGTCAGTTTAGTTAACATGTTGAATTTGTTAAGTATTACCTTAATTAAATTAACCCTACCATTCTTATCTTAGCTTTAATTCATTCATTAAAGCACCAACCATTCACATTGGATATGTATTGTTGCTGTTGCTGGATGTGCCGGTCGGTTCCGGGCAGTCTTACACCGCAACTCAATCTAACCTCGGGTACTTTTGGGCTTGATGCACTAACCTCTCACATTGGATATATATTGTTACGGTTGCTGGATGTGCCGGGCGTCTTACACCGTAACTCAATCTAACCTCGGGTTAGGCATATTCGTCTTTTTCTTAATTTACATATTTACTTTTCATAATATGTAAAATTTCCACAATTTATTGCCATTCAAGTCATGCCCAGTTTTTCCTATAAATCATATTCAAAATTTTGGTATACCATTTTTATGCCACTAACCATTCATTTATTTATGGGATAAATTATGCCAATAATAATTTCTAAGGTTTTCCAGATGTTACCCCCCGTCATACATTCGCAAAATTCACATAGAATGTTAGGCTCATAACTTAGCCTAACTTATATACAAAAGGGGAAAGAAGGGAGCATGTACCATTCACACAACATAAAATAATAAGGATCTAACTAAACATGTGTCATGTAAACGTAGCATAATATAGTGAACTTGCATTTTTGGATCCAACTAACATGAGTCTTTAAGCATATGAAATTACCCAAATCCAATTAGGCATATAAATGTAAACTTTTATTTTGGGTCCAATAAACATAAACCTTAAGCATATAGAATTACACAAGTTCAACTAGACATGTGAATGTGAACTTATCTTGGATCTAATAAACATGAATCTTAAACATATGGAATTACACAGGTTCAACTAAACATGTAAATATGGACTTTTATTTTGGATCTAATTTTCATAGATCTAAATGTAGATCTAAACATAATACATGTCTTGGCCTAACAACTTGCATATAACATGAATAAGTCACCAATTTTACATGATTGGTTTACATCAACATATTAACCACATAGGCTAACAACTTGCATGTAACATAACATGATTAAGTCACCAATTTTACATGATTGATTTACATCGACATAATAACCACATAGCCTAACAACTTGTATGTAACATAACATGATTAAGTCACCAATTTCACATAATTGGTTTACATCGACATAATAACCACATAGCCTAACAACTTGCATGTAACATAACATGAATAAATCACCAAACTTTACATAATACATGATTTGTTTAACATCAACATCATAACCACAATAATCTCATAAGCATATACGATAGAATCGTTACATGAATAGGCATGAATCAACATTATTATCTTACAACTAGGAATAAAACTAGTTTTCATTTTATTACAAATCATAACTTTCAATCATTCACATCTAAATAATAACGGGATTTGCAAAGAAAAGAAATTCTTGTTTTCTGGGATCTGTTTTCTGAATTTGAAAAGCAATCCCTTGAGGAAGGCTATTAATTCTCTAAGTTATTTTTTGATTCGAAGCTTTTGACTCGCTTTCTAATTGAAGAAGAAATGGTGGCTAGGCTAGAACAGTCATGGACAACATGGTGGCTCCTTGGAATGAATTTGCGTGATTTAGGGTTTGAGGATTAGGGTTGCTTTTATAGAAGTTAAATCTTATGTGAGTCGTTTGATCGTTTTAGGAGCAATCACAACCGTCCAGACTAGATAGAGTTATCCAGAATTTTCACCTAAGCCCTAGTGACTCAGCCACAGGTCAGAAAGGACTCAGTGACTAGTCAGAATCGTCTCAGATTTGGATCTGGGCAAGGGGGTACGTTGACCCCCTGGTCGACCTATGTGACCAGATCGACCCCCTGGTCGACTTGGTCTCTGGGCGGGAAATTTCCCGACCAGATTGCTTTAGGGTTTGAATTCGAATTCTGAATTTTAATTTGAACTGTATTAATTTATTTAAATAAATTTCTGAAACTTCTGAGGGCCATAACTCCCTCATACAAAGTCCGATTAACGAAAACTTGGACTCTATTCCAAGCAGAATTTCGAGACGAACTCAATGGCGTAACCCATTTCCCTTAATTCTCACTTTAAAAATTAAGTATTCTTTAATTCGTTCTTTTAATAGACACAGAAAATCCAGGGTGTTACATTCTCCCCTCCTTAAAGGATTTCGTCCCCGAAATCTCCAAGTCAAGAAGAATGTATATCCTACCATCCAATCGTCCATCTACTCAACCATCAAACTAGGTGTTCATTGTTCTTAAAAGACTTCTAATTCATTCATGATCATATGCATAATGTGTGTACATGTCCTTATCTAATGCAAAATCAGGCGGTCTACTGATTCAGTTGACCTCCTTAATGCAAATTATGTTGGTGCTATGAGTCCATTATGTATGCAATTATTCCTAATCTTACTTTCTACATGAGTGCACAATCATTCATACAAATGCAACGTCCATATGATAACACATCAAGTTCCAATCCATATACAAATACATATATGCATATGCAATATGAAAGTGACTGAGCCGATCTAGTACCTAATGTGTGTGTATATGCATCCACGAGCAACCACTAGCAACCACTTGCAACCACTCGTAACCATCAATCATAACATGTTTCAAATACATGTTTACATCCATTGGTTTCTACCTAAGGATAAAGAATAGGACCGAGGAGATATACTTAAAAGATAGATATAAGTATGAATAAACTTATGGAAAAAGAGACCAAGGAGGTACCCTCAAAAAGAAAAGGGTAGACTGCACGTATTTTTCTCTCAGTTTCCCAAGTTGCGTCTTCCTTAGCATCACCCCATTGAACTTTAACAAGCTTGACTTCACGGTTGCGTAGCTTTTTGACTTATGTACCTAAGATACGAGTTGGAACTCTTCTCACAGTCGCTTCTCATTCCACTTCTACTCCCTCTAGTATAATTAGCTCTGCAACATCCACAGATTCGTGCAAGCACTTCCGTAGTTGAGAAACATGAAAAACATTATGAACTCCAACCAGTCCTTCGGGTAGCTCTACTCTGTAAGCCATCATCCCAATCCTTTCAATGATAGGAAATGGTCCTACAAATCTTGGTGCTAGTACGGACCCAAAGAGAATGACATTCCTCAAAGGAGATACTTTAAGGAACACCTTATCTCCAACCTCAAACTCAAGGTCGGTCCTTCTTTTGTCTGCGTAGGATTTCTGTCTATCTTGTGCAGCCTTCATCCGTCTTCTTATCAAGTCCACCTTTTCTGAGGTTTCTCTAATCATGTCTGGCCCAAGTACGAGCTTGTCTGTAGACTCCCAACAAAAAGTTGGTGATCGGCATGGTCTTCCATATAAAGCTTCGAAGGGTGCCATGCCTATGGTGGCTTGGTAGCTATTGTTGTAAGCGAACTCCACCAAAGGAAGATGATCTTCCCATGTTCCTCCAAAGTCGAGAATGCACAATCTCAAGAGGTCTTCCAATACTCTGTTCACCCTTTCCGTCTGACCATCGGTTTTGGGGTGATAGGTCGTGCATAAGCATAATTCTGTGCCTACAGCCTCCTGCAAACTCTTCCAAAACTCGCTCGTAAAGATAGGATCTCGATCACTCACTATGCTGGAGGGTATCCCATGGAGTCGAACTATCTCTTTAAGATAAATGGATGTTAGGGACGATGCAGTCCTTCTACTCTTAACAGGTATAAAGTGAGCGCTTTTAGTGAGCCTGTCCACTATTACCCAAATATTGGTATTGCCCCTTCTTGACCTAGGCAACCAATCAACAAAGTCCATCAAAATGCTATCCCATTTCCACTGTGGGACCTCTAGAGGATGAAGCAGACCACCAGGCTTCTTCTGCTTCGCTTTGACTTGCTGGCATATCAAGCACTTTGCGACACACTCAGCTACATCCCTCTTCATGCCATTCCAAAAGAAAACCCTTCTTATATCTTTATGCATTTTGTCTCCGCCTGGGTTTATGGTTAGCTTAGAGTGGTGTGCTTCTTCGAGAAGCGTCTTTACCAAATCCCTTGCTTGTGGGATGCATAGTCTTCCATCCTGTCTCAACCAACCCTTATCATCGATTGAGTATCTATGGAGGTGACTAGAGGTCTCACCCCTAATTAGCTTATCCATTATATCAACTAGCTGAGGGTCTTCATGTTACGCGGTTCCTATTGAGTCCAAAAGAGTAGACCGCACCTCTAGCGATGCTAATGGGCCAGGTACAATTTCAGAGGAAGGTCTAAAGTTAAAGTTTGTAATGTACTTCAAGCTTTGCCTTTCTACAAAGAGAGGACTTAGGGTCAGCTTCTTTCTACTTAAGGCGTCTGCTGCCACTTGCCCTTGCTAGTTGTACAGGAAATCTCATAATCATATGAGGCCAGAAATTCCATCCACCTTTGTTGTCCTAAGTTAAGATATTTCTGTGAGAAAAGGTACTTTAATGATTTATGGTCAGTAAACAATTCAAACCTTTCTCCTAGTAGGTAATGATGCCATGACTTTAGAGCGAAAACAATGCCAGCTAGCTCCAAATCATGAGTTGAGTAGTTCTTCTCATATACCTTCAATTGCCTTCCCCCATAACAAACTACCTTGCCTTCTTGCATCAAGACAGCGCCCAATCCTGTATCGCATGCGTCTGTGTATATGGTAAACATTTTTCTCCCATCAGGCAATGTCAAAACTGGGGTGGTTGTTAGAGCCCTTTTCAAACGTTGGAAAGCAATATCGCAATCCAAGTCCCAAGCGGAAGTTAAGTTCTTTTTTGTCAATCTTGTGAGCGGGGATGAGAATTTCGCAAAGTCTTTAATTAAGTTTCGGTAAAGCCCGCTAGCCCGAGAAAGCTTCGGACTTCAGTCGCATTCCATGGAACCTTCCAATCTTGCACCACAACTACTTTTGCGGGGTCCACAGCTATCCCCTCTTTGGACACCACATGTCCAAGAATCCTCACTTCTTCTCTCCAGAAATGGAATTTAGAGAATTTGACTTTTAGCTGGTGTGCACGAAGAGTATCCATGACTTCCCTTAAATGCAAAGAATGCTCTTCTTCATTATTCGAGAAAATCAAAATGTCGTCTACGAAGACCGCCACAAACTTATTAAGGAATTCCTTGAACACCCGGCTCATCAAGTCAATGAAATAAGTGGGTGCATTTGTCAAGCCGAAAGGCATGACAAGCCATTCGAAGAAACCATCCGGGGTTCTGAACACGGTCTTATCAATGCTGTCTTCAGCCACTCTTAGCTGATGAAACCCGGTAGCCGGATCTAGTTGGGAGAAAATCGACGCACCTACAAGCTGATCAAACAAGTCGTCTATTCTTGGAAGTGGGTGTCTATTCTTCTTGGTCAGCTTTTTTAGCTCCCTATAATCAACGCATAGGCGAAGTGAACCATCTGCTTTGGTTGCGAATACTACTAGAGCACCCCATTCAGAAATACTCCGCCTTATAAACCCTTTTTCGAGAAGCTCTTTGACTTGCTTGATGAGCTCTTTTCTCTCCCTTGGAGCCATGTGTGTAACAGGTAGAGCTACGGGTTTTGCATTATCAACAAGGTATATGCGAAAGTCTATCTCCCTCTTCGGAGGTAAGCCCTTCACCTCTTTGAATACATCTGAGTATTCACGGACCACTCTAACAGACTGCAATTTTTCAACAGACGCATCAGGAGATTCTAGGTAGCTAAGCATAACAGTGTATGTGATTACAAGAGATTTCTAGAGTGTTACCGAGGCGAGTCATAAGTCTAACCACTCTCTTTTCACAATTCAGGATGGCACCATTACTGGATAACCAATCCATGCATAGAATCAACCCATAGCCCGTGAAGCCCAAAACATAGGCATTACATCTAAACCCAACGCTTAGTATAGAAATTTCCAAATCCAAACAAATCATAGACAAATAGGACGAGCCCCCAATTGGATTTGAAACAACCAAGGGATCCTCTACTATACTGGTGTCTAGGTGCAGAGATTCAACTAAAGCAGTGGATATAAAAGAGTGCGATGCGCCAGAATCAAAGATTGTACGAACAGGATGATCAAAAAGATAAACTAAACTCTCAACTGAAATATTTCTACCTTGTTCTTGCGGAGGTGCCATGAGAGCGTGAACCTGTCCTCCAGAAGAAGGTCTAGTCCTCTTCCCTTGCCCTTGCTTTCTTGGGCAGTCCTTAGCCATGTGTCCTATCTCGCCGCAGTGAAAATAGCCACCCATCTTCCTCTTTTTCTTCCTGCAGTCCTTAATCAGATGTCCAGGAATGCCGCAAAAATTACACTTCCTCTTTCATGGGATTTGTTGTTCTTCCCTCCCTTCTTTGAGTCTTTCTTCTTATTCTGGGATCCCTCCCCTTTCTTATTTTGAGGTACTTCCACCTTTGCCTCTTTCTTGCCATCCTTGTCTTCCTCCTGTAGTAGTGCCATGTCCACCAGTCTCTCATAAGTTGCACCCACTGGTAGATGGGACATAGCTAGGCTATGTAGTGGCTCATTTAACCCTTTAACAAAACAAAGAGCCTTCTTATGGGGAGTGTTTACTAACTCCAGTCCGAATCTAGCCAGCTGGTTGAATTGGTTGACATATTCCTTGACCGACATACTTCCCTGTTTGAGAGCTAAGAATTTTTCCATATGTAGGCTACGTTCAGTTTGTGAGAGGAATTTCATTTCAAACCTCATTCTGAAATCCTCCCAAGTTTCGACCAGTCTCCCAGCATTAGTAACTTCCCACCAATAAGCGGCTTCGTCTTTAAACAACCACGCGGCCAACTGTATCTTCTGCCTATCGTCCACTTCGAAGATAACAAACAGATCCTCGGTTTCTTTGAGCCAGTTTCTTGCTTCTACAAATGATTCAGTTCCATTAAAGTTCTTTCCACCCATGGCTCGAAAATCCCTACATATCTTGGACAAAACATTTGCACGAGGAGGAGGAGGAGGAACAACTGTAACTGGGGGAGGAGTAACGTCTGCTGGGCCTGCATCATTAGCCCTAACTTCTAGGTACCTTCTGAACCAGCCAGGTACCGGTACACCATCTGGAAGGTTAAGATCCCCAGACATGCTGAGACAAAAAAGAAAAGATTCAAAACAAAGGATAGGAAGATAGTGCATATGGCTTTAGGGGGGATTATGCCTTTTAAAACAACACTTTTTCTTGAAAACGCTTCTTTAAACTTCTTTTTGAAAATTAGTTTCCAAAAAATTATCTTATCTGGCAACCATTAACTTAATACCAAGTGAAACACCCCACCTGAGACGACCCCAAACCCCGTACTGACGGTGGCAAGGGTAATCCTTGGAATATAACACAGAAACAGATAATAGCAGAACAGAATTAAACAAATACACCAGATAATGAACAATAGAATATACTAGATAAATGTAATCATCAGAGTTACACAGTAAACAGGATCATACTTAGTACAAATACAGTTCAGTTATACATAAATGTCTACAGCGGAAACAAACAAAATATGTACAATAGGAGCTGAACAGCATAAAAAGAGATAAATAGTAGAATCCATCTTCAGCTCCAGCTATCCAGAAAGAACCAGCTAAACCTGAATACAAGGCTGCCCGTGTAGAAAAAGGGGCACCCGAGTTTGAAAGTGAAACAAACTACGAGTCAGTCATGGGACTGGTATGAGAAATCTAATCAACAGATTTAATATATGGCTAATCACAGGACCACGCCACTTTCGTGGAACGGGTTTACTCCATCGGATTGCCAGTGCTTTAAAAACAAATCTTTCTTTTAAACATCGCAATGCTTTTTATAAAAATGAAGCCATTATAAGACTCAGTTTCCATCACACAATGCAATGCAAACCGGAGGATAGAGTTTTTACCTTATAATGGCCAAGATATGCTTGATACGAATAAAACAAAAGCATTTGATAGTACTACTAGTGTTTATATGTTTCAAAAACAATTTCAAATCATAACTATCAATCATAGACGACATGGGTACCATATATCATGTCGCCATATATATTTACAATCAAAACCGCACGATGTCGTATTTGGAAATTGGATTTCCGTCATGAACCAAGGCAAAAGATAGTCCTTACCGAATTCGAGACTGCCTAGCCCGAGCCTCAGGCAAGTACTCTGTCAAGCCTTTGGATCGTCAGGGCCGGTCCACCGATGTGGATTAAAATGCCTGAACCATGCGTTTCCCCGCCCTTTGGGGCGTAAGTGAGCCAACGAATGACTCCATCAGACCCGGATCGTCCGATCTAACCGAGGCGCCTCGCAACAGCAACAACCACATAAGTCAAACTTGTCAGGGCGTGTAAAACCACTGACACCACTTCTAGCTAGGAAGAAACGCAGGCCCTCCCTGAGGTCCTTTCTCCTGTTTCTGGTTTATACCGGGGTGTGAGGCTCGTGATTTCACGTTATACACAAAGCTACGCCACACAGGCGGTGCTTTGATCATCACCACAAGACTTTGCTTTTCAACAGAAGCCCTGTTCATTTGCCACTTAGGCATGCCACACTAGCAATTCATGCCATGCGACTGATGTCCATCGATATACAACCTCTGAGCCTGTGCGTTTCAGAGAAGGGCGTTAAGAAAAAGAATAAATTCTCCGCCGCCAAACAGATGTATATTTAATAGAGATCAATCAACACAGAATAAAATCCAATGTCAGACACACAGTCCATTTACAAGTCCGTTCTAGGTCTGAACGAAACTGGAGGCACTATATACCTCGCAAACCCATCGATCACCACGTACGTCGGGACGATCACCACTAATTATCCATATTTCGGGATGCCTCCCAATCAGGACCTCGGTTACCATCCAAACGAGGTGAAGATCTCCGGTCTTCGACCACCGTCTTTATCTTCGATTTCTTATCGTCGATTCAGTTATTCAGAATGGGATAAACCCGGTCTTTCTGAGCAACTCGCGTATATAATAAACAAGTGCAACACTAACATATACCCGCATCATTTCAATTCATTAGTCACTAACCGTCAATCAGTAAGAGAACGATTTCCCAAATATTAACCCCGAAGGCCGAAACCAACATCAGATCAACACCCAGGAAACCATTCGACTTAGCCAACCTTCAGTTAATTTCTAAATCACATCCATATCGTTTATAATATTTTATAACGATTTATTGCCATTTTTATTTATTTTAAAATAGCCATTTTATTCAAAACGACGCTTCGGCCATAACGCGACTGTGGCGCTGTTTTTCTTCAGATTTGATTTACACATATGTAAAAATCTAACCGTTGGATCTTCACAAAATTTACATCATTAGAAAGATCTTTTCAAAACGAATCCAATGGTTCCAGTTCCGGAAAAATCCGACGGTCGGATCTCCCGGTATAATCGTTTGAAGTTTCGATTTCAAAATACGAACTGCAGCGTCGTTATTCGATTAAATATAATTATATTTTTATATATATATAAATATAATCGATTCTGGCGCTGTTTTTCTTCAGATTTGAATTGAACATTCCAGACAATCCAACCGTTAGATTTTTACAAAGTTGGTGCCGTTGGAAAGAAATTTCCAAAGCGAACCCAACGGTTGCGATTTCAGGAAAATTCGATGGTCGGATCTCCGGGTATAATCGTTTGAAATCACGGTTTCAAAATACAAACTGCAGCGTCGTTATTCGATATATTTTAATTCTATATATATATATATATATATATATATATATATATATATCGATTCTTCGATTTCAAAGCTATATTCTTTTCATACATTTGATAAAAATGATATTTTTATCTAACTGTCTTCTATTTCAACACTTCACTATATTTAACAATTCATGTATTTAATAAAAATTTGATTTTTATTGTAAAACAATTCATTTCAAAACACTATTATTTTATATAGTTCATATAGGTAATAAAAATAGGATTTTTATTATAAAACAATTTATTTCAAAACGATATTATTTTATATATTTCATATAGATGATAAAAATGTGATTTTTATTAGAAAACAATTTATTTCAAAATATGAATACCATTCAACACATGAATTTCAATTCAACGAATGAATATCGATTCAACACATGAAGGATTTCTATAGTTTATATATATAGATAAAAATGTGATTTTTATATTTAAAACACGAATACCATTCAACACATGAATTTATAATCAATGAATGAATTTCAATTCAACACATGAAGGTTTTCTATTCAACGAATAAATATAGTTTCAGAAAATGAAAATAATTCAAACATATGAATATTATTCAAAATTTCGGCAGCATAACGGCAGGGTAGTTAAAACTGGGAGCGTCCCTAGTACGACTCCTCGCTCTACCTTAAAACCTCGTGGTTTTTGACAATGGGGATCATGCATCTAGTTCGCACGAAGGCAGCATGTATATATTTATTTCATTTCCACAAACTAATCCTATGTGGTTTCAACCAAAAATTTCTCAACCACAAATGGGTATTTTTCAAACACAATCAATCAATATCAACCACAAACATTTACAATCAACCATTCGCTATCAATCAATTTTCACACCAATCACAACCAATAAATATCGTCCATGGTTTGTGGACGAGGGGCGTATATATATATATATATATATATATATATATATATATATAGCAATTCACTTCTATTTCAACACATATATAATTTTTACAACGCATATATAACTTATACATCGAACGTACAACTTATACAACGCTTATACATGAGGTGTACAACGCTTATATAACCCATACATCGACTATATAATTTATACATCGTCGTTTTCCATATCGTTTATAAATTAGAAATCTCACATTGGGTTCCACTCCACCAAAAATAGCAGAAGGCTCAGAAAAATATGCGGTCTCTTCTAGAATGTAGAAGACGTCCACACGAGTCCACTGTCCCTTTTTCACTGAATTTCGTCTAGAAACGAAAAATATATGATTTTTACAAGGTTTGCAACGGTTTAAAGGTGATAAAATCATTTCAGAAAATAAAACTCGTACCTCTCTTTGTTTGTTCGAAACTAGGTCACCAGATTTCACGAAAACCGAGCAACGTGGAGAAGATCCGAGGGTATGACGTTGTCGGGGGTGGAGAGAGCTTCCTGCACGTGGTGGTGGCGTCGCGCTCGCACCTCGACTGGCAGCGGAATTTCGTTCGACGACGTCGAACTTTGAAGGCTCGATTCGAGCGATTCAGGCGACGAGGGGGTCAGGGGTTTGGTCGGATTTGTAGAGGGAAGAGAGAGCTTCGAAAAGTTGAACTGGGGTAGGGGTCACCGATGAAGGGATCGGCCGGATTTTGGCCAGGAAGAAGGGAGCTTCTTTCGCCGTCGATCGTGTTTAACGGGGGAGGGGGGTTTCTGATTTTTTTATTTTATTTAATTTATGAAAGAATTTTCCTATTGGTCTATATATATATTTATTCAAAAATTGGGGTTTTCTTAAACGAACTCGAAATCAAACCCAACGACTGTCGTCCCTAGCGTTTTACCCCCATTACGAACACAATGGGATATGTTTCGTAGGCCCATTCGACTGTTTCATTCAGTTTCCATTCAATTTAAAATATATAACATTCAATATTCGATTTGAACGTACATTTCAATTTGTCAGGGCCACAAACTGATTCGAAAAATTCCAGAAAAATAAATCTGGCTATGTTTTGACGATACGGTCCCAACAAAACTAGTTTCGTCGAATTCTGAGACCGTTTGCAAAAAGGCCCATTTCTGGTTGATCCAATTTAACTGTAATTGACCAAAACACGTTTTCATAGCGACCTTTCTGAAAATGGCCAATTTCACGGGCTATATAAATTCCATAGCGACCTTTCTGAAAATTCATTTGGCCATAACTTTTGCTTCCCGCTATGAAAATTCGATTTTTCAGATTTGTTAGAAAGGTATTCACTAACAGATTTAAATATTTTTGGTTTCACTCAAATCCGTTTTGTTTTGCACCCGGTACAGTCCGACAAAGTTTGAATTCAATTTTTGAAACTGCAGCGCCATTTCAGGCCTTGTTTATAATTAGAATTAATTATATTCGTTTTCAAACGTCGATTCAAACTCACTTTTCATCGCTATTATTTAAAATATTTATTTTAAATATTTAAAATCCACTATTTTAGCCAATTTAAATTTTTTTAATTGGTTCTGATTTTCTGGGTCGTTACACCACTTCCGTTAAGGTCACTCACAAAGGGAATGCCTAAACTTTGGTGAAGTATTATAGGTAAAAGATATAGACAATTTACAAGACAGACATATAGCAGCGGAAAAACTAAATTTATTTCATAAGTACGTGGTTCAGATAAAACATTACAACAACTGTTTCAAACCAACTTCCAAATTATTACAAAAAAATCTCTTTCTTGAATTAAAACATAAAGAAGCATTAAAACAACAGTAACGCAACATAAACCCCAATAAGAGAGTATCTAAAGCCATAGCCCAAGGAAAAGGATTCCAAGCAATACGTCTACTTTCTTCAAGCTGGAAATGATCCGATCTAAGCTGAAGTATTCCCTTCCTGTGGCCCGGGGGGAGGGGGGAATGGAAGAAAAGAAGACAAAGAAAATGGGTCAGACATGAGTCTGGTAAGTCCAGTGACTTTTTAGCATGCAAACAAGAAAAAAGGTTATGACTTGAATAAACTAAATATAGGACAACAACCTAGGAATAAGATAATAAGACTGAATATGCTATCGCACCCATTTACTTCGCTGCACCCCCTTAAAAGTGTTTCAACTAGCACCATGTGTTCAAGATAAATGATCCCCTTTTTATCGATCGGCTCCTACTCGTATACGTTTACCACTTGTGTCATTCGGCCCCGCATGATTGTAGATACTTGTGCTGGTCCCACCATGGGGTGTATCAAATCCTATGGTGGCAACCTGACACAAGTCAAGATGCACAAAGTATAACTACTGATGCCTAGTGCCTGCTTTTTTCCACTCCGGAGTACGTGCACGACCGCACTCCGTCGGAACCTACACTGACGCATCACCCGCCATTGTTTTTGACCGCTTATAATCAGCCCAGTAATCGTGCCCCACCCTGCCTAGTTCAGGGTACCATGATACATTTATGTGGGTTACTGCTGAAATGGGTCCTCATTACTAGGGTTTCCTAATCAACATGTTAGAATGGTTAAGTGTTTAAATTAACCTGACCCCACCCATCAGTTTAGTTAACATGTTGAATTGATTAAGTGTTACCTTAATTAACTTAACCCTACCATTATTGTCTTAGCTTTAATTCATTCATTAAAGCACCAACCACTCACATTAGATATGTATTGTTGCGGTTGCTGGATGTGCCGGTCGGTTCTGGGCAGTCTTACACCGCAACTCAATCTAACCTCGGGTTCTTTTGGGCTTGATGCACTAACCTCTCACATTAGATATATATTGTTACGGTTGCTGGATGTGCCGGTCGGTTCTGGGCAGTCTTACACCGTAACTCAATCTAACCTCGGGTTAGGCATATTCGTCTTTTTCTTAATTTACATATTTACTTTTCATATTTATATGTAAATTTTCCACAATTTATTGCCATTCAAGTCATGCCAATTTTTTCCTCTAAATCATATTCAAAATTTTGGTATACCATTTTTATGCCACTAACCATTCATTTATTTATGGGCAAAATTATGCCAATAATAATTTCTAAGGTTTTCCCAACATTACCCCCGTCATACGTTCGCAAAATTAACATAGAATGTTAGGCTTGTAACTTAGCCTTACTTATATACAAAAGGGGAAAGAAGGGAGCATGTACCATTCACACAACATAAAATAATAAGGATCTAACTAAACATGTGTCATGTAAACGTGGCATAATATAGTGAACTTACATTTTTGGATCCAACTAACATGAGTCTTTAAGCATATGAAATTACCCAAATCCAATTAGGCATATAAATGTAAACTTTTATTTTGGGACCAATAAACATAAACCTTAAGCATATAGAATTACACAAGTTCAACTAGACATGTGAATATGAACTTATCTTGGATCTAATAAACATGAATCTTAAACATATGGAATTACACAGGTTCAACAAAACATGTAAATATGGACTTTATTTTGGATCTAATTTTCATAGATCTAAATGTAGATCTAAACATAATACATGTCTTGGCCTAACAACTTGCATATAACATGAATAAGTCACCAATTTTACATGATTGGTTTAATCAACATAATAACCACATAGGCTAACAACTTGCATGTAACATAACATGATTAAGTCACCAATTTTACATGATTGGTTTACATCGACATAATAACCACATAGCCTATCAACTTGCATGTAACATAACATGATTAAGTCACCAATTTTACATGATTAGTTTGCATCGACATAATAACCACATAGCCTAACAATTTTTAGGTAACATAACATGAATAAATCACCAAACTTTGTTGGACCTAGATTAACATTTGAGGGGGAGGGGGAGTGAATAGGGTTTATCACAGTTTTTCGCTGAATTAAAATTCTGATGGGATATTAAATAATAAACAGATCACAGAATACAGCAGAAATAAAAGTGCAGAAAGGAAATAACACATAGAGATACCCAGCTTTGGCAAAACCCTGCCTACTGCTGCATTCTTAAGGTTTCTACTAGGTGATAGAACAGATCCCGCTTATAGACACTATAAACTCGCACTCACTGCTCCTGTACTAACCCTACGCTCAAAACCCTAGATTGGTCTATATTCACTAGACCAGATTTTCCCCTAGTTTTACAGACACTAGTAAACTATCAGTTAATCCCTAATTGAAACACCTAGAATTTTACAGACTCTAGAAAACTGTTCGAATCGTTTTACAACACAAATTAAAATAATACAAAAATAAAACAAATTGAAAAAGCCCTAGGAATTAAAATATAAGGGTTATCCCCTTTTATAATTCATGGATTGGTCAGCCCTTTGTAAACTTGATGCACCCCTCTCTTATTTTATATGGATGATCCCTTTCTTCTTTGGCGACTAAAAATGGCGGCTTCGATTTCTAGGGTTTTTCAAATTTTCCCAAAATCAGATCACGATTGAAGAAATTGATTTGACTCTCTTGTGGCTTGAGTCCCCAGTGGCTTGCTCCTTCAATTGATTTGATAGACGTTGTTGATGATCGAAACTTCAGAAAAAAATGTGAGTATATCTGAATTTTTGAATTCGAACTTCTGTTGCTTAATTTCAATGCTTGTGGTTTCAATCAAGAAATGCCTGTGGTGAGTTTGGTGTTTTAATAGGGTTAAAAATGAAAACCCTAAAATCTGATTTCACGCATCTGACTTTATTTGATTCCTTATGTGATTTTGTCCCTTGAAAGTTGCCAAATTTTTGCTCTTTGAATTGTTGGTGAATCCAGTCATGAATAGTGCCCTTCTATGAATCTGATCTATAAATTGTGATTGCCTCTATTTCGATTGAATTCTGGAAAATATCGACTGTCCCCTTGTAACGACCCAGAAAATCTGAACCAATTTAAAAAATTTAAATTGGCTAAAAGAGTGGATTTTAAATATTTAAAACAAATATTTTAAATAATATCAATGAAAAGTGAGTTTGAATCGACGTTTGAAAACGAATATAATTAATTCTAGTTATAAACAAGGCCTGAAATGGCGCTGTAGTTTCAAAAATTGAATTCAAACTTTGTCGGACTGTACCGGGTGCAAAACAAAATGGATTTGAGTAAAACCAAAAATATTTAAATTTGTTAGTGAATACCTTTCTAACGAATCTGAAAAATCGAAGTTTCATAGCGGGAAGCAAAAGTTATGGCCAAATGAATTTTCAGAAAGGTCGCTATGGAAATTTTATAGCCCGTGAAATTGGCCATTTTGCAAACGACCTCGGAATTCGACGAAACCACTTTTGTTGGATCCGAGATGTGAAGTAATTGCTAGGTTTCAAATTTCATAATTTTTGAAGCTAGTATGTGAGCATGGCAAAGGAAAACGTGATTTGGTCAATTACAGTTAAATTGGATCGACCAGAAATGGGCCTTTTTGCGAACGATCTCAGAATTCGACGAAACTAGTTTTGTTGGGACCGTATCATCAAAACATAGCCAGATTTATTTTTCTGGAATTTTTTGAATCAGTTTGTTGCCTTGGCAAATTGAAATGCACGTTCAAATCGAATATTGAATGTTTTATATTTTAATTTGAAGGAAAACAGACTGAAACAGTCGAATGGGCCTACGAAACATATCCCATTGTGTTCGGAACGGGGGTAAAACGCTAGGGACAGCAGTCGTTGGATTTGAATTGGTGTTCGTGTGTGAAAGGGGGTATTTTCGAAAATTAAAAATTTATAAATATAAAGAGATTATCTCATTGGCCAGTTATTCCTTTTCTCTCTCCCCGATTGGAACTGCGCACGACGGAAAGCAGGTCGACACATTCGCTCTTCGATTTCTCCCCCGTTTCACAATGAAATCGAGTGATTCTTGATTCATTTCAAAGCTCTTCGTCTCCTCTTTAAATCCATCTAAGGTTTGCTAGTCATCATCAAGTGAGGAGGGAGATACGAGTCCTCAAAGTCAGCGACTTTGGAGCGCCGCCGAGCCTTCATGAAGCCACCGGACTGAGCGAGTCCACCGGCGCCGGGAAGGTGTTTCGAAGCTCTTCGACGCATTGTGAGCCGATTCTCCTAACGCGCAACAGTTTGATCGAAAGATCAAAACCTAGTTTTGAACCATCGTGAAAGGTGGGTCCTTTATTACATCTGAACTTTAAAAAATTCATATCTTTTTCGTTTCTTGAAGAAATTTGGTGAAACAGGAAACATCGTGACCGTGGGGACGTCTTCTACCTTCTAGAAGAGACCGCATATTTTTCTGAGCCTTCTGCTATTTTTGGTGGAGTGGAACCCAATGTGAGATTTCTAATTTATAAACAATATGGAAAACGACGATGTATAAATTATATAGTCGATGTATGGGTTATATAAGCATTGTACACCTCATGTATAAGCGTTGTATAAGTTGTACGTTCGATGTATAAGTTATATATGCGTTGTAAAAATTATATATGTGTTGAAATAGAAGTGAATTGCTATATATAAATAAATTAATATATATATATACGCCCCTCGTCCACAAACCATGGACGATATTTATTGGTTGTGATTGGTGTGAAAATGGATTGATAGTCAATGATTGATTGGGATTGTTTGTGGTTGATATTGATTGATTGTGGTTGAAAAATACCCGTTTTTGGTTGAGAAATATTTGGTTGAAACCACATAGGATTTGTTTGTGGAAATGAAATAAATATACATGCCGCCTGCGTGCGAACTAGATGCATGATTCCCATTGTCAAAAACCGCGAGGTTTTAAGGTAGAGCGAGGAGCCGTACTAGGGACGGTCCCGGTTTTAACTACCCTGCCGTTATGCTACCGAAATTTTGAATGATATTCATGTGTTCGAATTATTTTCATTTGTTGAAACTATATTTATTCGTTGAATAGAAAGCCTTCATGTGTTGAGTCGATATTCATTCGTTGGATAGAAATTCATGTGTTGAATGGTATTCGTGTTTTAAATATAAAAATCACATTTTTATCTATATAAAATAATCTTGTTTTGAAAGAAATTGTTTTATAATAAAAATCACATTTTTATTTCTTATATGAACTATATAAAATAATAGTGCGTTGAAATGAATTGTTTTACCATAAAAATCACATTTTTTTTATATACATGAATTGTTAAATATAGTGAAGTGTTGAAATAGAAGGCAGTTAGATAAAAATATCATTTTAAAAATGTATGAAAAGAATAGCTTCGAAATCGAAGAATCGATATATATATATATATATATATATATATATATATATATATATATATATATATACAAATGGAATTAAAATATATCGAATAACGACGCTACAATTCGTATTTTGAAACCGTGATTTCAAATGATTGTATCGGGAGATCCGACCGTCGGGTTTTCCCAAAACTGGAACCGTTGGATTCGTTTTGAAAAGATCTTTCTAATGATATAAATTTTGTGAAGATCCAACGGTTAGATTTTCAGATATGTGTAAATCAAATCTGAAGAAAAACAGCGCCACGGTCGCGTTATGGCCCGAAGCGTCGTTTTGAATAAATTGGCTATTTTAAAATAAATAAAAATATCGATAAATCGTTATAAAATATTATAAATGATATGGTTGTGAAATTTAGAAATTAACTGAAGGTTGGCTAAGTCGAATGGTTTCTTGGGTATTGATCTGATGTTGGTTTCGGCCTTCGGGGTTAATATTTGGGAAATCGCTCTCTTACTGATTGACGGTTAGTGACTAATGAATTGAAATTGATGCGTATGTATGATAGTGTTGCACTTGTTTATTATATACGCGAGTTGCTCAGAAAGACCGGGTTTATCCCATTCTGAATAACCTAATCAACGATAAGAAATCAAAGATGAAGACGGTGGTCGAAGACCGGAGATCTTCACCTCATTTGGATGGTAACCGAGGTCCTGATTGGGAGGCATCCCGAAATATGGATAATGAGTGGTGATCGTCCAGACGTACATGGTGATCGATGGGTTTGTGAGGTATTTAGTGCCTCCGGTTTCGTTCAGACCCAGAACGGACTTGCAAATGGACAGTGTGTCTGACATTGGGATTTATTCTGTGTGATTGATAGCCATCAGTTGCACGGTGTGAATTACCTGTGTAGCATGCTAAGATGCAGTGATCAGGGCTTCTGTTGAAAAGCAAAGTCTTGAGGTGATGATCAAAGCACCGCCTGTGTGGCGTAGCTTTGTGTATAACGTGAAATCGCGAGCCTCACACCCCGGTATGAACCAGAAACGGGAGCAGGACCTCAGGGAGGGCATGCGTTTCTTCCTAGCTAGAAGTGGCGTCAGTGGTTTTACACGCCCTGACGAGTTTGACTTATGTGTTTGTTGCTGTTGCGAGGCGCCTCGGTTAGATCGGACGATCCGGGTCCGATGGAGTCATTTGTTGGCTCATTTATGCCCCAAAGGGCGGGGAAACGTATTGTTCAGGCATAACAATCCACCTCGGTCGGCCCTGACGATCCAAGGCTTGCCTGCGCGCTTGCCTGAGACTCAGACTAGGCAGTCTCGAATTCGGTGAGGACTATCTTTTGCCTTGGTTCATGACGGAAATCCAATTTCCAAATACGACATCGTGCGGTTTTGATTGTATACCTATATTTGGCGACATAGTGGCATGGGACGCTCATGTCGTCTATGATTGATAGTTATGATTGGAAATTGTTTTCGAAACATATAAACACTAGTAATAATATCAAATGCTTTTGTTTTATTCATATCAAGCATATTTTGGCCATTATAAGGTAAAAACTCTATCCTCTGGTTTGCGTTGCATTGTGTGATGGGAACTGAGTCTTATAATGGCTTCATTTTTATAAAAAGCATTGCGATATTTCAAAGAATGATTTGTTTTAAAGCACTGGTGATCCGATGGAGTAAACCTGTTCCACGAAAGTGGCGTGGTCCTGTGATTAACCATATTTCAATTGTGTTGAGTAGATTTCTCATACTAGTCCCATGACCGACTCATAGTTTGTTTCACTTTCAAACTCGGTGCCCCTTTTTCTACACGGGCAGCCTTGTGTTCAGGTTTAGCTGGTTCTTTCTGGATAGCTGGAGCTGAAGATGGATTCTATCATTTATCCCTTTTTATGCTGTTCAGCTCCTATTGTACATTATGTTTGTTTTCCGCTGTAGACATTTATGTATATCTGAACTGTATTTGTACTATGTATGATCCTGTATACTTTGTAACTCTGATGATTACTTTTATCCAGTGTATTCTATTGTGCATTATCTGGTGTATTTATTTAATTATGTTCTGCTATTATCTGTTTCTGTGTTATATTCCAAGGATTACCCTTGCCGCCGTCAGTACGGGGTTTAGGGTCGTCTCATTTGGTATCAGAGCTTTGGTTAAGCTTAGTTCTGGGATATAACATATTAACGAACTCGTTAGAAATAGAACCAGTAGTGTTCTAAGACGGGTAACTCTATACAGATAGGATCAGTAATATCCTAGTATAAATAAAGCAGAATGAAATACACCCCAGTAGACACATTTACATTCAAGTATTTGTCTCTATGTTTTGAAATATCTTTTCTATTGACCTGACACTTTGTCTGCTAATTGCAGATGTACTAGAAAATGAGTGTCAGGAACAGAAGAAATAATCGTATGGCTCGACTAGCTAATGAGCCAGTTGTGCTCCCACAGCCAGAATCAGATATAGAAGTTCTATTCAAGAGATTTCGAAATCTGGGTGGATCGCCATTCTTAGGCAAAGAGTCCATTATGGAAACCCAAGCTTGGATCCATTCTGCAGAGAAAATCTTTGAGGGTTTAAAGCTGAGAGACGATCAGAAAAGATTACTGGCGTCTTGGGCACTCAAAGAAGAAGCTTTGTTTTGTTGGGATTCAGTTATTAAAGATAACCCAGAAGGTGATATCAACTGGGATAGATTCAAAGTGATTTTCTTAGGAAGATTTACTCCTCCCGAAGCAACCGAGCGATTATGTGATGAATTTTCTTATCTGATACAAGGTGATATGACCATCCCAGAATATCATAAGAAATTCAACGAACTTTCTCACTTTGCTCCTCATCTGATTCAAGATCCAAAGAGGAAGAATTTGAGATTTATACATGACCTGCAAAGAAAGTTTCAGAACAGTGTAATGAGGAGTGTGAAGCTCCCCTTTTCTGAAATGATATGCATGGCTTACCAGTACGAAGATCTCGACAAGAAAGGTATGTTACCTTACAAAGAAGGGGTCAGTTATGGTAATGAAGATGAGCCTGAAACTGATAATCCCGAGGCAAGTGCGATATCTGAGGTGAGTAAGAAGCCCAAAGTCAATCGAAAAAGGGCCAGATCTGAAAAGGAACCAGCCACGACGGCCACCTGCTCTAACTGCAAGAAACCAAGGCATTTGACCAGAAATTGTAAATCCTCGAAGAAACGAAAGGAGGATGGGTCTAAATCCAAGGGCAAGTTTCCTGTGACTTGGGAGTGCAATCTTTGTCATTAGGCCGGTCATATAAAGCGAGATTGCTGGCTGTTAAAGAAGACCAAAGAGGCTCAGGTAAATGAAGTGGCAGAAGTGCCCGTCTCCTCGTCTATTCAGGAAAGGCCAGATATGATTCGAGAAGCTGCCGACAAGGTCGATTTTATTAAGAAATGATTATTGGCCGCTCAAAGCTGACAAAAGAGCTATGCCGATAGAAGAAGAAGAGATATATCCTTTGCTGTTGGCGACTATGTATATTTGAAAGTATCGCCGATGAGAGGAGTTATCCAGTTCGGTAAAACTGGAAAGTGGGCGCCCAAATTCATTGGTCCGTTTCCTATTCTGGAACGGATCGGGACTCTCGCATATAGGGTTAAATTGCCAGATTGGTTGCCTGGAGTTCATGATGTATTTCACATATCTCAACTTCGAAAGCACGTGCATGATCCAGACTTGATCGTGGAAGAAGCAGCTCAACAGGATATTGAAATTACTCCAGAATTAGCTGTGAGAAGAGAGCCGCTAAAGATCATCGGCAAAGAAACCAAAGAGCTGAGGAAAAAGAAGGTTCACTTAGTCAAAGTGCAATGGAGTGGAGATCCGCGAGATTGTACTTGGGAAACTGAGGAGAGCATTCAGAAATCCTATCCTAGATGCCGAGTGGATATCTCTGATTGACTCCGGTGCAAGGTACATTTGCCATACTTTGCATTACCATTTAATTCTCTACTCTGTTGTTATTTTCTTTTCATGGATGTGCACTTTTAATTCTATAGTCTGAATGATTTTAAAAGAATATAGAAATTGCTTAGTATATTTTTGAAAAGTTAAAAACAATTTGATTGTTGTTTGTGTTGTGTGATAGTAGAATTGGATTAATTAAATTATAGAAACGATAGTTAATTTAATCAATAATAGAATGAATGGTAGGATTTATTCGATTAAATCACACATTGAACTGATTAGAAAATAGATAGAAATATATATACATGTGCTTTATATATGTTTGAACAGGTAAATGGATAGCTGTTGAGTAAAGATTTTATTTGCGTGCCCGACAAATAGGTAAACCTTAATGAGTTGGATGCGAGATATTATTATATCAACTCCTATGAATGCCATTGGATGCAGAGTGCTGGTTATTCTGTGTGTAATAATAAATGTCGCCATAGGATAGTAACAATTAATTTTGAACTACACTGCATGGCATACTTCTGGAAGATAGGCATTTGGAGCTTGTGTGACGAGGTGGAAGATTTACCATACGAGCGAGAGGCTTGTATGGCGATGACTATATTTTACAGGTTGAACTGATGACTGATATGGACTATTTAAATTGTAACGATAAAATTGCCAGATTAATCAAAACCCCACACGGGTCTGGAGTTGACAATAATCACGTCTCTCTAGTGATTAGATATGGCATATGGACTATTTATTTCCCACATGGGACGAGGTGACGAGGATTTATCCTCTGGAGCATTTAAAATACACACTCCCTCAGGCTTTGACAGGGTGACGAGAATTTATTCTCTGGAGTTATTATCAATACACGCTCCCCTGTAAACACCAGAATATATCACTATAAATATGTGTATGCTTATTAGGATTTATTGGGTTCCTTAATACGGCCCAATAAATTTCCAAACCTCTCCCCGTACAAAGGAGGTTATGGCGAAATTTTTCGAAAATTCCGGGTGTTAGCCAAATTTTTGAAGAATTTGAAAATTCTCAGAAACTGAAAAGTTGGAGAATTGAAGCCAGATCGAACGTAGAGTTGATAGATCAAACCACTTTCGACTTTGTTCCTTTTCGGGGACGAAAAGTTTTAAGTGGGGGAGATTGTAACGACCCAGAAAATCTGAACCAATTTAAAATTTTTAAATTGGCTAAAATAGTGGATTTTAAATATTTAAAACAAATATTTTAAATAATAGCAATGAAAAGTGAGTTTGACTCGACGTTTGAAAATGAATATAATTAATTCTAGTTATAAACAAGGCCTGAAATGGCGCTGCAGTTTCAAAAATTGAATTCAAACTTTGTCGGACTGTACCGGGTGCAAAACAAAATGGATTTGAGTAAAACAAAAAATATTTAAATCTGTTAGTGAATATCTTTCTAACGAATCTGAAAAATCGAAGTTTCATAGCGGGAAGCAAAAGTTATGGCAAAATGAATTTTCAGAAAGGTCGCTATGGAAATTATATAGCCCGTGAAATTTTCCATTTTGCAAACGACCTCGGAATTCGACGAAACCACTTTTGTTGGATCCGGGATGTGAAGTAATTGCTAGGTTTCAAATTTCATAATTTTTGAAGCTAGTATGTGAGCGTGGCAAAGGAAAACGTGTTTTGGTCAATTACAGTTAAATTGGATCGACCAGAAATGGGCCTTTTTGCAAACGATCTCAGAATTCGACAAAACTAGTTTTGTTGGGACCGTATCGTCAAAACATAGCCAGATTTATTTTTCTGGAATTTTTTGAATCAGTTTGTGGCCCTGGCAAATTGAAATGCACGTTCAAATCGAATATTGAATGTTTTATATTTTAATTTGAAGGAAAACTGACTGAAACAGTCGAATGGGCCTACGAAACATATCCCATTGTGTTCGGAACGAGGGTAAAACGCTAGGGACAACAGTCGTTGGGTTTGAATTGGTATTCGTGTGTGAAAGGGGGTATTTTCGAAAATTAAAAATTTATAAATATAAAGAAGTTATCTCATTGGCCAGTTATTCCTTATCTCTCTCCCCGATTGGAACTGCGCGCGACGGAAAGCAGGTCGACACCTTCGCTCTTCGATTTCTCCCCCGTTTCACAATGAAATCGAGTGATTCTTGATTCATTTCAAAGCTCTTCGTCTCCTCTTTAAATCCATCTAAGGTTTGCTAGTTATCATCAAGTGAGGAGGGAGATACGAGTCCTCAAAGTCAGCGACTTTGGAGCGCCGCCGAGCCTTCATGGCGCCACCGAACTGAGCGAGACCACCGGCGCCGGGAAGGTGTTTCGAAGCTCTTCGACGCTGTGTGAGCCGATTCTCCTATCGCGCAACAGTTTGATTGAAAGATCAAAACCTAGTTTTGAACCATCGTGAAAGGTGGGTCCTTTATTACATCTGAACTTTGAAAAATTCATATCTTTTTCGTTTCTTGACGAAATTCAGTGAAACAGGAAACATCGTGACCGTGGGGACGTCTTCTACCTTCTAGAAGAGACCGCATATTTTTCTGAGCCTTCTGCTATTTTTGGTGGAGTGGAACCCAATGTGAGATTTCTAATTTATAAACAATATGGAAAACGATGATGTATAAATTATATAGTCGATGTATGGGTTATATAAGCGTTGTACACCTCATGTATAAGCGTTGTATAAGTTGTACGTTCGATGTATAAGTTATATATGCGTTGTAGAAATTATATATGTGTTGAAATAGAAGTGAATTGCTATATATATATATATATATATATATATATATGCCCCTCGTCCACAAACCATGGACGATATTTATTTGTTGTGATTGGTGTGAAAATTGATTGATAGCGAATGATTGATTGGGATTGTTTGTGGTTGATATTGATTGATTGTGGTTGAAAAATACCCGTTTGTGGTTGAGAAATATTTGGTTGAAACCACATAGGATTAGTTTGTGGAAATGAAATAAATATACATGCCGCCTGCGTGCGAACTAGATGCATGATCCCCATTGTCAAAACCGCGAGGTTTTAAGGTAGAGCGAGGAGCCGTACTAGGGACGGTCCCGGTTTTAACTACCCTATCGTTATGCTGCCGAAATTTTGAATGATATTCATGTGTTTGAATTATTTTCATTTGTTGAAACTATATTTATTCGTTGAATAGAAAGCCTTCATGTGTTGAGTCGATATTCATTCATTGGATAGAAATTCATGTGTTGAATGGTATTCGTGTTTTAAATATAAAAATCACATTTTTATCTATATAAAATAATCTTGTTTTGAAAGAAATTGTTTTATAATAAAAATCACATTTTTATTTCCTATATGAACTATATAAAATAATAGTGCGTTGAAATGAATTGTTTTACCATAAAAATCACATTTTTTTATTATATACATGAATTGGTAAATATAGCGAAGTGTTGAAATAGAAGACAATTAGATAAAAATATCATTTTTATCAAATGTATGAAAAGAATAGCTTCGAAATCGAAGAATCGATATATATATATATATATATATATATATATATATATATATAAATGGAATTAAAATATATCGAATAACGACGCTGCAGTTCGTATTTTGAAACCGTGATTTCAAACGATTGTACCGGGAGATCCGACCGTCGGATTTTCCTGAAACTGGAACCGTTGGATTCGTTTTGAAAAGATCTTTCTAATGATATAAATTTTGTGAAGATCCAACGGTTATATTTTCAGATATGTGTGAATCAAATTGAAGAAAAACAGCGCCACGGTCGCGTTATGGCCCGTAGCGTCGTTTTGAATAAATTGGCTATTTTAAAATAAATAAAAATAGCGATAAATCGTTATAAAATTTTATAAACGATATGGATGTGAAATTTAGAAATTAACTGAAGGTTGGCTAAGTCGAATGGTTTCTTGGGTATTGATCTGATGTTGGTTTCGGCCTTCGGGGTTAATATTTGGGAAATCGCTCTCTTATTGATTGACGGTTAGTGACTAATGAATTGAAATTGATGCGTATGTATGATAGTGTTGCACTTGTTTATTATATACGCGAGTTGCTCAGAAAGACCGGGTTTATCCCATTCTGAATAACTTAATCGACGATAAGAAATCAAAGATGAAGACGGTGGTCGAAGACCGGAGATTTTCACCTCGTTTGGATGGTAACCGAGGTCCTGATTGGGAGGCATCCCGAAATATGGATAATGAGTGGTGATCGTCCAGACATACTTGGCGATCGATGGGTTTGCGAGGTATTTAGTGCCTCCGGTTTCGTTCAGACCCAGAACGGACTTGCAAATGGACAGTGTGTCTGACATTGGGATTTATTCTGTGTGATTGATAGCTATCAGTTGCATGGTGTGAATTTCCTGTGTGGCATGCTAAGATGTAGTGATCAGGGCTTCTGTTGAAAAGCAAAGTCTTGAGGTGATGATCAAAGCACCGCCTGTGTGGCGTAGCTTTGTGTATAACGTGAAATTGCGAGCCTCACACCCCGGTATGAACCAGAAACGGGAGCAGGACCTCAGGGAGGGCATGCGTTTCTTCCTAGCTAGAAGTGACGTCAGTGGTTTTACACGCCCTGGCGAGTTTGACTTATGTGGTTGTTGCTGTTGCGAGGCGCCTCGGTTAGATCGGACGATCCGGGTCCGATGGAGTCATTCATTGGCTCATTTATGCCCCAAAGGGCAGGGAAACGTATTGTTCAGGCATAACAATCCACCTCGGTGGACCGGCCCTGACGATCCAAGGCTTGCCTGTGCGCTTGCCTGAGACTCAAGCTAGGCAGTCTCGAATTCGGTGAGTACTATCTTTTGCCTTGGTTCATGACAGAAATCCAATTTCCAAATACGACATTGTGCGGTTTTGATTGTATACCTTTATTTGGCGACATAGTGGCGTGGGACGCTTATGTCGTCTATGATTGATAGTTATGATTGGAAATTGTTTTTGAAACATATAAACACTAGTAATAATATCAAATGCTTTTGTTTTATTCGTATCAAGCATATTTTGGCCATTATAAGGTAAAAAC
This sequence comes from Allium sativum, assembly GCA_030737875.1. Lineage (NCBI taxonomy): Eukaryota > Viridiplantae > Streptophyta > Magnoliopsida > Asparagales > Amaryllidaceae > Allium > Allium sativum. The sequence goes on from CM060921.1 coordinate 302,084,798, forward strand.
TCTATCCTCCGGTTTGTGTTGCATTGTGTGATGGGAACTGAGTCTTATAATGGCTTCATTTTTATAAAAAGCATTGCGATGTTTCAAAGAATGATTTGTTTTAAAGGACTGGTGATCCGATGGAGTAAACCCGTTCTACGAAAGTGGCGTGGTCCTGTTACTAACCATATTTCAATTGTGTTGAGTAGATTTCTCATACCAGTCCCATGACTGACTCGTAGTTTGTTTCACTTCAAACTCGGGTGCCCCTTTTTCTACACGGGCAGCCTTGTATTCAGGTTTAGCTGGTTCTTTCTGGATGGCTGGAGCTGAAGATGGATTCTATCATTTATCCCTTTTTTTTCTATTCAGCTCCTATTGTACATTATATTTGTTTTCTGCTGTAGACACTTATGTATATCTGAACTGTATTTGTACTATGTATGATCCTGTATACTGTGTAACTCTGATGATTACTTTTATCCAGTGTATTCTATTGTGCATTATCTGGAGTATTTATTTAATTCTGTTCTGCTATTATCTGTTTCTGTGTTATATTCCAAGGATTACCCTTGCCGTCGTCAGTACGGGGTTTGGGGTCGTCTCACCCCTTGAATAACTCCTTGCGAGAAATGCTTTGTGAAATCCCCTTTTGGTGTGCTTGATTGACTGTCGTGGGTTGAAATTGAGATTTGTTGCCTTGTTTGAATTGTGTTGATACTACAAATCCATACTAGATAAGCATAAAGAATTCTGGAAATGTTTTAAACTGATTTCCTTACTTTCTTGACTTTTATTGGTTGCTGTGAATTAATTCCTAAAAATAACTACTTGCCCGAAAATGTCGTCGTGTAAAACTGGAAACAAAATGAAAATGGGAATTGCTTTCTTGCTAAATTTTTTTTACAATTTCTAGAAATAAATGATTCATTTTCCGTTTAAAAAATTGCCGAGACTACATGAGTTTTTCTGGAAAGAATTTATTTTCCCTTTTTATGAACTTGGTTAAATTGTTACTTGCCCCATTTGTACTGATTTTCACCATTCATGTATGCAAGTTTGCACATATATACTTGGCCATTCTGTTTTGATCTTCAACATGCTGTACTAGCTCGAATACATTAGTTGTGATGTGTACATCATGTCCCTATGAATAGTGGCCATGCATACCATGTTGTTCCTTGACCTGTCTTGCATTGAATGTTGCCTCCACCATTATGCTTCATGTACATGTTATTTACTCGAGTACTTTCCATGCTCCATATTATTTCTGCTTGTTTGCTCCCTTGTTTCATTGATGTCAGTGTATTGATATTGGCTTGCTTTGTGTATACCCTGTTTCCTTGCATACATTATATACACCTGAATTGTGTATGTACCATGACTATAAACTGCACCCATTTTGTCACCTTGACTTCCTTGAATGAATTCATATATGCTGAGCTTGGCTGTACTCTTTTGTTGGCTTGTGTACTTGCACATTCATATATATGTGTACTGACTTGAGCTTGTCTACCTATGCACTGTGCTTCTACATCATGTTGTTATGTATATATGAAACTCCACACTCGTACCATTCCAGTTTTGGCTTGTTGTCACTTGTATTGCTGAAAGGAAACTTGTATATATATTGAATATTTTGCTCCATCCTTGTACACATGCTATTGCACACCATGGATTTGTTTGTGCTGAAGTAATTGGGCTTGACCCATTGAGTTATGCTGTTGTACCCACTGTCCATTTGTTTGGAAAATCTGTTTGACACTTTTAAAAAAAATGTTTCCATAATGTCATATATATATATATATATATGCTACTTGTCTTTTGTAGCTCGACTATGATTAAGAACATGTTGAACTTAAAATTGATGTTGATTTGCTTGTCCTATGTTGTTGTGTTGACCACCTTGCTTGTACATGCATGTGCAATGACACATGAACCATTTGTGTTTGTTGCACATGCATTGTGTATTCACTTGCATTGTTTTGAATTTTCTGTTTTGACCTTGTATTGTTGCACTGAGTCGAGATGGTCCACGTGGCTACTCCTCATCTGCTTGCTGATTGGCGAGGCAGTGCACACGTATATATTTATACACGTGTGTATATGCAGCCATTCAGAAAATTTCCTGTCCCTGTACATATACAAACTTTCTGCCTAGACATAGATGAATCAGATCAAGTCATGAAAAATGATGAGAAACACACCAGAAAACTAAGGCAAATAAAATTTTAAAAATAAAATAATATTTGTTTGTATTCAGTTTCATTTCTATTGATGTGTACTGTGTATGTTTCTGTTTTATTTGACAGGTAAACAGAAGATGGCTAGACTGACAGTGGAGTGCTGTGAAGACTGAAGATAGTGTTAGTGAATGTAAATGTATCAGTGAATGTATATGGATATGAAAATGTAAAAAGAGTGATTTGTATATATGTATGAGATATATAGATAGAGTGTTATAGTGAGGAGTTGTGTAACAACAAAATTGTACTGATGTTTGTATTAAACAAATTTGTTTGAAATAAAATATTATTTTATTGTTGTCAAACAAACTTATCTATTATATTCAGTTTATTTAAACAAGTAGTATAATATTCTGTGAATGTGTACAAATAGTGGAGTCATATAATTTTTACTGTTTGAATGTTGAAATATAATATTATATTTAAATAAAATACTGTGTGAATGTATGAAATTCTGTACAGTCGTATTCTATTTAAATATAAAAATTGTATTCCTGTCTGTGATGTTATATAATAGTACAATAACAAACACATTTATATTAATATATATATTTGGTTGTTATCATCAAACAAAAATCATATAATTGTGTATACAACGCCGTATATACAACAATCTCCCCCTTTTGATGATGACAAACAAATATGAAGATTTTGAATATAATAAATGTGTTTGAGAGTAAAGAACTGAACTCCCCCTATTTGAAAGCCCCCCCCCCTATAACATAAACTCCCCCTATAACTGTGCATGAGTGAAATAAATGAATAATAATGAATTTTCAAAATAAAAAATATTTATAAAATATTCACTCATAAATCAAAATCACAAGCCATTCTCCCCATTTTGTTATCATCAAAAGAAATTAAAATATAGATGAAAAATGACTAAAAAATATAATTTCAGCTTAAGAGGAAGAATGATCATCATAAATCTCAATCAGTCAAACAAAAATCATAATAAACTGAGAACAGGTGGCATATTTCATATTGTACAGAATGACGGATTTACTATGAATTTTATAAAAATGGGGAGAGTTTTAAAAAATGAGATTTTCAATTATTTCAAAAGGATTTATAACTTAAAGCACAAAATAGCAATGGATTTGGACTATAATTAATAATTCAATTTAAGTGACAAAATCAGATAATCTCAAATCCCAATAGCTATCAATCCATAAATCATAATACTTCATAAGATTTCAACACATTTCACAAATAGAAAATGGATTGATAGGCTGGTTTTTATAAAAACCAAGGAGAATTTCATATACAAATTTATTTAGCAAATTATTTTCTTTTCTATGTCTTTTAATTTAAGAGCAAACTGACCATGCATAACCACACCTTGGATTTTTAAATGAGATCAGTTGCAGCTTAAATATAAGTAATCTCATAACCATGCATAACCAGAGCTTGGATTTTTAAATGAGGTTAGAGAAACACTAATGGATATTATATTTATCATTTCATTTTCAGCTCCAAAATGAAAAACTCCTCAGTATATATACAAACCAATATGAATGATAGAAATGTGGTAAGTACAGAAATGGATTGTGAAATAAATTTCTAAATTATTCATATTATGAAATATGATCAACTGTACCGAGATCATTGAAAAAATTTCAATTGACACTAATTCTAAATAATAACATAGTCCAATTTCTATCACAAATATTTTCACTGTTTATTCAAAAAGATTTTAAAAAATTATTAAACTCTTCACATTAATATAAAAAACATGATGGATGATAGATAATGAAGATGGTCATGAAATAATCGCCAATTCAAAGATATTAGAATAATTATTCAACTATCATGAAAATCTAAATAACATCTCCTCTTATCGTGAAATATACTGCAGTCACAATTCATCACAATTTCAAAATCTGATAATAATTTTGATGAATTATAAATACAGTTCAGTTTGGTTATTGATTTCAATTTCTGAATGAATGATCAATAAATAATTTTAAAATTGAAAAACAATTACAAGAGGAATATGAAGATCTATACATGCCAAGAGGGAAAATTTTGTACAAGGCAAAAAGAGTGTGTAGATCTATACAAGGTGAAGATTAGAATCTAAGTACAGATGAGTGAGACAATTATAAGGCACTTCTGATACCACTTGGTGTCTCTATTAATAAGGATTTAAAAATGACAATGGAGACGAACAAAGACATCTCAAGCAACAGAATCATAATCACACAGCCTAAGCAGACACAGTTAACAAATCAAGCAATTTTACATCCATCTATCAGGGCATGGTAAACCTTTGATATCAAATCTAGCAGTCATCAAAAATATTTTTCAAATCAATTTCTTTTAATTAGAGAAGCAAATGATTTCAAAACAAAAAAAATTCAAAACAGTATCAGAGCAGCACAGAAAATATTTTCAAATCATACTTATCAAGATGACGGTCACATAAGATGATTCAAGATTAACAATACAATTTATTAGAAATCATTTGAGAAAATATGAAGATCTTAAGATTCAATGAATCAATCACACAAGATTATAAATTTCAGATCCAAGATATGTGTGTGATTCAATAAATCAATAAATTCAAATGATTTTAAACAAACCAATATTTAAGTCAAATAATCATGAAAAAGCAGAGAATTCAAGACCAGATTTTCAAAGAATTTTCACAAGAATTTTCTGATAAGTACTCAAGAAGGCTCAGATCATTTACATCAGGTTTGATAGATATTCTTGATCCAAAATAATTCATTTGAAATCACTTGAATCAATGTCAAGTTTTGGAATATAATGAATCAGTCACACAAGGTTGATAATTTCAAGTTTAGGAGGTGTGTGATTATTCAAAATATCAATAATTTCAGATGATTTCAAACAAATAAATTCTAGCCGTAATGATCATGAATAATGATGTTTTTCAAAATGTAGCACTGAGATTTAAGGCAGATTAAAATTTCCAAGCCAATCTGAAAATCAATGAAATTATCACAACTAATAAATAGCAGCGTGCGGTAATGAGTATAACATTTTAAGACTTTCCAAAATGAATTAGAAGGGACTCAAAATAGCAAAGGTGTGTGAAATTCCACATAACTTTCAAATCTTCAAAAATTTAGAATTCTAATCAACAGTGTTCAAGATATGACAAGAGTACATCAACACTATTATGAATTCAGAGAATCAGAAAGCAAACTTCAAATCAATTGCAGATATTTACAAAAATAAATTCAAGATCTAGAAAAGATTAAAAACATCAAAGTTTTATACAAATGACGCAAAATTCCAGAAAAATATGAATTCTGCAATTGGAAGTTAAAGAAGCCCAAGAAGTTACAAAGATATAAGAGTGACAAATTAAAAAAAAAGAAAAATAAAAAAATAAAGCAGAAGGGACAGAAGGAGAAATAAACAGAATAAAAACAAAGAATATTTACAAAGGTGAGTTTAGAGATCAGACCAGAATCCTATGTAAATAAGAATCTCTAACTCAATAGACTTGGCCAAGGAACTTTAAATGATTCAATGAGATGAGGCAGTTTGAATTCAGATTCTCTTTAGCAAAGCAGTTCCTCAGCCATCTTCGGTACCTAACTGTTAAGAGGATTGAGTGGACTAACAAAAGTAGTAAAATTACTCACAGTTTTGTTCCCATCTTTTGGTACCCAAATCTGTTTGTATAACAATCTGTTAGAATCAACTAGAGTACCCTTTGGAACCCAAATTCGTTTAGTTTTTCCAAAAATCATTTTATTTCTTTTTGGGGTCCACAATTGTTCAATTGGATTGTTATCAAACCAATTCTTGTCCTGTTTATAATTTAAAAACCTTTTGGAATTTTCAAAATTCAAATTTTCAGAACGACCCTTTCTGAAGCAATTTAAAGGATTTTAAAATCACTCGAATTCAAATTTTCAAATGCATTTGTTTTCCCAAAACCAAGACCACTTTTATTTCCTGAAAAGAGTTGATTTTTCAACAGCATATTTAGATTTTTCTCCGTTAGAAAATTTGATCAAAGTTGATTCAAATTGTTGAATTTTAGATTTAAAGTCAGAAATCTCTTTCATCAGATTCGAACAACGATTAATGCTTATCTTTCTCCTTTCAGTATCATTCTGTTTCAAAATTAAATTTTCGTTTTCAAGCAACTTGATTTTGGTCTTGGACTCAAGAATCTCAGATTCAAACTGAATTTGCTTTTCAAATTGTTGATTTTCAAAAATTTTGAATCTTTCAAATTCGTTCTGAAGCACTTTCAAAGCAAATTCAATTTTCAACAACTTATCTTTTTCAAAAATTTCAAAATTGGAATTTTCACATGTCTTGAAATATTCTAATTCCTTTTGCAAAAAAAATTTCTATGAGTTAGCTCATCCTCATTGTTTTTCAAAATCAAAATTTGGTTTTCAAGCTGTTCAAGATTTTCATTAAGATGAGCAAGGTAATTTTCCAAATTCAAACAATTTTTGCATTTAGAATTAGAAAATTTTCTACTTTCAAATTTCAATTCCAAATCATTACTTTTGCATCGCAACTCAGAATTTTCAAATTTCAAAGTTTTATTTTTAGATTGGAGTTTATCAACAGACTTAGTTAGATCAACACACATATAAACCAAATCTTCATAAGAGAAATTTTCTGTTTCACCATCTGTTCATTCTCCATAGTTTGATCTATCTATTTCTCCTTTTAAGCATAGATCTGAATCTAAGTTGATATTTCATGATTCTGAGCAGCTGTTGTCAATTTTCCCATACTTCATATTAAGAGCTATCCAAATTTCCTGTGCAGTTAAACAATGGGAGATCAGACTATATTGATCATCATCAAGATGAGAATAAAGAATATGTATAGCATGAGAATTAAAAACTTTATCTACCATATTGTACCCATTGATCACAACATCCCAACATTTAATATTAACAGATTTTAAATAAAATTCCATTTTGGATTTCCAGTTTAAAAAATCTGTTCTAGTGAAAATAGTTGGAGATGAACAAGATAGACTCTCGCTAGACAGACAACTAGGGTTACCCATGACTCTAGAGTTAAAAATACTTACTCTGATACCAATTGTTGGATCTAGATTAACCCTAAAGGGGGGATGAATAGGGTTTATCACAGTTTTTCGCTGAATTAAAATTCTGACGGGATATTAAATAATAAACAGATCACGGAATACAACAGAAATAAAAGTGCAGAAAAGAAATAACACATAGAGATACCCAGCTTCGGCAAAACCCTGCCTACTGCTGCATTACTAAGGTTTCTACTAGGTGATAGAACATATCCCGCTTACAAACACTGTAAACTCGCACTCCCTGCTCCTGTACTAACCATATGCTCAAAAATCTAGACTGGTCTATATTCACTAGACTAGATTTTCCCCTAGTTTTACAGACACTAGTAAACTGTCAGTTAATCCCTAACTGAAACACCTAGAATTTTACAGACTCTAGAAAACTGTTTGAATCGTTGTACAACATAAATTAAAAAAATACAAAAATAAAAACATATTGAAAACGCCTGTTTCTGCAGGTTTGCTCCCTTGTTTCATTAATGTCAGTGTATTGATCTTGGCTTTCTTTTTGTATACCCTGTTTCCTTGCATACGTTATATACACCTGAATTGTGTATGCACCATGACTAAAAACTGCACCCATTTTGTCACCTTGACTTCCCTGAATGAATTCATATATGCTGAGCTTGGCTATACCCTTTTGTTGGCTTGTGCACTTGCACATTCATATATATGCGTCCTGTCTTGAGCTTGTCTACCTATGCACTGTGCCTCTACATCATGGTGCTATGTATATATGAAACTCCACACTCGTACCATTCCATTTTTGGCTTGTTGTCACTTGTATTGCTGAAAGGAAACTTGTACATATGTGCTGAATATTTTGCTCCATCCTTGTACACATGCCGTTGCACACCATGGATTTGTTTGTGCTGAAGTAATTGGGCTTGACCCCTTGAGTTATGCTATTGTATCCACTGTCCATTTGTTTGAAAAATCTGTTCGACACTTTTAAAAAAATGTTGCCATACTATCATATATGTATGTATGTGTGTGTGTGTGTATATATATATATATATATATATATATATATATATATATATATATATATGCTACTTGTCTTTTGTAGCTCGACTATGATTAAGAACATGTTAAACTTAAAAATGATGTTGACTTGCTTGTCCTATGTTGTTGTGTTGACCACCTTGCTTGTACATGCATGTGCAATGACACATAAACCATTTGTGTTTGTTGCACATGCATTGTGTATTCACTTGCATTGTTTTGAATTTTCTGTTTTGACCTTGTATTGTTGCACTGAGTCGAGATGGTCCACGTGGCTACTCCTCAGCTGCTCGCTGATTGGCGAGGCAGTGCACACGTGTGTATTTATACACGTGTGTATATGCAGCCATTCAGAAAATTTCCTGTCCCTGTACATATACAAGCTGTCTTCCTAGACACAGATGAATCAGATCAAGTCATGAAAAATGATGAGAAACACACCAGAAAACTAAGGCAAATAAAATTTTAAAAATAAAATAACATTCGTATGTATTCAATTTCATTTCCATTGCTGTGTACTGTGTGTGTTTCTGTTTTATTTGACAGGTAAACAGAAGATGACTGGACTGACAGTGGAGTGCTGTGAAGACTGAAGACTGAAGACAGAGTCAGTGAATGTATATGGATATGAAAATGTAAAAAGAGTGATTTGTATATATGTATAAGATATATAGACATAGTGTTATAGTGAGGAGTTGTTTAACAACAAAATTGTACTGATGTTTGTATTAAACAAATTTGTTTGAAATAAAATATTATTTTATTGTTGTCAAACAAACTTTTCTATTATATTCAGTTTATTTACACAAGTAGTATAATATTCTGTGGATTTGTACAAATAGTGGAGTCATATAATTTTTACTATTTGAATGTTGAAATATAATATTATATTTAAATAAAATACTGTGTGAATGTATGAAATTCTATACAGTCGTATTCTATTTAAATATAAATATTATATTCCTGTCTGTGATGTTATATAACAGTACAATAACAAACACATTTATATTAATATATATTTGGTTGTTATCATCAAACAAATAACATATAATTGTGTATACAACACCGTATATACAACAAACTTTACATAATACATGATTGGTTTAACATCAACATCATAACCACAATAATCTCATAAGCATATACGATAGATTCGTTACAAGAATAAGCATGAATCAACACCATCATTATCTTACAACTAGGAATAACGCTAGTTTTCATTTTATTACAAATCATAACTTTCAATCGTTCACATCTAAATAATAACAGGACTTTCAAAGAAAAGAAAGTCTTGTTTTCTAGGATCTATTTTCTGAAATTGAAAAGCAATCCCTTGAAGAAGACTTTCAATTCTCTAAGTTAGTTTTTGATTCGAAGCTTTTGACTTGCTTTCTAATTAAAGAAGAAATGGTGGCTAGGCTAGAACAGTCATGGACAGCATGGTGGCTCCTTGGAATGAATTTGTGTGATTTAGGGTTTGAGGATTAAGGTTGCTTTTATATAAGTTAAATCTTATGTGAGCCGTTAGATCGTTTTAGGAGCAATCACAACCGTCCAGACTAGACAGAGTTATCCAGAATTTCCACCTAAGCCGTAGTGACTCAAAAACAGGTCAGAAAGGACTCAACAACTAGTCAGAATCGTCTCAGATTTGGATCTGGGCGAGGGGGTAGGTCGACCCCCAGGTCGACCCATAGGTCGACCCCCTGGTCGACCTGGTCTCTAGGCGGGAAATTTCCCGCCCAGCTTGCTTCGGGGTTTGAATTCGAATTCTGAATTTTAATTTGAACTGTATTAATTTATTTAAATAAATTTCTTAAACTTCTGAGGGCCATAACTCCCTCATGCGAAGTCCGATTAACGAAAACTTGGACTCTATTCCAAGCAGAATTTCGAGACAAACGCAATGGCGAAATTCATTTCCCTTAATTCTCACTTTAAAAATTAAGTATTCTTTAATTCGTTCTTTTAATAGACAAAGAAAATTTAGGGTGTTACATTTTTCTAAACAAATCGGCAGGTTAATTACAAAGTAATTAATTTGACTAATTATAGTAACTAAGAATTAATTTATTTATTAAAAACTGTTAACTTTAGATAATGATAACATATCTAAATATGATTAGAATTGGATGATTTGAGAGTATTTGGATTTGTCTCAACGAGCACTACACCTTGGAACATAATTAGACAGGATTGGAGTCAACTGTATTTTTCAGTTAAATTGAACATTCCTTTAATTTAACTGAAACGAGCCAATCAAATAGCAAATCAAATCAAGGTGAGTTAAACTCATTGAGTTCTTCCCACTTATATTTTTATATAAGACGGGTTTTATAGTTGTGTGCTCTAGTTGCTAGTGGTTGCTTATTGTTAATTATAGATTCATTTGTTGATTTAACCGATGAAATTAAACCGTCATTTAATTTCAGTGATATACCAAATGTTAATTTAACGATTGGACCCAATGAAGGTAACTTACCTTGTTGGTCACGTTTATTTAATAAACGTGTTTAATTTAGTAAACTGCTTGAATTGTTTTGATTGGTTGATAAAATGATCGTTATTTAACATTATGAAAAACATTTTTTAATTGAATTGAATGATCTGACTTGAGATAACCGATTTGATACAGGGAAGAACAAGTTAAGGGGATCTAACGGGATTCCTCAAATATATTAAGTATTATTTAGTTTCATATTATCAATATATGAACTATTTGATTGGGTGAATGATTTGATTGTTGACCACCGCACTGAAGTTCAACATTTGTTTTGTTTTAACCAATGGGCAGTATTGGTTGAGTATTGGTGTAACAACCCGGGATTTCGAAACCAATTTAAAAATGTTATTTTAACTATTTTAATGGATTTTGAATATTTAAAATGATTTATTTTGAATAGTAACAACTAAATATTCATTTTAAATCGAAGTTAGAACATATAAATTTATTTTAATTATAAAAAGAGTTTGAAATGCGCTATAGTTTGAAAATTCGATTTTAAACTTCAAATGAATGTACATAATTCAAAACAAATTGAATTCCAGTAAAAGCAGAAATATTTAAATCTGTTTAATAGTATGTTTCTAACGAATGAGAAAAATTCAGATTTCATAATATAAATTGTAAGTTATGTCCAGTTTAAAATTTAAAATAGTCGCTATAGAATTTGTGTATATTTTATTATAATATATAGCCCTTAAAAATATCCATTTTGCAAACGATCTCCGTTTTCGATGAAACCACTTTTTTTTGGATCCGGAATGTCAAATTATTGTTAGGTTTCAAATTTCATAATTTTTGGATTTAATATGTGAGCGTGGTAAATTTAAATGGGTTTTGACAATTTCAATTTGAATTGGATCAACCAAAAAAGGTTCATTTTCAAACAGTCTCCAAATTCGACGAAATTAGTTTTGTTATGACTGTATCGTCAAAACATAGCTAGATTTATTTTTCTGTAATTTTTAGAGTCAGTATGTGGCCTCGGTAAATTATCATGCACGTTTAAATATAATATATATTGATTTATATATTAATTTTGATGAAAACTGATTGAAACAGTCGAATTGGCTTAGGAAACATATCCCATTGTGTTCGGAATGGGGGTAGTTAGCAAGGAACAAAAGTCGTTGGGATTCGTTTGGAGTCCGAATGTAAAAACTAACTTTTTAGAATTCAAAAATATTAAATTAGTTTCTATAAAAGGGACAAACCCCCAAAACCCTAACCCTATTCGTTGGAGCCACCACTCACGATTGAACGACAATATTTTCTCCATAACAATTTCCCCAAATTCGTGAAATCCACTTAACAATTCTAGCATCTCATTGAACGAAATTATAGAGCGATGAGATAGCTTTCCGTCTATGCCGCTATAATCGAAAACCGTGACCTGTGGGGAACGTATTTCCCACTAGAACCGTCGTCGTTCTAACGGATTTTCTAGCCAAAAGGGGGACATTGATCTCAACATCGTGGGTAACGCAGGGAGGTAAGGGGATGGCCGTCGTCGTGGCGGTAACGGATCTGGATTCGCGTGCTTGTGGGGGTCGCAGTTCAGAACCCTAGGAGTCGACGGTTTTGGATCTAGGTCGGCTGGAGGTTACAAGAGGGAAAAAGTAATTAAAAATTAAATTAACTATTTTTAATTATTCAAAATTGTAATTAACGTTTAAATTACTGTAACTCTTTCATACGAGGTCCAAACTGAATGATTTCAGTTCCGTTGCAATCATGGCAACGAACACTGCGCAATGAAACTGACTGGGACAGAAACAGAGCACATTAGAATTGCAGGCAAATTTTAACGCAAACTATACAGAAAATTTAGAAACAAAGACTGGCAGAGTGGAAACCGACTGTAAGGACTCTCTCTCACTCAAATTATTTTATAATTATTATATAATAGGTTGCAGATGGGACTTAGTAGCTCCTGACACTATTTTTTGTACAAACCATGGTTGATTGTTTGTTTGGATTATGATTGGGATTGTCAGTGATTGATATTGTTGTATATAAAATTATTTATATAAAATGTATATAAAATTATCATGGAATGAAAATTAAATAAATATTCATTTACAAGTCGGGCGGCTTGTTTATGTACACCTATTTAACTGATATTGATTGGGACGAGAAATTTTACACATCGCCCAACTGCACAAATAATAAATAGTATTTGTTGGTTGAAACTCCACACGGGTATCGGTATGATATTTGACATACACTGATCCCAATAATTAGTGGTATGTCAATCGATGGGTTGACAGAATGTATAAGCGTTATTTATTTCTTTTAATGCTTATACGGTTGTAAAATGCACTCTGGATGTTGTATGATTTTTTAATGATTGTTTTTCATTATTGTTGTATACATGCGATGTATGAAATCCATATAACTGAAATCATATGGTACTTGATTGAGTCTGATTACAGTTCAGAATTAACGAATATTTTAAAATAATATTCGGTAAATATTGAAATGTGAAGCTATGTTAAGTAGTCCAGCGCCATTTTAACACGAACGGAATTTTCTTTCGATTTTATTCATTTTAAAATGAATATCGAAAAGTGATTTCAAAATCTGATATTTTGAAAACATTATCATTTTAATTTTATAATGATATAGAATATTCAATTTTGATTTTAAATTGAAAATGAAGTTGAAATCATTTTAAAATGAATTTATAAATGATTTATAAAATAATATTTGAATTGAAATCAACGATATATATATTATTTATATATATTGGCTTGAATAGAATGAGTCGCGCAGCGACCGTTTGCGAATTTCGACCATTAACTTCAAATAGACATAATGGGAGATCTGACCGTCGGATTCTACTAAAAATGAAACCGTTGGGTTCGTATCGAAAAGAGCTTCCCAATGAATATAAGAGATTTAAATTTGAATGGTCAGATTTTAAGATATGTACAAATCAAATTCAAAAAAGGTCGCTACGGATGTAGTTCGGTGGCCGTTATTGGAAACCGACCAAAATGACGATATTGAAATTATTAAAAATATGGGAAAATTATCTAAAATCATAATAAATGATTTGGAAAGAATTTAGATGAAAAATTCCAGTTTTGAAAAGATAAAAATATACTTTTATCGAAAAGAACTAGTTAAAAACTAGAAAAAAAATCCAATTATTTTTAGAAATAATAAAATGGATTTGTAAATGGGGTTTAAAATAACTAGAATTTTCCAACTAATAAATTTGAATGGAAATTATCTTCGGATATTTCAATATTGGATTCCGCGATCATACGGATATTTTTGAGGAATTTGGAAGATATATGTATCGTTATTCCCAATACGATATTTGTTGATTTCAGAATTTGATATTGAATATAAGCGGATATAATTTCTGTTCAGAGCCTTGTATTTAATATCAAATTGGATTTTGGGTTCGTCGTGAATGGTGTCTTTATTAACATTGTTCTTAAACCCCGATGAGAAAAGAATGAATTTTTTAAATAAGATTTAGTGAAATGTACCAATTAATTAATATTTAATTGGAATCGAAATGAAATTGGATTTTTGGGTTTATCGTGAACGGTATTCTAAATAACACTTATTCTTTAACCCAATTAACAGCGAAAAGAGGATTTGGGATTTATAAATCTTTTTATTTAGATTTAATGGAAATTTTCCAAAGTAAAGTTTTCCAATTTACTATATTAAATTGGAATTGAATGGAATTCGATTTGGTAATAATCGAGATGAGTTTCGGTAAAGGAAGACCATTGCTATATTTGGAATTTAAAAGGCTTTGCTGGTTATTCCACTTATAGTATTAGTTTGATATGGAAATTTATATCGATTATATACTGTTATGATTTCCGTGAAGATTCCATTTTGATGGAAGATGATTTTGGGTTTATTGTGAACTGTGTTTTAAGTGACATTGGTTCTTTAACCCGGTAATAGGATTAATTTTCCTAAAAGTAGAATGATCATAAAGTAATGATTTATGATATTAAAACCAAGTTGGATTTTTAATGAATCTTTGATTAGATTGAAAAGTTAATGTGATAATTAAATTTGCCAAATTTGAGAAGTGATCGAGAATGGAGTACCACCAGTTTTACTCCAGGCGATAGTTAAATCTTTAATTAGATTTGAACGTGAAATGGTAATTAAATTTACTGATAACACCGTAGGTGTTAGATATGGAGTACTACCAGTTTTACTCCATGGGATGAATAGATTGGGATTGGGATAATAAAATAAATGATTACTTCGGTAAGGCTTGCTAATCCCGGCTAGTTGATAAACCTTAATTTGGTTTAGAATTGTTAAAGGATAAAATCTTTTGAAATGGATATCCAAAGGAAGATTAAAGAATAAATTTAAGGAATTTATCTTTGATAAAATTAATGGGTACCTTTCCCTAAAAATGTGAATATTTGAATAAAAAACCATTCTGAATTGGAATGAGGCGTATGATGTGTTTTTATAGCACTTGATTATTAATTATAAAATACGTGGATTATTCGGAAAAACCGGGTTTATCCCATTCTGAATAATCGATACGAGGACTAAAAGTCGACAATGAAGACGGTGGTTGAAGACTGGAGTTCTTTACATCATTTGGATGATTACTGATGTTTTGATTAGGCTCTAGACCAAAGACAAGGTAATAAGTGGTGATCGTCCAGACATACTTGGAGATTGACCGGATATGCGAGGACCTCTCTCCTGTATTGGACATATGGTACGAGGAATAAGGTGCCTCCGGTTTCGTTCAGACTCAGAACGGACTTGTAAATGGATGTGTCTGACATTGGATTTTTTTCTATATTGATTGATTTCTATTAAATATATATCTGTTTGGTGGCGGAGAATTTATTCTCTTGCTTAACACCCTTCTCTGAGACGTACGAGCCTAGAGGTTATATATCGATAGACATCAGTTGTATGGCGTGAATTGTCAGTGTAGCATGCTGAGATGCAAATGATCAAGGCTTTTGTTGAAAAGCAGATTCTTGTGGTTGATGATCAAAGCACGGCTTTTAAATAGCATAGCTTTGTGTAGCATTAATTCGCGAGCCTCACACCTCGGTATGAACCAGAAACGGGAGAGGATCCAGGGAGGACATGTGTTTCTTTCTAGCTAGGAGTGGTTTCATGGTATAGAGCCCAGACATTTTTAATTATATGGATGATGGATAGCGAGGTACCTCGGATTTGAGTCCCTAGTGGCTCTTTGTGTTGGTCAACGTATAGACCAGATTTACGCACCATAGGGCGGGAAAACACATTGTTCAGGAATTATAATCCACAAACGTAAGGGTGGACCGGCCCTGTGGCTCCAGGTTCAGTTGTCGCTGAATCCTGAGACATGGGCTAGGTTGTCTCCAATTCGGTAAGGACGATCCCTTGCCTTGGTTCATGATGGAATCCAATTTCCAATACGACATTTCAGTTTTAGTTGTAAAACTAGTATGGCAACATAATATATGGTACCCATGCCGTCTATGATTGATACATTTATATTTGAAGTTGATTTTAACACTATACACTTATATTTATATCAAACTGGTTTGTTTTAAACGTACCAAGCATGTTTGGATATTATAAGGTAAAAATCTATCCTCCGTCTTGCGTTGCATTGTGTAATGGGACATGAGTCTTATAATAGCTTCATTTTTTCAAAAAGCATTGCGCAGTTTGTTCAGTGCACTGGTATTCTTAGGAGAAAACTCGTTCCTGTTATACGGCGTTGTCCCTTGCTTTACCAAATTTTAAAGTAAAATTAAAATAACTGTTTTAGTTCTCACACCAGTCCCATGACTGACCTGGAGTTTATTGTTTTAACGTAAACTCTGGGTGGCACTATTTTCCGTATGGGCAGCTAGTAGTTTTGGTTTTTGCAAATATTTCATTTCCAGGATCCTGTATTTACAACTGGAGCTATATTCGGAAAGCTTTGTATCCGTGTATTCCCTTCAATTGTGTCGTAGATATATTTTCCGCTATACATTATATATATGTATATATATTTTCCACTGTTTTGTAATTTAAATCTCTGATATTTTTCTGTTGTATAATATTTAATTTTACTCTTATATCTTGTGCTCTGATGTAAATTGTTGTAACAAAAATGGAAAGTTCTATTGTTTGTCTTCTGATGCGTCGTATTCTCAACTCAATCCGGGCTTTCCCTTACAGGCGAGTTTGGGTCGTTTCATTGTGGTATCGGAGCTTTGGTTTACAAAGCTTGAGAACAAGACACATTAGAACCGAACGAAAGAATTCATCAGAGATTGGATTAGTAATATCCAATGAGAATGACTCGTTAGAGATGGGATCAGTAGTATCCTATAATGAGTTTCAAAGAGTGGTATTTTCAAAATTAAAATGAAAACAAATTTAGTTTTGAAATTATTATACGTATTTGAGTATATTATTTTATTTTATTTTGGACTATCGGGTATATGAAAATTTTGAATATACGCGTAATTAACATGTATTCGAAGTCCCAAATATACTGGATACATATAGAATCATACTCTAGTCCCCCAGGAATAATTCTGGTAATGTCTGGACGTCATCAGTATTTATGTTCGAGTTTCGAAAGTGGGATATCTATATATTTCCAATTGACTGGTGTGAGAACCAAAACTTAGTTAGAATTTATTGTTGTGATTTGCGCTAGAAATATGATTTTGGACTAAATATAAAATTGATACATGTTTGAAACGTTAATCAACTAATTGATTGATGGTTGTGTTGTATGATTATTAGTTAACTAATAAAAATATTTGAATGATAAAACCAATAAGAGAATGAAAGGTAAATTTTGCCAAATTATATCAAATATTGAACTGAATTGAAAATTGATTGAAGCTGCATACATACACATGTATATATATTGGACAGGTCACAACATGGAAGCTATGAAAAGGAATAAAATTATATGCCCGACAAATAGGTACATGTATACAATATTTCTTGGGTTTTGATGATTTTATGAGCCGCTTGGCTTTTTCTTTTTCTTTTGGATTGATGAGAGCCCTGTGAGGTAAGTTGCGGTTTTAAATATCAATCCGTACAAAGGAGGTTATGGCGAAATTTTTCAAAAATTAGGGTGTTAACCAAATTTTAGAGAAATTAGAAAATTCTTAGAAACTGAAAAGTTGAAGAATGAAAGCCAGAATGAAGGTTGAGTTGGTTAGTTAAACAACTTTCAGCTCCATTCCTTTTCGAGGACGAAAAGATTTTAAGTGGGTGAGATTGTAACAACCCGGGATTTCAGAACAAATTTAAAATTTTATTTTAGCTATTTTAATGGATTTGAATATTTAAAATGATTTATTTTGAATAGTAATGACTAAAATTTTATTTTAAATCAAATTTAGAATGTATAAATTTATTTTAATTATAAAAAGAGTTTGAAATTGCGTGGTAGTTTGAAAATTCGATTTTAAACTTCAAACGAATGTACAGAATTCAAAATAAATCGGATTTAAGTAAAACCATAAATATTTAATCTATTGAATAATATCTTTCTAACAAATGTGAAAAATTCAGATTTCATAATATAAATTGTAAGTTATGTCCAGTTTAAAATTTAAAATAGTCGTTATAGAATATATATATATATTTTATTATAATTTATAGCTCTTAAAAATAGCCATAATGCAAACGACCTCCATTTCAACGAAACCACTTTTATTGGATTTGGAATGTCAAATTATTGCTAGGTTTCAGATTTCATAATTTTCGGATTTAATATGTAAGCGTGGTAAATTTAAATGGGTTTTGACAGTTTCAGTTTGAATTGGATCGACCAGAAAAGGACCTTTGTACAAGCGGTCTCCAAATTCGATGAAATTAGTTTTGTTAGGACCATATCATCAAAACATAGCTAGATTTATTTTTCTGTAATTTTTAGAGTCAGTATATGCCCCTGGTAAATTAAAATGTACGTTTAAATTCAATATATATTGATTTATATATTAATTTTGATGAAAACTGATCGAAACAGTCGAATTGGCTTATGAAACATATCCCATTGTGTTCGGAATGAGGGTAATTAGCTAGGAACGATAATCGTTGGGATTCATTTGGAGTTTGAATGTAAAAACTAACTTTTTAGAATTTAAAAATATTAAATTAATTTCTATAGAAGGGACAAACCCCCAAAACCCTAACCTTATGCGTTGGAGCCAACAGCCACGATTGAACGGCGGTATTTGCTCCAAAACAATTCCCCCAAATTCGTGGAATCCACTCAACAATTCTAACAGCTCATTGAACGAAAATTGTAGAGCGATGAGAGAGCTTTCCATCCATACCACTATGATCAAAAACCTGACCTGTGGGGATCGTATTTCCCACCAGAACCACCGTCATTCTAATGGATTTTCTGGCCAAAGGGGGATGTCGATCTCGACATCATGGGTGGTGCAGGGAGGTGAGGCGATGGCCGTCGTCGTGGCGGTGACAGATCTGGATCCGCATACTTGTGGGGCCACAGTTCTGAACCCTATGAGTCGACGGTTTTGGATCGAGGTCGGCTGAAGGTTAACGAAAGGGAAAAATAATTAAATTAATTATTTCTAATTATCCAAATTGTAATTAATGTTTAAATTACTGTATCTCTTTCATACGAGGTCCAAACTGATTTATTTCAGTTGTGTTGCAATTGTGGCAACGAACACTACGCAATGAAACTGACTGGGACAAAAACAGATCACGTTAGAATTGCAGGATAATTTTAATGCAAACTATACAGATAATTCAGAAACAAAGACTAGCAGAGTGGAAACCGACTATGAGAAACCTCTCTCACTCAAATTCATTTACAGTTATCATATAATAGGTTGCAGACGGGGCTTAGTAGCTCCTGACACTATTTTCTATACAAACCATAGTTGATTGTTTGTTTGGACAGTGATTGGGATTGTCAGTGATTTGTATTGTTGTATATAAAATTATTTATATAAAATGTATATAAAATTATCATGGGAAGAAAATTAAATAAATATTCATTTACAAGTCAGATGACTTGTTTATGTATACCTACTTAACTGATATTGATTGCTACGAGATATTTTACACATCGCCCAACTGCGCAAATAATAAATATTATTTGTTGATTGAAACCCCGCATAGGTATTGGGATGATATTTGACATACACTAATCCCAATAGTTAGTGGTATGTCAATCGATGGGTTGAAAGACTGTATAAGCGTTATTTATTTATTTTAATGCTTATACAGTTGTAAAATGCACTCTGGATGTTGTATGAATTTTTAATGATTGTTTATCATTGTTGTTGTATACATGCGATGTATGAAATCCACATAACTGAAATTATATGGTAATTGAATGAGTTTGATTCCAGTTCAGAATTAACGAATATTTTGAAATAACATTCAGTAAATATTGAAATGTGAAGCCGTGTTAAGTAGTTCAACGCCATTTTAACATGAATGGGATTTTCTGTCGATTTTATTCATTTTATAACGAATACCGAAAAGTGATTTCAAAATCTGGTATTTTGAAAATATTATCATTTTAATTTTATAATGATATAAAATATTCAATTTTGATTTTAAATTGAAAATGAAGTTGAAATTGTTTTAAAATGAGTTTATAAACGATTTATAAAATACGATTTGAATTGAAATCGACTATATATATATTATTTATATATAATGGAATGCGCAACGACCGTTCGCGAATTTCGACCATTAACTTCAAATGGATGTAATGGGATATGTGACCATCGAATTCTCCTAAAACCGGAACCATTGGGTTTGTATCAAAAAGTGCTTTCCAATGAATATAAGAGATTTAAATTTGAACAGTCGGATTTTAAGATATGTCCAAATCAAATTCATAAAAGGTCGTTATGGATGCAATTCGGCGGTCGTTATTGGAAACCGACCGAAATGGCGATATTAAAATTACTAAAAATATGAGAAAATTATCTAAAATCATAACAAATGACTTGGAAAGAATTTGGACGAAAAATTCCAGTTTTGAAAAGATAAAAATAATTTTTTATCGAAAAGAACTAATTAAAAACTAGAATAAAAATCCAATTATTTTTAGAAATAATAAAATGGATTTGTAAATAAGGTTTAAAATAACTAGAATTTTCCAGCTAATAAATTGGAATGGATTTGGAATGGAAATTATCTTCGGATATCTCGATATTGGATTCCGTGATTATACGGATATTGTTAAGGAATTTGGAAGATATATATATATATATATCGTTATTCCCAATACGATATTTGTTGATTTTAGAATTTGATATTGAATATAAGCCGTATAATTTTTATTCAGAGCCTTGTATTTAATATCAAATTGGATTTTGGGTTTGTCGTGAATGGCATCTTTATTAACACTGTTCTTAAACCCTGATGAGAAAAGAATGAATCTTTTACATAAGATTTAGTGAAATGTACCAATCAATTAATATTTAATTGGAATCGAAATGAAATTGGATTTTTGGGTTTATCGTAAACGGTGTTTTTAATAGCACTTGTTCTTTAACCCAATTAATAGTGAAAAGATGATTTGGGATTTATAAATCTTTTTATTTAGATTTAATAGAAATTTTCCTATATAATATATTAAATTGGAATTGAATGGAATTCGATTTCGTAATAATCGAGATGAGTTTCTGTAAAGGAAGACCGTTACTATATATGGAATTTAAAAGGCTTTGTCGTTATTCCACTTATAGTATTAGTTTGATACGGAAATTTATATGAATTATATATTGTTATGATTTCCGTGAAGATTCCATTTTGATGGAAGATGATTTTGGGTTTATTATGAACTGTGTTTTAAATGACATTGGTTCTTTAACCCGGTAAATGATAGGATTAATTTACCTAAAAGTAGAATGATCATAAAGTAATGATTTATGATAATGAAACCAAGTTGGAGTTTTAACGAATCTTTAATTAGATTGAAAAGTTAATGTAATAATTAAATTTTCCATATTTGAGAAGTGATCGAGAATGGAGTACCACTAGTTTTACTCCAGGCGGTAGTTAAATATTTAATTAGATTTGAATGTGAAATGGTAATTAAATTTACCGATAACACCGTGGGTGTTAGATATGGAGTACTACCATTTTTACTCCAAGGGATGAATAGGTTGGGATTGGGATAATAAAATAAATTATTACTTCAGTAAGGTTCGCTAATCCCGACTAGTTGATAAACCTTATTTGGTTTAGAATTGTTAAAGAATAAAATCTTTTGAAATGGATATCCAAAGGAAGATTAAAGAATTAATTTAAATAATTTATCTTTGATAAAATTAATGGGAACCTTTCCCTAAAATTGTGAATATTTGAATAAAAGAATATTCTAAATCTGAGTGAGGCATATGATGTGTTTTTATAGCGCTTGATTATTGATTATAAAATACGTGGATTATTCGGAAAGACCGGGTTTATCCCATTCTGAATAACCGATACGACGACTAAAAGTCGACGATGAAGATGGTGGTTGAAAACCAGAGTTCTTCACATCGTTTGGATGATTACTGATGTCTTGATTGGGCCGTACACCCAAGACAAGGTAATTAGTGGTGATCATCCAAACGTACTTGGAGATCGACCGGATATGTGATGACCTCTCTCCTGTATTGGACACATGGGACGAGGAATAAGGTGCCTCCAGTTTCGTTTAGACACAGAACGGACTTGTAAATGGATGTGTGTCTGACATTGGATTTCCTTCTTTATTGATTGATTTCTATTAAATATATATATCTGTTTGGTGGCGGAGAATTTATTCTCTTGCTTAACACCCTTCTCTGAGATGTACGAGCTTATAGGTTATATATCTATAGACATTTGTTGTATGGCGTGAATTGTCAGTGTGGCATTCTGAGATGCAAATGATCAAGTCTTTTCTTGAAAAGCAGAGTCTTGTGGTTGATGATCAAAGCACGGCTTTAAATAGCATAGCTTTGTGTAGCGTTAATTCGCGAGCCTCACACCCAGGCATGAAACAGAAATGGGAGAGGATCCAAGGAGGACATGCGTTTCTTTCTAGCTAGGAGTGGTGTCATGGTATGGAGCCCAGACATTTTTACTTATATGGATAATGGATAGCGAGGTACCTCGGATTTGAGTCCCTACTGGATCTTTGTGATGGTCGACGTACATACCAGATTTACGCCCCTTATGGCGGGGAAACACATTGTTCAGGAGTTATAATCCACAAACGTAACAGTGGACCAGACCTGTGGCTCTAGGTGCAGTTGCGGATGAATCCTAAGACATGGGCTAGATTGTCTCAAATTCGGTAATGACGATCCCTTGCCTTGGTTCATGATGGAATCCAATTTCCAATACGACATTTCAGTTTTAGTTGTAAAACTAGTATGGCGACATGATATATGGTACCCATGTCATCTATGATTGATACATTTATATTTGAAGTTGATTTTGGCACTATACACTTATAGTAATATCAAAATGATTTGTTTTAAACGTACCAAGAATCTTTGGCTATTATAAGGTAAAACTCTAACCTCCGGCTTGCGTTGCATTGTTTGATGGGACCTGAGTCTTATAATAGCTTCATTTTTCCAAAAAGCATTGCGCAGTTTGTTTGGTGCACTGGTATTCTTGGGAGAAAACCCGTTCTGTGTTATATGGCGTGGTTCCTTGATTTACCAAATTTTAAATTAAAGTTTAAAATAAGTGTTTTAGTTCTCACACCGGTCCCATGACTGACCTGGAGTTTATTGTTTTAACCTAAACTCTGGGTGCCCCTATTTTCCGCACGGGCAGCTAGTAGTTTTGGTTTTTGCAGAAATTTCTTTTCCAGATCCTGGATTTACAACTGGAGCTATATTCGGAAAGCTTTGTATCTATATATTCCGTTCAGTTGTGTTGTAGATATATTTTCCACTGTACATTATATTTATGTATATATATTTTCCGCTGTTTTGTAATTTAAATCTCTGGTATTTTTCTATTGTATAATATTTATTTTTACTCCGATATCGTGTACTCTGATGTAAATTGTTGTAGTAGCAATGGAAAGTTCTATTGTTTGTGTTCTAATGCGTTGTGTTCTCAACTCAATCTGGGCTTTCCCTTACGGGAAAATTTGGGTCGTTTCAATTGGGCAACATATGGCCTATAAATCAATCAATTTATAAATGGTGATTTACAGTCAAGTGAATCAACCAAATGAAGTTATAAATTTATTTTATAACTAAAGATAAATTTTTAAATCTGTATTTTGAATAAAAGTTTATCAAAAGGAAATAAAATATTTATTATTTATTATTTTATTTTATAATTAATTATTAATTAATTTTACAAGGTAAAATCTGATGTTAATCAAATTTGTAAACATGTGAATTGAAATTAACCTGATGGTTAAAAGTTGGATAATTGTTTAATAAAAATTAAATGGAATTATTTAAATTAATTATATTATTAATTAATTTAAAGTGAAAACTAAGTGGAATTAGTTAACGAGATAACCGTGTTTTGAGTTGACTAAGTCGACCGTTTTAATTGGGATTGATTATTAAATTTGTTTGTTTTGAATCAATCTAATAAATTAGTTTAACGAATATTTGTTTAATTTTAATAAGATTTTTAAAAAGGAATTTACTATTTATTTTGGGTAATAAAGGAATTAACTACTTTTACAGTAGTTAATGATCGAAGTAAATTATTATTCTGATTAATTATAATTTAGCAAAATTACTTTTCAATTGAAATTCATTTAAAAAGTAATCGAAGTTGAAATGAAATCTAACTGAATTGTGAAAGGGGTTTATGAAGAGGTTTTATTTTAAAACCTGAGTTTTATAACAAAGTTATAAAAGAAACTTTAAGCAAATATGATTGCTTGAAATAAATGTCATTTAATTATTTGATTTAACTAAAAAGGAAATAAAAATAAAAACGGTTTATATTAAACCAGAGTCGTATAAATGAGGTTTACAAAGGTGTTGAAGCGTTAACTTTAAATTAATGTTACTTAATAAAGGAATTAAGTAAAAAGTGGGAAAATTGAAATCCGAATTATAAAATGAATTTGTTTAAAGAGGTAGAGGTAAAAAGGTGGTGTTTTATAAGAAATTACTTAATTATTGAATTAAGAGAAATGGTTATATTCAAGGAAGATATTTTCAAAAATAAGGAGGTCTTACAAAACCGTATTTTGAATAAAATAGCTAAATGGAATTTGTATTGATATTAGAATGAAATATCAGTTTTCGGATTACAACTCGTATTTGTCTTAAGATAAGAATATAGTTGGTCAAGGTCTGAGAGGTAATTAAAGTACCCCAAGTTGAACGGCTTCGGGATTATCTGAGGATGATATTAGTCAGTAATAGAAAAGAGGTTAAGATTAATTTATTTTTTCCATATGTGGAATAATAACGCAATGTTAATCACAAGACTTGAACATATATATACATATATATATATATATATTGAAATTTCCAAAGTAACGGAAATAAAAAGGATTTGAGAATATTTATAATAAAATTTCCGAAGTAACGGAAATAAAAAGAATTTGAGAATATTTATAATAAGATTTCCAAAGTAATGAAAAAGGGAAGATTTGAGAATATATATACACTTATATATATATAATTATTTCCAAAAGTAAAAGGAAATAAAAAGGTTAAGTTTTGGAATGAGTTTATTCTAAGAATAGAAATTGGATACTGTTTCCAAGTAACAATGTTTTACGTGAAATTTGTAAAAAAACAACGTTAGGTGTGTGCATATATATATATATAAATGATTTAATTCTAATGTATTTGAAATAGTTTTGAAAATAAATCTTATACCAAATAAGAAGTAAATATTGGTTTAAAAATATCAAGATATTTAGAAGTTTAATTAACTATTCATTAATGACTTCTAATTAAAAGGCCAAGTAATGCTGAATACTGAATCAATGAACTCACTTTATTCTCATGATTATTTATTTGATAATTAAATAACCGATTATCAAATATGGCCTATACGATTGTTGGCACGGAAAGACCGGGATCAAATTTATATTTGAAAACCATTCCGACCAACAAATACGTGAAGATATCAGAAGATGATCGATATGGAGCATTGACGACCATAGATCTTCATAAACGGAAGAACCGTTAATAATCTTCGGTCTGTAGCCAAAGATATATGTGGTTTTGTCGTGGTTGGATTCTACAGATTGCAAGGACTACTCGCTACTGATCTATAGGGTGGTTCCTTGGATGTGGTAGGAGGATGCCTTCGACTCATCCTGTTCCTGGATGACTTGTATGGACTGATGTCTGACAGAGTATTTCCAAAGGGGTTACGTACGTTAATTTCTTCAAACGTACCATAATTGATGGCAGAGAGCGGTCGTTCTCTTAGCTTAACAAGTAGAGTATTTTTGTGGACGTCAATCAGTGATTTTTGACGGAATTGACAATGTGGCATTCAAAGTGAAAGGTAGCCAGATATTCTAAGGTATTTATAACCTCAAGCCTCAGCAACCAGGAAATAGCACAAAATCAGGCAGGTCGCATGGCTATGTGGGTTGCACCCATCAAAAGGGTATATCGTCACCTGATCTGGAGAATTCAAATGCCTTTAGTTGTCCCTTTATTTATGTATGTATGCTATCGATTTGGTTGGCTGGCCCCCAACTGTGGTAATGATATATTCAGTACTCTCAAGAGAAGGTGAGGGGCGGTCATGTTTAGCCTGGTTGCAATATGTTCTAGTTGAACCCCAATGTATTCATCTCCATAGGTACATTGTCGGGAAGGTAGTCCTATACCTTGTCAGGAATCCATTCTCCAATCAGTGCCCACAATTTTGATTGTATACTATGTATGTAGAGCGTGAGATGCAAGCGTTCTGCTAGATTGATATTTATTTGCATTTAGGCCCTATTATAATATTAGAAAAGATATTGATTTCAAAAATGTTTTGGGTTATCGTAAGGTAAAAACCGTCCATATTTATGTGTGGATTTGGTCTTATGATTATCCTTTTATTTCGAAAATATTTTGATGTTAAAATAAAGTTGTGTGATGCCTTTAAACTTAGTGTGTTTTTCTCACTCTGGTTCACCAGACTGATCCGGTGTTTGTAATGCTCAGGTTAGACCGGGTTGTACAGGTCCAGGTTATCGGATGATAGGAAATCCAGAGATGAGCTGGAGGAGTTCAGACGTATGATATCTAGTATTTATTCCGCTGTGTGATTGTATATGAGGACGGATTGTTATAACTGTCCAGATGTGTTGATGTACTCTGATGATTGTAAGTTTTATTTTAAAGCTCTCAGTAAAGATTCATTTCTATATTATATTTTGTTCCGCTGCGATGTAAGACTCTGATTCTGTAGTGTTTCTTCTTCTTTTCTTCTATTCTGACTTTCTTTCTTTCTTATCTCACCCTCTAATTTCTTTTTAATAACTATCTGGTGTTTTCAATACTTGAGTTTTGAAATGATACGGGATTATGTATTATTGTCAGAATTCGTGTGTCGAATTCTTTTACCGGTTCATTATAGAGAATGATATGAATTCAATTACAACTCTCTGATATTGTGTGGCTTGCAAATCAATGAAGAATAGGAGTGAAAGAGAGTGGATTTGTAAGAATAATAGGATAGTTTTCAATGGATTTTTGTAGAGAATAAATGGAGAAGGAGTAGAAGAAAATGTGAAATTATTGTGTAAAAATGTGTTACTAGAGGCTTTTAAATAGCGTATGAAAGGATGTGTCTTTTGGTGAAAAGGTGGAGGGGAATAACTTCTTAATTTAAATTTGAAAATCTGAAATAGTCGTTATATATCGACATACCCAAAAATTTATGTCGACATACAAGTGTAAAGTGTTACAAAATGTGTTTCTGATTTTCTGCACTTCATACTACCTTATATTTGTGGATTTTGTTGATTCGGTTGAGTTCAATGGTTGATTATCTTCATGTATAATTTCCATGTGATCTTTAGCAAGATATTCTAAGGTTCAACCAACTCCTCGTCACTTCAAACACCTCTATTCTTCAGCATTCCTCTCTAATAGGCTTTGGTCTTCTTTCGACTTCAATTGTTCTGATTATCCTTCTCCTATAATTATTCTTTCGTACTCTTGTTTAAATATCTCCATAATATATCTAATGTAATTGCACAACTCAAACATATGTTAGTAGTAATATTTATATGGCTGTTGTCATCAAAATCAATACCTAAGGTTCCTAGGGTATTAACAATCTCCCCCCTTTTTGATTATGACAAACATATAAATATTAGAGAGATAAAATATAATACTTTTTATATTTGACTCCCCCTAACTCTGTGCACTCTCCTATCATTTTGTCTAGTATATTTATAAATTTTCTCCCTCTTTGTCATCAATAAAAAATATAAGAGCATTATTTAGTTTACTGCTAGACAATATGTAGAGTTTGTATATGCATATAAATAAAACACAAGTGGGGAAATCAAAACATGAAATAAACTAGATAATCAGATGAGTTTTAGAGTTACCGAATTTGTTGATGCCAATAACAAATCCATTTCATAATCACCCAAAGTTCAATAGATTTATTTTCATATGCTTTAAGCATCTCTTATTTGGTAATTGAAAATTTATAAAAATATGCACACTGGTACCCTTTTTATTTCGGGGTCTATGGGGTTAAGTTTTGGGATGCCAAACCCATGAAGAGTTTTAATTCCCTTTCAAAATATAATCATTAGATAAATGAACCTTATTAATAAAATTATCGATATATTTTTATTTTTCAGTATTATCCAACCATTTTGGAACCTATATGTTAATGAACCTATTTGGAGGATTAAACTTTAATTTCCTAGGTTTTGGTTTGAACTTGGTGGCTTTAAGAAACTCCGTACATTGAGTACTATTTTTCTTTGATTTAGCCTTAAGGGTGTAGCCAAGTCCATGCTTATTCCTAGTATGTTCAGATGCAGATAATAATTTCTCAAGATTATCCTTCCCTTTGTTAAATTTATCAATATCATTTTTCGTTTCATCAAAATCCTTACCATGCTTAAGAATAACATTGCCTAGAGATGTTATTTTTCATTCAGATTAGTGATATGTGACTTCATTGAAAGGATTTTCTAATTTCAAGGACTCATTTTCACTTTTGAGTTTTTCAAAACTTCTAAGTGTTAAATCCTTTCCATTCTTATGAGCATTAAATATTTCAATTTCATCTTCTAGACATTGTTTTTCTTTACTTAATTTTTCATTAGATATTTTAATCTATCTATTTCTTCCAAACTATTAGTATGCTCTTTAATAAATATTTCATATCTTTGATGCATATCATTTAAAACTTTAGTATTTTCTTTATCAAAATTCCATACCTGGCCATCCATTGCCATGAAGCATACATTGGCCTTTTCCGTTTCTGAATCACTATCACTTGATGATGTATCTGAATCATCCCATGTTCCACTGAATGCTTGTTTCCTCTCCTTGTTGAAAGTATTTGAAAAGTACTTTGGTTTTCTCAAGTTGGGACAGTCTCTTTTCAAATGACTGAGTTTATCACATTCGAAACATTTAACAACATTTCCATTTCTGGAAATATTATTGTTAGTTTTTCGAAGTTTCTTCGTTATCCAGTATTTCAAGAATTTCTTGATTTTCTTGGTAATAAACTCTAGATCATCATCAATAGCATCATCATTTGATTCGTCATTGTCGATCATAGCATTAAGTTCCAGTGATTTCTTCTCATTTCCGTGATTCTCTTTTCTAACCTACAATTTCATTTCATAGGACATTAGATTACCAATTAATTCTTCTATTGACGTAGTACTAATATCACTAGCTTCTTCAATTGCCAGAGTCTTCTGATCACATTCACTAGGAATGAATTCAAGATCTTTCTGACTTGGTCTTCTTCTGTAATTTTCTTTTCTAATGAAATTAAAGCATGTACAACATCATGAAATGTAGAATACATATCGGAAATAGATTCATTTGGTTTCATTTGAAAAGGTTGAAACTGGTGAGTCAGCATAGATATCTTCGTATGTTTTACTTTATTGTTGCCTTCATGTTTGACTTTCAGTATTCTCCAAATTTCATATGCAGAATTACATATAGAAACTCGATTAAATTCACTTCTATGTAAGGAGAAAAATAAAATGTTCATGGCCTTAGAATTATTAAGTGATTGTGTCTTTTGGTCTAATGACCATTTTGAATATTCAGTTTGAGGCTCTATGTATTCTTCTTGGGTAATGCTCCAAATATCTAAACCATTTGAATGCAAATAAAATTTCATCCTACAAGCCCAATAAGCATAATTGCTGCAATCAAATAGAGGAGGTCTAGTGGTAGATTTCCCTTCTATAAAAGAATTAATAAAGGTGTTACTAGTGTCACTAGCCATTGATAATTTTGAAAAAAATCAGATTATGATAACTCTGAAAACCTTGCTCTAATACCAATTGATAGGGAACTAGGTGTCTATAACCTAATGTTAATGGATCTCAAGGCTATTCAGACATTAGAAAGATGAAGTGTATTTACTATATCTATTAAAATTCAAACATAAAGAAATAAGTAATAAAATAAAATGCAATAAAGTAAATAACACCAGGATTTTTATATTGGTTTGTATTAACCAATCCTACATCCAGTACTACACTTCACTATGTAGAATTTCACTATAATCGCTTGCTTTCCATGGGTGGCAAGAGCAGCTTTACAATCTTGATTTCACAGGCTATTAGATACACCTCCTTATAAACAGCTACAAACAATGGCAAGTAGTCGTATCTTCAATAAAGATTCTTGCAAATTTGGTACAAAAATCATATAGACCTCCAATACAATATATCTTTGTATTCTTTGAGGAAATAAGATAAAATCACAGAGAAGATGATATGAATTCAAGTACAATTCTCGGATATTGTGTGGCTTGCAAATCAATGAAGAATAAGAGTGAAAGAGCGTGGATTTGCAAGAATAATAGGATAGTTTTCAATGGATTTTTGTAGAGAATAAGTGGAGAAGAAGGAGTAGAAGAAAATGTTAAATTAGTATGTAAAAATTCATTACCATAGGCCTTTAAATAGTGTATGAAAGGATGTGTCTTTTGGTGAAAGGGTGGAGGGAAATAACTTCTTAATTTAAATTTGAAAAACTGAAATAGTCGTTATATGTCGACGTACAAGTGTAAAGTGTTACAAAATGTGTTTCAGATTTTCAGAATTTCAAACTACCTTATATTTGTGGATTTTGTTGATCCGGTTGAGGTCAATGGTTGATTATCTTCAGGTATAATTGCCATTGGAGCTTTAACAAGATATTCTAAGGTTCAACTAACTCCTCATAACTTAAAACACCACTGTTGTTTAGCATTCTTCTCTAACAGGCTTTGATCTTCTTTAGTCTTCAATTGTTCTGATTATCCTTTTTCTATAATTATTCTTTTGTACTCTTATTTAAATATCTCCATAATATATCTAATGTGACTGCACAACTCAAAGATATGTTAGTAGTAATGTTTATATGGTTGTTGTCGTCAAAATCAATACCTAGGGTACCTAGGGTGTTAACATACGAATGATTTCTGTAAGCTGAATTGCTTAACCAGATTTAAGAATAAGATTTAAATCTTATGAAATAAATTCCAATTAAAGGAGACTTAATTGGTGGATTGATAATCCAATAAGGATTTTGTTTGATTTTGTTTTGATGCTAATTATTCAAAAAGACCAGGTTCAACCCATTTCGAATAATTATATGACGAATTAAAAGTCGAAGACATTGAAGATGGTGGAAGACCGGGAATCTTCACGTCGAATGGACTACTTGTTGTTGCCTTGGGTCGCTTCCATTATAAGGTTAAAGTGGAAGTAGTCCGGACATACTTGTTGATTGTCTGGTTATGCAAGGGTCTCTCTCATTAATTGGACGAGGAATAAGGTGTTTTCAGTTTCATTCAACCCCGAAACGAACTTGTAAATGGTTGTGTGTCTAACGTTGTATTTCACAGCATAATCGATTGGTTTCTATTAATGTTATATCAGTTGGTGGTGGAGAATTTATTCTCTTAGCTTAACACTCTTCTCTGAGACTTATGAACTCCGAGGGTTATATATTAGTAGACACCAATTATACGTTGTGAACTGACAATGTGGCATGCTGAGTGCAGCTGGCAGATAGATCAAAGCTTTTGTTGAAAAGCAGAACTTTGTGGATGTAACTTTAATGAGCCTCACACCCCGGGATGAACCGAAAATAGGATGATGGACGCAGAGATAAGGGCATGCATTCCCTCTTATCTGAAAAGTGATGCCATGGTATGGAGCCCAGACAATTTACTTATGTGGATGATGGATTGAGGCGCCTTCGATGATGGTCAAATATGACAAGACGATGGTCAGATGGGATGGGAGAACATTATGTTCAGGAAAGATTCCAATCAGCCCATTAGTGTTGGATGGCACTGCCGCTCCGGAGGACCATGCATTGATTCCTATAAGATTTGCTAGGGTATTCAGAATGGATAAGGAAAATCATTTGTCTTGGTCCATGATGGAATCCAACTTCCAATACAAGACTTTACGTTTTCAGTTGTAAAACTATATGACGACATAATAGGATGGGGTATTATGTCGTCTAAGATTAATACATTTATTTCTAAAATGTTTTCCACACTTAGGCACTAATAATAATATCTAGTGATTTTTCTCGTATCAAGCATTATTATATGGTAAAACTCTATCCTCCGGTTTCCGTTGCATTGTGTGATGGGACTTGAGTCTTATAATTGCTTCATTTTTTCTAAAAAGCATTGCGTATTTTTATGCACTGGAATTCGTGTGGAGGGAACTCGTTCTGTGTTATATGGAGTGGTCCCGTGATATGCCTCACTTTTAAATAAGTTAAAAATAACTGTAGGGTTTCTTATACCAGTCCCATAACTTACTCGTAGTTTGTTTTTCCCTTGCAAATTCGAGTGCCCATGTTTTTCACATGGGCAGCCTAGTTTCCATGTCGTTAGCTTATTTTATTTTGAAGTGTGTATGGAAGCTATTTTTGGATTTAAAGTTGGAGCAGGATGTGGTTGTTCTTTTGGACCTCTCTGAGACTCGGTTATGTGGATTATTGTTAATTCCATTGTGTATCTATTTGCTCGTTGAAACTATTATGTATAATTATTAAGATCCTGGGTGATGTAGTAAAATCTGATATAGCCTCTGATGTAAATTGATGTACACTATAATGTTGTGATGGAATATTTTACCTTATGTTGTTATATTAATGTGTTATATTCCAATGACTATCTGTTCTGTCGGGGATCGGGAGAGTGGTTCATCACAATGATCAATTCTTGGAAAGGAGAAACAATTCTTTTGGCATGCCTTGTTTAGATTAGTGAAGTCGATGTGAGTTCCCTACTTCTCATTTGATTTCTTTACTAGAACCAGGTTAGCAGTCCACTTTGGTAATATACATTCCATATGAAGTTGTTTCTTAAAAATCTCTCGACTTCTTCCTACACTGTCTCATGTCGATTTTTATCCTAAGGTCTTTCTTTTCTCCTTACATAAGGAAATTTACAATGTATATTCAAGAGATGACAAATAATTGCGGGGTTACTTCCTACCATGTTGTCATGCGACCGAGCGAAAACATCTTAGTTGTGTCTAACAAAGGAAACTAGCTCCTCTTCGATGGTGAGGCATAAGTAAGATGCTATTTAATTTTTTTGGACTTATCACTTTTGTCAAGTGTGCCTCCTTAAAGGTTTTGGTCGCTTATATTTTGGCTTTTTGCCTTGAGTTAATTTCAAGTTCAATTTTTCTTCTTTTATCACTTTTTTTACAACATAAACCATGTTTCCTTTTCTTTTAGGGACTTACTACTGCCCCCATTCCACATTATGGTGTTTACTGTTCTAATCCGATATGTGAATCAACACTTCCATAGTAGATTCCTTTTACCTTATAAGAAATCGTATAACACTCTTTCGGTTCCTAATAAACTTGAAACTCCTAGTATTAACCGACTCCTTAATTTTAAGGGGGTAGGTTGGTTAATTTTGACATCGTTATCACAACATGATGATTTTTTGTTAACCATACTTAGGCTAGCGTAATACAATTGCTAGAGAACCATTGACCCCCTTTAACAATCCTTTCCCCCTTTAATAGGAAACATCAAAAATAGATGTTTAGTATATACTCGTCTAGAGCATCGATGGTAGTCTCCCAAAAAAGCATTTTATACCGAGGGGATGTCCATGATAACAAATGTTGTTTCAAAGATTTTACAATGACAGTCATTCTCAACTTTAACCAACATATCACACTCCTAATCGAGACGGTGCCTTCATCATTAAATCCATGTATGTGGGATTGATTGGCCTTAAGCAAACTTTTGGGTAGTCCCATTTTGTGGAAGGTATACCTAAAGATTATGTTTACGAATGCTCCAATATCAATTAATACCTTTGCCACCGCCGAGAGCCCAGTTCGGGTTGTAATCACAAATGGGTTATTATGATGGTGGCATATAGTCAGGTTATCAAAATGACCAAATATTATTTTAGGCTCAATCTTCTGCTTCTTTTCAAGTCTTGTTTCTTCTTATACCTTGAATCTCTTTCTTTAGCCTTTTTGATATATCTTTTCTAACTCCCATTACTTGTTCCAACAATACGAGGTCCTCCTAAAATGACATGGATAAAGTTTTGAGACATTCACAAATATCTTGGAGCCTGAACTTGGGGTTGAACGCCTTCATTCCCAGCAGGATTGATGTCCCTTTGAAACCGTAATTATTTTGAGAACTCGTCATAACTTTCCCTCCTTGACCAATATGTAATAAAGGACTTCAGAAACCGACCTTCCTCGATCTTTTGTCCATTCTATCAATGATAACTGCAATATCTCCCTCATCGGTTAATTTCTAGCCCTATCTTCTTCTAGAAGGATGAAATACATTCTTGTGTTATAGCACATATTTGGGAATACGAGTGAGTTGGAGGGTAAACTTCTGTCATGAGCAGGTCCTTCTTAAATTTCTTAGCTGAAATAAACCTTTTGTTGTCATTCCCCCTAATAGTATTTTTCATTGTTGTCCCCATTTATTTTGCAATTTGAATCTCTCCTTAAGCCCAGAAAAATAATTCATTCAAGGACACTTATATTCTTGTCTTAACAAGTCATCCCAAAATAGGATATTTATCTATAATCTCAAAGTTATGGCCATTAAGTTTTTCTCATCTTTCATGCCTTTGCAATAGCCAGCTATAATAACCATATGCAATAATTTTTAAGGGATTCTCCTCTCTTTTATCTGAAATTAACAAGCAAACTTAGTCCAAGATGGATGTCTTTAGAGGTAAATAATTGAGTTAAGAACTTTGTAGTCAATTATTCTCAAGGACTAATGGAATTTGGTGGATTGCTCTGAAACTACTTAAAAGCAGGCCCATTAAAGGTTGTGGGTAGAAATCGACACTTGACCTCATCTAAATCCTAAATGGCATATAGTGGAATTTCATATAAAACAATGTGATCTTCAGGATCAGACTTCCCATGATAAGATAGTTTGGAGATTTAAATCTCGAAGGCATAACAGCTTTAATAATTTCTTGAGAGAATGTTTGAACTTCTTTAAGCTTCATTTCTGCCCCAATAATAGAGCAATCTTCTTATAAATTTTGTACATGATCCAATAGTTTCATCATTAGGGACTCCATTATCTTATTACCGCTGAGGCATAGAGCCACAACTTCCTTGCTTCAAGTTGCAATCTATTTGTTTGTATCCATTCACATGTACACATCCGAGACTTAAGGTTAGTTTTCAAAAGAGCCTATGTCCATAGCTTTTGTACTTTTGGCCTTTTCGAAAGCTTCCATTACCATCATAAAATCGGCTTCCAGGGTTTCCTTGATAATTGGTGTGGTTGAGATTTGTTAAGATAAGAATGGATATTATGTGGGGCTACATTCCCTTCAAGTATGGTTGATATTCCTTTTCCATTTCAACAAAAGTAATTTTAGCTTCGGTTTGATAGGTGTCCAACCATTGAGTCGTGTCCGAGACAAATTTCAACATCATATGTCTAAATTCTTCATTAGTGCGAGCTAGGCCAGTGACTTGAGTGTTGGTCTACCTGTTCAGTTCGATTCACATGTACTTCTTCGGCTTCTTCATTTTAAGTGGGCGAAAATGAACATTTACGGAAGTGGCTCTTGCCTTTCTGTGACCTGAGTGCATGACTGGATTGGAAGAACGAAGAGGCGGAGGAATGAAGATTTAGGCCCCCCTTTTAACATCAAAAATTTTGGTATAAATTTTCATTTATTTGAAATCTTGTTTCGAAAGGAAATAATCAAATTAAAAGAATCTTGATGGGAGACAAAAGAAAGTGGCAAAAGTTATGGTAGCACTACATTTTTAGTGGTTCAGGACTAAAAACCCTGCTTCTACTCTGAAGGTTCTGGTCTTAGTTTTGTTTATCAGCACACTTCTTATTTTGTCCATAATCACTAATCTTTTATACTTAGAGCTTTTCTAAAAGTGGAAATAAAAGGTGTCTGTGGTCACCTAGTCGGCCTTGCCAAAAAAATAAAAGTGGAAATAAAGTGATTGTCAATAATTTATCAAGTTATCTTCAACCCTTTACTACAGTTTGTGATCCTCTATAGCGAATTTAAGGTCCTTTCATTGATGTAGAGGCTTTCCTTTAGATTGGTGACGTGACATGCTATGTATGGCCTTGATTTGAACACTTGTCATCATAGAATTGAACACGTTTTGATACGAATTGATGACATAGCATCTTTATATATATCTCCCAGTCATCTTCTATTTATTTTGATTATTGCACTTGATCTGAATTGTCTGAGTTGTTGATTGGATAATGTTAGTTGAGGGCCATCGATTCTAGAAGTGCTTGTCATTAACTAAGTCATCTCCTCCTGTTCTTGGGCAGTAGTTTTGATCTCGATTGGAGTTATACTCTTAGTACATGGTCTCAGAATCGTTCCTTATGCCTAAACTCTTGTGGAAACTATATGGTGGCTTCAAAACTATAAGTCAAAGAGTTTTCTCTTTCGAATATTTCTAATTTACTTCCGTTGGAAATTATGATGCACTATCCAAACACATTGCCAATTAAAATGTTAACTGATTCATGTATTATTAGTTCTAACATATAGGGGGAAGGTGGTTAGAAAGGAGCGTGATTAGAAAATAATAGTAATTACGTCAATCATTTGAAACTTACAACTATATGTTGTGTGGATTTAGGGCTACTTCACCAGTTCCCAGTACGTATGATTTGATTTCCAATTTCAAAGAAAGCATCAATCCAACCCACAATACTAGTAAAACGTGCACTTTACAACTCCAATCAACGCTTGTTACATACGAGTACACCAAGTCAAACTAAAATCAATCCAAAATTGAATGTAAATAAAAGCAACATTAAATATGAGATACAATGATCGAAATTAGGAAGTCTACATAAGGCTCGGATCGTAGACAACTGAAGATGAAAGTTTAGGATTTTGATGTTCAAAAGAGAAGAAACATTTACGAGTAGAAATGTTACTTATTTATATTCGTGTTTTATGTTTCTTGGAATAAGAATGAATCAAAGTGAAAATTAGTTACGTATGAGGCTGTGTAGTTAAAGCGCACAGCAAGTCTAATGCGGTGGAGGTGTAAAAAGCTGTAGCTGGTATAAAGCGAAGAAATAGGGGATATAACGATGAGTCTAAACTAGTATATAAAACTCGTATTTTATGTTTTCACAAATATATAAATCGTAAATAAATGGAAAACTGGCATTCAACTTAATTATAATTAGTACATTCTTAATTTTAAATAAAAGCATACACAAATATATGTAAATAAATGTAAACTTTTATTTAGCTTGATTAAATGTAATAGAATATTATAGTATTTTCTATTTGGAGAAATATATGTTTAAAAAAAACTGATTTTTATAAATTTTATAATGTATAAACGTCGTCTTTAAATCCTTTTTTTATATATATAAGATATATCAGAAATAGCGAAATATAGATTAAATAATGAGATATATTGAAATATATCGGAATATAGATGAAATAATAGGATCTATCAGAATATAGCGGGGCTTAAAGCGGAAAGACTATTTGAAATTAACGTAACGATAGAAATTCACTACACGATATAACGAGGATATGGCGGGATAACATCATAGCATTAACTGCACAGGTATAAGTAGGGGTGGGCGCGGTTCGGTTCGGTGCGGTTTGAAACTCAAACCGCTTCGGCACCGCATCAAACGGTTGATCAAAAATACAAACCATTATACTAATTGTTCAAGCGGTTCGGTTTGGTTTCGATGTAATAAGGTCCGGTTTTGGTTCGGTCCGGTTTGAATCCGTATTAAATATGAAACAAGAAAATTACTTCCATCAACAATCAATTTACGATTATATGACGTTGTGTCACCTGAATGTTAAAACATATAGTGTTATCTTTAATTAATATAACTACAACATACGTTGAAAATATAATATATATCGTTAAATTAAAGTTAGATAAGAATTTGTTAAATTTTTGTATCATAACATTATCGATGTCGCTATGCGGTTCGGTTCGGTTTAATATGGTTTGATAAAAGTTCAAACCGCAACCGAACTGTATCGTTGCAAGTCGGTTCAGTTTGGGTTGTTTGCTTTAGAAGGAGAATCCGATGCGATTTTCCGCACCGTTTTTGCGGTTCGATCTGAGCGGTTTCCGCATTGCAATGCCCTTTATGTCCACACCTAGATATAAGATTAGACTGGTAATCACTAGGAATATTGGAGGAGGAAAATAAAGTTTTTAAATGTAATATTTTTACATTTGTCGGCTTCAATGTTTTAAATGATTGTACTGAGTATTGGAATTGTATTAGATTAAGGTTTAATACTAGGCAGAGATATATATTGGATTCCTTAATAGTAATCTCGGGGTGGTTTATTTGGTTAGAAAGAAATCAGAGATTATTTAATTTTAAGTCTGAATCTTCTGATAATTTAATAATTAGTATTGTGAAATTTAGTCTAGATTGGATGTCGAACTCACATTATAAGTTTTTTGGTTATTTAAGCTTTGGCTGTTTTCTGCTTAAGGTCAGATCAAATCTGAGTTTGTTTATTAGATTTTCTAGATATTTTAGATTTAATAGATTTCGTCTCTGTTGACCTTTGATTAGTTATTAGCACTTACCCTACATGTTTTTATTTCGCTTTCTCTTTCTTTCTATGGTATATATGATTATATGATTATACATATATATACATGTTAATATACACATAAGTATAATTTTTATACTAATATGTATATTTACACATACATATATAGGTATAAGCATATAATCATATATACTTGTTTGTTACTAATAATTTTTCTTAGTATTTCAGGGTACTGATTATGGACTTACCCCGGGAACTTGCGTGGCTATGAGAGTGCTGACTGGATTGAGATTTTTGCTTGCTTGTCTAGTTTTTATGTATTTAGTGTTGATGTGTTGTGGTTATAGGGGTATGATTAGCCCCATTGTCTATTACTTAGATTGTCATTTTGTAAGGAAATAGATATACTCAATACTGGGTGGTGGCCTTGCCGGAACTCGGTATTGTGGTATGATGGGTGGTGGCCTTGCCGGAACTCATCTATCTATTATTCCTTACTTTCTTTTGGCATTCTTGTCTGGGTCTGTTTTTGGATATTGTACCCTGTTCTTTTCATTTATATATATATATATATATATATATATATATATATATATATATATATATATATATATATATATATATGCGCGCGCTCTCTTCCTATAGGAAGATCACACATTATTATGTTTTCAAAAAAAAAAAGTTTTTAAAAGTTGATATGTTGAGGGTAGAGAAAGGGAAGGAGAAAAGCACAATTACAAACTGAATTGGTCCATCTTCTAGAGCAAAGTTATGATAAAGAGGGCTGTATCTAGGTTTTAGCACAATACCCTTAGATATTTGACAAGTGCAGTACATATCAGAGCAGAATTATGTATCAAAATTTTAAAAATATACAAGTTTTAAGCGTATAATACACCCTCAATTTGATTTCCTAATTAATACCAGTCTGATTTATGTTCTACACCTCGTCCTCAATCTGATTTTTTAATTGATACCGGTCTGATTTATGTTCTCCGTCCGTATGAAATTCAAATTTCTTCTTACAACCCATGATTGGTAATAAAAATAGAAACACTCAATTAGATTCAACGACATTTGAACAAACAAACCAAAAAGCTAAACAGAGTTGTTCATGACCCACTGAACCAAAGTAGAAACTCCAAACCCAGTAGCAGTCTTCTTCTTCTCATTCCAAACTGGTCCTGCCATGTCTATGTGCACCCACTCAACCTTTTCATCCACAAACTGCACAATGGAGATGCATCATAATCATACCATTAGCATTCCTATTCCAAAACCTGAGTAAAAGCTTGCTCATATACCAAAAATCTACTGTGGTCTAGATCAAAATTTATATTTCAACATATCCAGCAGTTCAAAAAGCTGTTAAAACTCATGATCAATCCGGACAATCCAGATCAAATATTGCATTTAAGCAAATTCAACAGTTTAAAAATGAACCAAGACACCTAGAATATGTGTTGCCTGTTTGATGCACATCTCCTCATAATTTGAAAGCAAAACTTGTTTCACTGAGCTGTTAGATTTGGGCCGTTAGATTTCAGATTACCTGT
Source organism: Allium sativum (assembly GCA_030737875.1). NCBI lineage: Eukaryota > Viridiplantae > Streptophyta > Magnoliopsida > Asparagales > Amaryllidaceae > Allium > Allium sativum. The sequence goes on from CM060921.1 coordinate 302,125,355, forward strand.
TTCAGAAAAAGGGCAGCTGTGATAGCACCACCTTGGCGTCCACCGGTATTGAGCATATCGGCCATGCTTGACTTCATCGACTCCCAGTAGCTATCTTCTAACGGCATTCTCCAAAATTTCTCACCTGTGCTTTTTGAAGCTATGCTTATCTCCCTTGCCAATTCATCGCTAGGCGTGAATATTCCTTCATTAATCAAGATTTGAGTTCAATATTTTCAAATTTTATACAGATTTCATGCATAAGAGAGAGAATAGCCAGTGTATATCATATCACCTGCAATATCAGATCCCAAAGCAACTATGCAAGCACCAGTCAGTGTTGCCAGATCAACAACCTGAATACTCTCGAGTACATTATTTTTTCTTTCAAAGAACAGAACTATTTATTAGGGCTATACATTAGATTGATACCTTGTCGACTCCTTGATTACATGTATAGACTAGAGCATCTGCTAGAGTAAGTCTTCCTTCTGCATCAGTGTTATTTACCTGCAGTTATGCGCCATGGTTAGCAAATAAAACACCCCAGCTAATGAGTGGTGCAGAAGGCCGACTCTCAATTACTCATATAATGTGTTCAATATGATCAACGATTCCTTCAAAATATAAGGACACAGCCAGATTTACTTGCACATATGCATTTGTGTTTCTGCGTGCGTGTTACGTGTGTGTGTGTGTGTGTGTGTGTGTGTGTGTGTGTGTGTGTGTGTGTGTGTGTACGTACGTGTGTACATATATACAAAACTTATAGCCCCAATTAATATAACATGAAATCAGAAAGAAAACAAAATGACGTTGGAACAGAGAATGCACACACACATCACCAAAGAACCAACAATTCTTGAGTGTCCTCACACATAACAAGCAAGTAAAAGAGTGAAAGATAAGCCGGCCTGCACATACAAACACGGCCCATTCAAAATCAACCTGCCTAACAGACGCAAGCGAACGTCAAAGACAATCTGACCGGCACTTTTAAGCTCAGCCCAATCCAAGTCGCTCAACACTTCTAAGCTAAGCCCAATGCAAGCCAGTTCACTCAGCCAACACTCCAAAGATACAGCCAACTCATTTGACTTGACCCAGCACAAAAACAACCAGCTCTTGGCCTGACTCTTTCTCAGTCCACCTACGACTGACGTCATACAGTCTGTCTCGTAATCACACGATTGGCTCGGCTCGCCCCCTTGCCCCCTTCAGTTTTTCCATTAACAATCCTCAGCTTTGTTCTTGGCAATCTTCAACAACAAGCAACCTATTGTTACTATTCACAAGAAGCTTCTCTCCGCTCTGTTTCATAGGGAAGTGTGTTACAAAAAGTACAAACAAGGGTGTTGCCCGACCATTTGGTCTGGCTATCAGAAGCTATTTGAATTGGCATGACTTGATGATAACAAGACCTAGAGATCAAGTCCGGATAGCACCATACGACTACGATCACAATAAGTCGTCAGAACAGCTTTCGAGAACTCTTCCACTGAGGGATCAGCAAAACCAATACCAAGTGATCGGTACAACTCCGAGATAAATCGACAGAACATACTACTTCAACAGGCAAAGCATCATAACTCACAAACTACAAATTCAAACAAAACCGAACTTCGCAGAGCAACTCAACATCACATGTGGGACCCATAGGAGAACTCGCACGCCTCCAGGAGCCAATCAAAGGGATCAGTACAGATCCCTATAGGGAGATCAGGATTGATCCCTCCTCTTAAGCAAATATGGGCTTGGGCCCTGTAGAACTCGTTTCCAACGATCCTCCAACTTTGCAGCTCGACCTGCAACTGTAAATACCCGTCATTTAGACCAAAAATGGATCTTTTAGTATTTTGATTACTTTGAACTATCTTATTTCGGTGTCTTACCGATCCGAACTACTGTACTTTGAGAATTCAACAATAAAATGATCAAATATTTTAAGTGGACGTAGGCCAATCAACGCCGAATCATCGTCTCTCTTTTCTATTGCATTTCTATAATTCTATTCTTCATTTTCCAATTATTTTAGTTCAACTACGTTGAACTCGTTGGTTTTTGGTGTCAACAAAAGATTTTAAAGCTTCTTCAACTCGTCCGGAGTATCAACTCGAGATCTTATCCAAAATCCGAGATTTGACAGGTTGGTCACTCAGCAGGGTTTTAAATCTTCTTCATTTTAACCGCGATATCAGTTTGAGATATTATCCAAAATCCCAGAATAGAAACAACCAGTACAACTGAGCACACCTTTTTCATGTATCACGTATGCCCAAAACACATGTATAATGCTGTTTTGTCCTGTGTAAAGCACGTTTCCCGTGCGGAACGCCAACTTGCATGCATCCCAGCCATACAACTACACCATCTTTCATTTTGCCTTTCATTGGCTAAAGCGACAGAATCTATGCTTAGGAGTGATTCTCATCTAATCAATGCGCAATCTCAGCCATTCAATAATCAATTTCAACTGCTACAAATATTCTATGCCATACAATTTCATAGGGGTTGATTTTTGAGATTTAGAATTCGCTCATTACATAAATAATATAAAGGCTTTATAGTTTAGAAACACTGCAATTTTAAGTGCGGTTAATTTCTTATTATCCTCTTGCAATTCCTTCGAATTGTGAGTGATCAATATAGTAAGAAATCTTTACAGCGGACGTGGACAAGCTAAGCGGAACCACTATACTTTAATCGCTCATTTACTCCTATTTTTCAATTAAATCAAGTATTAATAAGTAACCATTGTTAATAATAAGAAAGAATCAGCATGATTTCGAGGTTGACAAAATTTTTAGTCAACAGACTACTTCTTAAAAGCATACTTGCATATATGTTGTTTCAACTTAAAACTGAGAAAATTACCTCGATAGTTTTTCCGTTGGAAGCAGTAACTATGTCACCAGGCCTCATCCCCGAGCCACTTATCATATTTTCACATGCAGCAACAACAAAATGAACCTAAATGAAGAGGAACATTGGACGATATGTCAATTCTAATTTTATTCTACCTGGTATTATAGTATAAATGATGGAAACTTACTTCAACCCCAGCAGGCTTAATTTGTCCAATAGCCTTTGCTGCTCCTAATGTTGCTGCAGAGCCTCCCATATCAAATTTCATAAGCTCTATCATCGAGCCCGGCCCAGCCTTAATATTATAGCCACCACTACAATAAACAAAAACAAAAAAGGACGAATAATTTTCTGATTAAAAAGACAACACTCTACACAAAGCTCATTGGTATCTGCTGAGTAGCAGGAACACGTTGATTCATAATACTATGATGTTAAATCTGTCTTTTTTAATATGATATATACCAAAATAAATACAATTTCATCTTAGAAGCAATTTGCCTAGCAAAAATTAAGCCATTTTCCGAAGTTCTTCATGTAAAAGGTAAAAAAACAATAGACAATGTCATGATGAGAGTTTATGAAAACCAAAGCAATTGTTTGGCATTATGTGATGCTTAATGACAATCCGGCTTCATAATGTACAAACAAAATACAAATTACCTATCGAAAGTCAAGCCTTTGCCAACTATACCCAACTTCTTTTTTGCATCACCATTTCGAGGTTTATAGCACAAATGAATGAAGTATGGAGGATTAGAAGATGCAGCAGCAACAGCTAAGTATGAACCCATATTCAATTCTTCACATTGCTTTGCATCTAAAATTTTTGCAGTAAAAACATCACTGTATGTTTCTGCAATTTCATAAGCTTCGTCTGCTAATGCACCTGAAGTACAAGTACAAACAACTTAGTGTAAGGTACATTTGAATAGAATCATTTACATTAGTTTTTTTATTATTACCAGGTGTAAGAACATTGGCTGGTGCATTTACGAGCTCCTTCCCTAAAATCACACCCAAACAAACATCATTTGCATATTTGAGTTTATCATCTATGTCAGCCCCAGAACCAAGTCCGATAATATCAACGGATTTTAGTGATGCCTTTTTCGATTCTGATTTGAACCTACTGTCTTCGAACAGACCAAGCACGGCTCCTAAAATAAGGACACATTACAAGTGAAAGGAAAGAAAACAGGAAGCCAATCATTGACTTTTAAAAAAAAAAAGGAAATGAAAATATGAATACATCATAAAATGTGCTGCAGTTTACACTGCTTTATTCTACTCATTTTTGATGAATTAAGTTTTAAGTTGCAAGTTAATATCCAGAATGAATTTTATGTATTTTCTCTTAGTAATATGTTGGCCAAGCAGCAAAAAGAAGATAACCTGTCACATACCAAAACAAATTGAGATGTATAAGGCAAGAAAATAATGGGAGAAATATAGCCTATCACGTATCACATGACTATTAGCTATAACTCACATGACTATTAGCTACAACTCTACAAACCCAATAATAGGAAGCTATGTTTTAAAAAGGTTGTTATTACCAACAAGGTTTTCAAAATAAGATTCAAACTATAAATCGTGAAATTCAAACTTTAAATCGAAATGGGATATAAATCATAAATCGTGGATTCAGTAAATCTTTATTTTAAAGTTTAAACAGACCCTGAAATTAATTTTGATGATTAAACTTCTACATCTAAGCCAAAAACTTTCTTCTCTCTCCTGTTCTAATTTTATTTTGTTTAGAAATGACTATAGTGAGTATAATTTGAACTGAACTATTTTTTCAAACTGCGATATTATCGGTTTGTATCGAAATATAAATCAAATCGTAAAGGGAGAGATTTGGTTTGAAACGTGATTCAAATTGTAGGATTTTAAGATTTTTGACAACGATGATTACCAATATCAGTTTGGTTAAGAAGCAGAATCGAGTCAATGGATAAAACAAAATTACCAAATTTTCCATAATATCTGACGACAATTTAGCCTATTTTCAGTTCACTCTACTAGAATAGTATTAGTAATTGACACTGAAATGCACAAACACCTGATGTAATTGCGGAAGCAGCACATATCCTACTAGACTCTTCCAACACTTCACTAGCAAGAACAATAGCAGCATTAGTAGCTTGTGCATCTTTTGCAGCTGAGGCAACAGCTTCACCAAGAGCTCTACATGAAGCGACAACAGAAGCAGAATTGAATGGGCCAAGCCCAATCAAACCCAGCCTTTTGAACCCAAAACCCGGTAACCTCAGTATGGTAGATTGACCAGCCTTTCCAGTGAAGTTCTCTTCGGTAAAAGATTCTGATAAGAGGCCATTAAGTTGTAGATCTAGTTTACTTAAGACTGGGTTTTGAAAATTGGATTCGGCAGATTTGGTCAAGTCATTTTCTGATATAGCTATTGCAAGTAGGTCTCCTTTCCATTCTGAAATGCTAATGTCTTTTGCAGAGAATGCAATCTACAATAAAGTTGAAACGCATAAGAGTTTATGTCCATCCAAATTCAGAAAACCACATTCAGAATCTAAGGAGATGTCTCGTAATGGGTCTAACATAGGAATAACAGCTCATAGATTAATTATGTGACTTGAAATGTTTGGCAACAATTTGATTATGGCAAATTTTATTTAAACTCACAAAAATGAAGAGTTCCCCCCCTCATTTCAGGGGGAAAAAAATCATACCGTCCGTTTTACTGAGTTTGCCCCTTATTTTTAGTTCTGCCCCTGCCCCTTGTTTTCTCCAACTTCCTGCATTAACTTTTGGGGGGAAAAAAACCTAACTCAGGTGCTTTTCTAAAACCCAAGAAGGAGAAGCATGGGTGGAGAAGCAGGAACGGCGGAACCAAAATCACGCATTAGAGCAGCACAGAAGCAGAAGGAGCAGCAGCGGTTCGATTGTGCTTCCATAATATGTAAAAATATAAAATAAAGGTAACAGCACGCAATACCACTAAGTGGAATTGTGAGACAACCAAGCAAACAGACAGCGTGGCAGCCCTCCCAACCCACAAAGAGCATGTTGCTTCACAGTTCACACAACCACGCACATCCAATGCGTGGTTGCGTGAGGCAACCACGCAGTGACAATTCCGCGACGTCTGTAATTTCAAGAAAAAAAAAAACCTTGGATTTGAATGTTTACTGCATTTGCAAACTCCGCGTTATCCGTGAAATCGTCGAACTCCATCACCGGTTTTTTTTTTTTTTTTTTTTTTTTTTTTGAAAAACTAGATTAAATGGATGGGGTCTTAGAGTATAAAAAGAGATGTAAGAAGTGAAGAGTAAAATAAAAGAAGAAGAAGAGGAAGACGAAGATAGAAAGAAGAGAAGGATTTTTTTTGACTTCATTTTAAATAAAAGAGTCAACTCAGCATTGTGAAGTTAATGCCTCGCTATTACTCTGCCATATCTCTGCTATATCGTGTAATAAATCTATACCGCTATGCTATTTCCAAATAGCCTCTCAAATAGCATTTCCGCTTTAAGCCCCGCTCTATTCCGATATTTCGGCTATATTCCGTTATTTCCGCTATATCTTCTATAAGAGAAATAAATTAAAAATTGACATTTATACATTATTATTTCATAAAATTTGTTTTCTAATATGATTTTTTATCATATATTTTTCAAAATATAAAATATTATAATATTCCACTAAATTTAATCAAGCTAAATAATAGGTTTACATTTATTTATATATTTTTTCTTATGCTTTTATTTAAAATTAAGAATTTACTAATTATAATTAAGTTGAACGTTAATTTTCCATTTATTAATCATTTATATATTTGTAAAAGCATTAAATATGGGTTTATATGTTATTTTAGACGCATCCGCTATATCTCACTATTTCCTCGCTTTATCCCAACAATTTTTTGCATCTTCGCCGCACTGGATCTATTGAGCACTTTAACTGCACAGACTAGCATTTTCGTGAGTTTAAATAGAATTTGCCTTTGATTGTTTGACATAATATTAGCAAATAAGGTAATAAGTCGAAGAGGGGCATTGGCAGCTGCTTATAATTAAGTAGAAGAAGTAACTTGTGTGACTTTTGTTCACTGAAAATTTACGTTCTTTTGAGTTGCAAACAAGTTAATAATCATATGCAGAAAATAGTTGATGTTTCAATTTGATTCTTTTACAACGAATAACCAATATTTCAACTTAAATGTTCAAGACACGATTGTTATTCGCCATGGGCTTAACACAGTTTAAACCTTACAAGTTTAACATCGCTTTAAATAGTTAAAAAATAAGTTGTTCTCGAGCTGGATCCAAGTAAGAAAATTTCTTCCCAAATGGTTCAAAACGTAAAAACAAACTAACTAACTAACCTAATACAAATGATAACAATATAAAAATGATTAAGCAAACACAGTACAAAGGATATCAAACTACTGAGTTGCATAATTTAGGTCATGCAAAGATAAATATGGTATGATGTTTTGTTGATAAGTACAGCATTTTGAATAAGCTGAAATGTGAAGACAGAAGATAATTGTGTTACATGTATACCTCGCATGTTTTATTGATAACTGCAGCATTTTGAAAAACATCATATAGGTTACTTTAACCAATAACCATTAAGAATTAATCAATCACGAATCACTACCTGAATGGACAAAGCTAACCTGCATTTCATAGAACATCATTTGTAATGAAGAATATTTTGAAATATATGCCTGCAGACACAATATATGACGCAACTGAAACACAACGCGAAACGCAACATTTGATGCAACTTATTTAACCGTCGAATTCAGAAGGGATATCTAGTGTCGCACAACTTGTCTCACGAATTGTGTCCAAAAAGAACTTCCCACACGGCCCACACGTACATGCGCAAACACTATTTTTTTTAAGCATTTGCATAACAATTCAAAAGGTCCAAACAAATAAAAAAAACTTTACTACAAACATCATACCGAATTGAAAGTCGTCCTTAAAAGTTCAGGGTTAAGTGACACTTGACACGCATTTCATCAAATACGTGATACACACAATTCAAAACGAAAACGTATGAGCTGTAAATTAGTAACAAGCATACCTGTGGCAAATCAGAAGATGTGGGCTTGGTTAATCCGAGAGTCGCCCGTGTTGAGAAGCTCTTTGCAGCCATTACAAAACTACTTCTTCCTCTATATGTAGCATGGGACGCTTTTAGAGTAAATGGATAAGATAGAAGATGACAGTTTTGCAACTTCATGAAACAGAAGGTGGAAGAAAGCCTAATCGATGCCATGGACATTATAATTATCTTATTTTCTCTCTATTCATTAAATATTTTGTAGATTAGGCTGGATGAACTCTAGGCCTGCTATCGCTCTTTCAGACCAGTTTCTTTCACAATAATCGTCACCCAAGTAGCCGGTTTCAAGAATCAAGGGTGACTGTTTATTGGGTAGTTCTATTGCCATGCTTCTTTCTCTACTCCACGCCCCCACTTAATTAAAAAATCACCGTACCACCATTTTCTCTTTCATCTCTATTTATTTCAAATGGAGGAATTTCTTTTAAACTTATTAAAACACAAAGTTACCAATTTTTTAATCAAAAGTATACAAAGTTTTGAAATTGGTGAGAATGACAAAACTTAGATAAAAGTGCAATTCAAGGGGCCCACTTCCATTTTCACTTTTACCCTACAACTTGTCTTTCTTTTCGATTTTAAAACTTGTCATACTTTTGGCTAAAAATTTTGTTAATTTTGTCCTTCTGCCTATTTTCAACTTTTAAAATTATCTTTAAAATTTTTGAATTGTTGTTTATTCACCAACCTCGCTTGGTTAGAACTGGGTTGTTATACAAACCTCGCTCGACTTAAACCAATTCACATATGAACCTCGTTCGGTTCAGATTAGGTTTATACACGAACCACACTTGGACTACACTAAGTTTGTATAAATACATCGTCCTATCGAAGCTCATAATGTGGCTGTTTGTTTAAAATGCAACTGTTGGTTGTTCGAAGACAGGGGCAATTTTAAAAATAGATAAAGTAGTAGAGTGTGAAAGGAGGAAACTGGGGTTTAAATAGAATTGGCCTTGTTTATTTTAAACATTATCAGTTGTTATTCGAAGAAGAAGAAAAGTGGTTACAAATAAAAATGATAATGCAGCAGGTTTCACAGGTTTTTTGTGCCTCAGACCTACTTCGAGTTTTTAGAACCATACCCGAGACTCATCCCGTGTATTCGGTGTGGATTTAGATATTTATCTCAAACCTAAAATCTGTACGGATCAAAATAAACTCGACTCATCCAAAATTCCGGTGAAATTGTGCATTAATACACATAAATTTATTTATTTATATTTTTTGTAATTAAATGATAAATTAAATACAGAGAATAATATTTTTACATTTATAAGAGAATATAATAAAAATGAGTTATAATATTACATTTTCAAAATATATGTATTTGCTATTAGAGATGACAATGAGACGAGTTAGGGCAGGGATTTAGTGCCTCAAACCCGTCCTGAGGTTTTTGAACCACGCCCTGGGTCCGTCCCGTGTTTGCAATTTTACCCTACTTGTACATGTTATGGTAGACCCGACTCTCCCCAAGACCTGGTGAAACTGTGTACCAATAAATACAATTTTATTTATATATATATTTTTACCACTAAATGATAAATTAAATACAACTAATAATGTGATTGCAATGATAAGAGAATATAACAAAATGAATTGTACGATAACAGTTCAAAATGTATGCATTTGTTATTGTATAATTATCATTGATGCAACTAAATAGTATGAAAATTTTATAATTTATTTATTGAAAGTATATAATATTCATGCTATAAGCACTTATATGTAAAAAGATTGACAAATAATCATTATAGTTATAAAGTGGTTTGATGATGTTTCACTAACGCGGTCGGGTCGGGTTGGGAGGGTTAGTCGTGCCCCAGAACCGACCCTAGACCCATACCTTTCAAAGCAGGTCGCGGGTCTACCGTCCCCGATGACACAATGGGGCGGGTCTAAATGGACCAAAAATAGGGTAATCAGCAGGGTTTTGACCCTAGACCTTCCCCATTGTCATTCCTATTTGCTATTGTATAATTATCATTAATGCAACTTAATACTATGAAAAATTGTAGTTTTTGATTGGTAGTATATGGTATTCATGTCATAACCACTTACATCTAAAATTGTTAACAAGTAACCATTATATTAACAAAGCGATTTCATGATGTTTCAATAATGCGGATTGGGTTGCGGCTCGTCAACCGTGCCCGACCTGACCCTAAACTTAAGCCTCTCAAAAATGGATATCAGATCTATCTGCCCTGAAGATACAATGAAACAAGGTTAAACAGATCAAAATAGGGGGGTCAACCGGGTTTGGACCCTAGACCCACTCTATTGTCATCCCTAGTTGTGAATAGATTCAGTCATTAACAAATCGATAAACTATGGATGATGATTCAATGAACACAAATAGCAAAGGTTGAACTTTAGGAACTAGGGCTATTAAAATACTTAAATTAGATACCATGGACGTACAATTAATTCTTTAAACCAGTTCTTAACTAAAAATATGTATAATGATTCTATGTTCACCATTTGTATATGTTTTGTTCAACCATGAAATATCAACAAATTTGGGATATTGACATATACAATGTTTTTTTGTGGATGTAGGATATTCAATCAAGACTGAAATTGTGTTAACATCTGTCTAAATCATGCGTACTTGTAATTGTTAAATACTTTGTGTGTTGTACAACTCTAGTTTTAAACTATCATTTTTAGTCTTAACATGTATTTTATTATGAAACCACGACTAGTTTGCAATAAAAATAAAGAAAACTTTCTAGTCCTAGCTTCATCAAATAAGCTGCTTGTTGTTACCAAAATTTTACACGTGTTAGTTCATCTGATATGATAATTATGTCTTTGAGAAAGAAACTATTTCTAGTAAAATTTTAGTTTAGCAAACTTTTTTATATAAACTATATTTTGTAGAAATATTTAAATATTGCAAACTATAAAACTTGGAAATTCGATATACACTTTTTTTAGTTTACTTTGGACTAATGAGATTTAATAATATGAGTGTGAAAGCTAAGAAACTTTCTTTCTACAAAATTTTGTCAACACCAACACCTCGAAGTTCGAAGATATAGCTTCTGAAGGTGGTTGAATTATACAAATCAACGGGTGATTGCTGATGTAATGTGATTTAGTTTTGAATAGGGTATATCGTCTTAATATCTATTGCTATAGGATAAAGCGTAGAAAGTAAATGACACAGAAACTTTTATAGTAATTCGAGTTAAAAATCATATATCATATGTCATTTCCCTGTTTAGTCACGCTTGTTTAGCCAAGAGACTTATTTAATGGAATATACTTATTTCTTTCATTAATGAGTTTGTATAAATGCTCTAATATAAGAAAATACTATATATATTTTACCCTTAAATATGCAGAAAATCCTTCTATCTTGGGATTGTCGCATAATGTTTCTTAACACCATTCGTGGAGAGTTTTATCCTTGATTACAAAGATTTCTTACTGAGAGGCAATGATCAAAGCTTGTGTTGTACATTTAAGGGTGGTACTTAAGAGGCGTCGATTAGTGACTTGCTTCCTTCCTAAATGACCCTTTTTTTTGGAAGGCGTGTGAAATTTTTTATTCATAACTTCAAGAGTTACAATCAAAGTGGTCCTAAGCTAAAACATACTCTTGACATTTTGTAGCCTCAGAGTTCACAACAGAATACAAAGTTCAACAACCACCATTGCACTACAAACACCATCTTAAGTGTTGTGTATCTTCACCAAGCTTCAATGCGTTAGCATTACACTAACAACCAAGTAAGTGTAATGACCTTTTGTATCTGAGTGTGTATTATCTCATAATCTGTTTCGGCCATTGGTTCTTGCTACCTTGAATAGATGCTTTGGGCTTTGGGCTTCGGACTTGCTATAATATACCACTATGCTCGGCATGTGGTATTATTCTTTCGAGATGAGCTTATTCCATTTGATCCTTGTATATCAAAGCAACATATTTCTTGCAACACATATAAATAATGAATTTTGGGTTTTCCTTACGAATATATTCACCATTTTTTCTATTTAGAACTTTTGTATAATGCACACCCTTCAAAGTTTACGTTATATGCGAAATATGAGGTGAACTTTGAAATAAGTGGGTTTTGTAACACCCCACCTCCGCTAGGGTCACTCACAAAGGGAATGCACTAGGTTTGGTGAAGCATTATCGAGGTAAACATGCACAGAAATATTACAAGACAGAACATATATAAAACAGCGGAAGTAAAACAAATTTCATTGCCTTATAAAATAAGGTCTAAAGCCTTTTACATTAGAATACATCAAAACCTGTCTTGCAACAGTAAAGAAGCATAAAACCTTTTCATAAATCATTCCCCAAAATAAAGCGGTGAACCAGCCATAGCCAAGAGAAGACCAAGCTATACATGATGACCTTCAAGCATAAGAGGTCCGAACTAAATAACATCATTCCCTCTCTGAAAACCTGGGGAGGGGGGGAAACGGAAGACAAAGAGGCGAAACAAAACGGGGTCAGTCATAAAGACTGGTAAGTCCTATCTACTTCCAGTATAAAAACAGGTAAAGGTAACATGACATGCATAAACTGAAAGTAAACATAAGGATGATGACAAGATAGATAAGCTAAACCAAGATAACTGGATGAACTACTGTAGCAAGATAAACTAAGGTATCATGATAAACTACGGTGTCAAGATAAATCAAGGTATCACATCGTCAGGTTTCTATCAAGTCTACCATCCCAAGGTATCTATCATGTATAACATCCCACGGTATTTATCATGTATATTTGCTCTGCACCTCTCGTACTAGTATCCCAACCCGCGTCATGTGTTAACTATGAATGTCCCTTGCCCAATGTCATGTAATGGTCCATGTCAACCTAATATATAGCATATGTAGGTTTTCCCCACTCATATGTTTCTTTCCATGTATAAGTTCAATCCTTTGCCGTAGGCCGTACGGGCTTTCCCATGTAAATCTATACCACCTCAACGTAGTACCATTTTATCCTTGAGGTTGTTTTGGACTGCTTCCCTTGATCTTGTTAGGTTTTCTTACCATGAACTATCGCGTGTTCACTTAGGATTTATGCCACCTAAGACCGCTAGGGATTATGCTACCTAATGAACGTTTCCGTGTCTCGGTTTGGGTTCAAGCCACCTAGGGCCACTAGGGATTATGCCACCCGTCAACCACGCCCTTTGTCCCACGTATATATCGTGAATCGTTTCCATGTCTAGACGCACATGTATCTCAATGTGCCATCCGAGTTCTGTGCCAGGACAAATCAAGAAATACAGAACTCGGTCGGGAGCTTTAAGTCGTCTGCTGATGCAGATATCAAGGTCTGTTTTTGTATCCGTGGCTATGGTTCCACGTGACCCCTCCCTCAACTACTGAAAGGCAATCCAAGAAAAATCATGTATGAGAACCACATCCCGGCCCCACTATAGCCCCACTTTCCTATGGGCCAACCTCACCCATGACTCGATAGCAAGAACATGGTCTGTTGGGAGTTCTCTGCCTTTCCGTTCGTACACGATTGACTAAAGATGGTAGGTAGTCGGCGACGTGCTATCCAGGGCAAAAACAAGTATCGTCGACTCCACGCTAATCCATCCCAGTCTTTAGGTCGCTCGCATAGCAACCAAGGCATACCCTTGGCTCTTCTACCGCAGACCTTAACCTCTGTGAGGCCAGGTTTCATGGACCATCTGCCACCTCACAGAGGGATACCAAGAGTACCCTCACGTCCCCCGAAGCTACCGCTTCGTCACCCAGTTCGTTGGAGCCTTTATCCAAGTCGGATAATTTGCTCCTCCTCGTGTATTTAAGCGATGACCTACCGTATCGGGTTACCCATCTATCTGTGAACTGGTCCAAATCTCTTGACTAAGAATTATTACTTAGTTTCCCAAACTAAGGTTTACCACTTAGTCTCCTTTCCCGTTATCCTTGTTAATCCCGGTTTTCCACCTAGTCCCCTGAACTAGGGTTTTGTCTAATGGGTTAAGTATTGTCATTTAAGTTCATGACTTAACCTGCCTACGAATCATGTCAAGATTTGGCTAAGTATTCAAGCCCAAGACCTAGCCCTACAAGTTGGTTAAGTATACCAAGGAGCTCATGACTTAACCCTGTTCAATCATAAAGTCAAATTGGTTAAGTATTTGTTTATCTTAACCCTATCAGATTATCGTGTTAGATTGGTTAAGCATAGATTATCTTAACCTCATCGGATTATCGAGTCAGATTGGTTAAGTATAGGTTAACTTAACCCCATCCACTAATCGTATTAGAATGGTTAAGTATATTTAAACGGTCTTGTGACCTAATCCTATCAAGTTATCATATTAGATTGGTTAAGTATGGTTGCTTAACCTCATCCAATCATCATGTATAATTGATTAAGTATAAGTCACTTAACCTCATTGAATTACCAAGTTTAGATTGGTTAAGTGTTTAACTTAACCCCATCGAATTACCGTGTTTAGATTGGTTAAGTGTAGGTTACTTAACCTCATCTAGTTACCATGTTTAGATTAGTTAAGTGTAGGTTACTTAACCCCATCTAATTACCGTGTTTGGATTAGTTAAGTCTAAGTTACTTAACCCCATCTAGTTACCGTGTTTAGATTAGTTAAGTCTAAGTTACTTAACCCCATCTAATTACCAAGTCGGATTAGTTAGGTGTAAATTACTTAACCCCATCCCCTAATTGTCTTGTTTGGTTAAGTGTCGTTAAGAAATCAAGTCCGGTTCCACTTAACCTACCCATTCGTGTCATATCGGTTAAGTGTCATTAGTCAAAATTACTTAACCTTTCCATGTGGCATTAATTAGATTAATGCACCCCAACCTCTCACATTGGACTTTGTTGTGGTTACTAGTTAAGCCGGGCGGGTCCGGGTAGTTTTACACCACAACCTAGTCTAACCTCGGGTTTTGAGTGCTATATGACCAACTACTCACATTGGGTCCTATTGTTTGTAGCCACTAGTTAAGCCGGGCGGGTCCGGGTAGATTTATGCTACAAACTCAACCCAACCTCGAGTTGGCCACTTTCATGTTTGGTCTAGTGTTATATTACACTTACAACCCATACGTGTCTAGTTTCAAGTCCCATGTTTACCCCACATGTCATATCCACATTTAGATGTATCATGAGTGCCGTATTTTCATGAAATCCCATGTCAAATTATCATGTCATAATCACGCACGTCTAACCTACCCCAAATCGTGTTTCCAACCCAAGTAAAAGTGAGTCAACATAGTAAGGGTATTATGCTACATATTGGCCTCAAAACATGCACGATGTCAAAAAGGGATTGACCACAAACATGCATAGTATCATAAGGGAATTTGGCCACAAACATGCATAGTATCATAAGGGAATTTGGCCATAAACATGCATAGTATCATAAGAGAATTTGGCCATAAGCATGCATAGTATCATAAGGGAATTTGGTCACAAACATGCATAGTATCATAAGGGAATTTGGCCACAAACATGCATAGTATCATAAGAGAATTTGGCCACAAGCATGCATAATAACATAAGGGGTTTGGGTTCATTTACATGCATAAGCCCCAAAGTTAAATCTTTGCCAATGTTTCACAAGTCAAATGGTTCCCAAAGGTTCATGCTAGCATTCCATAGATAAAGATTCAAACTTCCAAGATAGACTAGGTCAAGCATAACATGAGTGGCATGATTAAGTCGTTAAAACTTAGCCCAAGGTTATAGATCATAGAAAAGGGGCAAAGTTAGGTTCACATAGGCTAGCATACTTATGTTTCATCGCATTTTATTCCATGTCACATTAGAACCACCGTTAGAATCTACAAGTAGATAGAACTTACCTAGCGAGGCTTAAGGAAGGATCATGCGTCGTCTTGATGAAGAAAGGTGGCTCGAATCGTCATGAAACTTGCATAGCAACGTTGATCCACTCCCTTGATTTGATGTAGCAAGCTAGCACCTTTGATTCGGATCCGATTTGAATTCATAAGCTCTTGGAGTTGGAGATGGAGGCCATGATCAAGAGGGATTTGGGCAGCACTTCGTTGTTAGATTGGTTTTGAGTGATTTAGGTTAGGTCCTAGGGTGTTTTTATAGAGATTAGGAGTAGTTTAGGCCCTTAGATTAACCCTAGGATAGATCTGAACCCTCAAAACCCGTCACAGGCCAATAGACTAGACCCAAATGAGCAACAGGTGCACCAGGTCGTCCAGACCCAAAATGGGTTTTTGGGCCAGGTCGACACCCGTGTCGACTGGGCAGTCGACCTGCCCCTGGGCGTGTCGACTCCCCAGTCGACCTGGGGCTTGGGCGGGAACTTTTCCCGCCCAATCTATTTTGGCTCCAGATTTGAATTTCGAACTGTTTTTGAACTTGAATTTTTCTGAAAACTTTGACGGGCCATAACTGGGTCATACGGACTCCGATTTCCGAAAACTCGGACTCTAATTCGCGTATTTTTCTGAGACGAACGCAATGGCGTAACCCGTTTCTCCTGATTCAGATTTTATAATTAAATTCTGCCTTGATTCTTGTCTTAGCATGTTGTTAAAATCCGGGTTGTTACAGGTTTAGTTTATTTTTCGTGATTATCATCCATGTTCAGTCTACACTATATGTATGGCAGTGGTTAGTTTTGAATGGAGTAACTAAGATATTGAGAGAACGAAATATTTAACTGAAAAAACAAACGGTTTTGCTTAAGGGCTGACTTAATTTGATGCCCCAACGCAATGACAAAGCTAGTCACACTGGTCAAATAATAAGTACTTACAAGTTTTTGACAACTGAAAGGTGGAAACTTAATTTGGACTAATAGGTTAAAAGCTTTAAAATCATGTTTGACACTTAAAGCCATGTAGGCGCAAGGTATAGGCGAATTTTTTTAGGTGCTGAAAGATGAAATATAACTTGAGACCTAAGGTCAATACTTCTAAAAGTTGTGTTGCCACTAAAGTCATCTAGACTAAGCAGTAAGCGAAACTATTTCAGTGCTGAAAGCAAAAATTTAACTTAAGACTACGGATGCCGAAACTTCTAAAAATTACATTTGCCACTTGAAGTCGTCTAGACTAAATGGTAAGCGAAACTGTTTCATGCCAAAATGCAAAATCTAACTTGAGACTGTGAGGTCAATGAGACATTGTCTTGTGTGATTGAGTCTTGACGTGTCACCATGACTTCGGTCCCCCATTAATGGAAATCAGGGGGCCCATATGAGTCCTGTTGATTTCCATCAATGGAGAAGTGGAGTCAAAGTGGTGTCAACAAACTAGTATTGTTGTCTTGTGAGGTCACAAAAAAAAGTCAAGATTAGATCTTGGAAGGATGGGTCCTAATTTTGCATTAAATGCATTTGCCAATTGTCACGATTTTATTGACCTCTCTGAAAAGTATATCTTTTACTTTACTCTAGGATAATTCTCATTTCGATCTGATCATATATAATCTACGGTTGAAGTCTATTAGCTAAGTAATTATGGTATAAATAAACCTCGCATCTTTTTTTCTTCTTCTACGTTACTTGCATTATCAATACAAAGCTCTGATAAAAATAGAAAGTCTTAATCTTTTCTGTAGCTTTATTAGTTTCTTATATAGCTACCAATTTTTACGAGCATTCTTCTTTTTTGAATTTGCAAAAAAGAGATTTTGTTCATTATGACATCAATGCTTGATTTTTACTATGGAATACCATTCGACTGGCAAATCATGATGCTTATTATCATCAAACTAAGGTTTTGTATTCACATCAAACCCTTCATTTAACTTTGGTCAATTATTTCCTTGTAGATGAATTGGTTATTTAAGGGAATTCTAAGCTTTGGACTTGGGTTATAGGATATAATTTATACCTAATTCCCCTTTTTGAACTATAAGACATTAGTCCTTTCCAGCAAGAGATTCCTATTGAGTAGTTATCTTAATAGGTCCCTTTTTAGTCCTCCAGATGGATTAACTAATAAGTAATCAAAGGAAGCAAGAGAACTGCACCGAAAGCCATGGGATTGAGAGAGGTCAAGGTTAGAGCTTCTTGTCTAGACGACAACTGGAGTAAACCCCATGAAAGGTTATTTACTTGGATATTGGAACATGTTGCACATGGAATATCGCTTCCTTTTATCCCATTATTCATCAAAAATTTCTAGATTTTTATGGACTTAATCCAATTCAACTTGGGGTGTCCTATATAGTACCTACTTTCTTTAGCGATCTTATACCAAAAGAATGGATTGGCTACTTTCGATATCCATTTCTTGTACAACTTTCATAGGTTATCCTTCATCGGTTGCTTTGTACTTCCTTCAGTTTTGAAAGAAAATGCCCTTGGTTAAATCCCTTAGCAGTTAATGGCTACTCACTGGATTTTATGAAGAATGGATGATTCTCTAGCTGTTACTGGACTACCAGAGGCTTGTAGGATTTCAAATGATTATTTTTGAATGCTCTTGCTTCTAAACTTAGATTACACCATTCCATGATGCCTTTTCCACTTTTATCTCTTTAGCTAATCTTGGGAGAGATAAGCCTCAACCATTAAAGAAATTTCAACTCGAAGTAAGTGGATGTGACTGAAATTCCATAAAGGAAAAAACTTAAGCATGTTCTTCTTACCGAGGATAATCTCAAGGCATGGGTTACTATCATCTCTTGTAGGGTTCCTTGGTTACAATCTTATTTCAATAGAACCATACCATTACGTGACTAATTTGTATATTCCTAAAGATTCACTTACTCTGACCTTAAAAACGTCAAGACCGAAAGATAAAATGCTTCATCCAAGGGTAGACCTTAGTTTTCAATATCTTATAACATGTATTTTGGGACATAACTTTATGAAACTATAACCTTGCTCATCTAACTTGTTTTACCTTTCATGTGGTAGTGGTTCTGATTATGTGAATAAGGGGTTTCTTCTCAACAAGCCATCTTCTTATTCTTCTTTTTCAACCGAAACTAACCTTGGAGGATTCATCCAAAATAAAGAAATAAAAGAATATCCCTTTAGCTAAAGCAATACCTGCTCCTGATTACCGTCAGTTTAACTTCCTCTCTTAGGAATCTCTGGTGGGTTAGGTGATTAAAGTAACATGTTCCATTATCGATGCTTATTTACCCAAGGTCGTGTGGGACTTCCGTGTGGATTTAGCCGATGATATTGGTAGTTTTGGGAGAATGATTAGCACAGTGATGGAGGATCAACTCAGGATAAAGATCTTTTTGTTACTTATGAAATATTCATCTCTTTAACTTCCATTATAACCTTTTTCTTCAAGTCTTAGCCGACTTCATGGTTCTTTATCGAGGGTTTCAAATACTAGAGGGAGAGTTGGAGAAGGAAAATGATGTTGGGAGACAATTGGATGAATTTAAAGAGAAGGATAAGCCTCACTACATGAAAACAAGGTTTATATAGCATTATATTATAGCTTTATAATCAGAATGCTATATAAAATGATTTACTTAAAAGAATTCACTATGAATTAAAGCTATGGAAATGTAAATTCGTTATGTTTTAATAGCTCTTTACGAGAGCGGGAGGCAAAAAAAAGGCAGCATGTTTTTACTAGGTAAAAAAATTAAGACTGTGAAAAGTGAAATTCCCTTTCTTTCCTTATGTATTCCCTCACTTTCCCTTCATTGTTTTACCTCTCACATCGATTCCTCGCATCAACGCATCGATTCACCGCATCGATTCCCTCCTCCAATCGATTATCCATCACCGCATTGATTATATTCGTTATAACAGCCATTAGTAGCCATCACCACATCACAGCTCTTTAATTCGCCAGCAGCCATCACCGATTCCACTTTCTCTCACACTAGTAGTCTGCAATAACATAGGTCGACCAGCTCACTCCATAAGTAACTGCCTCGGTTCACTCCACCGACAACGACCGCGTCATTACACTCGTACATCAACGATTGAATTCTAGGAATTATTAGATAATTTTTATTTTTTTCATGCTATTAATATTTAATGTATTGATCCTCAAAAAACAGTTGCATATTATTTAATTTTATGCCTAAGTATATACTCTTGCAGACTTTTTTTTCTTCTTCTTTGGGATGGGTTGTTAATGTAATATTATTAAATCTATGGATTTGAACTTCAAGATTGGTCCTGTATTGCAAATTTTTGTGGGTCATTATAAGAAATTAGCCTATTTGGTTAGAGAAATTTACTTGTTGAAATATGCATTCAAGAAATTTACTGATCTGTTATTTCCTGGTTTTCAGTCATTTGATAAGAATAATTTGGAAGAAATCAACTATATTCTTACCAGATATAATTAGGTTTCGTGGTTAGAGACATGAATTTATTCAACTTATGTTTACAAGGAAAATTGAAGAATGAATTTTTAAGCATTCATGCACTCAGCTTTCCTGTCTTTTTTTGCTCCTTTATTGTTATTGGCTTCAAGCCTTAAAGCTTTAGCCTTATCCCCAAACATTACTTCAGTTTATTCCTCTTAAGCCTTACGATATTACTTTTGCCTGTTGTTTCATTTTGTTGTCTCGATCCTACCTTAGTTCCACTTAAGTTAGGCTTCAGGCATTATTGCCCTACAGTTTATTTTTAGCCATCAGTCCTCCTCAGTTTTCATTCCCTCTTCGATTATTGCATTAATGCTACGTTATTAATGGGAAACAATTGGTTACAAATTTACGTTTATGATGGCTTATCTTTTCTGGTTTTAGTTTTAATCTCTTTTATGAGCAATCATGTTTCAATTGCTTAAAACTAAAGAGAGATGTGCTTCCTTACGATGTAGTCTTAATGATAAAGAAACTGATCTCGTGAAATGTAACTCTAATCTTGGCACTGGAATCCATGCAATCTTTAAAGAAAATGAATCCTTAAAGCAGACTCTTGGGAGATTTTCAATTTTCAAGAAGACGTCCGCTATTATATATGCATTGTCGGCCAGTGATCGGGTTACAGAATCTATTGTTTCTAATTTATGGGAATCCACATTACTTTTTGATTAAAAAAATGAATGAAGCACACTGAGAACTTTAGGCAATAAAATTGCAATAAATCGGTATGAAAAAACAAGCGTACAAATGAAGTTCTAGTTGTTGTCCCTTTAGTTAGTGGAAGCGGTAGAGGTAGCGCTGCCATGGGACTTCTTATAAGAAATTAGCCTATTCGGGGCCTTGTTCTCAACCTAAGAGGAGCTCTCCCTTAGTTTCAGCACCTACTAAATCAGGTATTTTTGTCTGCACCAAGGAAGGTCGAAGAATTTCATTTAGAATTTTTAAAAGAAGTGGGTATCTAGGACATACGATAGACGGAGAAGCACATCAAATCCCATATAGAAAAAGCTATAAAGTAGGTCAAAACTAGGGTTAGAAAATATATAATGACTTATAAGACATTGCCTCTTCCTTTTGTATATATTGCATTATGAATGTAATGATAACCATTTGGATATTCTTCTATATCTCTGAGATCCTTCTATCTTATTGTTTGACCTATTATTTTAAGTCAAGCCATCTTTCTTATTCTTTTAATTTTATCTCAAGGTTTTTTTTTACATATTGAAATCTTCTCGTATTGATATCTTTCCCTTGCCTAGCCCCTTCCTCCAAGGGGTTATGGTATCCTTACTCACTTGTAACGAACAGGAATTTTCGACCCCGAAAATCGACACAAAAAAACCATGTCGAACATTCAAGCATCGAAGACACCAGAACGTTATTAGAAAGAATTTATAGGGTGAGGTAAGAAAGAAAGAAATATTAGAATAGAAGAATAAGAAGAAGAATCACTACATAGAGTCTACATCGCAGCGGAACAAAATATAATACATAAATAAACTTTATAGAGAACTTTGAAATAAACTTACAATCATCAGAGTACATCAATACAACTGGACAGTTATAATAGCTTGTCCTCATGTATAACACACAGCGGAATAATAACAATATAACATTATACGTCTGAACTCCTTCAGCTCGTCTTTGGACTTCACAACATCCAGTAACCTGGACCTGTACAACCCGGTCTAACCCGAGCATTTACAAAACACCGGGTCAGTCTGCTGGACCAGAGTGAGAAAAACTCGCTAAATTTATAGGTATCATCCAACTTGATTTTTAAGTTCCAAAATCCTTTTGAAAGAAAAGGATAATCGTAAGACCAAATCCACACATAAATACGGATGGTTTTTACCTTACGATAACCCAAAACATTTTTGAAATCGATATCTTATTCTTATATTATGATAGTGTCTAAATACAAATAAACAGAATCTAGCAGAACGCTTGCATCTCACGCTCAACATATATACTATACAAACAAAACCGTGGCCGCTTATTAGAGATTAGATTCCGACTATGACAAGGTATGGAACCACCTGTCTATAGTGTACCTCTAGAGGTGAATACACTGGGTTCAACAAGAACGTCTTGCAACCCGGTCCACACATGACCGACCACTCATTTCGCTTGAGTGTATCGAATGTATATCAACAACGGTTGGGAGCTACCCACCATTTCCCGAAAAGGGACAACATTGATAGATTAAAGAAGTAAAAGGAATTTCTCTAGATAGGTGATTATACACCCTAAGGGGAGCGACCCATATAGCTATGCTGCCTGCCCGATTTTCGTCATTTCCCGGTTAATGAGGCTTGAGGTTGTAATTGACTTTTGGAACATCTGGCCACCCTTCACATCGTCCATACAAGTCATCCAGGAACAGAATGAGCCGAAGGCACCCTCCTACTGCATCCAATATAGGAATCACCCCATGGATCTGTAGCGAGTAGTCCTTGCAATCCGTAGATTTCAATTCTGACGGAATCATTGTCAAAATATCTCTAGGGATCAGCTAGAGAAATCCAACAATAGTCCTTCCATTCATGAAGATTCACGGTTTTCAATTGCTCCATCTCGATCACCATCTTTCACGTTTTCGTATTCATTGGCCGGAATGGTTTTCAAATATGAATTCGATCCCGGTCTTTCCGTACCAATAACGTTGGGCCAAATTTTGATAGTCGGTTATTTAACTATCAAAATAAACAACCATAAAAATAAAACAGACCAATTGGTTTATTATACAACATCACTTGACCATTTAAAAGTAATATATCAGTCTTAATACATTAATATCCTCAAATCATTTTAATAATATACTTGGAAAAATATCTTAAAACCATATCAAAATTTTCTGTTAACTTCCATTTCAAAACATTTGCCATTACATTACTTATTATTTATAATAGGGGAAACTGATTCAACTTATCATTTTAAAATGATCGTTACGATATCTCCTTTGTTTCGTTATTTAAATACCATCTTCGTCACTTATTCTTTAGAATAATTTATTCTACATCTCTTTCCTTTACCTTTTGAAAATATCATTACAATTTTCACAAATCTCCTTTCATTGATCTCCTTACCCCGGAAATATCATTTCATATTCTCAAGCTCCTTTATATTTCCTTTTATTTCAAAATTTCATTATCTATATTCCAAAGTTCTTCAAATAATATTGCGACATTATTTCTCAAAATAATTTACTTCTAACATCTTTATCATTGCAACTAATGTCATCTTTCGATAATCCTGAAGTCGTTCAAGTTGGGGTATTCTAATTACCTCTCAGACCTTGATCAACATCGTTCTTATCTTAAGATAGATATCAGTCGTAATACCAAAACTGATATTCATTACCAATATCAAACAAAACCCCATTTTAGTTATCCCTTGGTGTAACATCATCTCTTATAACAAATCCAGGTCATATCTTTAACTCGGCTCACTGCTTTATTTCAAATCTGAATTTTCATTTCGATTTCCATTAGTTCCTAACCGTAAATCAGTGAGAAAATAATTTCCTAAATATCAACCACGAAGGCCGAAACCAACATCAGATAAATAGTCGGAAAATCATTTATCTCAACTAATCTCTAGACAGGTTCTATATTCTTAATTTCATATCCTGGATTTTATTACATTTATAAACCATTCCTAATAACTCGTTCCAATAATACATTCAATAAATCTTGGGTTTTATAACTCCGATCAACTTGGATTTATAAAATAAATCTCAATAAGGATTAAATTTAAATTTTTGACTTAAACTTAACTTATATTATTATTTATATAAACTTACTCAAAAACATCACCTTACTATAAACAATGGTTTAAAACTTTATAACCTTTCAGATCCATGTTAAATCCCAAGATATCGCTTTGACCGTTATTTAACAAATATCAACATTCACAAATGGTTTAATTATCCATTAACTATTTTCATTAAATTAATAACTAATTACATATTCCAATTTCGAGTAACATAGTTGACTTAATCAACCCTACACATGATTAACTCATTAATCAAATCTCAGTTCGTCTTTCCATTTAAATTAGTTTCAAATTAAATTAACTTAAATAATTCCATTTGATTATTAATAAATAGTAATCAAATCAATATAATCTCATTTTAAATTGCTTCTTAAAACAATTAACCTCGGTTATTAAACATCACATTAATGTCCGCTCACTCCCTATCAGTCTTGTAATGATAAGAATCATCTTTATAAGGTCATTTAATAATTGATATGAGGCACGTGTGTAACGGCCCGGGTTCCGCCCGACCTGAACGATCACAAAATCGACCAAGACCGTTCAAAACCCGAACACGTTAACTTTGGAAATACAACAACATCAGAACAATAACAACAGACTTTTATTACATTACAGTAATGTTACATCAGAGTACAGAATATCAGAGTACATCGAATAAAATTACAATGGAAGACAAATTTCAATAAATTAAATACAATAAACAGCGGAAGACTTCTATGCTCTGGACACAGCTTTAGGCTTCGATCTAGAATCCTGCTCAAGAGATAAATATCTACAAAAAGTTACTCGATTGCCCGTGTGGAAAAGAGGGCACCCGAGTTTGCAAAGTGAAACAAACTACGAGTCAGTCATGGGACTGGTGTGAGAATTCTTAACTAATATAACTAATAGCAATAAGGCAAATCCAAGGACCACGCCGCTAACGCGGAACGGGTTTACTCCAATGGATTGTCGAGCATAATTAAAAGTAAATCGTAAAACAACACAATGCTTTTTGGAAAAATGAAACCATTATAAGACCCAAGTCCCATCTCACAATGCAACGCAAACCGGAGGATAGGGTTTTACCTTATAATGGTTAAAAATGCTTGATACGATAAAAACGGGTTTGATATTATTATTAGTGTGTATATGTTTCAAAAACATTTCAATCATAATGTATCAATCATAGACGGCATAGTACCCCATCCTACTATGTCGCCATACTAGTTCTACAATCAAAACTGCATGAGGTCATATTGGAAATTGGGTTTCCATCATGAGTCAAGGCTAGGGAGGAGCTCCTTACCGATTCGAGACACTCTAGCTAATGTCTCAGAATCCCCCGCAGTGAACCCTTAGAAAGCTGCAGGGCCGGTCCACACATACAGCTTCGTGGATTGGCAATTCCTGAACACACGTTTCCCGGTCCTATAGGACCTATCATCCAAGGCGCACCACATTCCACCATCCACATAAGTAAATATCAACCAGTTTAAGCATCGACACCACTTCTAGCTAGAAAGAAACGTGCTGCTCTTCCTGCGTTCCCTTCTCCCATTTTAGTCTCAAACGGGTTGTGAGGCTCGCGAAGTAACGTTATTACCACAAGGCCTGCTTTTCAACAAAACCTTGATCATCTTCATCTTAGCGTGCCAAGTTGACAATTCACGCCATGCGATTGATAACTATTAATACACAACCTCTAAGGATGTTAAGCAAGAGAATAAATTCTCCGCCACCAACGGTCGTATATTAAGGGAAATCAATTTACATAGAACAAAATTCAACGTCATACACACATCCATTTACAAACTTATGCTCTGGGTCTGAGCGAAAGCCAAATCCGTACAAATCAACACTACGTCCGGACGGCCTCCAATGTAGCCCCTTCAAGGTAGCTACTCCAATCACGGGCATCAGTAGTCGTCGTCCATTCGATATGAAGATTGTCAGTCTTCTATCATTGTCTTCAAAACTTGAATTTTAAACGTCGCTTAAATTATTTGGAATGAGATAGACTCGGACTTTCCAAATAATTCTCGTATCTATATAAGTTGGAAATCATTTCATATCGTTATTAGTAATTTATAACGATTTATCTTTATATATATATATATATATATATAAATAATTAAATTCCATTTCATTAACGTAATTATATAACAAGTAGTGAATGTTTTGTTTCACAACCTATCGAAATGTTTATAATGTGTAATGAAATGTATTTTATTTCATTACATTTTGCTAACGAAAAATATTCCTATTCGTATATACAATATTAACGTACAATGTACACACCATTTATTTTCATACACATACACATCTTATACACCACAATGTACATTTTTTTGTTTCATCTTTCGAATTACACAAAATGTATATTTTGTTTATCATACCAATTCCAACAAAAATGAGCATTTTTGTGTTTCATTTCAATTTCAACAAACGAATATTTTTTTGTTCATTCACCTTTACTTCTACAAGAATGAGTATTTTTGTTTGTTTATTTCAATGTAAGAAAATTGATAATTTTATTATCTTTTCAATGCAAAACAAAAATAATAATTTTATATTACAAACAAAACTATAATTTTGTGTGTTAATCTATTTACGTGAAAATATAATTTTCATATCTTTAATCTTTATAATAAAAACCTAAATCCTTAAGATATAAATTACATATCCTTATTTTTATGAAAATCCAATTACATAAAAATGTATTTTCATATCCTTATTCTTTTTAATTAAAATCCAATGACATAAAAATGTAAATTTTCACTTTTAATCTCCATGCATGAAAAATGTAATTTTTCCTTTTTAATCTAATTTACATTAAAAATGTAACCTTTTTTTTATCTTAATTTCATAAAAATGTAAATTTCTTACTTTTGGTTTTAATTACAAAAAGATGTAATTTTCTTTCTTTCTCTTCATCTTAATTACATAAAAATATAAATTTCTTCTTTTAATCTAATTACATAAAAATGTAATTTTCTCTTCTTTAAACATGACGGTGAAAATAATGTAACTTTCTAATTTAACTCATGACAGTGTAAATAATGTCCATTTTATATTTAACCATTTATATTTTAATATAGGCCAGACCTCTCACATTAGGCCTGCAACTTGTGAATGCTGGATGGCCTGGTCGGTCCCGGGCAGACTTATCCCACAAATCGGGCTTAACCTCGTGTCTTGCCCCAATTTGTATTTGCGCACTTGGACCTCTCACATTAGGCCCAACATTTGTGGCTGCTGGATATGTCGGTCGGGTCCGGGCAGACGTCCACCACAAATGTGACCTAACCTCGTGTCCAAGTACAATTTTAATTAATCATTATAATTGTCCTACTAAAAATATTATTTTACATGGCACTTCTTAACAAAATTGAAGTTTTTAATTTACGTGTCATTCTTAAATAAAAGTGATAGAATTCTAATGTCATATAAAGAGGATATTTTATATGGAAACATATTTTCTATGAATTCTAATGACCTTTTTTCATCTAATGACTTTCTAATTTTAACGACTTTATAATTTAACGACATTTTAATCTTGTATATTCTAGTTTCAATGAAATAAAAATTTTAATGAAATTTTCAATAAATGACATTATAATATTTAAACATGAAGGGCAAATTTATCTTAACATAAATGCCAGTTCCAATCTTCACATAAATAACAAATTAAATTTCACATAATTGACAAATTAATTTTTACATAAATGACAAATTCAATTTTTACATAAATAACAAATTCAATTTTTACATAAATGACAAATTTGTCTTACATAACATGTTCCTAATAAAAATGGCATGTCTATTCTAATTAAACATTTTTTTCTTTTTGTTTAATCCTTCTGATGAACCATATTACATTAAACATGAAATCTTTTTATTGTAATATGAATGACAAAAAAAATATGTTATTTCAAATTGCAACAAAAAGACACTAAGAATATATTATTTTTAGTTGAATCAACATGACACTAAAAATATGTTCGTTTTTTACTGTTTCAATATGACACTAAAAATATTCATTTTTAATGATTCTACAGAACACTAAATTTATGTTTCATTTTTAATGACATAACTTGACACTAAAAATAATATTTCATTTTTGGTGAAACTTAAAGACATTAAAATTATGCTCATTTTCACGAATCTTAACGACGCTAAAAATATGTTTATTTTATATAAAACTTAACGACACTAAAAATATGTTTATTTTATGTCAATTTCATATCACCTTCATATTTCTACATAAGATATCAACTAATGTTTTGGTGTCAATGTTTCCATAACAATTCCTATATATGGCAACAACTAATATTTTGGTGTCAATTATGATGTCCATTCCTCATAATAATACATGTAATCATGTTGGTTTGGTGTAAGTTTTTCATGTCAATACATAGGATAACAATGTATAATTGAGTGTCAATTCTCATGTCAAACTTCTCATTCTATTTTTTTTCATAACTCTTACATTTGACAAAGATGATAATTTTGTCACAACTCTAATATTTGACAAAGATGATAATTTTGTCGCAACTCTATTCTCTAATTATCATAAACATTCATTTCGACATTCTAATAACAAAATGATAATTTTGTTTGATTCAATTATCTAATTAACATAAACATTAATGACGACATTCTAATAACACAATGATAATTTTTTTTGATTCAATTCTCTAATTAACATAAACGTTAATTTCAACATTCTAATAATACACAGATCAAATCACGTATAGAAAACAGTAGAGTATTACGGCATATGAAGAATACTACAATTATCATTAACAAGTTTTAATTATAAAAAGAAAGAATAGAATTTCTCACCGAATAATTCAGATTTGAAATTTCCTGAATTTCCAAAATGCTCTGTTTTAGATCTACTCAACTCCATCTCGTAGATCTTTTCTTCACAATTTCAACGCTTTGAAAATCGCTCAATTCCGTTCTGATTTGGATAAGATATGGCCTTTTAATCATTTAATACTTTAATTGCATATTTGAATTATATTATCCTAATTAAATTGTTACCCTTAATCCTTTCTGTAAACCGCTCCTTCTTCAAAACGCACATCACCAGAATCGACCAGCGCCAGATTTGAACGCACCACCAAGTCACTGCCAACCTCCTCCACTTGCGCCACCAACATGAGCCTGAGGAGATCATGACCGTTGAAACTATAGAACTCTCTTAGCTAAAGATTTTTCGCATTTGGAAATTCTTAGAATTGATGAAAGAATCGAATTACAGTGAGGGAGGAAGGAGAGAATACAATGGTCGTTCAAAGAATTGGTGGCGGCTGGTCATATTACTATTAGGATTTTGGCTTTGTAAATTTTCAAGGTATATATATATCATTGCTATTTGTTCTTTTATTCCTCAAGGCCATTCACATTTTGTATGTTATATGTGACAAAGAAAAATCAATTGCTGACTAAGGCTGGCTTATTTACTTCCCATTTATGTTTCCTGACATCCCCTTTTATGACACGCTATAATGACACATTTTTCAAATTTCAAAAATAGATAACAATGAAAGAGAGAGAGGATAAAATGAAAAGAATTAATGCTAGTTTAATGCTAATTGTGACAAAGTTTGTGAATTTAAAATTTCAAAATATATAACATCATAATTACCAAATGACCAATTAGTTTTTATTTACACATGTTACATTCATAATTCGCAGTCATCATCTTAACCATATAAGTTTATTTCAAAATGCTACATTCTATATATATATCGTTTTGATGGCTTAAACAATTTTCGATATTTTTAAAACAAATTCACATACCAAAATTCAAGTTAGTTATTACACCGGTTTATAGTGTTTGGTTTCAATTGTAATTATATTTCATTAAGTGTGTATATATATATATATATATATATATATATATATATATTATTCCACTAAATTTGGTTTGACTTATTTATGTCAATGAGTTACACGATTCAAAAAAAGAGAGTAAAATAAAATAAATTAGCAATCCAAATATGGTTATATGTTTAATGTATATGGACAAAAGCAAATGGTTGCATAAGTAAATCAATCATTCTATTGTAATCAATCTTCTACCGTTACCTTATTAATTCACTTTAATGGACTTTAATTGCAGTCTATTGTAGTTTATTTCCATTATTAAATTACACCCTTTATTTTTATCATACAACGATATCATTCAGTAAATCACCCTAACCAAATTCAAATGACAAATAAATGGCTATTTATTTGTAATAAATTTCCTATGAATGTTAATGCCTCATAAATGAAATTTATAAACAATTTCCTATTTATGTTATTTTTTTATTTTGATATAACATTTTCTAATTAAAATGGCATTTTTATACTAACAGACCTTTATAACTATAATGGCATTTACACTAATATGACATTTCATATGATAATGACATTTTTTTTATATTAATACCTCATGATCAAGCAAGGTGACATTTCATGTTAAACAACATGATCAAACAAAATGATATTTTCCTGCTAACACATCTAAGATTTTATTTCTAAATATTCAAAATCCATTAAAATTTCTAAAATATTTTTTTTTAAACCGACCCCAAAATTCAGGGTTGTTACAGTCTCCCCCACTTAAAATCTTTTCGTCCTCGAAAAGGAACGAAGCTAAAAGTGTTTAATTATCCTACTAAATTTTCCGTTCTTTATTATTCATTCATTAGTTTAAATAATTTTATAGTTGAACTAATAATTACACTACACAATCATCAATCAATTGGTTGATTAGCTTTTAAGATATTTATAACTTTTATATATTCAAAAATCATATTTTCCAAAAATAGGTTATAATTACAAATACGTATATTATAGACTTGCTACTCTCAACTCATTCTAGGGCATTACTAACCCCATCTCTAATGAGTTTTCTCTTTCTAGGATACTGCTGATCCTATCTCTAATGATTATTCTTATTGGATATTACTAATCCAATCTCTGATGTGTCTTTTGTTCCATTCTAATGAGTTGTACCCCAAAGATTTGAGCTAACCAAAGCTCTGATACCAACTGTAACGGTCCGGGTTCCGCCCGGCCCGATCGATCACAAAATCGACAAAGACCGTTCAAAACCCGAACACGTTAACTTTGGGAATACAACAACATCAGATCAATAACAACTAAATTTTATTACATTACAGTAATGTTACATCAGAGTATAGAATATCAGAGTACACCGAATAAAATTACAACGGAAGACAAATTTCAATAAATTAAATACAATAAACAGCGGAAGACTTCTATGCTCTGGACACAGCTTTAGGCTTCGATCCAGAATCCTGCTCAAGAGATAAATATCTGCAAAAAGCTACTTGACTGCCCATGTGGAAAAGAGGGCACCCGAGTTTGCAAAGTGAAACAAACTACGAGTCAGTCATGGGACTAGTGTGAGAATTCTTAACTAATATAACTAATAGCAATAAGGCAAATCCAAGGACCACGCCGCTAACGCGGAACGGGTTTACTCCAATGGATTATCGTGCATAATTAAAAGTAAATCGTAAAACAACGCAATGCTTTTTGGAAAAATGAAACCATTATAAGACCCAAGTCCCATCTCACAATGCAACGCAAACCGGAGGATAGGGTTTTACCTTATAACGGTTAAATATGCTTAATACGATAAAAACGGGTTTGATATTATTATTAGTGTGTATATGTTTCAAAAATATTTCAATCATAATGTATCAATCATAGACGGCATAGTACCCCATCCTACTGTGTCGCCATACTAGTTCTACAATCAAAACCGCATGAGGTCATATTGGAAATTGGGTTTCCATCATGAGTCAAGGCTAGGGAGGAGCTCCTTACCGATTCGAGACAATCTAGCTAATGTCTCAGGATCCCCCGCGGTGAACCTTTGGAAAGCTGCAGGGCCAGTCCACACATACAGCTTCGTGGATTGGCAATTCCTGAACACACGTTTCCCTGTCCTATAGGACCTATCATCTGTGGCGCGCCACATTCCATCATCCACATAAGTAAATATCAGCCAGTTTAAGCACCGACACCACTTCTAGCTAGAAAGAAACGTGCTGCTCTCCCTGCGTTCCCTTCTCCCGTTTTAGACTCAATCGGTTTGTGAGGCTCGCGAAGTAACGTTATAACCACAAGGCCTGCTTTTCAACAAAGCCTTGATCATCTTCATCTTAGCATGCCACGTTGACAATTCACGCCATGCGATTGATAACTATTAATACACAACCTCTAAGGGTGTTAAGCAAGAGAATGAATTTTCCACCACCAACGGTCGTATACTAATAGAAATCAATTTACATAGAACAAAATTGATCATCAGACACACATCCATTTATAAACTTATGCTCTGGGTCTGAGCGAAAGCCAAATCCGTACAAATCAACACACGTCCGGACGACCTCCACTGTAGCCCCTTCAAGGTAGCTACTCCAATCACGGGCATCAGCTGTCGTCGTCCATTCGATATGAAGATCGTCGGTCTTCTTTCGTTGTCTTCAAAACTTGAATTTTAAATGTAGCTTAAATTATTTGGAATGAGATAGACTCGGACTTTCCAAATAATTCTCGTATATATATAAGTTGGAAATCATTTTCATATCGTTATTAGTAATTTATAACGATTTATCTTTATTTTTATGTATATAAAAATAATTAAATTCCATTTCATTAACGTAATTATATAACAAGTAGTGAATGTTTTATTTCACAACCTATCGAAATGTTTATAATGTGTAATGAAATGTATTTTATTTCATTACATTTTGCTAATGAAAAATATTCCTATTCGTATATACAATATTAACGTACAATGTACACACCATTTATTTTCATACACATACACATCTTATACACCACAATGTACAATTTCTTGTTTCATCTTTCGAATTACACAAAATGTATATTTTATTTATCATACCAGTTCCAACAAAAATGAGCATTTATGTGTTTCATTTCAATTTCAACAAATGAATATTTTTTTGTTCATTCACCTTTACTTCTACAAGAATGAGTATTTTTGTTTGTTAATTTCAATATAACAAAATTGATAATTTTATTATCTTTTCAATGCAAAACAAAAATAATAATTTTATATTACAAACAAAACGATAATTTTGTGTGTTAATCTATTTACGTGAAAATATAATTTTCATATCTTTAATCTTTTTAATAAAAACCTAATTCATTAAGATATAAATTTCATATCCTTATTTTTATTTTTATGAAAATCCAATTACATAAAAATGTAATTTCATATCCTTATTCTTTTTAATTAAAATCCAATTACATAAAAATGTAATTTTTCACTTTTAATCTCCATGCACGAAAAATGTAATTTTTCGCTTTTAATCTAATTTACATTAAAAATGTAACCTTTTTTTATCTTAATTTCATAAAAATGTAAATTTCTTAATTTTGGTTTTAATTACAAAAAGATGTAATTTTCTTTCTTTCTCTTCATCTTAATTACATAAAAATATTAAATTTCTTCTTTTAATCTAATTACATAAAAATGTAATTTTCTCTTCTTTAAACATGACGGTGAAAATTATGTAACTTTCTAATTTAACTCATGACGGTGTAAATAATGTCCAATTTCTATTTAACCATTTATATTTTAATATGGGCCAGACCTCTCACATTAGGCTTGCAACTTGTGAATGCTGGATGGGCCGGTCGGTTCCGGGCAGACTTATCCCACAAGTCGGGCTTAACCTCGTGTCTTGCCCCAATTTGTATTTGCACACTTGGACTTCTCACATTAGGCCCAACATTTGTGGCTGTTGGATATGCCGTTCGGGTCCGGGCAGACTTCCACCACAAATGTGACCTAACCTCGTGTCCAAGTACAATTTTAATTAATCATTATAATTGTCCTACTAAAAATATTATTTTACATGGCATTTCTTAACAAATTGATGTTTTTAATTCACGTGTCATTCTTAAATAAAAGTGATGAATTCTAATGTCATATAAAGAGGATATTTTATATGGAAACATATTTTCTATGAATTCTAATGACCTTTTTTCATCTAATGACCTTCTAGTTTTAATGACTTTATAATTTAACGACATTTTAATCTAGTATATTCTAGTTTCAATGACATTCAAATTTTAATGACATTTTCAATAAATGACATTATAATATTTAAACCTGAAGGGCAAATTTATCTTAACATAAATGTCAATTCCAATCTTCACATTAATGACAAATTAAATTCCACATAACTGACAAATTAATTTTTACATAAATGACAAATTCAATTTTTACATAAATAACAAATTCAATTTTTACATAAGTGACAAATTTGTCTTACATAACATGTTCCTAATAAAAATGGCATGTCTATTCTAGTTAAACATTTTTTCTTTTTGTTTAATCCTTCTAATGAACCATATTACATTAAACATGAAATCTTTTTATTGTAATATGAATGACAACAAAAATTTGTTATTTCAAATTGCAACAAAATGACACTAAGAATATATTATTTTTAGTCGAATCAACATGACACTAAAAATATGTTCGTTTTTTGCTGTTTCAATATGACACTAAAAATATTCGTTTTTAATGATTCTACAGAACACTAAATTTATGTTTCATTTTTAATGACACAACTTGACACTAAAAATAATGTTTCATTTATGGTGAAACTTAATGACATTAAAATTATGCTCATTTTCACGAATCTTAACGACGCTAAAAATATGTTTATTTTATATAAAATTTAACGACACTAAAAATATGTTTATTTTATGTCAATTTCATATCACCTTCATATTTCTACATAAGATATCAACTAATATTTTGGTGTCAATGTTTCCATAACAATTCCTATATATGGCAACAACTAATATTTTGATGTCAATTATGATGTCCATTCCTCATAATAATACATGTAATCATGTTGTTTTGGTGTAAGTTTTTCATGTCAATACATAGGATAACAATGTATAATTGGGTGTCAAGTCTCATGTCAAACTTCTCATTCTATTTTTTTTTCAACATTCTACTAATACACAGATCAAATCACGTATAGAAAACAGCAGAGTATTACGGCATATGAAGAATACTACAATTATCATTAACAAGTTTTAATTATAAAAAGAAAGAATAGAATTTCTCACCGAACAATTCAGATTTGAAATTTCCTGAATTTCCAAAATGCTCTGTTTTAGATCTATTCAACTCCATCTCGTAGACCTTTTCTTCACAATTTCAATGCTTTGAAAATCGCTCAATTCCGTTCTGATTTGGATAAGATATGGCCTTTTAATCATTCAATACTTTAATTACATATTTGAATTATATTATCCTAATTAAATTGTTACCCTTAGTCCTTTCTGTGAACCGCTCCTTCTTCAAAACGCACATCACCGGAATAGACCGACGCCAGATTTGAACGCACCACCAAGTCACTGCCAACCTCCTCCACTTGTGCCACCAACATGAGCCTGAGGAGATCATGATCGTTGAAACTGTAGAACTCTCTTAGCTAAAGATTTTTCCCATTTGGAAATTCTTAGAATTGATGAAAGAATCGAATTAGAGTGAGGGAGGAAAGAGAGAATACAATGGCCGTTCAAAGAATTGGTGGCGGCTGGTTATATTACTATTAGGATTTTGGCTTTGTAAATTTTTAAGTTATATATATATAAATCATTGCTATTTGTTCCTTTATTCCTCAAGGCCCATTCACATTTTGTATGTTATATGTGATAAAGAAAAATGAATTGCTGACTAAGGCTGGCTTATTTACTTCCCATTTATGTTTCCTGACATCCCCTTTTATGACACGCTATAATGACACATTTTTCAAATTTCAAAAATAGATAACAATGAAAGAGAGAGAGGATAAAATGAAAAGAATTAATGCTAGTTTAATGCTAATTGTGACAAAATTTGTGAATTTAAAATTTCAAAATATATAACATCATAATTACCGTATGACCAATTTGTATTTATTTACACATGTTACATTCATAATTCGCAGTCATCATCTTAACCATATAAGTTTATTTCAAAATGCTACATTCTATATATATATATATAGTTTTGATTGCTTAAACAATTTATGATATTTTTAAAACAAATTTACATACCAAAATTGTAACGAACAGGTAATTCCGGCGCATTGAAAACACGAGAATAATTCAAGATTTAATGTTTAAGTGAGTATTTATAGTTTAACTCAAATGTGAAACAGGAAATCTTGATTTACGCCGCAAGCGTGGATTTGAATTTCCATATTCTTGAATTTGTTTGCTCGTTTGAAAAATAAAATGTAAGCGACAAATTACAGTTAATATTTGTTTATATATAAACAAAAACGAAATCTATAAATTATAAATAACGTCCAGGCTTGAAAATGTGAATAAGTTACACAAAGATAATCTAAACAGTTTTTCCAATGTAAACATCTAAGTTGTCATTCCATCTAAATCAATTTATGCAATCTATACGGTGGCGATAAATTCATCTATTGTTTGACGTTTTTTTTATTTAATAACGAAATTTAATATTTGAAATACGTTCGACTGGACATAGCAAAGGGATGGATTTCGTTGTGTCGTTTACGCTAATTTAAGTGAATGTTTAAAAGATCAAAAAAAAAAATTACGTTATTAGAACTTAAGCGAAATTGAACTAAAATACTTGATGGAATTCTAAGAATGATGTTATTTTTCATTTGGCGAAATTTGGAGGTTTGGTGTTCCAAATATTTAATTTCAGGTTGAAAACACGTAAGATCAGGCGACATTTGTTTTGTTGTATCATTGTCCGTATTCTTGATGGTGTAGACTTGCGAGTACATTTAGATCAAACATTTCATTTCGAGGGAAGAAATTTATTTTAAGTAAAGAAATATAAATAAAGAAATATAAATAAAGAAACACGTATCGATAAACATTACAGATGTTAAAAATCTCAGAGATAGTGTGGCACGTGTATGCTCTTCTCTTTTGCTTACTCCTCCCCTCCTTCTGTCATTTGAGATAGAATAAATTAAAAGAAAATCGATCATTCTCCAGTCCCTCTACCTCCAAATCATCGGTCGTCGAACCATTGCGGAGTCCTCCTTGAGCATCGTACATGCTCCGACATCACCAGCGAAAGGGGAGACCGCTTCTATATTTTTCCCCAAATCTGAAGATGGCGGACCAATTTTTTTTCCACTAGAGTTTCACCCACACGCGGATCGAAACAGTACTTCAACCTGAATCAACCACTACCTAATGCCTCCACCGCACTCCATATCCACCATCGGTCGAGCCTATTCGATCCACCTGAAGTTGCTCCATATGCTGGTTTTTTTTATCGCAAGTTCCTTCTCCCAACTCTCTGTAAATTGAGCCAAAGGTGGACAGCTGCAGCCACCACCGCGGACCCTCCAGGTGGCGCTTCGACCACCAGCGTTCGCTGGCCTTGGCTACACCCACGCATGGTTCATCGGTTCCTTTAACCAGCCTCCGATGAATCATCACATTAAGCACTTAAAGTGCTTGTGTAAATGCCATAGAGACCGCTGAAGGGACTTGGAGCTCACTGTTTGGGCTGCGTATTAAATCTCGTCCCGAGTCTGTGTATATCGTTATGTGCTGGTCTATTCAATCGTAGTCGGTGAGTTTTACTTCGATTATTATATGCATATAGTATATTTAAAACATCGATGTTGACCGTTGCTTGGTTATTTATAGTTGATAGTGTTTGAGCTTGCTTATCATGTCCATCAATGGTCAAGTTTCAGAATGATGTCGATACATTTTTAGTATTTGTGCACATATACACATATGTATATGTGTATAAGAACTTATTGGATATACGTTCATCGTGATTATCAAGCTTCATTCTCATATTTCCGTGTCAATTTGGCATGCATCCCTAAGGCTCAGAAGGTGAGTTTCTACTCATTCACAGACTAATATTTTATTAAGTGAATTAAAGATTTGAAATGTTGAATGAAATGTTAGTTGCTTTAGAATTGGTTGCTTCGTGATTGTGCACTTGCGACACACACTATTATATTCTATGACACAATTTGAATGTGATGTGATATGCTATGTTTATTGTTTTCATCATGCAAGTTCCTTATAGATTAGGAACATTACGGGTTGAAATGATAAATACCCGGACCCTATGTATTTGAATCAACTTGGGATGCGGGTTGAAATGATACATACCCGGGATTCAAATATTTTAAAAGAACGGATTTAAATGATAAATATCTGTACCACTTGACCGTAGGATAGAAAATTATATACAGACACCGCGGTCAATAGAGTTATTCTAAGATATTATAGCGATTTTGAAAATGTTTTCTTTTAGTTTTCCTATAGCGTCAGAAATGTTAAAGGAAGTGGTTTCAAATCTTACTTGAAATTTTGTAGAATCAAATTTGTATGAAATAAGTTTAAGAATGATTATATGGAAGTAACTGTTAAGGTTAAATTTTCTTAAATGAATTTTCCATAAACTTTGTATTTTATGCGACTAAATTTGTAATATAAAAATTTAAAATTTAGTATCATTCAACATAAAGGATTTGCAAAATTTTGGAACACATTGTATTAAATGATTGGTCAAATGATTTTCGCCATTTTATTGTAAGAAGGATTTTTATCAAAAAAAATGAAATTTGTAAATTTCAGATATAAAGAAACATGCTTGCTTAAGTCATGATGGAAACGAATTTATAATAAGTTGGGATTTGACAAGTCATCATTTGGTTAACAACTAACGACGAAGTTGTTTGGAAATTTATCATGTAGGAAGAATATGTGAAATGCAAGTTAAAAATGGTTTGGGAAATCGTTTTAACCACGAGAATACCGAAATTGAATCAAATAAAAAGGAATTTGATTTAGAGATGGAAAGAAATGACGAGACGTGGATTGAGATTGAATTTGGACTAATATTATTGAATAGAACTAAAATTTCATAAAAACTATTTTCCGCATTACTTGATTTGTAAATCTTTCTTTATAAATAATTTGATTACTTTAACTTTATGGATTTATAATACTTTTTATCTATATATATATATATCTATGCACATTATTTTTCAACTTATATATATATACACTATTTACAAACTTAACTATTTTAACATATGTTTATGACTTTTAATAGAATCTACGTCCAATCCAGTCTAGTGAATCGAAAGGGTTGAAATGAATATCTCAAGTATTAACGATATTTATGGAAATTGGACTTCAAAACCAAATGGGTGACCAAAATGATTATAAATATCGGATTTGGAATTTTAGTTGAACCAAGGAATTTATCTAGTAAGCGATCTCGGGAAATACTTGAAATAAATTAACTTGCGATACTTGAATATGATTTCAAACCAGTGACCACGGTATAGGAAAATGTAAGCGTTGGTTGTTAAAGAGACCGGAGTCGGTAAGTGGCATACTCTCTGTCAGTGCCGATGCCACTTTAACAACTGTATACGTGATGACGTATCCGGAATGGAGCATGATGACTTGGAGGTGATTACTAGATTGAAGAAGGCGAACGATAACGAAATGGCCTTGACCTTCGGGTCATGATTGAAATGACTAAAACAGGAGCTATACCG
This sequence comes from Allium sativum, assembly GCA_030737875.1. NCBI lineage: Eukaryota > Viridiplantae > Streptophyta > Magnoliopsida > Asparagales > Amaryllidaceae > Allium > Allium sativum. The sequence goes on from CM060921.1 coordinate 302,165,003, forward strand.
TGACTAATTGAGGTAGCACGTTTGATCGGACGCACTTCTTTGATACCATTTCTATGACTATGTTGATGATTTGGGCGCCCTTTTTGATTTTGGGAGTGTGTTCCGAGGTGGGCGGTAGTGGCTGCTATGCGTTACCACCGGTCCGGGAGTGCAATTGGTAGAATCCTACCCTCGGTATTGCCTCGAGTGCCTTGTCATATTATCCTTAGCGAGCCCCTACGATTTTGATTTGTATTGTACCTATGGAGTGCCCTCTGATGCCATCGTGTTACGGTGGGTTTACGGTACTGTATAGACTACGGTATTATAAGCAGTGTAAGGGTAAAAATGTAATCCCACTTACGCTATTTTCATTATGTTTACTTTACTGACTAGACATTACAATAATAGCATATTGTTAAATAGATATTAGCTTCGCGGATCCTTAAAGGATGGAAATCCCAAACATCCTTAAAGTTATTATACATTTCAGTGAACACTTCATTTGAGTTAATTCACTTATATGAGACTGTTAGTCCTGACTCGTGTATTTTGTTGTTTATTCCTTGCAAAATGCCCGAGTCAGATCGAGTATTTCAGCTTGGAAATATACTTGTTAGAGCTTGAGGTTCATTGGAGATCCAGCCATCTATCTGCCATGTCATATGCAGTTATGCCCGTCTCTATTCATTACCGAATATTAGTATGGTTCTATATTCAGTCTTCCGCTGTTTCTATATTTATCATGTACTCTGATATTATGCAAATTTAAAGGATTTTGTAACATTGTATAAATTTTCTTCCGCTGCGAGATATTCTGTGTCTGTGATTCTGTGATGATTTATACTTCATCTTCATAAGCAATAACAATTTGTCCTTTTGAACGGTCCGAGTTGGTTTAGTTACCGACTTGGAGTGGTCAAAATGATAGGTCGTTATAGTTGTATCAGAGCTTTGGTTACACAAAGCTTAGCTTATGTTGTTGAAACACTCATTAGAGATGGAGTAGAAATACTCTAGAATGAGTGAAATCGTCTTGGAATCATAACCGAGAGAGCGTATTTGAAAATAAAAGTATTTAATTGATTTTAAGGAATTTTTCTATATATATATATAATGATTTAAAATTTTAGCCTTGTTTTATAAATACATCCTTGTTTAAATCTCGTTCCCTTGACCTCATCCCTCGGCTGGATCCTTCCTAAGTCAAGATTTTTCCAAATCTGAGACTCGATCGTGCTTGGTCGTGACTTAGGAAATTTGAAATTGTCTCTTAGACCCTGAATCTCCCTCGATTCGCTGGATTATCTTTAGACCTTGGAAAATTCTCCTAATTTGATTCGGTCAATATTCCCGCTTCTAGTCTATATTCGAACTTAGCTCGAAGTGGATTAATGTAAGGCATGATAAAGCTCGAATAAACAACTAAGTGTTAAGTACTTGAGTGTATTGAATAAATTGAAGAAAAAAATCCAATAGAAATAAGTTAAATATATAAATTGAAAGGAAAGTTCCATTGACGAAAATCTATGTGAACTCAGATACTATACTAAAGTAAATTGTATAGAACTTGTAAATTTTGTTGGAAATAAACGATTTGATTCTCGATGACCGTAAAGGACAATAAAACTTCACGAATGAGTATGAGTATCCCTTGAACTAAAATATTCTTCTATGAAGCATGGAATGTATGGTATTCACTTAGGAAATTATTTCTATATTTAAATTTTATAAGCAGGAAAACACTAAATGTAAGGTTTTGGAAAAAAGATAGGTGTTTGGAAAATACATGGAAAGGGCCTATAAAATATGTTGAGAATAACACCTTGTATGATTTGCGTTGTAAGTTTAAGATGATATAAATAGTATGTATTAAAACCCAAGGATGCTGAAAGAAATCTTGTATGATATATGGAAACGAAGAAAAAAAAGAGAGGAAAATGATTGCAATCAAAATATGTTATTTTAAAATAAATTTAGAAGTTTACTATAGAAACTTGGACTATCGAGTGTGTGAAGAGTTTTGGACATACGCCTAGCTAACGTATGTACTAAATTCTGTATGCACTAGATAGCTATGAAATCACTATGGTCGCTTTGAAATAAATCCGGCGATGACTGCAGCATCGCCAAAATTTATTTTGAGCTTCGAAAGTGAGGTAAATATATAACTCCAAGGAAGACGTCAAATTAATACTTAAACCTTAATTGTGAATATAAGAGAAAGGATGAGAAGTTCGACTTTGAATTTGGAATATTGGTTTTAAATCAATAAAGTCAAATATTAATAGAACTAAAAGGAAAAAAAAATCTCATATAAATACAAAATCTCGACTAGCGTGTGCAATTTTTTTTTTTTTTGGACTTTTAGTTAAGAGGAAGGAAGAGAAGGTTATATTGGAAATTTTGGATTGAATTCAAATTGTGATTTAAGTGACGACATGAAAATTAATCGCCAAAGCTATTTTGAACCGAATTCTAATTGTTTTGAAATAAATCTTAACTTAAGAAAGATGCAATAAATCTTAACAATAGTGTTTGACTTGCGATGAAAATAATAATTTTTTTTACCTAACCAATTTAAGTCATATTGTAAATGTATATAATTTAAATAGGTGATTTATTTATTAAGTGGAAATTTAATCCTTTTGAGGGAAAAGCTTGAGTACATGTTAAAAAGAAATGAAACATAAGCTAGCTGCAAATAAATCTTCATTTACCCGGGTTTGAATATATATGGATATCCGTTTTCCCATTTACTTATTTTCGGACATAGTTAGTACGATTTCTGGATTAAATCAAACCATAGAAGATGAAAAGTGAAGAGAAAAAATGTGTTTGCTGAAAATCCATTTTGTTCTTTCAGAAATGTATATACAATTGGGAAAATCTATTTAATGAAGAAGAAGAGAAAAAGTAGTGAAAGAAGAAGAAATCAAAACTTTACAAGTTGAACCCCTGGAAAAAAAAAAGAGAAGAAAAAAAAAAAGAAGAAGCAACTTTTATATCTTGTAGAACCTGAATTATGTGATTTTCTAAAATATCTCTGTTCAGTTACAAATGAGTGCCCGTAAGTATAGCCTCTCATTTATTCGAGGTATGGCTAAGCTTATAGAAAGTTTTATCGATTGGAAGTTCATAATGGTTTTCACTTTATCCTAAGATTTAAAGAATGAAATAGAAATTATGAGCAAATGCTAACTTGATAAGGGTATCATAATATGAAAGTAAATTTAAAAATACAATTATGATCAGTTGAACTCAATTCTAATAGTTTGAAGAAAGGTATTTTAACTTTAGAAAGTTATATGGACAACAAGCCAAAACATGGAGTAGTTAAAATCTATAATTATGAGAATTTAACCAATTTTAGTTGAGGCAACGTACAAATTTAAATAGCATAGTGATCTGTATTTCAGTGGAAACTTGATATTAGAACTTTTAGGAAATTAAGTCTTGAGTGCCTATAAGCCTTGAAATAATTGAAAGGGTTGAATCCGGGATCTGGGAACAGCAGTTCAAAACTAAAGGTGTAGGTGCGAAAAAAAAAGTATAAGTGTTGCTGCAATTAGATTTTCATTTACCAGAACACAAATTTGGTACATAAACACTCAATTTTCTCACTAAGTATTCATGACATAGTTAGTATGACTTTTGTATTAAATCTATATATGTAAAAACTTTTATAACAGCAGCAGTCATTTTCGTACATAATCGGTAAGTAAAGGGCTGCCGCTGGTAGCAACAGCACGACTGCTGCCAGAAACTGCAGCAGCAGCTGCGGTACCCGCAAAAGTAGCAGCCGCTGCTGCAGCGAGAAAAAAAAAAAGAAAGAAAAAAAAACTGAATCAACAAAAAGGAGCAGCCAATAAAAGTTTGGATACATTGCTAAATTTTGGCCTCAACCATTGATTAAGAAAAAGGGGAAGCAAATAAATTTAATGCAAGTAAAATGTATGTTAGCAAAATAAGCAAGCAGGTGTGTGAATTGAGATGGGAAAGACTTACAAAAATCTAATAAATTGTATTGGGAGCATTTACATTTGTTAGTTATGATTTGTATATTCTCCATACTTCACTCGTGTTTATTCTTAATAACTTTCAAGTGGAACAAATAATTTGAAAGTAAACATTTCCATGAAAGTAAGATATAAATGAATGGTATGATGGAAAAAAAAAAGATGTATTTGCATGTTGTAAAATTTTGAACATTATTTTGTTTCACTTACATTTTGATGCATAAGTCATGTCATGTTTTGCGGATTTATGATATTATAAGCTTTACTATGAATATGTACATGTTTGATTCTCATGATATTTTGATTGTCTTAGTAGGTTGCGATGACGTGCTTGCTTATGGAGCCGCTTTTCGTGCAAATGCAAACAAAAATAAACAAATACGTTCTAAAACGCTAAATAAGGTACGTAACTTGGTTTACATATCGCAGTTGGGTTGTTTTTCTTTTGTTTCCCCTATATTGGGATGCCTCATCATGCGAATGAGATGTATATTGAAATTTTAGATTTTTCCGGGCAAGCCGTACAAAGGAGGTGCTGCCCAAATTTTTCGTAAATTCCGGGTGTTAGAAAAATTTTGAGTTTCAAAATTTGTAACTTGTTTTTCTCTTTAATGAGTTTTGAACTAAGTAAAAGGTATTTGTAAGGTTACACATGTAGACTTAAATTAATATGACGTTTCCTTTTCGAGAACGAAAAGCGCTGAGTGGGGGAGAATGTAACGAACCGGTAATTCCGACGCATTGAAAACACGAGAATAATTCAAGATTTAATGTTTAAGTGAGTATTTATAGTTTAACTCAAATGTGAAACAGGAAATCTCGATTTACGCCGCAAGCGTGGATTTGAATTTCCATATTCTTGAATTTGTTTGCTCGTTTGAAAAATAAAATGTAAGCGACAAATTACAGTTAATATTTGTTTATATATAAACAAAAGCGAAATCTATAAATTATAAATAACGTCCAGGCTTGAAAATGTGAATAAGTTACACAAAGATAATCTAAACAGTTTTTCCAATGTAAACATCTAAGTTGTCATTCCATCTAAATCAATTTATGCAATCTATACAGTGGCGATAAATTCATCTATTGTTTGACGTTATTTTTTTTATATTTAATAATGAAATTTAATATTTGAAATACGTTCGACTGGACATAGCAAAGGGATGGATTTCGTTGTGTCGTTTACGCCAATTTAAGTGAATGTTTAAAAGATCAAAAAAAAAAAATACGTTATCAGAACTTAAGCGAAAATGAACTAAAATGCTTGATGGAATTCTAAGAACGATGTTATTTTTCATTTGGCGAAATTTGGAGGTTTGGTGTTCCAAATATTTAATTTCAGGTTGAAAACACGTAAGATCAGGCGACATTTGTTTTGTTGTATCATTGTCCGTATTCTTGATGGTGTAGACTTGCGAGTACATTTAGATAAAACATTTCATTTCGAGGGAAGAAATTTATTTTAAGTAAAGAAATATAAATAAAGAAACACGTATCGATAAACTTTACAGATGTTAAAAATCTCAGAGATAGTGTGGCACGTGTATGCTCTTCTCTTTTGCTTACTCCTCCCCTCCTTCTGTCATTTGGGATAGAATAAATTAAAAGAAAATCGATCATTCTCCAGTCCCTCTACCTCCAAATCATCGGTCGTCGAACCATTGCGGAGTCCTCCTCGAGCATCGTACATGCTCTGACATCACCAGCGAAAGGGGAGACCGCTTCTATATTTTTCCCCAAATCTGAAGATGGCGGACCAATTTTTTTTTCATTAGAGTTTCACCCACACGCGGATCGAAACAGTACTTCAACCTGAATCCACCACTACCTAATGCCTCCACCGCACTCCATATCCACCATCGGTCGAGCCTATTCGATCCACCTGAAGTTGCTCCTTATGCTGGTTTTTTTTTATCGCAAGTTCCTTCTCCTATCTCTCTGAAAATCGAGCCAAAGGCGGACAGCTGCAGCCACCGCCGCGGACCCTCCAGGTGGCGCTTCGACCACCAGCGTTCGCTGGCCTTGGCTACACCCACGCATGGTTCATCGGTTCCTTTAACCAGCCTCCGATGAATCATCACATTAAGCACTTAAAGTGCTTGTGTAAATGCCATAGAGACCGCTGAAGGGACTTGGAGCTCACTGTTTGGGCTGCGTATTAAATCTCGTCCCGAGTCTGTGTATATCGTTATGTGCTGGTCTATTCGATTGTAGTCGGTGAGTTTTACTTCGATTATTATATGCATATAGTATATTTAAAACATCGATGTTGACCGCTGCTTGGTTATTTATAGTTGAGAGTGTTTGAGCTTGCTTATCATGTCCATCAATGGTCAAGTTTCAGAATGATGTCGATACATTTTTAGTATTTGTGCACATATATACGTATGTATATGTGTATAAGAACTTATTGGATATACGTTCATCGTGATTATTAAGCTTCATTCTCATATTTCCGTGTCAATTTGGCATGCATCCCTAAGGCTCAGAAGGTGAGTTTCTACTCACTCACAGACTAATATTTTATTAAGTGAATTAAAGATTTGAAATGTTGAATGAAATGTTAGTTGCTTTAGAATTGGTTGCTTCGTGATTGTGCACCTGCGACACACACTATTATATTCTATGACACAATTTGAATGTGATGTGATATGCTATGTTTATTGTTTTCATCATGCAAGTTCCTTATAGATTAGGAACATTACAGGTTGAAATGATAAATACCCGGACCCTATGTATTTGAATCAACTTGGGATGCGGGTTGAAATGATACATACCCGGGATTCAAATATTTTAAAAGAACGGATTTAAATGATAAATATCCGTACCACTTGACCGTAGGATAGAAAATTATATACAGGCACCGCGGTCAATAGAGTTATTCTAAGATATTATAGCGATTTTGAAAATGTTTTCTTTTAGTTTTCCTATAGCGTCAGAAATGTTAAAGGAAGTGGTTTCAAATCTTACTTGAAATTTTGTTGAATCAAATTTGTATGAAATAAGTTTAAGAATGATTATATGGAAGTAACTGTTAAGGTTAAATTGTCTTGAATGAATTTTCCATAAACTTGGTATTTTATGCGACTAAATTTGTAATATAAAAATTTAAAATTTAGTATCATTCAACATAAAGGATTTGCAAAATTTTGGAACACATTGTATTAAATGATTGGTCAAATGATTTTCGCCATTTTATTGTAAGAAGGATTTTTATCAAAAAAATGAAATTTGTAAATTTCAGATATAAAGAAACATGCTTGCTTAAGTCATGATGGAAACGAGTTTATAATAAGTTGGGATTTGACAAGTCATCATTTGGTTAACAACTAACGACGAAGTTGTTTGGAAATTTATCATGTAGGAAGGATATGTGAAATGCAAGTTAAAAATGGTTTGGGAAATCGTTTTAACCACGAGAATACCGAAATTGAATCAAATAAAAAGGAATTTGATTTAGAGATGGAAAGAAATGACGAGACGTGGATTGAGATTGAATTTGGACTAATATTATTGAATAGAACTAAAATTTCATAAAAACTATTTTCCGCATTACTTGATTTGTAAATCTTTTTTTATAAATAATTTGATTACTTTAACTTTATGGATTTATAATACTTTTTATCTATCTATATATATATATATATATATATATATATATATATATATCTATGCACATTATTTTTCAACTTATATATATTTATATATACACTATTTACAAACTTAACTATTTTAACATATGTTTATGACTTTTAATAGAATCTACGTCCAATCCAGTCTAGTGAATCGAAAGGGTTGAAATGAATATCTCAAGTATTAACGATATTTATGGAAATTGGACTTCAAAACCAAATGGGTGACCAAAATGATTATAAATATCGGATTTGGAATTTTAGTTGAACCAAGGAATTTATCTAGTAAGCGATCTCGGGAAATACATGAAATAAATTAACTTGCGATACTTGAATATGATTTCAAACCAGTGACCACGGTATAGGAAAATGTAAGCGTTGGTTGTTAAAGAGACCGGAGTCGGTAAGTGGCATACTCTCTGTCAGTGTCGATGCCACTTTAACAACTGTATACGTGATGACGTATCCGGAATGGAGCATGATGACTTGGAGGTGATTACTAGATTGAAGAAGGCGAACGATAACGGAATGGCCTTGACCTTCGGGTCATGATTGAAATGACTAAAACAGGAGCTATACCGTGACTAATTGAGGTAGCACCTTTGATCGGACGCACTTCTTTGATACCATTTCTATGACTATGTTGATGATTTGGGCGCCCTTTTTGATTTTGGGAGTGTGTTCCGAGGTGGGCGGTAGTGGCTGCTATGCGTTACCACCGGTCCGGGAGTGCAATTGGTAGAATCCTACCCATGGGTATTGCCTCGAGTGCCTTGTCATATTATCCTTAGCGAGCCCCTACGATTTTGATTTGTATCGTACCTATGGAGTGCCCTCTGATGCCATCGTGTTACGGTGGGTTTACGGTACTGTATAGACTACGGTATTATAAACGGTGTAAGGGTAAAAATGTAATCCCGCTTACGCTATTTTCATTATGTTTACTTTACTGACTAGACATTACAATAATAGCATATTATTATATAGATATTAGCTTCGCGGATCCTTAAAGGATGGAAATCCCAAACATCCTTAAAGTTATTGTACATTTCAGTGAACACTTCATTTGAGTTAATTCACTTATATGAGACTGTTAGTCCTGACTCGTGTATTTTGTTGTTTATTCCTTGCAAAATGCCCGAGTCAGATCGAGTATTTCAGCTTGGAAATATACTTGTTAGAGCTTGAGGTTCATTGGAGATCGAGCCATCTATCTGCCATGTCATATGCAGTTATGCCCGTCTCTATTCATTACCGAATATTAGTATGGTTCTATATTCAGTCTTCCGCTGTTTCTATATTTATCATGTACTCTGATATTATGCAAATTTAAAGGATTTTGTAACATTGTATAAATTTTCTTCCGCTGCGAGATATTCTGTGTCTGTGATTCTGTGATGATTTATACTTCAACTTCATAAGCAATAACAATTTGTCCTTTTGAACGGTCCGAGTTGGTTTAGTTACCGACTTGGAGTGGTCAAAATGATAGGTCGTTACAAAAATTCAAGTTAGTTATTACACCGGTTTATAGTGTTTGGTTTCAATTGTAATTAAATTTCATTAAGTATATATATATATATATATATATTATTCCACTAAATTTGGTTTGAATTATTTATGTCAATGAGTTACACGATTTAAAAAAAAAAGAATAAAATAAAATAAATTAGCAATCCAAATATGGTTATATGTTTAATGTATATGGACGAAAGAAAATGGTTGCATAAGTAAATCAATTATTCTATTGTAATCAATCTTCTACCGTTACCTTATTAATTCACTTTAATGGACTTTAATTGCAATCTATTGTAGTTTATTTCCAATATTAAATTACACCCTTTATTTCTATCATATAACGATATCATTCAGCAAATCACCCTAACCAAATTCAAATGACAAATAAATGGCTATTTATTTGTAATAAATTTCCTATGGATGTTAATGCCACATGAATGAAATTTATAAACAATTTCCTATTTATGTTATTTTTTATTTTGATATAACATTATCTAATTAAAATGGCATTTTTATACTAACAGACCTTTTTAACTATAATGGCATTTACACTAATATGACATTTCATATGATAATGACATTTTTTTTATATTAATACCTCATGATCAAGCAAGGTGACATTTCATGTTAATACAACATGATCAAACAAAATGATATTTTCCTGCCAACACATCTAAGATTTTATTTCTAAATATTCTAAATCCATTAAAATTTCTAAAATGAAAAAAATTTAAACTGGCCCCAAAATTCAGGGTTGTTACAGTCTCCCCCACTTAAAATCTTTTCGTCCTCGAAAAGGAACGAAACTAAAAGTGTTTAATTATCCTACTAAATTTTCCATTCTTTATTATTCATTCATTGGTTTAAATAATTTTATAGTTGAACTAATAATTACACTACACAATCATCAATCAATTGGTTGATTAGCTTTTAAACTATTTATAACTTTTATATATTCAAAAGTCATATTTTCCAAAAATAGGTTATAATTACAAATATATATATATATATATATATATATATATATATATTAGGCTTGCTACTCTCAACTCATTCTAGGGCATTACTAACCCCATCTCTAATGAGTTTTCTCATTCTAGGATACTGCTGATCCTATCTCTAATGAGTATTCTTATTGGATATTACTAATCCAATCTCTGATGAGTCTTTTGTTCCGTTCTAATGAGTTGTACCCCAAAGATTTGAGCTAACCAAAGCTCTGATACCAACTGTAACGGCCCGGGTTCCGCCCGACCCGATCGATCACAAAATCGACCAAGACCGTTCAAAACCCGAACACGTTAACTTTGGGAATACAACAACATCAGAACAATAACAACAGACTTTTATTACATTACAGTAATGTTACATCAGAGTATAGAATATCAGAGTACATCGAATAAAATTATAGCGGAAGACAAATTTCAATAAATTAAATACAATAAACAGCGGAAGACTTCTATGCTTTGGACACAGCTTTAGGCTTCGATCCAGAATCCTGCTCAAGAGATAAACATCTGCAAAAAGCTACTCGACTGCCCGTGTGGAAAAGAGGGCACCCGAGTTTGCAAAGTGAAACAAACTACGAGTCAATCATGGGACTGGTGTGAGAATTCTTAACTAATATAACTAATAGCAATAAGGCAAATCCAAGGACCACGCCGCTAACGCGGAACGGGTTTACTCCAATGGATTGCCGTGCATAATTAAAAGTTAATCGTAAAACAACGCAATGTTTTTTGGAAAAATGAAACCATTATAAGACCCAAGTCCCATCACACAATGCAACGCAAACTGGATGATAGGGTTTTACCTTATAATGGTTAAAAATGCTTAATACGATAAAAACGAGTTTGATATTATTATTAGTGTATATATGTTTCAAAAACATTTCAATCATAATGTATCAATCATAGACGGCATAGTACCCCATCCTACTATGTCGCCATACTAGTTCTACAATCAAAACCGCATGAGGTCGTATTGGAAATTGGGTTTCCATCATGAGTCAAGGATAGGGAGGAGCTCCTTACCGATTCGAGACACTCTAGCTAATGTATCAGAATCCCCCGCAGTGAACCCTTGGAAAGCTGCAGGGCCGGTCCACACATACAGCTTCATGGATTGGCAATTCCTGAACACACGTTTCCCGGTCCTATAGGACCATCATCCGAGGCGTGCCATATTCCATCATCCACATAAGTAAATATCAGCCAGTTTAAGCACCGACACCACTTCTAGCTAGAAAGAAATGTGCTGCTCTCCCTGCGTTCCATTCTCCCGTTTTAGACTCAACCGGGTTGTGAGGCTCGCGAAGTAACATTATACCCACAAGGCCTGCTTTTCAACAAAGCCTTAATCATCTTCATCTTAGCGTGCCACGTTGACAATTCACGCCATGCGATTGATAACTATTAATGCACAACCTCTAAGGGTGTTAAGCAAGAGAATAAATTCTCCGCCACCAACGGTCGTATATTAATAGAAATCAATTTACATAGAACAAAATTCAACGTCAGACACACATCCATTTATAAACTTATGCTCTGGGTCTGAGCGAAAGCCAAATCCGTACAAATCAACACTACGTCCGGACGACCTCCACTGTAGCCCCTTCAAGGTACCTACTCCAATCACGGGCATCAGCAGTCGTCGTCCATTCGATATGAAGATCGTCGGTCTTCTATCGTTGTCTTCAAAACTTGAATTTAAACGTCACTTAAATTATTTGGAATGAGATAGACTCGGACTTTCCAAATAATTCTCGTATATATATAAGTTGGAAATCATTTTCATATCGTTATTAGTAATTTATAACGATTTATCTTTATTTTTATATATATAAAAATAATTAAATTCCATTTCATTAACGTAATCATATAACAAGTAGTGAATGTTTTGTTTCACAACCTATCGAAATGTTTATAATGTGTAATGAAATGTATTTTATTTCATTACATTTTGCTAACGAAAAATATTCCTATTCGTATATACAATATTAACGTACAATGTACACACCATTTATTTTCATACACATACACATCTTATACACCAGAATGTACATTTTCTTGTTTCATCTTTCGAATTACACAAAATGTATATTTTGTTTATCATACCAATTCCAACAAAAATGAGCATTTTTGTGTTTCATTTCAATTTCAACAAACGAATATTTTATTGTTCATTCACCTTTACATCTACAAGAATGAGTATTTTTGTTTGTTTATTTCAATGTAACAAAATTGATAATTTTATTATCTTTTCAATGCAAAACAAAAATAATAATTTTATATTACAAACAAAACGATAATTTTGTGTGTTAATCCATTTACGTGAAAATATAATTTTCATATCTTTAATCTTTCTGATAAAAACCTAATTCATTAAGATATAAATTTCATATCCTTATTTTTATTTTTATGAAAATCCAATTACATTGAAATGTAATTTCATATCCTTATTCTTTTTAATTAAAATCCAATTACATGAAAATGTTATTTTCCACTTTTAATCTCCATGCATGAAAAATGTAATTTTTCCCTTTTAATCTAATTTACATTAAAAATGTAACCTTTTTTTTTATCTTAATTTCATAAAAATGTAAATTTCTTACTTTTGGTTTTAATTACAAAAAGATGTAATTTTCTTTCTTTCTCTTCATCTTAATTACATAAAAATATAAATTTCTTCTTTTAATCTAATTACATAAAAATGTAATTTTCTCTTCTTTAAACATGACGGTGAAAATAATGTAACTTTCTAATTTAACTCATGATGGTGTAAATAATATCCATTTTCTATTTAACCATTTATATTTTAATATGGGCCAGACCTCTCACATTAGGCTTGCAACTTGTGAATGCTGGTTGGGCCGGTTGGTTATGGGCAGACTTATCCCATCAGTCGGGCTTAACCTCGTGTCTTGCCCCAATTTGTATTTGCGCACTTGGACCTCTCACATTAGGCCCAACATTTGTGGCTGCTGGATATGCCGGTCGGGTCCGTGCAGACGTCTACCACAAATGTTACCTAACCTCATGTCCAAGTACAATTTTAATTAATCATTATAATTGTCCTACTAAAAATATTATTTTACATGGCACTTCTTAACAAAATTGATGTTTTTAATTCACGTGTCATTCTTAAATAAAAGTGATGAATTCGAATGTCATATAAAGAGGATATTTTATATGGAAACATATTTTCTATGAATTCTAATGACCTTTTTTCATCTAATGACCTTCTAGTTTTAATGACTTTATAATTTAACGACATTTTAATCTAGTATATTCTAGTTTCAATGACATTCAAATTTTAATGACATTTTCAATAAATGACATTATAATATTTAAACATGAAGGGCAACTTTATCTTAACATATATGCCAATTCCAATCTTCACATAAATGACAAATTAAATTTCACATAACTGACAAATTAATTTTTACATAAAGGACAAATTCAATTTTTACATAAATAACAAATTCAATTTTTACATAAATGACAAATTTGTCTTACATAGCATGTTCCTAATAGAAATGGCATGTCTATTCTAAATAAACATTTTTTCCTTTTTGTTTAATCCTTCTAATGAACCATATTACATTAAACATGAAATCTTTTTATTGTAATATGAATGACAACAAAAATATGTTATTTCAAATTGCAACAAAATGACACTAAGAATATATTATTTTTAGTTGAATCAACATGACACTAAAAATATGTTCTTTTTTACTGTTTCAATATGACACTAAAATTATTCATTTTTAATGATTCTACAGAACACTAAATTTATGTTTCATTTTTAATGACACAACATGACACTAAAAATAATGTTTCATTTTGGTGAAACTTAATGACATCAAAATTATGCTCATTTTCACGAATCTTAACGACGCTAAAAATATGTTTATTTTATATAAAATTTAACGACACTAAAAATATGTTTATTTTATGTCAATTTCATATCACCTTCATATTTCTACATAAGATATCAACTAATGTTTTGGTGTCAATGTTTCCATAACAATTCCTATATATGGCAACAACTAATATTTTGATGTCAATTATGATGTCCATTCCTCATAATAATACATGTAATCATGTTGTTTTGGTGTAAGTTTTTCATGTCAATACATAGGATAACAATGTATAATTGGGTGTCAAGTCTCATGTCAAACTTCTCATTCTATTTTTTTTCGCAGCTCTTACGTTTGATAATGATGATAATTTTGTCGCAACTCTTATATTTGACAAAGATGATAATTTTGTCACAACTCTATTCTCTAATTATCATAAACATTAATTTCGACATTCTAATAACAAAATGATAATTTTGTTTGATTCAATTATCTAATTAACATAAACGTTAATTTCAACATTCTAATAACACAATGATAATTTTGTTTGAATCAATTCTCTAATTAAAATAAACGTTAATTTCAACATTCTAATAATACACAGATCAAATCACGTATAGAAAACAACAGAGTATTACGGCATATGAAGAATACTACAATTATCATTAACAAATTTTAATTATAAAATGAAAGAATAGAATTTCTCACTGAACAATTCAGATTTGAAATTTCCTGAATTTCCAAAATGCTCTGTTTTAGATCTATTCAACTCCATTTCGTAGATCTTTTCTTCACAATTTCAACGCTTTGAAAATCGCTCAATTCCGTTCTGATTTGGATAAGATATGGCCTTTTAATCATTCAATACTTTAATTACATATTTGAATTATATTATCCTAATTAAATTGTTACCCTTAATCCTTTCTGTAAACCGCTCCTTCTTCAAAACGCACATCACCAGAATCGACCGGCGCCAGATTTGAACGCACCACCAAGTCGCTGCCAACCTCCTCCACTTGCGCCACCAACATGAGCCTGAGGAGATCATGACCGTTGAAACTGTAGAACTCTCTTAGCTAAAGATTTTTCCCATTTAGAAATTCTTAGAATTGATGAAAGAATTGAATTAGAGTGAGGGAGGAAGGAGAGAATACAATGGCCGTTCAAAGAATTGGTGGCGGCTGGTCATATTACTATTAGGATTTTGGCTTTGTAAATTTTTAATGTATATATATATCATTGCTATTTATTCTTTTATTCCTCAAGGCCCATTCACATTTTGTATGTTATATGTGACAAAGAAAAATGAATTGCTGACTAAGGCCGGCTTATTTACTCCCCATTTATGTTTCCTGACATCCCCTTTTATGACACGCTATAATGACACATTTTTCAAATTTCAAAAATAGATAACAATGAAAGAGAGAGAGGATAAAATGAAAAGAATTAATGCTAGTTTAATGCTAATTGTGACAAAGTTTGTGAATTTAAAATTTCAAAATATATAACATCATAATTACCATATGACCAATTAGTATTTATTTACACATGTTACATTCATAACTCACAGTCATCATCTTAACCATATAAGTTTATTTCAAAATGCTACATTCTAAATATATATCATTTTGATTGCTTAAACAATTTACGATATTCTTAAAACAAATTCACATACCAAAATTCAAGTTAGTTATTACACCGGTTTATAGTGTTTGGTTTCAATTGTAATTAAATTTCATTAAGTATATATATATATTATTCCACTAAATTTGGCTTGACTTATTTATGTCAATGAGTTACACGATTTAAAAAAAAGAATAAAATAAAACAAATTGGCAATCCAAATATGGTTATATGTTTAATGCATATGGACAAAAGCAAATGGTTGCATAAGTAAATCAATTATTCTATTGTAATCAATCTTATACCGTTACCTTATTAATTCACTTTAATGGACTTTAATTGCAATCTATTGTAGTTTATTTCCAATATTAAATTACACCCTTTATTTCTATCATACAGCAATCTCATTCAGCAAATCACCCTAACAAAATTCAAATGACAAATAAATGGCTATTTATTTGTAATAAATTTCCTATGAATGTTAATGCCACATAAATGAATTTTATAAACAATTTCCTATTTATGTTATTTTGATATAACATTATCTAATTAAAATGGCATTTTTATACTAACATACTTTTCTAACTATAATGGCATTTACACTAATATGACATTTCATATGATAATGACATTTTTTTATATTAATACCTCATGATCAAGCAAGGTGACATTTCATGTTAATACAACATGATCAAATAAAATGATATTTTCCTGCTAACACATCTAAGATTTTATTTCTAAATATTCTAAATCCATTAAGATTTTAAAATAATTTTTTTTAAACTGGTTCCAAAATTCAGGGTTGTTACAACGTGCTTTGCACACAGATAGTTTTTGATATCAAAAATGGTAATTGGTGGTTAAAGTAATTAATGTATATAAAGTTGGTTTATTTCCTTTTTATAAACCCAACTAAAATAATATATTTAAAAATCTACATTTAATTATAAATAAATTTCATAACTTCATTCCTATCGATTTACCTGACGGTAAATCAATCTTTATAGAACGGGTTGTATTTTGGCTATCTGCTATAAATTCCTCAATCAATATTACCCATTGGTTAATAATCAAACAAATGTTGAATTTGGGTTTAACAATCGATAATCAATTCAATAATCCAATCATATGGGTTCAACAGGTCATATAATGATCATATGTAGATAAATAATCAGTTCAACTGATAGGGGTCAATCAATAATAATAATTCAAGCATCCATCTTAAATTAAATACGTTTATGTTACTATAAACGTAACCAATGAGGTAAGTTACCTCTAGTGGAAATAATCGTTAAAATAACGATGACATTTTATTTAAATTAAACAACCGTTTAATTCAAATAATAGATATAAAATATTTCACAACCATCCAAACAATTATCAAATCAACCAACACCTAGCGAACATGGCATATAAATAATAAACCCAACTTATAAAATTTTAAGTGGGAGAACTGAGTGAGTTTAACTCATCTTAATCTCTGTTCGTCGTTAAAACAGTTTGCTTCAGTTAAATATGAACATCGTTCAATTTAACTGACAATTCCAGCTGTTTCAATTTTCGTCAATTCCAGCTCCACAATGGGTGCTTGTCGATACAGTTGCAGTGTAATTAGTTTTGATTTAATCTGTTAATAATATGAACGAAGTTACTTATATTATACGTTATGTTTTAAGTAATTAAAACCTTATTATAAATCTAATTAGCCTCTTGATAAGTTATTTATTAACGAATATAATCACTTGGTTAAGGGACGTTACCTCTTCGTTCTTGACAGTGGATATCTTGACTACTGTAAACAATCCCTATCTTCATTTCACCATCCCCGTTCCACCTCCCCATATCCTTTTGTTTCTTCTTTTCATACTTTTTTTCGATTTACTTATTTTCTTTGAAAGCCTGAATTGGTCCAAACTGCATGCTTAACCCACATCCTCTCCTTATATTCTTGACCACTCACCTTTCTTCTCACCTTCTAGTGTGAACACATCTTTCCCTGTGTATTTCCTTTATGCCTTAACACATATAAACGCTGCTCCAAACAGACCGACGCCCTTCCGATCCATTTCCTTTTCTTTCGTTATTCCATTTTTTATTTTGTTTTATATTAAAGCCCACTGGACCATTATCCTCACAGTAGCCCACGTCCAAACACTTTCAATCCGCTTCACCCCTCCTATTCTTTCTTCCCCATTTTCTTATCCAAACAAAACGCTATAGGCTTCTCTTCCTTATAGCACAACCAACAATGGCTTGTTCAGTTACTAAACAAGCCACGGAGCAACCAGGTATGGCTTGTTCACTCACCCGTGGCTAGTTTTGAACGAGTTCGTGGCTGGTTGAGTGAACAAGGGTTGGAGGTTATAACGACGAAGTCTTTGCCGTTATAATTTATAACGGCAAAGTCTTTGTCGTTATAAATTTATAACGGTAAAGACTTTGTCGTTATAAACTTTTAATAATAAAAAAACATGAAAACGGTGTTTGGTGCGGTGAAAAGAGATATATTGGATGAAAGGGGTGTTTGGTGTTTTGTACTGTTTGTATTATATAATATATTTTTAAAGTGGTTTATGGCTAGTTTTGTATTGCTGGGTGCGTTGTGGCTTGTTTGGATGAAAGAGAAGAAGTGAACAGAACGGATTGTTGGTTATGGTCTTACGTCTCTCCCTTATTCACTTCAGTCCCTATAACCATTTTCCATGTTCTTCTTAACAGCTCCTCATCACTACATACTCTCCACTGAAATCTCGACATTACCCTAGGCAATGCGTCGACTGCTCCTATCTCCCATTCGCCAGCAGCACACCGCCAACCACCTGCCATTTCCGATACTTTGAGCACATCTTTCCCCTTCATTTCACAACTGAATTCCGCTCTTTATCTCCTCTTCATCACCATCCCCTTTTTCCTCCAATTCGCACTCATGGATGAAACTACGTGGAACCCCCATACACCGCTGCTAAAGTGTCATCCATGACATGACTTGTCTCCGAACTCCTCCAGAACTGACCCTTAGGTGCGGCCTGCCACCACGAACGCCACCGGATCCTACGTTCGATCCCCGTCCTCTGCGTTGTCCTCGAACGCCATCACTAGCTTACTGTAGTTGAACTCGAACTATGGAACCCTGCGTCGGGCCTTCCAAAACGAAGCTCAAATTGAAGATAATGTCTCCAAGATTTCGTATATAAATATATCACAATTTTTAGACGCTTGTATACTGTATTTGAGGAAATAATAATTTATTTAATATTTTGAGTTGCCATTTTTGTTGAAGAAGACTAATGACGCTGCCTCGTTTATATAGGCTCCAGATCCTTGACAAGCACGGTTCGCAATACCTTGACGTTGAAGGAATTCACTTGTAAGATGGGTAGACAAGCTAGGGTAACTGTGCTTTCCTTTCTCTTCATTAGCGGTTAGACAATAGTATGCAGTGTATTGTCATGTTTGTGGTTTCACTTCGTTAGGCCAGAGTTATATAAACTGGTGTGTTTTAGGGAGTACGAAGGTAAGATTTTCATGTGGTAGATAATGCTTGTATTTGGGGAAGGTTATGTGTGTTTATCTTTTTGTATGGAAGTAGCTGGTCTCTTAGGTAGGCTTAGTTGAAAAGGGAAATAAGCAGACTCTACATATGAAGGGTAGCATGTTGAGTGGTTTCCAAATAAAATAGCTGAGCGTGATCTTTTCTTTTCAATAGCTGCATGGTACATGTGCTGCTTGTTTAAGATTCAAAGAGAAATATATAGGGTATAATGTGTAGAGTGTACAGGCTATTTATATAATTTCCTAGCCGAGCCGAATCCCATCCATTTGTAGCTGAGGAGAAAAGAGCAAGACATATAAGTTTTTAGCATGTGCATGAGGAAAAAGAAATACAAATATAGGTGGTACCATTGTTTCAGAAAGAAAATAGGATGGTGTGATTGTAAGTAATAGGGTATGGCAAATTTTATGTGGGCAGGGGAGAATAAATGAAGTTTTCGTTTTAAGTATGTGCGTAGGGTTGGATAGCTGAATAGTTTTAACAACTCACGGCGGGTAATTTAATATGAGATGACAAATGATTTTTCCTTGAGGTGACAGTGGATTCTTTTCCTGAAACGACCCACGATATTTACGGTGACTAACGATATTTTAACGTAATACCGATATTTAACGTCAACCGCTCTAATTTGCATTGGCACACACGAGCTTCAATCGTGACGAAAATTGACATACTGATATATTTTGATGTTACAAACCCAAAGAAACTCGTTTCGTTAAAATCCGACTCCGATTGCAAAAATGGCCTTAATTTATATTTAATTTACTTACCAGTTTACCTTTAAATTGCACGCGCAGATAAAACAACTTCAATTGGGTCCAAACTGGAAATCTAGCAATAATTAGATGTACATATTCCAATAAAATTTGTTTCGTTGAAAACGGAGGTTATTTGGAAAACCGCTCTTTCTAACGCTTATAGATATCGATAATTATAAAACAATTAAACTAAATAAAATTTTAATGTTTTAATAAACGAATTCAATATTAAATCCATTAATATTCTGAATATAATATTTAAAACAACTTTAAATATTCGAAATCAATGACCGAAAAATACGGGTCGTTACATCACTAGTCTTGATTCCATCCTTGCAGTCTTGGTTGAGATTCTTACCTAATGCTCATTCTAACATTGGAAATTTCTTTCTACTATTTAGATATTATTGGGAATCCACCCAATTTTGAATTTGTGCATGATACTTCTTGATCGAGGATAACTATTATTAGGAGTATATCCAACATTCCTATGCAATTTGGGGACTTATACAATATTATAATCTAACTGGGAATCTACCCAACATTCTAGTATAATTTAGGAATCTACTTAGTGCTTGACACTATTTAACCATGGCCCACTATCATTGGGAATCTACCCAGCATTCTAATATAATTTAGGAATCTACTTAATGCTTAACCCTATTTAACCATGGCTCACTATCATTGGGAATCTACCAAATGTAAGAAGTTACTTAACGTTTGGATCAATATCACTTGGAATAAACCAAAAAAACTAATATAATTAGGAATCGACCCAAGCATCATGCTTTTTGTCCATGGCTCACTATCAATGTGCATTCTATTTATCGATATCTTTTTAAACCTAAGTGAAATTTTGCTTACACTATCGGTGTGCTCTTATGGAAAGTTCTATTGGGTCCAAATCCATAGCCACTTTCCACAAGAATCGGCTATCTACAACAAGTTTTGGTAGGTATCAATCATCTAAAACCATATTATGTTAGTGATCACACAAAATGTTAGTTTTACCTTGAAAATATGAGATTTTTGAAAAGTATACTTTCGAATTATTATCCATAAGAATCTTGAAATAAAATAGTTATTAAATCCGTTTACGGTTTAAAATGGGATTAATCCAAATATAAGAAAGAGAATTATTAAGAGAGCTAATATTTTTTAGATAGTTGAAATTCTATATTAATCTTGTTTCAATTCTAGATCCAAACACAGCAATCGTTAACTAAACAAGATACATAATAAATAGAACCTTATGTACGGAGACTTGATATACTTATCGATAAAAGAATGACTAACCTTGAAAGAAGAATTTCGATGAGTTAACCGAGTTCCTTAAGTATAGAGACTAATATATTATTATTTATCTTGAAAGGGGGAAGTATATAAATATGTTTGGTCAAACAATTTGCACTATAAGAGTTTCTTATAAAACATAAAAGAAAATTTATGCATTTATTAAAAAAATAAGATATTAAATTTTAAGAAACTTAGTCAGTCTCCCATTTTGTATGAAGTTCTACTCGCCCTAAGGAAATCTTTGACATCCAATAATTATTTACTTTTGGGTCTTCTTAAGTGGATGCATGATAGTTTGAATAGTGGAGCTCTCCATGTATTTCAAGAAATATTTGAGACATACTTTGATTGAGTAAAGTAAGGATTTTATCTCATTTGATATTCTTTCGAGGTTGAAGGGTGGCAATAATAGGGAAAGCACTTTTATTAAGGAGAAATGAACTTTATTCATTTTTATTATAGTACTTAAATCCTTTATTTTGTTTTCCGTTTCCTTGATGGTCCCTTAGAGTTGATATCTTGAGGGACTCCTAAGAGATACCTTGAAATCTGATTGAAGTTAAAAGACGAGATCGTACTCTTGGCCATTCTCTTTTCTGAAATGAGGGCAACCAATCTTTTGTTGTTATCTTCTTCAATGTGTTGGATGTGAAGGTTGAGGCGTAGTTCCAAGATAACACCTTTGTTTTATAAGCTCGATATAATTGGCTGGATTGTTCTTTTGGATTTAAAGGGAGCAAAGTGTATACGTTCTGACCCTTTTTCTAACTTGAAAAAAATTAGTGCGGAATTTCGTCGACTCCAACACCACGAAGTCTAAAGATATTGCCTTGGAATTTTGTTGGAATATCGAGTTTAACGAGGATATTACTGATATGTAATACATTTGAGCTTGGGCTACAATATATCGTCTTAATTAATTTATGATGCTGAGAGGATAAAGCACATGTAGAAAATAACACCGAGACTTTTAAAGTGGTTCGGGTTAAAATTCCCTATGTCTAATGTCCTTTTCTTGTTTAGTCACTCTTGTTAATACGAGAGGTTATTACATGGAATATACATATTTCTATCATTAAAAAGATCTTAAGAGAGAATTAGTATAATAATGCATAATATAGTTATTATTATTTGATATGCCAGAAGATCCTTGTGTCTAGGGATTGCTGCCTATTTATAGCCAGTATGCCATAATTGTAAGACCCCTAAATTTTGTATAGTTAGATTAATTATTTAGTTAGGTTTTGAAATTGGAATTTTTGCAAATGATGGAATTGGACAATGAAACTTGCACCGTTGTGTTTGTGACGTAATTCGGATCAACTTTCATGTGCGGAATTTCATGAATGGAGCCCATATGAAGAAGTTACTGAAAAATAAATTTAGATGGAAAATAAATATTATAAATAAATATAATTAATTCACCGATTATTACCTAACCCCACAGGAGTGAAGTCGACTAAAGCATCGATCAGAGGATCGACCTCTTTGATTGTCCTGACTTGTGACAGCTAGATTTGGATGAAATATATTATATATGTTAATGAACGGATGTTTATGAATTTAAATCGAATAGTTTAGGATCTTTCCAGTGCCTATAAATAAAGGCCTAGAACCCTTATATTTTCTCATATTTTCTTGAGGTAACAGCAAAACCCTATCATTTTCTTTCTCCGACCTCCTCCAAAATTTCTTAAAATAAATAGATTTCAGTTCTATTTAGATGGATTGGAGAAAATGAATCCAGATATGTAAGGAAAGATGGGTTGTGCATGTAAGATAAATTTCTTAGGTTTCCAATTCTATTTTTCTTTCCCTATTCTAATTCTCTATATATATATATATATAATTTTTAAGATATATATCTTCCCCTTTTTATATATATTATATGGATCTGAAAGGATTTGGAATGAAACCTAAAGTTGTAGTTTATGTCTAAGATTTGGGAAAGCGTTGGAATGTAGTGAAAATTTTATATATTGTTTGTAATACAAAATCTTTTTACTGGGATAATTTCAATATCTATGCCTAAATCCAAATAAATGGAATTGTAGGCTTTTCATTAAAATTGTCTAAATCTTGCTTATATATTCTTTTGTAAGTTTTGATTATTGTTTCCACCTAGATTTAGGAAGTCAATCCCTAACGATATTAAATTTATTATTTGCAGTTGTGTTCCAGATTTGTAAAATAGGTGTAAAAATAGGATTTGTGGAAATTGCCCATTTTAATCTTTTTTATGTTTTGATTTCTTTAAGGATTTATGCTTGATTTCTATAAATTAGTCCATTTCCCTTTTTACACAAAATATGGTGTTTGAAATTGTAAGGAATATTACATAAATAAAAAGGAAGAGATGTGTAAGTTACGCGTTTTGTACATAGTTTGCAATGTTTATTCCAAATAAAAGTTTACCTACTCACTGTAATTAAATATATCAATATTCTTTTCTCTTCTTTCTTTGTTTATTTAAATAAATTATAGCAAAAGACCTTTTTCTAATATTTAGATTCCAGCAAATTTGAACATAGAAAGACTTGTTCTAGTTAATATTGTGGACTAGAACATAAGTTGTTAGAATTAGAAAAATTAGTATTATATGTAATTATTGCTCTAAAATTCGCTTTCCCTGGACTATGGAAGATTTTCTCCCTTCCGAGAGTTTGTTTCCTCCTTTGGTGCATAGTCCATGAGAGTATCAACACCAAAGATAGACTGATCCGTAAGAATATCCATGTTGGTCCAAGGTGCACCCTCTGTCATGCTTACCCTAAATCAATCTCTCATATATTCTGTGAATGCGATTTTATCTACTTTATTGGGTCTCCGCTGCCTCTCACTTACTTAGTTCCATTCCCGTACAATTACCCCCTCTTGATTATTCCCAATCATATCCAAATCTTGATAGTATGATGACCCAAATTTCCGGTACCTTTTGAGCTGACCAAACAACACCAGTCCAACCCAAATTGTATTGGAAACCCAGATGCCAATAGAAAGAACTTAGAGGAAAAGATAAGAAAGAAAGAAATATATTAGAATAGAAGAAATAATAAGAAGAAAACACAACAGAATCAAAATCTCACATTGCAGTGGAACAAAATATAATTTAAAACTTTATTGAGAGCTTGAAATAAAACTTACAATTAGAGCACATCAATATATCTGGACAACTATAATAACCGGTCCTCATACACAACACATAGCGGAATAAATATTAATATGCCTCAACTCCTCCAACATGTCTTCTGAACTTCGTAGCGTCCAATAATTTGAACCAGTACAACCCAGTCTAACCTGAGCATTTCAAATACCGGGTCAGTCTGGGGAACCAGAGTGAGAAAACACACTAAGTTTTAAGGGGAATCATCCAGCTTGATTTTAAAGTTCAAAATCCTTTTGAAAGAAAAAGATAATAGTAAGACCGATCTACACATAAATACAGATGGTTTTTACCTTACTGTAACCCAAAACTTTTTTGAAATCATATCTTGTCTGATATTATAATAGTGTCTAAATACAAATAAACAACAATCCAGCGGAATGCTTGCATCTCACACTCCACATTTATAGTATAAAAACAAAACCGCATGCGCTTATTAGAGATTGGATTCCGACCATGACAAGGTATGGAACCACCTTCCGATAGTGTATCTCTAGAGGGGAATACATTGGGTTTAGCAAGAACATCTTGCAACCCGGCCCACACATGACCGACCACTCATTTCGCTTGAATGTATCGAATGTATATCACCAACGGTAGGGATCAGCAACCGTTTCCCGAAAGGGACAGGATCGAATAGAATACAGAATGAATTGGATTTTTTGTAGATATGTGATTATACACCCGAATGGGAGCGACCCACATAGCCATGTTGCCTGCCCGATTTTTGTCATTTCCCGGTTGATGAGGCTTGAGGCTACAAATATTTATCATTTTAGATCAGCACAACAAACTTTGAATGCCACATCATCAGATCTGTCAAATCACTAATTGACGTCCTCAAAAATGCACTAGGCACGTTTGAAGAAATCAATGTACGTGACCATCTGGAAATTCTCTGTCAGACACTTGTGCATACAAGTCATCCAGGAACAGGATGAACCGAAGGCACCTTCCTACCACATCCAAAGGATCAGTAGCGAGTAGTCCTTGCAATCCGTAAAATCCCACTCATGATTGAATCACGTCAGAATACCTCTAGTTGCAATCCAAAGAATATTCGACAAGTAATCCTTCCGCTTATGAAGATCCACAGTATTCAATTGCTCCATCTCGATCAGTTCCTGAATATCTTTAACATTTATGTATTTGCTGGTCGGAATGGTTTTCGAATAAATTCAATCTCGATCTTTCCGTACGAACAATCGATTTGGCTTGATTTTGATAGTCGATGGTTTAACTATCAAAACAAACAATCATCACCCACAAACAATAAAGTGGATTCATTGGTTCAATATACAACATCACTCGGCCTTTTAAACAGTTATTAATTGAATTTTCTAAATCTTCCAACACTTGAAATATCATTCTCACTTCTTATTCTCAAATCGATTTATTCAACTCATAATTCTTCGAATTAAAGTTTATAATATCCTTCATAGAAATATTAATTTATTCACCTCAACTATCTTCGTCTCTAAACTAATATCATACTTGGATAATCATGAAGTCGTTCAAGTGTGGGTATTTTATTTACCTCTCAGATCTTGAGTCGACAACATTCTTATCTTTCAAATAAATAAAAGTTTATTAAAGAAATCTCATTTCAGTAATTATCCCAACACTTCTATTTCCCATTGAATCCCATTTATAACCATTTTGTTTCAATTAACTCCATTTCATATCTAAAACATTTAATCTCTAGATCTTATTGTTAGATTTTCACCTTTAAAATCAAATTCAATCCACTTAAGCTCCCGTTCAATTTTAACTTATATTAAATCTTGTTTAAACTTTCCTTTATAAAATTTCCTTCTAGTGAATAAATCAAAATTATAACTTATATAAATATGAGTACAGCATATAAAAAATCCATTTTAATTATAAACAAGGTCTTACTCAACTAATTCCCTTTATTACAATTTCAGTTTAACTTGGTTTCTTTCAAACATTATTCACTTTAAAATTTTACATTGTTCTTGTTATAGAAATCTAGACTCGATATATCAAAACAACTTGGGTTTTTTTTGGAAACACTATTATATTTAAATTTTGTCTTATCGAGTCACTTTATGAATTCCTATTCATATTATACCTTAAAAATCCCGTTTACAGATCAACTCCTTGTTAATTGCCTAACGTCCTTTACATCAAACAGTTTACTACATTATCAACTACAAATAAAATAATTAATATTTCTTAGAAGGTTGTTTAAAAATGATAATTAAAAATATAACATTGGTTTTTAATAATCAATTCATGTGCAAGTATCGACTTGGTCATCTCAAACAAGATTACTTTGTTAACCATTTCCACTTAGTTATTTCTTTTAAAGTAATAAATAAAATTAATTTACTTAATTTCATTTTATTTAATTAACAATCTAATTAAATTCAATAATCTCATTTAATTGTTTATTGAAAAACAATCAATTCAACCTTTAACCATTTAGTTAATCGCTGCTTATTTGCTTACAAAACTCATTCATTCTACAAATCTCGCTTTATGTACTTGTTTAAAGCCTCATACAGCTCCTCGTTCAATTCTTTCGAAGTAATTGGATCCTTTTCTTCATTCGAGAATCTCTTCCCTTTTTCCACTCTGCCTCGAAGAGTAACTAAGATCAATTCATTCACAATTTCATGTTCCAATTGAACACTTTCCATTTAGGATCAAAGAAGAAGATTATTCTTTTTACCAAATATATGCGGATCAAATCACGATCTTTTATTCTAGTCTAATCTTTTATTCTAATCTAATAAGAACAAGAGATCTTTCTCGATCAATCCCTTTGCCCACCATTCTTCGAGAATCAGAAAAATCCTTTTCGAGTTTGGATTTGTTCATTTGGAATCTGGTAAAAATAATTATTTATTTTCTTTAATAACTTCGTTTAAAAATAATCTATCTAAATTAGATTTCAAAATCTACCTTTAGTTGTAAAACACATTTTGCAACTTCTTTTCTATTAATTTAGTTGACGGTAAATCAATCTCTCTAAAACGATTCATTTATAGGCCATCTGCCGATAATTACTTAACCAGTATATCAAACAAGTGTTGAATTTGGTTTCAACAATCAACAATCAATCAGATTGATTAAATAGTTCATATAAATAAACAACATATTTGAGGAATTCGCTTGGATTCCTCCAACCTGTCCTTCCCTACATCAAAATGGGTTACCTCAATCTTAATTTGACAATATATTTATTTTTATCCATCACGATAAACAGGAACAAACAATTTAACTAATAATAGTCAACAAACAATTTATAACGTCCATTCAAGCATCAAATTATTTATGAAATAGGTTTATATTATTATAAATGTAACCAACAAAGTAAGTTACCTCGTTTAAAATCTAATCGTTAAAATAACAATTTAATTTGATTAAATTAAACAAATGCTTAATTTAATCCATGAATATTAAATAATATTCAACATATAGGCAAACAGTCATTCAATCATCAACCATTAGCAAACATTGCACACAAAATAAAAACCCAGCTTATATAAAATATAAAAGGGGTAAAGTGAGTGAGTTAAACTCACCTTGAATTTCCGTTCATTGTCAAACTCTTTGATTTAATTAAAATTCTAGTTGGTTCTACTCCGTCTGTTCCAATCCCAAAGTGTCGTGCTTACCGATATGGTTCTCACGTAACTTGTTTTGTCTAATCCCGTTGTTGTGTGACAACGTTATAAAATAAATACATTATATATTTTAATCTAATATTATAAATACTTTAAATAATATTTCAAAATTTAAATTAACGTGAAATGGCCACGTTGTATGTATAAATAACCTTACATTTTTCACTCCTGATGTTCTTAATTTTGTTTATTTTTTCATCTGTCTCTAAGACGTCTTTTTATTGCAACACCTTTTTCCGCTTTCTACAAACTAAAGGAAACATAGCTATTTTATCTTTAATCTCTTACCTTTGTTGGTTGCTCAATTTGTATGTTTGCCTTTTTACTGTACATGGAAGTGCAGAAGAGCCTTACGCGTTTACTGGTTAAGTTGATATGCAAGAACTTACTATGCCTATTGTGTGTCTTATGCATGTGTTAGATCACTTATATGTCATGATACGGCAAACCCGACAACATGAAGAAAAAAAACGAAATTAGGCATAATAAAGTAATTAGGAGTAGCATGCGTTACCACTGTTGACGTTGGTTAATTATAATTGGCCACAAAAATATATACTAATCTTACTTAACACATACTATTTAACTCACTGGTCTCGTCAGGTTATATTACAACATCTTTACATATATATTAACTTAAGATTAGGGGATTTCGATTAAGTTTAGGCATATTACGAATTTCACTATTCATCGTCTCTGTGAAGTTTTACCTTCTGCTTTTCCACTATGTCATCTCCATACTACGCCGCATACACCCCATCACCTGTTCCCATTTTAATGTTACTGCTACTCCACTTCACATCAAACCTAACTTCGGTATGCTACAGCATTCCAGACCCCATTTCCCCACCTTTCTTCACGTCTTCACTCATGCGAGCATCTTCCATTCATTTTGCTGACTCCCCCATGCAAATACTCCCATTTCCTTCTTCTGTTTGTACCCCTATGTTATATGTTTCTACCCTCCTGCTTCAAAAATGCCAGTCTTTCATTATTTTCTGACCCACTTGAAACAGTAGCCTCCCTTCTCCCTTACATAGTTGCTTGGAACCATCAGCTCCTTCAATGCTACCTTGTTGTTCTTCTACATTGCACGGTTTCCCTCAAGCTCCACGTCTTACCCCCAAGTTTTCGAATATTGTTGTGCTTCATACCCCACGCCATGCACCAGTGTCCACTCCTTTTTTTCATTTCTTTTGTGTTTTTTTTCGCTTGGAAATAAATCTGGAACTAGAAGAAGAAGAAAAAATGGAGTTTGTAGTTTTCTTTTTGTTCAGATCGAATTGAGGTTGCAGAGTATTTAAAGGAGAAGAGGAATATAATTCCTTGGAGGGCACGGTTTCAGTTTAGCTTGGTACGCATGATTTCATAGGGTAGAATAGGCTTTTCACTCTTTAGGCTGTGTACGTGAGTTTAGCTGTAAAAAGTTGGTCTAGACTGCATGAATCTACTTTTCCTACATAGGAGGGTAGCCTGTTTTTCGCATGTACCACACTTGCCTAAACATTATGTTAAAATTATTTTTTTATCTTTTCAATTCGAGTAGGCCACAGCTTCCCTAGGCCTGCATGACGTTTATAATTAGTTTAGTGTAGATACTCGTTTTATTTATACGGTGCCACAATTTAACGCTGACCATTAAATTCGCATCGACATACACAAACTTCAAACACAATGAAAACAGATACACCGCCACATCTTAACGTTCCAGTTCCAATGAAATTAATTTCATTGAAAACGGACTTCGTTGGCAAAAACGGCGCTACTCAGATCTCAATTTATCCATCGGTTCCTCTTCAAATTTTGCACACCGACAAAACAACTCTGCTTGGCCCTAAATTGGAAATCTAGCAGTAATAAATTATACGTATTCCAATAAAACTTGTTTCACTGAAAATTGAGATCGTTTAAAAAATAATTATTTCCGAAGCCGATATATTATCGATAAAATATATCTAAATCCAAAACAAATCCGATTTAAATAATAAATTATTATTATAATATCTCCAAATAATATATCATTTCATTATAAGCCAATATAGATTTTAAAAAAACTCAACATTAACATTTACGAATTAAATGATAGCCAAATTATATTAAAAATTCTATTTAAATTATTAAATATAAACGTTATCATTTATTAATGAATTCCATAGCGACTATTTGAAAATTTTGAATTGGACATAACTTGCAATTTGTAATATGAAATCTCCACTCTTCCATTAGAAAAATATAATCACATAAATTCGAACGTATTTTGTTTTACCGAATTCCGACTTAAAATGGATTCTGTATATTCGATTGAAGTTCAAATCGTAAATTACGAATTACCGCGGCGTTATGAGCTCATTTTAATTAATTTTATAAATAAATATATATTCTAACTCCATTTTATTAAATAAATTTGATATAAAAGCCATTAATATCACCAAATCAATATTTAAAATAGATTTAAAATATTTGTAATTAATGTTCAAAAATCTGGGATGTTACATTCTTCCCCTCTTAAGAGAATTTCATCCCCAAAATTATAGGGTAAGAAAAATGCTCAGAAACCAATTATTTTAAAATAATCATTATTGAATTATCATTGAAACAAATTCAGACTCTTTAAAATTTTCAAAAATTTCGCCAGCACCTCCTCTGCATGGCTCGATCAGAACAACTACAACTGTTATTATGGGCCTCAACTTCACCAAAAGAAAACCAAAAGCCAAATGGTTGCCCAACTCAGGGTATTAAATCAATCATTTCAATCAATATATTAAGGTTTACCTTTTTGTCAAGCAACTCAATCTCCAATTTCGAAGTAAATCAAATAACTGCCCTTTCTCCTTCCAATCTGTACTTTCAATCTATGCAATCAAGCCAGTTCCCATAGTCTTTGGTATCTGCACTTAACTCAACTTACAATTCAAGTAACAAATCCATGGTAAAATAATTCCGTTTCATTTCACAAATGATTTTATTCCCAATTCCTTGTACTGGAATTAGTTTCAATTCATTTAGCTTTTTAATTGACCCATTTGATGAATTTATTCGGCCAATCCAATATCCAAATAACAAACAGTCAAATCATTTGAATTATATTCAACATCGATCTCACTTGCCTGTATTCACTTAGGTTTTAACATACATTAATATCAATTAATTAATATCCGATTGATTTCAATCGTTATCCATTCGATCTCCACATTCCAAATTATTTTATTTAATTCCATTTCTTAAATTAATTCTACTTAACCATGTTAAGTTTCATTTTTCATACCCAATTCAATTGACCAATTTATTTTTCTACTTAGTTCAATTTCCATTCTATAATTCAATTTGAATTCTCATCAAATTAAGCAGAATAACCAAATAACCAATATTACTATACTATTGAAAATTATTTCATTTTTCTAAAAAATATAGTTTGGGAAAATTTATTTCATTTACCCTCTTAATAAAACAATATTATGTTTATTATCAATTCAATATGGTTTTCCAATACTAGAACGAATCAATCAACACAATACAAAATAGTTTATATAAAATGTGTATTCTCTAGTATATTAATTCAAACTCAATCTAGGGTATCGCCAACCCTATCTTTATCGAGTTACACCACAGAGCCAAGGCTATTACTAAACCAATAGCTCTGATACCAAATGTGACGACTCAAATTTCCGGTACCTATTGAGCTGAACCAAACAACACCAGTCCAACCCAAATTGTATTGGAAACCTAGATGCCAATGGAATGAATTTAGAGGAAGAGATAAGAAAGAAAGAAATATATTAGAATAGAAGAAATAATGAAGAAGAAAACACAATAGATACAGAGTCTTACATTGCAGCGGAACAAAATATAATTTAAAACTTTATTGAGAGCTTGAAATAAAACTTACAATCAGAGTACACCAATATATCTGGACAATTATATAACCTATCCTCATGCACAACACACAGTAGGATATATACTAATATGTGTCAACTCCTCCAACACGTCTTTTGAAATTTCGTAGCATCCAATAGCCCGAACCTGCACAACCTGGTCTAACCCGAGCATTTCAAATACCGGGTCATTCTGGTGAACCAGAGTGAGAAAACACACTATGTTTTAAGGGGAATCATCCAACTTGATTTTAAAGTTCAAAATCCTTTTAAAAGAAAAATATATAGTAAGACCAATCCACACATAAATACGGATGGTTATTACCTTACTATAATCCAAAACATTTTGAAATTGTATCTTGTATGATATTATAATAGTGTCTAAATACAAATAAATAACAATATAGCGGAATGCTTGCATCTCACGCTCCACATATATAGTATACAATCAAAACCGCGATTGCTTATTTGAGATTGGATTCCAACTATGATAATGTATGGAACCTCCTTCCGATAGTGTATCTCTACAGAGGAATACATTGGGTTCAACAAGAACGTCTTGCAACCTGGCCTACACATGACCAACAACTCATTTCGCTTGAGTGTACTGAATGTATATCACCAACGGTCGGGATCAGCAATCGTTTCCCGAAATGGACAGCATCGAATAGAATAAAGAATGAAATGGATTTTCTCTAGATAGGTGATTATACACCCTAATGGGAGCGATCCACATAGCCATGGTGCCTGCCCGATTTTGGTCATTTTCCGGTTGATGAGGCTTGAGGCTACAAATATTTATCTTTTTAGATCAGCACATCAAAATTTGAATGCCACATCGCAGATCTATCAAATCACTAATTGACGTCCTCAAAAATACACTAGGCATGTTTGAAGAAATCAATGTATGTGACCATCTGGAAATACTCTGTCAGACACTCGCCCATATAAGTCATCCAGGAATAGGATGAACCGAAGGCACCCTCTTACCGCATCCAAAGGATCAGTAGCGAGTAGTCCTTGCAATCCGCAAAATCCCACTCACGACCGAATCATGTCAAAATATCTCTAGTTGCAATCCAGAGAATATTCGACAAGTAATCCTTCCGCTTATGAAGATCCACGGTCTTCAATTGCTCCATCTCGATCAGCTCCTGAATATATTTAACGTTTACGTATTTTCTGGTCGGAATGGTTTTCGAATAAATTCAATCCTGGTCTTTCCGTACCAACAATCGATTTGGCTATATTTTGATAGTCGGTGGTTTAACTATCAAAACAAACAATCATCACCCATAGAAAAATAAAGTGGATTCATTGGTTCAGTATAAAACATTACTTGGCCTTTTAAATAGTTATTAATTGAATTTTCTAAATCTTCCAACACTTGAAATATCATTCGCACTTCTTATTCTCAAATCGATTTATTTAACTCATAATTCTTCGAATTATAGTTTATTATATCCTTCATAGAAATATTATTTTAGTCACCTCAACTATCTTCGTCTCTAAACTAATATCAACCTTGGATAATCATGAAGTCGTTCAAGTTGGGGTATTTTATTTACCTCTTAGACCTTGAGTCGACAACATTCTTATCTTGAGAATAAATAGAAGTTTATTAATGTAATCTCATTTCAGTAATTATCCCAACACTTCTATTTCCTATAGAATCCCATTTATAACCACTTTGTTTCAATTAAGTCCATTTCATATCTAAAACATTTGATCTCTAGATCTTATCATTAGATTTTTCACCTTTAAAATCAAATTCAATCCACTTAAGCTCCCGTTCGATTTTAACTTATATTAAATCTTGTTTAAACTTTCCTTGTTTATAAAATTTCCTTCCAGTGAATAAATCAAAATTCTAATTCATATAAATATGAGTACAGCTTATAAAAAATACATTTTAATTATAAACACAGTCTTACTCAACTAATTCCCTTTATTACCATTTCCAGTTCAACCTGGTTTCTTTCAAACATTATTCACTTTAAAATTTTATATTATTCTTGTTATAGAAATTTGGACTCGAGATATCAAAACAACTTAGTTTCTGAAACGACCCGAAATCCCCGATCCCCGAGGAGACGGAGGAGCCCGGATTGCTTTGATAACACGGCACATCAGAACACAAACAATAGAATATTTCATTGCTATTACAATAATTTACATCAGAGTACAAGAATATATCAAAGTATGAATAAATAGACAGCCGCAGAAATTCAATATCATAGATTAAAATACATAGCAATGGAAAATAATACATAAGTATAATGCGTAGCAGAAATACATTAAAAAACACAATTGAAATAAATACACGGATACAAAGCTTTCCGAATATAGCTCTAGCTTTAAACTAGGATCCTATTAAAGGAAATATCTGCAAAAAAACCAAAACTACTAGTTGCCGATGTGGAAAATATTGGCACCCAAAGTTTAGGTAGAAACAATAAACTCCGAGTCAGTTATGGGGCCGATGTGGGAACTAAAATAGTTATTATCTTCCTTTTGAAGTTAGGTAAATCAAGGTACCACGCCGTATAACACGGAATGGGTTTCCCCCCAAGAATACCATAAACAAACAACGCAATGCTAAAAAAAGAAAAATGAAGCCATTATAAGACTCGGGTCCCATCACACAATACAACACAAGCCGGAGGATAGAGTTTTGCCTTGTTATGGCCAAATATGATTGGAATGCAAAATTTATCTTTTATTATTACTATAAGTGAAGAAATCAACTTCAAATATGTTAACCCTCTTTTTGCCAAAAGTCACGACGAGCTAGATCGAAGCCCAAACGCGCAATCAGCCGAATCAAATAAATCATGCCTCAGGAAGCCAGGTGGAAGCTCGGCCCGGAACAGTCGCATATTGGCCCAAGCTAATTATCATCAACTGATAACTCACTCCAGAAGAACCGTTCTCCCAGTCGACCGAGTATCTTGCTCCCATACAAAGCGCATCGGCCGAATATCTCAAACCAGCATGGAAATATTCAATTGAGCTATTCCGATGCTTAGCCCGACTTCCAAGGAAGTAAAGGCGGTCAACCACATCTGGACAAAGCTCTACTTTTGGTACACCTCACTGTGGATGCCACGTAAGCCACAACTTCTGAAGATACTATTTATGAATAGTGGAATCAGTCTTCCAGCCGTTGTTCTAACCAAGGAATTGACTCCACGCATCCAAGCTTTCCCGAAAAGGCTGGGCCATGTAACAACAGCCCAATTCGCTATCTCCACCTATAAATACCCAAAGCTCAAAGAAGGAGAGAGGACTTTCTATCTAATATCTTTGGCACTCCAAAGGCTGAAGCA
The DNA here is from genome assembly GCA_030737875.1 of Allium sativum. Taxonomy (NCBI): domain Eukaryota; kingdom Viridiplantae; phylum Streptophyta; class Magnoliopsida; order Asparagales; family Amaryllidaceae; genus Allium; species Allium sativum. The sequence continues at coordinate 302,200,268 of CM060921.1, forward strand.
CTCTAAGCTTTCTCCTCCAAAACTTCTCATCTCTCACATTTCTCCAAGCAAAGAAAAAGCATTGTACTTGTAATCAAAAAATAAAAGTAATACATATAAAGTGGATGTAGGCACAATCTTTTCCGAACCACTATAAAAATTTTGTGTGTGCTCCCCGTTTTCTTGATTATTTCTGCATCTTATAATCATTATTCGTGTGCTCTCCACACAGTTGGGGGTTGATTGTCACTAGTGACCAACTTTTGATATCAACAAAATATAAATGTATCAATCCTAGATGGAACATGTACCATATATTATGTCGCCATACATAGGTTTACAACTAAAGCCGAAAAATGTCATATTGGAAGTTTGGATTTCCATCGTGATGGCTGCTGATTCGAAAGATCTATCGCGTAGTGCAGTACTCCACGGTGTCCAGGGCTTCTGGAAAACACCGGAATGCACATCCGCCTTTTTGGGAAATCAAGTATCACCGCGACTTACATCCCAGCTAGAGAAAACACCGCTTACTCTATCCCTCTGCGAATCGGGGGGTGTGCTCTATCCCTCTGGGCGTGGAGTGACCACAACCAGTCCACCTCAGTCGACTGAATCTGTGACAACCCTAAATGTATCTATCCTCATCTCAAAAGCATACTGATCAAACCATCAGTTCACCATCATACTCGTGTGTGAGGCTTGCAAATTAATGCTACATAAAGTTATGCTACTTAAAGCTGTTCTTTGATCATCATTCAGCAAGCTTTGCTTTTCAACAAAAGCTTAGATCACTGCAACTTAGCATGTCACATTGTCAATCCATACCATATCATTGATTTTTTCCAATATATAACCTCTAAGCTCGTACGTATCAGAGAAGGGTGTTAAGCAAGAGAATAAATTCTCCGCCACCAAACAGATATATATACATATATATTTAGCAGAGATCAACGAATACATCATAAAGAAATACAATGTCAGACACACCATCCATTTGCAAGTCCATTCTGGGTCTAAATGAAACCAGTGGCACCTTATTCTTCATCCCATATGTCCAATACAGGAGAGAGGCCCTCGGATATCCGAACAATCAACAAGTACGTCCGGACAACCACCACTGTAACCCCTTCCTGGGAGCTAACCAATCCAAGGCATCAATAGTAATACGTTCGATGTGAAGATCATCGGTCTTGCACCGTCTTCAATATCTTCGAATTTTAATCGTCGTATCGGTTATTCAGAATGGGTTAAACTCGGTCTTTCCAAATAACTCGCGTATCTTATAATCAAGTTTTATAAAAACACATCATACGCCTCATTCAAATCCAGAATATTCTTTTATTCAAATATTCTTTTCACAATTTAAACCAAATTAAGGTTTATCAAACTGGTCGGGATTATCGAGCCTTACCGAAGTAATCTTTTATTTTATTTTTCCAATCCCAACTTATTCATCCCATGGAGCAAAATTGGTAGTACTCCATATCTAACACCCACTGTGTTATTGGTAAATTCAATTACCATTTAACGTTCTAATTAAAGATTTAACTATTGCATGAAGTAAAACTGGTGATACTCCATTTTCGAACACTTCTCGAATTCGATAAATTTAATTACCACATTCATGTTTCAATCTAATTAAAGATCCGTTAAAACTCCAGATTAGTTTTAATCTCCAAAAATCATTATTTAATGATTATTCAAACTTAGGAAATAAATCCTATCTTTAAATGGGTTAAAGAACCAATGTCATTTAAAGCACAGTTCAGATAAGCCCAAAATCATCTTCCGTCAAAATGGAATCTGCACGAAAATCATAACAGTGTATAATCGATATAAATTCCCGTATCTGACTAATAAAATAAATGGAATAACGGCAAAGCCTTTTAAATTCCATGTATAGTAACGATCTTCCTTTACAGTAGCTTATCGCGATTATTACCAAATCGAATTCCATTCAATTCCAATTTAATATATTAAATTAGAAAACTTTGCTTTGGAAAATTCCATTAATCTTAATTAAAAGATTATAAATTCAAATCATATCATTACAGTTAATTGGGTTAAAGAACAAGTGTTATTTAAAACACCATTCACGATAAACCCAAGAATCCAATTTTAATTATATTCCAATTAAATATTAATTGGTAAACTTCTCTAAGTCTTCATTAAAAAAATTATTCTTTTCTCAATGGGGTTTAAGAACAGTGTTATTTAAGACACCTTTCACGACAAACCCCAAAATCCAATTTGATATTAAATACAAGGCTCTGAATAGAAATTATATTAGCTTATATTCAATATCAAATTTGAAACCAACGGATATCGTATTGGGAATAACGATATCTGTATCTTCCTAATTCCTCAACAATATCCATACAATCACGGAATCCAATATTGAAATATTCCGAGGATTATTTCCATTCAAATTCGATCCAATTTTTACATTGGAAAATTCTGGTTAAATTAAACCATTTACAAGTTCAATTTATTTATCTAAAAAAACATTGGATTATTATTCTAGTTAATAACTAGTTCATTTCGATAAAAATATATTTTTATCTTTCCAAACTTGGATTTTTTTCCACCAAACTCTTACCAAATCATTTATTATGATTTTACACAATTTTTCCATATTTTTAATAATTTAATTAAGGCCCTTAGAGTCGGTTTCTAATAATGGCCACCAAACCGCATTCATAGCGACCTTTTCTGAAATTGATTTAGACATAATTTAAAATCCAACCATTCAAATTTAAATCTCTTATATTCATTGGAAAGATCTTTTCGATACGAACCCAATGGTTCCAGGTTTAGGAGAATCCGACGGTCGGATCTCCCTTTACATCAATTTGAAGTTAATGGTTGAAATTTGCAAAAGGTCGCTACGCGGCACGTTCTATTCAAGACATTAAACATATATATATATATATATATATATATATATATATATATATATATATATATATATATATATATATTGTCGAGTTCCATTCAAATCATAATTTATAAATTCGTTTATACATTCATTTCAAAACGATTTCAACTTCATTTTCAATTTTAAATCAAAATTGAATATTCCATATCGTTATAATATAAAAATGATAATATTTTCAAAATATCAGATTTTGAAATCCATTTCCTTTTCGTATTCATTATAAAATGAATAAAATCGATCGGTAAACCCGTTCAGTTTAAAATGGCGAATATCTACTTACTCGGCTCCATATATTCCAATATTTTCGTGTCCATCCAAAATCGGACATCAAAATCATATTTTTATTATTCAGTGAAAAGTATTTTAAAATATTCGTTCATTAATTTAATTCTTCACTGAATATTATTTTAAAATATTTGTTATTTCTAAATCAGAATGCGACTTAATCAATTACCATATAATTTCAGTTATATGGATTTCATACATCGCATGTATTCAACAAAAATGATAAATAATCATTAAACATTCAAACATCATCCAGAGTGCATTTTACAACTGTATAAGCATTGAAATAAATAAATAACGCTTACAATAGTCTGTCAATCAATTGATTGACATACAACTAAATATTGGGATTAGTGTATGTCAAATATCATCCTAGTACTCGTGTGGGGTTTTCAAACAACAACTTACTATTTAAATAAATTAATGGTTAATACATTTAACCAATTCAAATCAGTTTGAATTATTTTTCTAATTAACCAATTTCACTGTTTAAATTATAAATAATTAATTTTATGTCCATTTCAACAACCACAAAGTGTATTCGCATTGTTCGAAATACGAGTGTCGTACATTCAAACAATGCTTCTTATGCATATGAGTCATGAATAGTTAAGGTGTTGAACTCAAGCAATGTCACATATAACAGATAAAAATCAACACTGACAATTTCTATATATTTACAGTTATAAAATAAATTAAATAACTGTATAAATATTTAGTGAGAGAATTCTCACTTTGGGTTCCACTCCGTCATTCTTTAACGGATGATTTCAGTACTGTTTGGGTTTGACTTCACCTCAAATTCTAATTCGTTCCGTTTCCATTCTGGTCACATCCATATTGTAGTGTTCGTGTCCACGATCACAATGTGACCGAGTTTGCAATTTTCTGAGCTTGTATGGAAAAGATATGCTCGTTCATAACTTAATTACATAAATAAAAAAATAATTAAAATTTAATTACATTCTCTAATCCATTTCCTTAATCACTGCACCTCGTAACCCTTTAGCCGATAAAAGGTCGGCCCCAATTTCCGTCCACTGCTCCTCCATCGTCGCGCTGGACGGCAATCGTCACCCACCACACGATGCGCCTTCGTGCTGCCATCACTCCCCCGAATAGCTCCCAGCTCGTCGCCTCCGTGGGGCCCAAAATCGGGTTCGAACAATGTGGTTTTCAAGGGAAAATCTGAAAATATCGGCCCTCAATCGCAAGTGACAGCGGACGGTTTCTGAATGGTTTTATGGTTTTGGTAAAAGTTAATATATATATTTATATATAATTTTAATTCACGAAAAAGGAGATTTTGCATCCGAACACCAAATCAAAGCCAATGACTATTGTTCCAAGCTAAGTACCCCCATTCCGAACACAATGGAATATGTTTCATAAGCCAATTCGGTCGTTTCAATTAGTATTCATCAAAATTAAAATATAAATTAATATAACAATCAATATTGAATTTGAATATACATCTTAATTTACCAGGGCCACATACTGACTCCAAAAATTATGAATTTTGAAATATAACTACGTTTTGACGATACAGTCCTAACAAAATTAATTTCGTCGAGTTTGGAGACTGTTTGAAAAATGGCCTTTTTCGAGTCGATTAAATTTAAGATCAAAACTAAACAGGCATTTAAATTCACCACGCTCACATATTAATTCTAAAAATTATGAAATTTGAAACCTAACAATAATTTGACATTCCGGATCCCATAAAAGTGGTTTCATCGAGAACGGAGGTCTTTTGCAAAATGGCTATTTTAAGGGCTATATATTATATTAAATATATATAAATTCCATCGTGACTATTCTAAATTTTAAACCAGACATAAATTTCAATTTATATTATGAAATCTCAGTTTCTTACATTCATTAGAAAGATATAATTAAACAGATTCAAATGTTTCTGATTTTACTGAAATTAGATTTATATTGAATTATATACATTCGGTTGAAATTGAAATTAAAAATTGAATTTTCAAACTACCGTGCCATTTAATGCTCGTTTTATAATTAAAATAAATTTATACGTTCTAACTTTGGTTTAAATAAATTTTAAATCGCTAATTCTTAAAATAAATCATTTTAAATATTCAAAATCTATTAAAATAGCTAAAATAAAAATTTTAAATTGGTTCAGAAATTCTGGGTTGTTACAGGTTCTTTTTGGAAACACTATTATATATTTAAATTTTGTCTTATCGAGTCACTTTATGAATTCCTATTCATATTATACCATAAAAATCCCATTTACAGGTCAACTCCTTGTTAATTGTCTAACGTCCTTTACATCAAACAGTGTAACAAACCGAAAATCTGAGCCAGTTTAAAATTTTTATTTTGGCAATTTTAGCGAATTTTGAATATTTAAAATGAATTATTTTAAATAATATTGACGAGAAATTTATTTTGAATATAATTAGAACGTATATATTATATACGCCGTCGTTAGAATATAAATAATTATAATAGAATTGAAAATGGCGCGGTAGTTCGATAATTCGATTTTTATATATTGAATAGCGAAATAAAAATTCGATTTTTTTATATTGAATAGCGAAATAAAAATTCAATTTTTATATATTGAATAGCAAAATAAAAATTCGATTTTTATATATTGAATAGCAAAGTAAAAATTCGATTTTTATATATTGAATAGCGAAATAAAAATTCGATTTTTATATATTGAATAGCGAAATAAAAATTCGATTTTTATAAATTGAATAGCGAAATAAAAATTCGATTTTTATATATTGAATAGCAAAATAAAAATTCGATTTTTATATATTGAATAGCGAAGTAAAAATTCGATTTTTATATATTGAATAGCAAAGTAAAAAATTCGATTTTTATATATTGAATAGCGAAGTAAAAATTCGATTTTTATATATTGAATAGCGAAGTAAAAATTCGATTTTTACATATGTAGTGGCTACGGGCAACGAAGGTGACAAAAAGGCGAGAACGACGAAGATTTCTATAAATGAAGTGTTGTGGAGTTGGATTAGCTATTGGTGAGAACTTCTCACTATTCAATTTCTTTTTCTAGTTATATATATATACTAGGATGCAGACGGTGTTTAGTAGCACCCGACACCACTGTCCACAGACCATGGACTTGTTTGTTTGGTTGTGTAGTTGGTTAGATTATTGGGTTTGAATTGAATTGTTTGGTGAAATGAAACTGATTTGATTGATATGTGTATGGCGTGGGCCATCACTAGACCGGGGATAAGGCTAGGCCTCGTCCCGTTTCTAATATCGTGCCGTTATGCCGCCGAAATTTTCTAAAATAGGTTAAAAAAATAAAAAAATAATTTTTATTTTGTAAATGAACGGAATAGAAATTCATGTGTTAAAATAAAATATTTTATCGTTAAAAATATAATTTTTAACGTGAATGAAAATAAATAAATATTCATTTACAAACCGGACGGTTTGTTTATGTACACCTATTTGAAGGACATTGATTGGGACGATAAATTTTACACATCGCCCAACTGCACAAATAAAAATTTATGTTTGTTGATTTGAAACCCCACACGGGTATTGTGATAAAATACGACATACACCAATCCCTATAATTAGTTGCATGTCGATCGATGGATTGACAGGCTGTTATAAGCGTTAGATATCTATATTTGATGCTTATACAGTGTAGTGCACTTTGGATGATGGTTGATTATTTATCGTTGCTATTATATACATTTGTTGTATGGAATCCATTTAATTAACTTTATATGGTAATTGATTGGGCCTCATTCCAATTTAGAAAATAAAGAATATTATGAAATAAAGGTTCATGTGTTGACTGTACTCATCCGTTGAGATTAGTCATGTGTTGAACGAAATATTTTAACAATAAAATTTACATCTTTATTTTTATGAAATAAAGGTTCATGTGTTGACAGTACTCATCCGTTGAGATTAGTTATGTGTTGAACGAAATATTTTGACAAAAATATAGATTCATTTGTCGAATAGAATAATGGAATTATTGAAATATATATAGCCGTGTTGATTAGAGATGCGCTATTTTGACGCGAACGATATTTATATCGATTATAATGAATTAAATTGAATCGAATAGAAAACCAATTTGAATTGAATTGAATAGAAAACCAATTTGAATTGAATCGAATAGAAAACCAATTTGAATTGAATCGAATAGAAAACCAATTTGAATTGAATCGAATAGAAAACGAATTTGATTTGAATCGAATAGAAAACGAATTTGATTTGAATCGAATAGAAAACGAATTTGATTTGAATCGAATAGAAAACGAATTTGATTTGAATCGAATAGAAAACGAATTTGATTTGAATCGAATAGAAAACGAATTTGAATTGAATCGAATAGAAAACGAATTTGAATTGAATCGAATAGAAAACCAATTTGATTTGAATCGAATAGAAAACGAATTTGATTTGAATCGAATAGAAAACGAATTTGAATTGAATCGAATAGAAAACGAATTTGAATTGAATCGAATAGAAAACGAATTTGAATTGAATCGAATAGAAAACCAATTTGAATTGAATCGAATAGAAAACGAATTTGAATTGAATCGAATAGAAAACGAATTTGATTTGAATCGAATAGAAAACGAATTTGATTTGAATCGAATAGAAAACGAATTTGAATTGAATCGAATAGAAAACGAATTTGAATTGAATCGAATAGAAAACCAATTTGATTTGAATCGAATAGAAAAAGAATTTGATTTGAATCGAATAGAAAACGAATTTGAATTGAATCGAATAGAAAACGAATTTGAATTGAATCGAATAGAAAACGAATTTGAATTGAATCGAATAGAAAACCAATTTGAATTGAATCGAATAGAAAACGAATTTGAATTGAATCGAATAGAAAACGAATTTGAATTGAATCGAATAGAAAACCAATTTGATTTGAATCGAATAGAAAACGAATTTGATTTGAATCGAATAGAAAACGAATTTGATTTGAATCGAATAGAAAACGAATTTGAATTGAATCGAATAGAAAATGAATTTGAATTGAATCGAATAGAAAACGAATTTGATTTGAATCGAATAGAAAACGAATTTGAATTGAATCGAATAGAAAACGAATTTGAATTGAATCGAATAGAAAACGAATTTGAATTGAATCGAATAGAAAACGAATTTGAGTTGAATCGAATAGAAAACGAATTTGAATTGAATCGAATAGAAAACGAATTTGAATTGAATCGAATAGGAAACCAATTTGAATTGAATCGAATAGAAAACGAATTTGAATTGAATCGAATAGAAAACGATTTTGAATTGAATCGAATAGAAAACCAATTTGAATTGAATCGAATAGAAAACCAATTTGAATTGAATACAAAACCAATTCGAATTGAATTGAAAACGAATTCGAATTGAATTGAAAATGAATTCAAATTGAATTTAAATTTGAATTCAATAGAAATGAATTTTAAAACGAATTTATTAGGAAGAATTCAATTTTGATTTGAATTGAAATGGAAGTTGAAATTGTTTTTGAAATGAATTTAAAACGATTTATAAAATTCGTTTTAAATAGAAATCGATGAAATATATTATATATATATATATATTATATATAATATAATGGCCTGAATAGAACGCGCCGCACCGCGGTAGTTCGCGAATTTCGACCATTGACTTCGAACGGACATTACGGTAGATCCGACCGTCGGATTCTCCTAAAACCGGAACCGTTGGGTTCGTATCGAAAAGAGCTTTATAACGAATATTGGAAATTTGAAATCTAACGGTTGGATTTGGAGATACGTCCAAATCAAATTTGGAAAAGGTCGCTGTAAGTGCAGTTCGATGGCCGTTGTTGGAAATCGACTATACGGGCCTTGATAAAATTATTTAAAATAGTACTAATTTGTGTAAAATCATAAGAGATGATTTGGGAAAATTTGGGATGAAAAACTCCATATTTGAAAAGGTAAAGATAGATTTTTATCGAAATGAACTAGTTTTGAACTAAAATTAAACCCGTTTATTTTTTTCATAAATAATTGGATTTGAAATGGGTTGTAAATAGAATTGATTTGTGGGTTTATCGTGAAGGGTGTTTTACATGACACTTATTCTTTAACCCGATAATCAATAGAATGTGATTTGGGTTTGTCGTGAACTGTGTTTTAAAAGACATTAGTTCTTTAACCCAGTAAAAGGAGTTTTAATGAGTCTGCAATTAGATTGAAATGTGAATTGATAATTTAAATTATCAAATATAGAAAGTGAGAGAGAATGGAGTATCACCAGTTTTGCTCCAAAGCGATAGTTAAATCTTTAATTAGATTTGAACGTGAAATGGTAATTAATTTTACCGATAACACTGTGGTGTTAGATGTGGAGTATTACCAGTTTTGCTTCATAGGATGAATAGGTTGGGATTGGGAAATAAAATAAATAATTACTTCGGAGTGGTTCGCTAATCTCGAGTAGTTTGGAAAACCATAATTAGGTTTAATACGGCATCCAAAGGAAGATTAAAGGATAAATTTTAAAGAATTTATCTTGGATAAAATTAATGGGAACCTTTCCCTAAGAATATGAAATTTAGAAACTAGCTGTAGGTTAGTTAAGAAGAATGGTTTCCTGGATATTGACCTGATGTTGGTTTCGGCCTTCGGGTTTAATATTTGGGGAATTGCTCTCTTACTGATTTACGGTTAGTGACTAATGAATTGGAATGAGGCGTATGTTGTGTTTGTGTAACATTTGTTCTTAATATACGCGGATTGTTCGGAAAGTCCGGGTTTATACCCATTCTGAATAACCGATTCAACGATAAGTGAGCGTGGCAAAGGAAAACGCGTTTGACCAGTTTCAGTTGATTTTAATCGACTGGAAATTGGCCATTTTTCAAACGGTCTCAGAATCTGACGAAACTAGTTTTGTTAGGACCGTATCGTCAATACGAAGCTAGAAAATATTTTTCTGGATTTTTTCGAGTTAATATGTGGCCCCGGTAAATTGAAATGCACGTTCAAAGTCAATATATAGAGTTATATGTTGATTTTGACGAAAACTGATCGAAACGATCGAATCAGCTTGCGATACATATCCCATTGTGTTCGGAATGGGGGTAATACGCTAGGGACGACAGTCAGTGGGTTCAATTTTGAAGTCGAAATAAAAAGTCAACCTTTTGGATAATTTAAATAATTAAATAAATTTTATATATTATTATATAGGCCCAATTCCCTCCTCTCTCTCTCTCTCTACTAATTCATTCAGATCGAAATAAAAAAAAGGGAAAAAGGGGATCGACAGGATCCTCCTCCGCCAGGCGCCGTCGCGCCTCAGGCGCTGGCCATCCTCCCCTCCCTCTCGCCTCCTCGCCTCATTCGCTTCTTCCTCCTCTTCTATTGAACACCGCGAGCCCCTCTTCCACCTCCGCGCCATGCTTCGCCCCCTCTTCCCGTCCATCCTCCACCGCCATCCCCTTCTGCCTCATCTCCTCCTCGTCGAACCTACCTGGAACCACCAAACCCCACCAAAAACGCACCGCACCCCCCTACCTGGCCACCGCCTCCATCGCCGCTTCCCACCAGTCGACCGGGAGCACTAGTCCTCCTCCAACGCAACGTTCTTTTCTCCCCCTTCAGTCTAAATAAATGCACAGTGAGTTTTTAATCTGTTTGTTTAGTTTAAATCAATTTAAAAATCTGGTTTTATTTATATAGGATTCAGGATTTTCATTATATAAAATTTAGGATTTCTATTTATAGAAATAACGAATAAAGATGTAATTTTTATTTTTGTAAGAGTAAAAGTTTGATTTTAATATACATGAAAGCATAGAAAAAGATTTGATTTTTAATTTGAAAAAGACTGGATTTTTAATTTTGAAAATATAAAGATTAGATTTTTTTTTATATTTGAAAAGGCGAAATCTTTATATTTGAAAAGGCAAAATCTTTATATTTGAAAAGGCGAAATCTTTATCTATATAGTAGCGATGTAAAAATAGATTTTTTTTTTTATCCATAATAGCGCGATAATAAAAATTTGATTTTTATATATTGCATAACAAAGTAAAAATTCGATTTTTATATATTGAATAGCGAAGTAAAAAATTCGATTTTTAAATATATGAAGTGATTATAAAAATATGATTTTTAAAATTGAAAGTAAACAAATAAAAAAGTGATTTTTATTTTAAAAAGACAGCAATATAAAAATGTGTGATTTTTATATATGTAGTGGTTACGGGCAACGAAGGTGACAAAAAGGCGAGAACGATGAAGATTTCTATAAATGAAGTGTCGTGGAGTTGGAATAGCAATTGGTGAGAACTTCTCACTCTTTAATTTCTTTTTCTAGTTATATATATACTAGGATGCAGACGGTGTTTAGTAGCACCCGACACAATCGTCCACAGACCATGGACTTGTTTGTTTGGTTGTGTAGTTGGTTAGATTATTTGAATTGAATTGTTTGGTGAAATGAAATTGATTTGATTGATGTGTGAATGGCGTGGGCCTTCACTAGACTGGGGATAAGGCTAGGCCTTGTCCCGTTTCTAGTATCGTGCCGTTATGCCGCCGAAATTTTCTAAAATAAGTTAGAAAAATAAAGATATTGTTTTATTTAATAAATGAACCGAATAGAATATTCATAGGTTGAATAAAATAGATTGGTCGTTAAAAATATAATTTTTAATGTGAACGTGAATAAATAAATATTCATTTACAAACCGGACGGTTTGTTTATATACACTGATTTGACTGATATTGATTGGGTCGATAAATTTTACACATCGCCCAACTGCACAAATAAAATCTGTGTTTGATTGTTTGAAACCCCACACGGGTATTGGGATAAAATACGGTATACACTAATCCCAATAATTAGTTGTATGTCGATCGATGGATTGACAGGCTGGTATTAGCGTTAGATATCTATATTTGATGCTTATACAGTGTAGTGCACTTTGGATGATGGTTGATTATTTATCGTTGCTATTATATACATGTGTTGTATGGAATCCGTATAATTAACTTTATATGGTAATTGATGGGGCCTCATTCCGATTTAGAAAATAAAGAATATTATAAAATAAAGGTTCATGTGTTGACAGTACTCATCCGTTGAGATTAGTCATGTGTTGAACGAAATATGAATAACGGAATTATTGAAATATATAAAGCCGTGTTGATTAGAGATGCGCTATTTTGACGCGAACGATATTTATATCGATTATATTCGTTTTTATAAATTGAATAGAAAAGAAATTCAAATTGAACTGAATAGAAAACAAATTTGAGTTGAATCAAATAGAAAACCAATTTGAATTGAATCGAATAGAAAACCAATTTGAATTGAATCGAATAGAAAACGAATTTGAATTGAATCGAATAGAAAACCAATTTGAATTGAATCGAATAGAAAACGAATTTGAATTGAATCGAATAGAAAACGAATTTGAATTGAATAGAAATGAATTTTAAAACGAATTTATAAGGAAAAATTCAATTTTGATTTGAATTGAAATGGAGGTTGAAAATGTTTTTGAAACGAATTTAAAACGATTTATAAAATTCATTTTAAATAGGAATCGACGAAATATATATTATATATAATATATAATGGCCTGAATAGAACGCGCCGCGGCAGTTCGTGAATTTTGACCATTTATTTCAAACGGACATTACGGGAGATCCGAACGTCGGATTCTCCTAAAACCGGAACCGTTGGGTTCGTATCGAAAAGAGCTTTCTAACGAATATTAGAAATTTGAAATCTAACGGTTGGATTTGGACATACTTCCAAATCAAATTTGAAAAAGGTCGCTATAAGTGCAGTTCGATGGCCGTTGATGGAAATCGACTGTACGGGCCTTGATAAAATTATTAAAAATATCAATAATTTGTGTAAAATCATAAGAAATGATTTGGGAAAATTTGGGATGAAAAACTCCATATTTGAAAAGGTAAAAATAGATTTTTATCGAAATGAACTAGTTTTGAACTAAAATTAAACCCGTTTATTTTTAAGTAAATAAATTAGATTTGCAATGGGTTTTAAATAGAATTGATTTATGAGTTTATCGTGAAAGGTGTTTTAAATGACATTAGTTCTTTAACCCAGTAAAAGGAGTTTTAATGAATCTGCAATTAGATTGAAATGTGAATTGATAATTTAAATTATCAAATTTGGAAAATAAGCGAGAAGGGAGTATCACCAGTTTTTCTCCAAAGCGATAGTTAAATCTTTAATTAGATTTGAACGTGAAATGGTAATTTATTTTACCGATAACACCGTGGTGTTAGATATGGAGTATTACCAGTTTTCTCCATGGGATGAATAGGTTGGGATTGGGAAATAAAATAAATAATTACTTCGGAGTGGTTCGCTAATCTCGACTAGTTTGGAAAACCATAATTTGGTTTGAAATGACATCCAAAGGAAGATTAAAGGATAAATTGTAAAGAATTTATCTTGGATAAAATTAATGGGAACCTTTCCCTGAGAATATGAATTGGAATGAGGCGTATGTTGTGTTTGTGTAACATTTGTTTTTAATATACGCGGGTTGTTCGGAAAGTCCGGGTTTATACCCATTCTGAATAACCGATTTGACGATAAGTCGAAGATGAAGAAGGTGGTTGAAGACCGGAAGTCTTCACATCGTTTGGGTGATTACTGATGATCTTGATCGGGCTGTACACCCAAGATGAGGGAATCAGTCAGTGATCGTCCAGACGTGCTTGGAGATCGATGGATATGCGAGGAAAGTGCCTCCGGTTTCGTTCAGACCCAGAACGAACTTGTAAATGGATTGTGTGTCTGACATTGGACTTTATTCTGTGTTGATTGATTTCTGTTAAATATATATCTGTTTGGCGGCGGAGAATTTATTCTCTTGCTTAACGCCCTTCTCTGAGACGTACGAGCTTAGAGGTTATATATCGATAGAAATCAATCGCATGGCATGAATTGCCTGTGTGGCACGCTGAGCTGCATGGATCAAGGCTTCTGTTGAAAAGCAAAGTCTTGTGGTTGATGATCAAAGCATGGCTTACGTGGCAGCTTTGTGTATAGCGTGGATTCGCGAGCCTCACACCTCGGTATGAGTCAAAAACGGGATAAGGACTGCAGGGAGAGCACGACGTTTCTTTCTAGCTTTGGTGGTGTCAGTGACTTACCAGCCCTGACATTTATATACTTTTCACCTATGTGGTTGTTGTATGAGGCGCCTCGATTTTAGGTCTGTAAGGACCGGGAAACGTGTGTTCAGGCATACTAATCCTCTATCGTAAGTGAGGACCGGCCCTGAAGCATCCAGGGGTTACCCAGAGTGTGTAGTCCTGAGGCATTTGCTAGAGTGTCTCGAAGCGGAGAGGAGCTTGCCCCTTGCCTCGACTCATGACGGAATCCAATTTCCAATACGTGATATTGCGGTTTTAATTGTAGAACTAGTATGGCGACATAGTAGATGGTAACTATGCCGCCTATGATTGATATTTATGATTGAAATTGTTTTGACACTATACACCTATAATAGTATCAAATAATGTGTTTTAAACATATCAAGCATGTTTTGGCTGTTATAAGGGAAAACCCTATCCTCCGGCTTGCGTTGTATTGTGTGATGGGACCTGGGTCTTATAACAGCTTCATTTTTCTTTATTTAGCATTGCGCTGTTTGTTCTATGCACTGGTATTCTTGGGAGGAAACCCGTTCCGTGTTATACGGCGTGGTCCCTTGATTTACCTAACTTTAAAACCAATATTAATAACTATTTTAGTTCTCACACCAGTCACATGACTGACCTGGAGTTTATTGTTTTAACCTAAACTCTGGGTGCCCCTATTTTCGACACGGGCAGCTAGTAGTTTTGGTTTTGCAGATCTATATTCACAGGATCCTGGTTTACAGCTGGAATGATATCTGGAAAGCTCTGTATCCATGTATCACCTTCAGTTGTACTTTGTATTATTTTCCGCTGCTATGTAATTTATTGTAATCTCTGATATTTATCGAATGTAATTTATTAAATTATACTCTGTATATTCTTGTATCTGATGGAATTGTTGTAATAACAATGAAATGTTCTTCCGTCTGCGTTCTTTTGTGTGTTGTTCTCAAGGTAATCCGCTCTTTCCTTAACGGGGAAGAAACGGGTCCTCACATTTGGTATCAGAGCCAGGTTTCGATCCTGGGACCTGTGGGTTATGGGCCCACCACGCTTCCGCTACAAAGGAAAACGTGTGTTCAGGAATACTAATCCTCAAACGTAAAAGAGGACCTGTGAATATAGATCTGCCTGAAATGATCTGATACCAAATATGACGGCCTGGAATTTCGCTCGATCCGAATCAGTCGTTAAACCGATTTAGACCGTTCGAAACCCCTGATCGTTTTGAGAACAGGACAAATCAGAACGCAGACGGAAGAACATTTCATTGTTATTACAATAATTCCATCAGAATACAAGAATATACAGAGCATGAATGAATAAATTACATTCGATAAATATCAGAGATTACAATAAATTACATAGCAGCGGAAAATAATACAAAGCACAACTGAAGGTGATATACGGATGCAGAGCTTTCCGGATATCATTCCAGCTGTAAACCAGGATCCTGTGAATATAAATCTGCAAAACCAAAACTACTAGCTGCCCGTGCGGAAAATAGGGGCACCCAGAGTTTAGGTTAAAACAATAAACTCCAGGTCAGTCATGTGACTGGTGTGAGAACTAAAACAGTTATTAATGTTGGTTTTAAAGTTAGGTAAATCAAAAGACCACGCCGTATAATACGGAACAGGTTTCCTCCCAAGAATACCAGTGCATAGAACAAACAGCGCAATGCTAAATAAAGAAAAATGAAGCTGTTATAAGACCCAGGTCCCATCACACAATGCAACGCAAGCCGGAGGATAGGGTTTTCCCTTATAACAGCCAAAGCATGCTTGATACGTTTAAAACACATTATTTGATACTATTATAGGTGTATAGTGTCAAAACAATTTCAATCATAAATATCAATCATAGGCGGCATAGCTACCATCTACTATGTCGCCATACTAGTTCGACAATTAAAACCGCAATACACGTATTGGAAATTGGGTTTCCGTCATGAGTCGAGGCAAGGGGCAAGCTCCTCTCCGCTTTCGAGACACTCTAGCAAATGTCTCAGGGCTACGCACTCTGGGCAACCCTTGGATGCTTCAGGGCCGGTCCTCTCTTACGTTTGAGGATTAGTATTCCTGAACACACGTTTCCCGGTCCTTACAGACCTAAAATCGAGGCGCCTCATCCAACAACCACATAGGTGAAAAGTATATAAATGTCAGGGCTGGTAAGTCACTGACACCACCAAAGCTAGAAAGAAACGTCGTGCTCTCCCTGCAGTCCTTATCCCGTTTTTGACTCATCCGAGGTGTGAGGCTCGCGAATTCACGTTATACACAAAGCTGCCACATAGGCCGTGCTTTGATCATCAACCACAAGACCTTGCTTTTCAACAGAAGCCTTGATCCATGCAACTCAGCGTGCCACACTGGCAATTCATGCCATGCGATTGATATCTATCGATATATAACCTCTAAGCTCGTACGTCTCAGAGAAGGGCGTTAAGCAAGAGAATAAATTCTCCGCCGCCAAAAAGATATATATATTTAACAGAAATCAATCAACACAGAATAAAATCCAATGTCAGACACACAATCCATTTACAAGTTCGTTCTGGGTCTGAACGAAACCGGAGGCACTTTCCTCGCATATCCATCGATCTCCAAGTACGTCTGGACGACCACCAACTGATTCCCTCATCTTGGGTGTACAACCCAATCAAGATCATCAGTAATCACCCAAACGATGTGAAGACTTCCGGTCTTCAACCACCGTCTTCATCTTCGACATATCGTCGAATCGGTTATTCAGAATGGGTATAAACCCGGACTTTCCGAACAACCCGCGTATATTAAAAACAAATGTTACACAAACACAACATACGCCTCATTTCAATTCATTAGTCACTAACCGTAAATCAACAAGAGGACAATTTCCCAAATATTAACCCCGAAGGCCGAAACCAGCATCAGATCAATACCCAGGAAACCATTCTTCTTAGCTAACCCACAGCTAGTTTCTAAATTTCATATTCTTAGGGAAAGGTTCCCATTAATTTTATCCAAGATAAATTCTTTAAAATTTATCCTTTAATCTTCCTTTGGATGTCATTTCAAACCAAATTATGGTTTTCCCAAACCAGTCGAGATTAGCGAACCACACCGAAGTAATTATTTATTTTATTTCCCAATCCCAACCTATTCATCCCATGAAGCAAAACTGGTAATACTCCATATCTAACACCGTGGTGTTATC
This sequence comes from Allium sativum, assembly GCA_030737875.1. Lineage (NCBI taxonomy): Eukaryota > Viridiplantae > Streptophyta > Magnoliopsida > Asparagales > Amaryllidaceae > Allium > Allium sativum. The sequence goes on from CM060921.1 coordinate 302,217,839, forward strand.
GGTAAAATTAATTACCATTTCACGTTCAAATCTAATTAAAGATTTGACTACCGCTTTGGAGCAAAACTGGTGATACTCCATTCTCGCTCATTTTCTATATTTGATAATTTAGATTATCAATTCACATTTCAATTTAATTGCAGATTCATTAAAACTCCTTTTACTGGGTTAAAGAACTAGTGTCATTTAAAACACAGTTCACGACAAACCCAAATCACATTTTATTTATTATCGGGTTAAAGAACAAGTGTTATTTAAAACACCCTTCACGATAAACCCACAAATCAATTCTATTTAAAATTCATTTCAAATCCAATTTCTTTATTTTAAAAATAAATGGGATTTTTAATGTATAAAAAAAAAGGGAAAAAGGGGATCGACGGGATCCTCCTCCGCCAGGCGCCGTCGCGCCTCAGGCCCTGGCCATCCTCCCCTCCCTCTCGCCTCCTCACCTCATCCGCTTCTTCCTCCTCTTTTATTGAACACCGCGAGCCCCTCTTCCACCTCCGCGCCGTGCTCCGCCCCCTCTTCCCGTCCATCCTCCGCCGCCATCCCCTTCTGCCTCATCTCCTCCTCGTCGAACCTACCTGGAACCCCCAAACCCATTTATTTTACACATCGCCCAACTGCACAAATAAAATCTGTGTTTGATTGTTTGAAACCCCACACGGGTATTGGGATAAAATACGGTATACACTAATCCCAATAATTAGTTGTATGTCGATCGATGGATTGACAGGCTGGTATAAGCGTTAGATATCTATATTTGATGCTTATACAGTGTAGTGCACTTTGGATGATGGTTGATTATTTATCGTCGCTATTATATACATGTGTTGTATGGAATCCGTATAATTAACTTTATATGGTAATTGATTGGGCCTCATTCCGATTTAGAAAATAAAGAATATTATAAAATAAAGGTTCATGTGTTGATAGTACTCATCCGTTGAGATTAGTCATGTGTTGAACGAAATATGAATAACGGAATTATTGAAATATATAAAGCCGTGTTGATTAGAGATGCGCTATTTTGACGCGAACAATATTTATATCGATTATATTCGTTTTTATAAATTGAATCGAGCGAAATTCCAGGCCGTCACATTTGGTATCAGATACAAGAATATACAGAGTATAATGAATAAATTACATTCTATAAATATCAGAGATTACAATAAATTACATGGCAGCGGAAAATAATACAAAGCACAACTGAAGGTGATATACGGATACAGAGCTTTCCGGATATCATTCCAGCTGTAAACCAGGATCCTGTGAATATAAATCTGCAAAACCGAAACTACTAGCTGCCCGTGTCGAAAATAGGGGCACCCAGAGTTTAGGTTAAAACAATAAACTCCAGGTCAGTCATGTGACTGGTGTGAGAACTAAAACAGTTATTTAAAACTTTACTTTAAAAGAGAGTAATTCAAGGGACCACGCCGTATAACACGGAACGGGTTTCCTCCCAAGAATACCAGTGCATAGAATAAACAGCGCAATGCTTTTTCGAAAAATGAAGCTATTATAAGACCCAGGTCCCATCACACAATGCAACGCAAGCCGGAGGATAGGGTTTTCCCTTATAATAGCCAAACATGCTTGGTACGTTTAAAACAAATCATTTGATACTATAATAAGTGTATAGTGTCAAAACATTTTCAATCATAAATATCAATCCTAGGCGGCATGTGTACCATCTATCATGTCGCCATACTAGGCTCTACAAATAAAACCGATATACACGTATTGGAAATTGGATTTCCGTCATGAGTCGAGGCAAGGGGCAAGCTCCTCTCCGCTTTCGAGACACTCTAGCAAATGTCTCAGGGCTACGCACTCTGGGAAATCCTTGAATGCTTCAGGGCCGGTCCTCTCTTACGTTTGAGGATTAGTATTCCTGAACACGCGTTTCCCGGTCCTTACAGACCTAAAATCGAGGCGCCTCATCCAACAACCACATAGGTGAAAAGTATATAAATGTCAGGGCTGGTAAGTCACTGACACCACCAAAGCTAGAAAGAAACGTCGTGCTCTCCCTGCAGTCCTTATCCCGTTTTTAACTCATACCGAGGTGTGAGGCTCGCGAATTCACGTTATACACAAAGCTGCCACGTAGTTCGTGCTTTGATCATCAACCACAAGACTTTGCTTTTCAACAGAAGCCTTGATCCATGCAACTCAGCGTGCCACACAGGCATTTCATGCCGTGCGATTGATATCTATCGATATATAACCTCTAAGCTCGTACGTCTCAGAGAAGGGCGTTAAGCAAGAGAATAAATTCTCCACCGCCATACAGATATATATTTAACAGAAATCAATCAACACATAATAAAATCCAATGTCAGACACACAATCCATTTACAAGTTCGTTTTGGGTCTGAACGAAACCGGAGGCACTTTCCTCGCATATCCATCGATCTCCAAGTACGTCTGGACGACCACCAACTGATTCCCTCGTCTTGGGTGTACATCCCAATCAAGATCATCAGTAATCACCCAAACGATGTGAAGACTTCCGGTCTTTAATCACCGTCTTCATCTTCGACATATCGTCGAATCGGTTATTCAGAATGGGTATAAACCCGGACTTTCCGAACAACCCGCGTATATTAAAAACAAATGTTACACAAACACAACATATGCCTCATTCCAATTCATTAGTCACTAACCGTAAATCAACAAGAGAACAATTTCCCAAATATTAACCCCGAAGGCCGAAACCAGCCTCAGATCAATACCCAGGAAAACATTCTTCTTAGCTAACCCACAGCTAGTTTCTAAATTTCATATTCTTAGGGAAAGGTTCCCATTAATTTTATCCAAGATAAATTCTTTAAAATTTATCCTTTAATCTTCCTTTGGATGTCATTTCAAACCAAATTATGGTTTTCCCAAACTAGTCGAGATTAGCGAACCACACCGAAGTAATTATTTATTTTATTTCCCAATCCCAACCTATTCATCCCATGAAGCAAAACTGGTAATACTCCATATTTGAAAAGATAAAAATAGATTTTTATCGAAATGAACTAGTTTTGAACTAAAATAAAAACACATTTATTTTAAACCGATCGATATATTCGTATACGTATTTGAATAATTTATTTATATTGATTTGGACAATCTAGTATATAAAGGTTTTGCATATACGCGTCATAAACGTATATTCGAAGTTTTAATATACTGGATATATATAGAATCACATTCTAGACACCCGGGGATAATTCTGGTGATGTGGCCACATCATCAGTATTTATATTCGTGTTTCGAAGGTTTGATATCTATATATTTCCATTAGGCTGGTGTGAGAACCAAAACTTATATAGATAGATTCATTTGTTGTGATTTGGCACCAAAACATGATTTTTGACTATACATCAAATTTATGAATTTGAAACGTTAATCCACTAATTGATTGATGTTTGTGTTGTTTGTTTATTTGTTTGCTAATTTTGAACCATTATGCCTAATTGCATCAAATATTGAATTATATTGAAAATCGGTCGCATTTGCTTGCATATACATGTACTTACATTGAACAGGTCATAGCAAGGAGGCTAGAGTAGAGAATAAAATTTGTTTGCCCGACAAATAGGTACATGTTTACTATAATTTACTGTTTTGTTTGGGTGATGATGATTTTATGAGCCGATTGGCTAGCCGCTTGGCTTTTTCTTTTTCTTTTTGAGATCAGAAGGCCTATATGGCAATTTCGGGATTTTCCCGTGGCTCCCGGTGCAGGGGAGGTTATGGCGAAATTTTTCGAAAATTTAGGGTGTTAGCCAAATTTTTGAAAATTTGAAAATTCTCAAAAACTGAAAAGTTGGAGAATGCAAGCCAGATCGAATGTAGAGTTGATTGATCAAACCACTTCCGACTTTGTTCCTTTTCGGGGACGAAAAGTTTTAAGTGGGGGAGATTGTAACAACACAAAAATCCGAGCCAGTTTAAAATTTTTATTTTGGCAATTTTAGCGAATTTTGAATATTTAAAATGAATTATTTTAAATAATATTGACGAGAAATTTATTTTGAATATAATTAGAACATATATATTATATACGCCGTCGTTAGAATATAAATAATTATAATAGAATTGAAAATGGCGCGGTAGTTTGATAATTCGATTTCAAATTTCAATTGAATGTACCGGGTGCAAAACAATCCGGATTTTAGCGAAACCAAAAATATTGGGATCTATTTGGGAATATCTTTCCAACGAATCCGAAAAATCGAAATTTCATAGCGGGAATCAAAAGATATGTCCAGTTGAAGATTCTGAATAGTCGCTAAGGAATTCAGGCCCTTAAAAATAGACATTTTGCAAACGACCTCGGATTTCGACGAAACCACTTTTGTTGGATCCATGATGTCAAATTATTGCTAGATTCCAAATTACATAATTTTTCGAATCAATATGTGAGCGTGGCAAAGGAAAACGCGTTTGACCATTTTCAGTTGATTTTAATCGACTGGAAATTGGCCATTTTTCTAACGGTCTCAGAATTCGACGAAACTAGTTTTGTAAGGACCGTATCGTTAATACGAAGCTAGAAAATATTTTTATGGAATTTTTCGAGTTAGTATGTGACCCCAGTAAATTGAAATGCGCGTTCAAATTCAATATATAGAGTTATATGTTGATTTTGGCGGAAACCAATCGAAACGATCGAATCGGCTTACGATACATATCCCATTGTGTTCGGAATGAGGGTAATTAGTTATGGACGACAGGCGGTGGGCCTCGTTTAGAGGTCGTATGTAAAAGTCAACTTTTTGAATTAAATGATTAAAATAAAATAAAATAAAATAAAATAAAATAAAACCCTTTATATTAGACCCCTCTCTCTTCTTTAAGCCGATAGTTATAAAAAAAAGATAAAAAGGGGGGATCCCCAAATCACGAACGCGCCTCCCCAGGCGGACCCCCAACGCCGCTTCCCTCCGGCGAAGTCCCACTGCTTCTTCCCTCCTTCCCCGTCCCGCTCAGCCTCCTTCACCTCTCTCGATGACCTAGCACCCGCGAGACCTTCTGCCAACCGAGCCACCACCGTCATGCGAGCAGCACCAGCTTCCGGGCACAAGGAGGTGGCGCTCCGCTCCTCCGGGTGGCGTCGTCATATCCTCCTCAAGTGACTCCAGGCAGCGACGAAATGGAGCCCTAGTTTTGGGCGAATGGGTTCAGCCACCTGTAGATGAAAACAGTGAGTTTTTAAGGGTATAACATTTATTTTAAATCAGTCTTCTTTTTAACATTACATAAGAATGAGATTTTTCATTTCATAAAAATGAGATTTTTTATCACATAAAAATATGATCTTGGTATGTATAATGTTTTGGAAAAATTCGGTTTTAAATATAGAAAATATTTTTTTTTGCAACGTAAAGATTTGATTTTTTTTATACACATAAAAATTTGGTTTGGTTTTATAAAAAGGTATGATCTTTATTTCATACGAAAGCTATGATTTTTATGGTTTAAAGGAAAGTTTATATTTTTATGAAGTCAAAGATGAGATCTTTATAGATGTAGCGAAGTGGTAAAGATTCAATTTTTAGAAGTATAAAAATATAATTTTTAATCATATAGAAGTATAAAAATATAATTTTTATTATGTAGAAGACGTAAAAATATGATTTCTGTTTATGTAGAGAATTAAAAATATAATTTTTATATTATAGGAAGGTTCAAAATTTTTTTTTTTTAAAGTAGAGATTATGAAAATATAATTTTTATAAGGCAGAGATTATAGGAATATGATTTTTATATATTGAATAGCAAAGTAAAAATTCGATTTTTATATATTGAATAGCAAAGTAAAAATTCGATTTTTATATATTGAATAGCGACGTAAAAATTCGATTTTTATATATTGAATAGCAAAGTAAAAATTCAATTTTTATATATTGAATAGCAAAGTAAAAATTCGATTTTTATATATTGAATAGCTATGTAAAAATTCGATTTTTATATATTGAATAGCGAAGTAAAAATTAGATTTTTGTATATTGAATAGCGAAGTAAAAATTCGGTTTTTATATATTGAATAGCGAAGTAAAAATTCGATTTTTATACATGTAGTGGCTACGGGCAACGAAAGTGACAAAAGGCGAGCACGGTGAAGATGTTCTATAAATGAAGTGTCGTGAAGTTGGGATAGCTTTCGGTGAGAACTTCTCACTCTTCAATTTCTTTTTCTAGTTATATATATATATATATATACATATATATACTAGGATGCAGACGGTGTTTAGTAGCACCCGACACAATCGTCCACGGACCATGGACTTGTTTGTTTGGCTGTGTAGTTGGTTAGATTATTTGGGTTGAATTGAATTGTTTGGTGAAATGAAATTGATTTGATTGATGTGTGAATGGCGTGGGCCTTCACTAGATCGGGGATAAGGCCAGGCCTTGTCCCGTTTCTAGTATCGTGTCGTTATGACGCCGGAATTTTCTAAAATAAGTTAGAAAAATAAAAATATCATTTTATTTGATAAATGAAACGAATAGAATATTCATAAGTTGAATAAATTAATTATCGTTAAAAATATAATTTTTAACGTGAATGTGAATAAATAAATATTCATTTACAAACCGGACGGTTTGTTTATGTACACCTATTTGAAGGACATTGATTGGGACGATAAATTTTACACATCGCCCAACTGCACAAAGAAAATCTGTGTTTGATTGTTTGAAACCCCACACGGGTACTAGGATAAAATACGGCATACACCAATACCAATAATTAGTTGTATGTCGATCGATGGATTGACAGGCTGTTATAAGCGTTAGATATCTATATTTGATGCTTATACAGTGTAGTGCACTTTGGATGATGGTTGATTATTTATCGTTGCTATTATATACATTTGTTGTATGGAATCCATATAATTAACTTTATATGGTAATTGATTGGGCCTCATTCCAATTTAGAAAATAAAGAATATTATAAAATAAAGGTTCATGTGTTGACTGTACTCATCCGTTGAGATTAGTCATGTGTTGAACGAAATATTTTAACAATAAAATTTACATCTTTATTTTTATGAAATAAAGGTTCATGTGTTGACAGTACTCATCCGTTGAGATTAGTCATGTGTTGAACGAAATATTTTGACAAAAATATAGATTCATTTGTCGAATAGAATAATGGAATTATTGAAATATATAAAGCCGTGTTGATTAGAGATGCGCTATTTTGACGCGAATGATATTTATATCGATTATAATGAATTAAATTGAATCGAATAGAAAACCAATTTGAATTGAATCGAATATAAAACCAATTTGAATTGAATCGAATGGAAAACCAATTTGAATTGAATCGAATAGAAAACCAATTTGATTTGAATCGAATAGAAAACGAATTTGATTTGAATCGAATAGAAAACGAATTTGATTTGAATCGAATAGAAAACGAATTTGATTTGAATCGAATAGAAAACGAATTTGAATTGAATCGAATAGAAAACCAATTTGAATTGATTCGAATAGAAAACCAATTTGAATTGAATCGAATAGAAAACGAATTTGATTTGAATCGAATAGAAAACAAATCTGATTTGAATCGAATAGAAAACGAATTTGAATTGAATTGAATAGAAAACGAATTTGAATTGAATCGAATAGAAAACGAATTTGAATTGAATCGAATAGAAAACCAATTTGTATTGAATCGAATAGAAAACGAGTTTAATTGAATCGAATAGAAAATGAATTTGAATTGAATCGAATAGAAAACCAATTTGAATTGAATCGAATAGAAAATGAATTTGAATTGAATCGAATAGAAAACGAATTTGAATTGAATCGAATAGAAAACGAATTTGATTTGAATCGAATAGAAAACGAATTTGATTTGAATCGAATAGAAAACGAATTTGATTTGAATCGAATAGAAAACGAATTTGATTTGAATCGAATAGAAAACGAATTTGATTTGAATCGAATAGAAAACGAATTTGAATTGAATCGAATAGAAAACGAATTTGAATTGAATCGAATAGAAAACGAATTTGAATTGAATCGAATAGAAAACGAATTTGAATTGAATCGAACAGAAAACGAATTTGAATTGAATCGAACAGAAAACGAATTTGAATTGAATTGAACAGAAAACGAATTTGAATTGAATCGAATAGAAAACCAATTTGAATTGAATCGAATAGAAAACCAATTTGAATTGAATTGAATAGAAAACCAATTTGAATTGAATATAAAACCAATTCGAATTGAATTGAAAACGAATTCAAATTGAATTGAAAATGAATTCAAATTGAATTGAAATTTGAATTGAAATTTGAATTGAATAGAAATGAATTTTAAAACGAATTTATAAGGAAGAATTCAATTTTGATTTGAATTGAAATGGAAGTTGAAATTGTTTTTGAAACGAATTTAAAACGATTTATAAAATTCGTTTTAAATAGAAATCGACGAGATATATATTATATATATAATATAATTGCTTGAATAGAACGCGCCGCGCCGCGGTAGTTCGCGAATTTCGACCATTGACTTCGAACGGACATTACGGGAGATCCGACCGTCAATTCTCCTAAAACCGGAACCGTTGGGTTCGTATCGAAAAGAGCTTTCTAACGAATATTGGAAATTTGAAATCTAACGGTTGGATTTGGAGATACGTCCAAATCAAATTTGGAAAAGGTCGCTGTAAGTGCAGTTCGATGGCCATTGTTGGAAATCGACTGTACGGGCCTTGATAAAATTATTAAAAATAGTAATAATTTGTGTGAAATCATAAGAAATGATTTGGGAAAATTTGGGATGAAAAACTCCATATTTGAAAAGGTAAAGATAGATTTTTATCGAAGTGAACTAGTTTTGAACTAAAATTAAACCCGTTTATTTTTTTATAAATAAATTGGATTTGAAATGGGTTGTAAATAGAATTGATTTGTGGGTTTATCGTGAAGGGTGTTTTACATGACACTTGTTCTTTAACCCGATAATCAATAGAATGTGATTTGGGTTTGTCGTGAACTGTGTTTTAAAAGACATTAGTTCTTTAACCCAGTAAAAGGAGTTTTAATGAATCTGCAATTAGATTGAAATGTGAATTGATAATTTAAATTATCAAATATAGAAAGTGAGCGAGAATGGAGTATCACCAGTTTTGCTCCAAAGCGATAGTTAAATCTTTAATTAGATTTGAACGTGAAATGGTAATTAATTTTACCGATAACACTGTGGTGTTAGATGTGGAGTATTACCAGTTTTGCTTCATAGGATGAATAGGTTGGGATTGGGAAATAAAATAAATAATTACTTCGGTGTGGTTCGCTAATCTCGACTAGTTTGGAAAACCATAATTTGGTTTAATACGACATCCAAAGGAAGATTAAAGGATAAATTTTAAAGAATTTATCTTGGATAAAATTAATGGGAACCTTTCCCTAAGAATGTGGAATTTAGAAACTAGCTGTAGGTTGGTTAAGAAGAATGGTTTCCTGGGTATTGATCTAATGTTGGTTTCAGCCTTCGGGGTTAATATTTGGGGAATTGCTCTCTTACTGATTTACGGTTAATGACTAATGAATTGGAATGAGGCATATGTTGTGTTTGTGTAACATTTGTTTTTAATATACGTGGATTGTACGGAAAATCCGGGTTTATACCCATTCTGAATAACCGATTCGACGATAAGTCGAAGATGAAGACGGTGGTTGAAGACCGGAAGTCTTCACATCGTTTGGGTGATTACTGATGATCTTGATTGGGCTGTACACCCAAGATGAGGGAATCAGTTGGTGGTCGTCCAGACGTACTTGGAGATCGATGGATATGCGAGGAAAGTGCCTCCGGTTTTGTTCAGACCCAGAACGAACTTGTAAATGGATTGTGTTTCTGACATTGGATTTTATTCTGTGTTGATTGATTTCTGTTAAATACATATTTGGCGGCGGAGAATTTATTCTCTTGCTTAACGCCCTTCTCTGAGACGTACGAGCTTAGAGGTTATATATCGATAGATATCAATCGCATGGCATGAATTGCCTATGTGGCACGCTGAGTTGCATGGATTAAGGCTTCTATTGAAAAGCAAAGTCTTGCGGTTGATGATCAAAGCATGACCTACGTGGCAGCTTTGTGTATAACGTGAATTCGCGAGCCTCACACCTCGGTATGAGTTAAAAACGGGATAAGGACTGCAGGGAGAGCACGACATTTCTTTCTAGCTTTGGTGGTGTCAGTGACTTACCAGCCCTGACATTTATATACTTTTCACCTATGTGGTTGTTGGATGCGATTTTAGGTCTGTAAGGACCGGGAAACGTGTGTTCAGGAATACTAATCCTCAAACGTAAGAGAGGACCGGCCCTGAAGCATCCAAGGGTTGCCCAGAGTGCGTAGCCCTGAGACATTTGCTAGAGTGTCTCGAAAGCGGAGAGGAGCTTGCCCCTTGCCTCGACTCATGACGGAAATCCAATTTCCAATACGTGTATTTCGGTTTTATTTGTAGAGCCTAGTATGGCGACATGATAGATGGTACCCATGCCGCCTAGGATTGATATTTATGATTGAAAATGTTTTGACACTATACACTTATTATAGTATCAAATGATTTGTTATAAATGTACCAAGCATGTTTGGCTATTTTAAGGGAAAACCCTATCCTCCGGCTTGCGTTGCATTGTGTGATGGGACCTGGGTCTTATAATAGCTTCATTTTTCGAAAAAGCATTGCGCTGTTTATCCCATGCACTGGTATTTTTGGGAGGAAACCCGTTCCGTGTTATACGGCGTGGTCCCTTGAATTACTCTCTTTTAAAGTAAAGTTTTAAATAACTGTTTTAGTTCTCACACCAGTCACATGACTGACCTGGATTTATTGTTTTAACCTAAACTCTGGGTGCCCCTATTTTCGACACGGGCAGCTAGTAGTTTTGGTTTTGCAGATCTATATTCACAGGATCCTGGTTTACAGCTAGACTGATATCCGGAAAGCTCTGTATCCGTGTATCCCCTTCAGTTGTGCTTTGTATTATTTTCCGCTGCTATGTAATTTATTGTAATCTCTGATATTTATCGAATGTAATTTATTCAATTATACTCTGTATATTCTTGTATCTGATGGAATTGTTGTAATAACAATGAAATGTTCTTCCGTCTGCGTTCATTTGTGTGTTGTTCTCAAAGTATCCGCTCTTTCCTTCACGGGGAAGTAACGAGTCACTACATTTGGTATCAAATGTGACGGCCTGGAATTTCGCTCGCTCCGAATCAGTTGTTAAACCGATCTAGACCGTTAGAAACCCCTGATCGTTTGAGAAAAGGACAAATCAGAACACAAACAGAAGAACGCAGACGGAAGAACATTTCATTATTATTACAACAATTCCATCAGAATACAAGAATATACAGAGTATAATTGAATAAATTACATTCGATAAATATCAGAGATTACAATAAATTACATAGCAGCGGAAAATAATACAAAGCACAACTGAAGGTGATATACGGATACAGAGCTTTCCGGATATCATTCCAGCTGTAAACCAGGATCTTGTGAATATAAATCTGCAAAACCAAAACTACTAGCTGCCCATGCGGAAAATAGGGGCACCCAGAGTTTAGGTTAAAACAATAAACTCCAGGTCAGTCATGTGACTGGTGTGAGAACTAAAATAGTTATTAATGTTGGTTTTAAAGTTAGGTAAATCAAGGGACCACGCCGTATAACACGGAACGGGTTTCCTCCCAAGAATAACAGTGCATAGAACAAACAGCGCAATGCTAAATAAAGAAAAATGAAGCTGTTATAATACCCAGGTCCCATCACACCATGCAACGCAAGCCGGAGGATAGGGTTTTCCCTTATAACAGCCAAAGCATGCTTGATACGTTTAAAACACATTATTTGATACTATTATAGGTGTATAGTGTCAAAACAATTTCAATCATAAATATCAATCATAGGCGGCATAACTACCATCTACTATGTCGCCATACTAGTTCTACAATTAAAATCGCAATACACGTATTGGAAATTGGGTTTCCGTCATGAGTCGAGGCAAAGGGAAAGCTCCTCTCCTCTTTTGAGACACTCTAGCAAATGTCTCAGGGCTACGCACTCTGGGCAACCCTTGGATGCTTCAGGGCTGGTCCTCTCTTACGTTTGAGGATTAGTATTCCTGAACACACGTTTCCCGGTCCTTACAGACCTAAAATCGAGGCGCCTCATCCAACAACCACATAGGTGAAAAGTATATAAATGTCAGGGCTGGTAAGTCACTGACACCACCAAAGCTAGAAAGAAACGTCGTGCTCTCCCTGCAGTCATTATCCCGTTTTTGACTCATACCGAGGTGTGAGGCTCGCGAATTCACGTTATACACAAAGATGCCACATAGGCCGTGCTTTGATCATCAACCACAAGACTTTGCTTTTCAACAGAAGCCTTGATCCATGCAACTCAGCATGCCACACAGGCAATTCATGCCATGCGATTGATATCTATCGATATATAACCTCTAAGCTCGTACGTCTCAGAGAAGGGCGTTAAGCAATAGAATAAATTCTCCGCCGCCAAACAGATATATATTTAACAGAAATCAATCGACACAGAATAAAATCCAATGTCAGACACACAATCCATTTACAAGTTCGTTCTGGGTCTGAACGAAACCGGAGGCACTTTCCTCGCATATCCATCGATCTCCAAGTACGTCTGGACGACCACCAACTGATTCCCTCATCTTGGGTGTACAGCCCAATCAAGATCATCAGTAATAACCCAAACGATGTGAAGACTTCCGGTCTTCAACCACTGTCTTCATCTTCGACATATCGTCGAATCGGTTATTCAGAATGGGTATAAACCCGGACTTTCCGAACAACCCGCGTATATTAAAAACAAATGTTACACAAACACAACATACGCCTCATTCCAATTCATTAGTCACTAACCGTAAATCAACAAGAGGACAATTTCCCAAATATTAACCCCGAAGGCCGAAACCAGCATCAGATCAATACCCAGGAAACCATTCTTCGTAGCTAACCCACAGCTAGTTTCTAAATTTCATATTCTTAGGGAAAGGTTCCCATTAATTTTATCCAAGATAAATTCTTTAAAATTTATCCTTTAATCTTCCTTTGGATGTCATTTCAAACCAAATTATGGTTTTCCCAAACTAGTCGAGATTAGCGAACCACACCGAAGTAATTATTTATTTTATTTCCCAATCCCAACCTATTCATCCCATGAAGCAAAACTGGTAATACTCCATATCTAACACCGTGGTGTTATCGGTAAAATTAATTACCATTTCACGTTCAAATCTAATTAAAGATTTGACTACCGCTTTGGAGAAAAACTGGTGATACTCCATTCTCGCTTATTTTCTATATTTGATAATTTAGATTGTCAATTCACATTTTAATTTAATTGCAGATTCATTAAAACTCCTTTTACTGGGTTAAAGAACTAGTGTCATTTAAAACACAGTTCACGACAAACCCAAATCACATTTTATTTATTATCGGGTTAAAGAACAAGTATTATTTAAAACACCCTTCACGATAAACCCACAAATCAATTCTATTTAAAATTCATTTCAAATCCAATTTATTTATTTTAAAAATAAATGGGTTTTAATTTTAGTTCAAAACTAGTTCATTTTGATAAAAATCTATTTTTATCTTTTCAAATGTGGAGTTTTTCATCCCAATTTTTCCTAAATCATTTCTTATGATTTTACACAAATTATTACTATTTTTAATAATTTTATCAAGGCCCGCACAGTCGATTTCCATCAACGGCCCTCGAACTGCATTTACAACGACCTTTTCCAAATTTGATTTGGACGTATCTCCAAATCCAACCGTTAGATTTCAAATTTCTAATATTCGTTAGAAAGCTCTTTTCGATACGAACCCAACGGTTCCGGTTTTAGGAGAATCCGACGGTCGGATCTCCCGTAATGTCCGTTCGAAGTTAATGGTCGAAATTCGCGAACTGCCGCGGCACGACGCGTTCTATTCAGGCCATTATATTATATATAATGTATATAATAAATATTTCGTCGATTTCTATTCAAAACAAATTTTATAAATAGTTTTGAATTCGTTTCAAAAACATTTCAACTTCCATTTCCAATTCAAATCAAAATTGAATTTTTCCTTATAAATTCGTTTTAAAATTCATTTCAATTCAATTCAAATTTCAATTCAATTTGAATTCATTTCAATTTGTTTTCAATTCAATTCGAATTCGTTTTCAATTCAATTCGAATTTGTTTTATATTCAATTCATTTCAAATTCGTTTTCTATTCGATTCAATTCAAATTGGTTTTCTATTCGATTCAATTCAAATAGGTTTTCTATTTGATTCAATTCAAATTGGTTTTCTATTCAATTCAAATTGGTTTTCTATTTATAATTATATATAATTATTTATATTCTAACGACAACGTATATAATATATACGCTCTAAATATATTCAAAATAAATTTCTCGTCAATATTATTTAAAATAATTCATTTTAAATATTCAAAATTCGCTAAAATTGCCAAAATAAAAATTTTAAACTGGCTCGCATTTCCGGGTTATTACAATCTCCCCCACTTAAAACTTTTCGTCCCCGAAAAGGAACAAAGTCGGAAGTGGTTTGATCAATCAACTCTACGTTCGATCTGGCTTGCATTCTCCAACTTTTCAGTTTTTGAGAATTTTCAAATTTTCAAAAATTTGGCTAACACCCTAAATTTTCGAAAATTTTTGCCATAACCTCCCCTGCACCGGGAGCCATGGGAAAATCCCGAAATTGCCATACAGGCTTTCTGATCTCAAAAAGAAAAAGAAAAAGCCAATTGGCTCATAAAATCATCAATCTAACAAACAAGCCATCCATGGTCTGTGGATGACGGGTGACCCGTAACTTCCCCATGACCCGTAACTTCCCCGTGAAGGAAAGAGCGGATTACCTCACAGTTGGTATCAGAGCTTTGTTTTATAGAGCTCGAGAACAAGACACATTAGAACCATACGAAAGAATTCATCGGATATTGGGTTAGTAATATCCAATTAGAATGACTCGTTAGAGATAGGATCAGTAGTATCCTAGAACGAGTGTGAAGAGTATGTTTTTCGAATGAAAACAATTTTGTTTTGAAATTTAAACCATCTTATACGTATTTGAATAATTTATTTATATTGATTTGGACAATCTAGTATATAAAGGTTTTGCATATACGCGTCATGAACTTGTATTCGAAGTTTTAATATACTGGATAGATATAGAATCACATTCTAGACACCCGGGGATAATTCTGGTGATGTGGCCACATCATCTGTATTTATATTCGTGTTTCGAAGGTTTGATATCTATATATTTCCATTAGGCTGGTGTGAGAACCAAAACTTATATAGATAGATTCATTTGTTGTGATTTGGCACCAAAACATGATTTTTGACTATATATCAAATTTATGAATTTGAAACGTTAATCTACTAATTGATTGATGTTTGTGTTGTTTGTTTATTTGTTTGCTAATTTTGAACCATTATGCCTAGTTGCATCAAATATTGAATTGTATTGAAAATTGGTCGCATTTGCTTGCATATACATGTACTTACATTGAACAGGTCATAGCAAGGAGGCTAGAGCAGAGAATAAAATTTGTTTGCCCGACAAATAGGTACATGTTTACTATAATTTACTGTTTCGTTTGGGTGATGATGATTTTATGAGCCGATTGGCTAGCCGCTTGGCTAGCCACTTGGCTTTTTCTTTTTCTTTTTGAGATCAGAAGGCCTATATGGCAATTTCGGGATTTTCCCGTGGCTCCCGGTGCAGGGGAGGTTATGGCGAAATTTTTCGAAAATTTAGGGTGTTAGCCAAATTTTTGAAAATTTGAAAATTCTCACAAACTGAAAAGTTGGAGAATGCAAGCCAGATCGAACGTAGAGTTGATTGATCAAACCACTTCCGACTTTGTTCCTTTTCGGGGACGAAAAGTTTTAAGTGGGGGAGATTGTAACAACCCGAAAATCCGAGCCAGTTTAAAATTTTTATTTTGGCAATTTTAGCGAATTTTGAATATTTGAAATGAATTATTTTAAATAATATCAACGAAAAATTTATTTTGAATGAATTCGAACGTATATATTATATACGTCGTTGTTAGAATATAAATAATTATATATATAATTATAAATAGAATTGAAAATGGCGGGTAGTTCGATAATTCGATTTCAAACTTCAATTGAATGTACCGGGTGCAAAATAATCCGGATTTTAGTGAAACCAAAAATAATAGGATCTAATTGAGAATATCTTTCCAACGAATCCGAAAAATCGAATTTCATAGCGGGAATCAAAAGATATGTCCAGTTGAAAATTCTGAATACTCGCTATGGAATTCTAACCCTTAAAAGTAGCCATTTTGCAAACGACCTCGGATTTCGACGAAACCACTTTTGTTGGATCCGCAGTGTCAGGTTATCGCTAGGTTTCAAATTTCATAATTTTTCGAATCAATATGTGAGCGTGGCAAAGGAAAACGCGTTTGACCAGTTTCAGTTGATTTTAATCGACTGGAAAATGGCCATTTTTCAAACGGTCTCAGAATTCGACGAAACTTGTTTTGTTAGGACCGTATCTTCAATACGAAGCTAGAAAATATTTTTCTGGAATTGTTCTAGTTAGCATGTGACCCCGGTAAATTGAAATGCGCGTTCAAAATCAATATATAGAGCTATATGTTGATTTTAACGGAAACTGATCTAAACAGTCGAATCAGCCTATGATACATAACCCATTGTGTTCGGAATGAGGGTAAAATGCTAGGGACGACAGTCGGTGGGTCTCGTTTTGATATCGAAATTTAAAGTTACTTTATGGAGGAAATAAAATAAAATAAAACCCTTTATATTAGCCCCCCCTCTCTCTTCTTTAAGATGACAGTTATAAAAATATATATATATAAAAAGGGGGATCCCTAAATCGCGAACGCGCCTCCCCAGGCGGACCCCCAACGCCGCTTCCCTCCGGCGAAGTCCCCCTGCTTCTTCCCTCCTCGATTTCCCTCCCTCCTTCCCCGTCCCGCTCTGCTTCCTTCACCTCTCTCGATGACCTAGCGCCCGCGAGACCTTCTGCCAACCGAGCCACCACCGTGATGCAAGCAGCACCAGCTTCCGGGCGCAAGGAGGTGGCGCTCCGCTCCTCCGGGTGGCGTCGTCAGATCCTCCTCAAGTGACTCCAGGCAGCGACGAAATGGAGCCCTAGTTTTGGGCGAATGGGTTCAGCCACCTGTAGATGAAATCAGTGAGTTTTTAAGGGTATAACATTTATTTTAAATCAGTCTTTTTTTTTAACATTACATAAGAATGAGATTTTTCATTTCATAAAAATGAGATTTTTTATCACATAAAAATATGATCTTGGTATGTATAATGTTTTGGAAAAATTCGGTTTTAAATATAGAAAATATATTATTTTTGCAACGTAAAGATTTGATTTTTTTTATACACATAAAAATTTGGTTTGGTTTTATAAGAAGGTATGATCTTTATTTCATACGAAAGCTATGATTTTTATGGTTTAAAGGAAAGTTTATATTTTTATGAAGTCAAAGATGAGATCTTTATAGATGTAGCGAAGTGGTAAAGATTTAATTTTTAGAAGTATAAAAATATAATTTTTAATCACATAGAAGTATAAAAATATAATTTTTATATGTAGAAGACGTAAAAATATGATTTCTGTTTATGTAGAGAATTAAAAATATAATTTTTATATTATAGGAAGGTTCAAAATATTTTTTTTAAAGCAGAGATTATGAAAATATAATTTTTATAAGGTAGAGATTATAGGAATATGATTTTTATATATTGAATAACAAAGTAAAAATTCGATTTTTATATATTGAATAGCAAAGTAAAAATTCGATTTTTATATATTGAATAGCGAAGTAAAAATTCGATTTTTATATATTGAATAGCAAAGTAAAAATTCGATTTTTATATATTGAATAGCAAAGTAAAAATTCGATTTTTATATATTGAATAGCTATGTAATAATTTGATTTTTATATATTGAATAGCGAAGTAAAAATTCAATTTTTATATATTGAATAGCAAAGTAAAAATTTGGTTTTTATATACTGAATAACGAAGTTAAAATTCGATTTTTATACATGTAGTGGCTACGGGCAACGAAAGTGACAAAAGGCGAGCACGGTGAAGATGTTCTATAAATGAAGTGTCGTGAAGTTGGGATAGCTTTCGGTGAGAACTTCTCACTCTTCAATTTCTTTTTCTAGTTATATATATATATATACTAGGATGTAGACGGTGTTTAGTAGCACCCGACACAATCGTCCACAGACCATGGACTTGTTTGTTTGGCTGTGTAGTTGGTTAGATTAATTGGGTTGAATTGAATTGTTTGGTGAAATGAAATTGATTTGATTGATGTGTGAATGGCGTGGACCTTCACTAGACCGGGGATAAGGCTAGGCCTTGTCCCGTTTCTAGTATCGTGTCGTTATGCCGTCGGAATTTTCTAAAATAAGTTAGAAAATAAAGATATCATTTTATTTGATAAATGAACCGAATAGAATATTCATAAGTTGAATAAATTAATTATCGTTAAAAATATAATTTTTAACGTGAATGTGAATAAATAAATATTCATTTACAAACCGGACGGTTTGTTTATGTACACCTATTTGAAGGACATTGATTGGGACGATAAATTTTACACATCGCCCAACTGCACAAAGAAAATCTGTGTTTGATTGTTTGAAACCCCACACGGGTATTGGGATAAAATACGACATACACTAATCCCAATAATTGGTTGTATGTCGATCGATTGATTGACAGGCTGTTATAAGCGTTAAATATCTATATTTGATGCTTATACAGTGTAGTGCACTTTGGATGATGGTTGATTATTTATCGTTGCTATTATATACATGTGTTGTATGGAATCCATATAATTAACTTTATTTGGTAATTGATTGGGCCTCATTCCGATTTAGAAAATAAAGAATATTATAAAATAAAGGTTCATGTGTTGACAGTACTCATCCGTTGAGATAAGTCATGTGTTGAACGAAATATGAATAACGGAATTATTGAAATATATAAAGCCGTGTTGATTAGAGATGCGCTATTTTGACAGGAACGATATTTATATCGATAATATTCGTTTTTATAAATTGAATCGAATAGAAAACGAATTTGAATTGAATCGAATAGAAAACGAATTTGAATTGAATCGGATAGAAAACCAATTTGAATTGAATCGAATAGAAAACCAATTTGAATTGAATCGAATAGAAAACCAATTTGAATTGAATCGAATAGAAAACGAATTTGAATTGAATCGAATAGAAAACGTATTTGAATTGAATAGAAATGAATTTTAAAACGAATTTATAAGGAAAAATTCAATTTTGATTTGAATTGAAATGGAGGTTGAAAATGTTTTTGAAACGAATTTAAAACGATTTATAAAATTCGTTTTAAATAGGAATCGACGAAATATATATTATATATATAATATAATGGCCTGAATAGAACGCGCCGCGCCGCGACAGTTCGTGAATTTCGACCATTTATTTCAAACGGACATTACGGGAGATCCGACCGTCGGATTCTCCTAAAACCGGAACCGTTGGGTTCGTATCGAAAAGAGCTTTCTAACGAATATTAGAAATTTGAAATCTAATGGTTGGATTTGGAGTTATGTCCAAATCAAATTCGAAAAAGGTCGCTGTAAGTGCAGTTCGATGACCGTTGATGGAAATCGACTGTATGGGCCTTGATAAAATTATTAAAAATATCAATAATTTGTGTAAAATCATAAGAAATGATTTGGGAAAAATTGGGATGAAAAATTCCATATTTGAAAAGATAAAAATAGTTTTTATCGAAATGAACTAGTTTTGAACTAAAATTAAAACCCATTTATTTTTAAATAAATAAATTGGATTTGAAATGGGTTTAAATAGAATTGATTCATGGGTTTATCGTGAACATTATTTTAAATAACACTAGTTCTTTAACCCGATAATAAATAAAATGTGATTTGGGCTTATCGTGAATTGTGTTTTAAATGACATTGGTTCTTTAACCCAGAAAAGGGAGTTTTAATGAATCTGCAATTAGATTGAAATGTGAATTGATAATTTAAATTATCAAATTTGGAAAATGAGCGAGAATGGAGTATCACCAGTTTTGCTCCAAAGCGATAGTTAAATCTTTAATTAGATTTGAACGTGAAATGGTAATTAATTTTACCGATAACACCGTGGTGTTAGATATGGAGTATTACCAGTTTTCTCCATGGGATGAATAGGTTGGGATTGGGAAATAAAATAAATAATTACTTCGGAGTGGTTCGCTAATCTCGACTAGTTTGGAAAACCATAATTTGGTTTGAAATGAAATCCAAAGGAAGATTAAAGGATAAATTGTAAAGAATTTATCTTGGAAAACCATAATTCGGGGTTAATATTTGGGAAATTGTTCTCTTGCTAATTTGCGGTTAGTGACTAATGAATTGGAATGAGGCGTATGTTGTGTTTGTGTAACATTTGTTTTTAATATACGCGGGTTGTTCGGAAAGACCGGGTTTTTGCCCATTCTGAATAACCGATTCGACGATAAATCGAAGATGAAGACGGTGGTTGAAGACCGGAAGTCTTCACATCGTTTGGATAATTACTGACGATCTTGATTGGGCTGTACACCCAAGAGGATGGAAATGGTTGATGGTCGTCCAGACGTACTTGGAGATCGATGGATATGCGAGGAAAGTTCCTCCGGTTTCGTTCAGACCTAGAACGAATGTGTAAATGGATTGTGTGTCTGACATTGGATTTTATTCTGTGTTGATTGATTTCTGTTAAATATATATCTGTTTGGCGGCGGAGAATTTATTCTCTTGCTTAACGCCCTTCTCTGAGACGTACGAGCTTAGAGGTTATATATCGATAGATATCAATCGCATGGCATGAATTGCCTGTGTGGCATGCTGAGTTGCGTGGATCAAGGCTTCTGTTGAAAAGCAAAGTCTTGTGGTTGATGATCAAAGCACGGCCTACGTGGCAGCTTTGTGTATAACGTGAATTCGCGAGCCTCACACGTCGGTATGAGTCAAAAACGGGATAAGGACTGCAGGGAGAGCACGACGTTTCTTTCTAGCTTTGGTGGTGTCAGTGACTTACCAGCCCTGACATTTATATACTTTTCACCTATGTGGTTGTTGGATGCGATTTTAGGTCTGTAAGGACCGGGAAACGTGTGTTCAGGAATACTAATCCTCAAACGTAAGAGAGGACCGACCCTGAAGCATCCAAGGGTTGCCCAGAGTGCGTAGCCCTGAGACATTTGCTAGAGTGTCTCGAAAGCGGAGAGGAGCTTGCCCCTTGCCTCGACTCATGACGGAAATCCAATTTCCAATACGTGTATTTCGGTTTTATTTGTAGAGCCTAGTATGGCGACATGATAGATGGTACCCATGCCGCCTAGGATTGATATTTATGATTGAAAATGTTTTGACACTATACACTTATTATAGTATCAAATGATTTGTTATAAATGTACCAAGCATGTTTGGCTATTTTAAGGGAAAACCCTATCCTCCGGCTTGCGTTGCATTGTGTGATGGGACCTGGGTCTTATAATAGCTTCATTTTTCGAAAAAGCATTGCGCTGTTTATTCTATGCACTGGTATTCTTGGGAGGAAACCCGTTCCGTGTTATACGACGTGGTCCCTTGAATTACTCTCTTTTAATGTAAAGTTTTAAATAACTGTTTTAGTTCTCACACCAGTCACATGACTGACCTGGAGTTTATTGTTTTAACCTAAATCTGGGTGCCCCTATTTTCGACACGGGCAGCTAGTAGTTTTGGTTTTGCAGATCTATATTCACAGGATCCTGGTTTACAGCTGGAATGATATCCGGAAAGCTCTGTATCCGTGTATCACCTTCAGTTGTGCTTTGTATTATTTTCCGCTGCTATGTAATTTATTGTAATCTCTGATATTTATCGAATGTAATTTATTCAATTATACTCTGTATATTCTTGTATCTGATGGAATTGTTGTAATAACAATGAAATGTTCTTCCGTCTGCGTTCTGATTTGTCCTGTTCTCAAACGATCAGGGGTTTCGAACGGTCTAGATCGGTTTAACGACTGATTCGGATTGAGCGAAATTGTCGGCCGTCACATTTGGTATCGGAGCTTTGGTTTACAGAGCTCGAGAACAAGACACATTAGAACCATACGAAAGAATTCATCAGATATTGGGTTAGTAATATCCAATTAGAATGACTCGTTAGAGATATGATCAGTAGTATCCTAGAACGAGTGTGAAGAGTATGTTTTTCGAATGAAAACAATTTTGTTTTGAAAGTTAAACCATCTTATACGTATTTGAATAATTTATTTATAGTGATTTGGACAATCTAGTATATAAAGGTTTTGCATATACGCGTCATGAACGTATATTCGAAGTTTTAATATACTGGATAGATATAGAATCACATTCTAGACACCCGGGTTTAATTCTGGTGATGTGGCCACATCATCAGTATTTATATTCGTGTTTCGAAGGTTTGATATCTATATATTTCCATTAGGCTGGTGTGAGAACCAAAACTTATATAGATAGATTCATTTGTTGTGATTTGGCACCAAAACATGATTTTTGACTATATATCAAATTTATGAATTTGAAACGTTAATCCACTAATTGATTGATGTTTGTGTTGTTTGTTTATTTGTTTGCTAATTTTGAACCATTATGCCTAATTTCATCAAATATTGAACTGTATTGAAAATTGGTCGCATTTGCTTGCATATACATGTACTTACATTGAACAGGTCATAGCAAGGAGGCTAGAGCAGAGAATAAAATTTGTTTGCCCGACAAATAGGTACATGTTTACTATAATTTACTATTTCGTTTGGGTGATGATGATTTTATGAGCCGATTGGCTTTTTCTTTTTCTTTTTGAGATCAGAAGGCCTATATGGCAATTTCGGTATTTTCCCGTGGCTCCCGGTGCAGGGGAGGTTATGGCGAAATTTTTCGAAAATTTAGGGTGTTAGCCAAATTTTTGAAAATTTGAAAATTCTCAGAAACTGAAAAGTTGGAGAATGCAAGCCAGATCGAACGTAGAGTTGATTAATCAAACCACTTTTGGCTTTGTTCCTTTTCGGGGACGAAAAGTTTTAAGTGGGGGAGATTGTAACAACCCGAAAATCTGAGCCAGTTTAAATTTTTTATTTTGGCAATTTTAGCGAATTTTGAATATTTAAAATGAATTATTTTAAATAATATTGACGAGAAATTTATTTTGAATAAAATTAGAACGTATATATTATATACGCCGTCGTTGGAATATAAATAATTATATAAATAATTATAATAGAATTGAAAATGGCGCGGTAGTTCGATAATTCGATTTCAAACTTCAATTGAATGTATCGGGTGCAAAACAATCCGGATTTTAGCGAAACCAAAAATATTGGGATCTATTTGGGAATATCTTTCCAACGAATCCGAAAAATCAAAATTTCATAGCGGGAATCAAAAGATATGTCCAGTTGAAGATTCTGAATAGTCGCTATGGAATTCAGGCCCTTAAAAATAGACATTTTGCAAACGACCTCGGATTTCGACGAAACCACTTTTGTTGTGTCCGTGATGTCGAATTATTACTAGGTTTTAAATTTCATAATTTTTCGAATCAATATGTGAGCATGGAAAAGGAAAACGCGTTTGACCAGTTTCAGTTGATTTTAATCGACTGGAAATTGTCCATTTTTCCAACGGTCTCAGAATTCGACGAAACTAGTTTTGTTAGGACCGTGTCGTCAATACGAGGCTAGAAAATATTTTTCTGGAATTTTTCGAGTTAGTATGTGACCCCAGTAAATTGAAATGCGCATTTAAATTCAATATATAGAAGTATATGTTGATTTTAACGGAAACTGATCGAAACGTTCGAATCAGCCTACGATACATATCCCATTGTGTTCGGAATGGGGGTAAAACGCTATGGACGACAGGCGGTGGGCCTCGTTTAGAGGTCGTATGTAAAAGTCAACTTTTTCATAATTAAATAAAAAAAAACCCTCTCCCCTTCAAAACCGTTGCCCCCCCTTTTCTTCTCAAAATCGATTCAGATCAAAAAAAAAAAAAGATGAAGGGGGGAGGAGCGCCGTCGCTCCTCCCATCGCCGCGCCATCAGGCGCGCCACCTCGGCGCTGGCCCCCTCGCCTCCCTCCTCTCGAGCGACGACCGAACCCCCCTCCTCTTCTTCTCTTCTTCTCCCTCCCCCCTGCCCTCGCGACACAACCCCCCCTTTTCCTCCCTTCTGCGACGCTACCCCCCGGCCTGAATACGAATTGTAAGTTCTTAACTTTGTTTATATATTTTCTTTTTGCTGATTAGGTTATTAAAATCCGATTTTATGAAGGTATATAAACTGAAAATTTACATTGTTTTGTAGTTTGTTTAATTTCCAACGAAAGGAGCATTGTTTTAAGGTGTATTTTAATTTAAATAAAATAGCAGCGATGGAAAGTTATTATTGTTTTCAAAATAGAAAAGATTAGATTTTTAAAATAGAAAAGATTAGATTTTTAAAATAGAAAAGATTAGATTTTTTTAATAGAAAAGGTGAAATCTTTATATTTGAAAAGGCGAAATCTTCATATGATAATGAAGTAAAAATTCGATTTTTATATATTGAATAGCGAAATAAAAATTCGATTTTTATATATTGAATAGCGAAATAAAAATTCGATTTTTATATATTGAATAGCGAAATAAAAATTCGATTTTTATATATTGAATAGCAAAGTAAAAATTCGATTTTTATATATTGAATAGAGAAATAAAAATTCGATTTTTATATATTGAATAGCGAAATAAAAATTCGATTTTTATATATTGAATAGCGAAATAAAAATTCGATTTTTATATATTGAATAGCAAAATAAAAATTCGATTTTTATATATTGAACAGCGAAGTAAAAATTCGATTTTTATATATTGAATAGCAAAATAAAAATTCGATTTTTATATATTGAATAGCGAAGTAAAAATTCGATTTTTATATATTGAATAGCGAAGTAAAAATTCGATTTTTATATATATTGAATAGCGAAGTAAAAATTCGATTTTTACATATGTAGTGGCTACGGGAAACGAAGGTGACAAAAAGGCGACAACGACGAAGATTTCTATAAATGAAGTGTCGTGGAGTTGGATTAGCTATTGGTGAGAACTTCTCACTCTTCAATCTCTTTTTCTAGTTATATATATATACTAGGATGCAGACGGTGTTTAGTAGCACCCGACACCACTGTCCACAGACCATGGACTCGTTTGTTTGGTTGTGTAGTTGGTTAGATCATTGGGTTTGAATTGAATTGTTTGGTGAAATGAAACTGATTTGATTGATATGTGTATGGCGTGGGCCATCACTAGACCAGGGATAAGGCTAGGCCTCGTCCCGTTTCTAGTATCGTGTCGTTATGCCGCCGAAATTTTCTAAAATAAGTTAGAAAAATAAAAATATCATTTTTATTTTGTAAATGAACGGAATAGAAATTCATGTGTTAAAATAAAATATTTTATCGTTAAAAATATAATTTTTAACGTGAATGAAAATAAATAAATATTCATTTACAAACTGGACGGTTTGTTTATGTACACCTATTTGAAGGACATTGATTGGGACGATAAATTTTACACATCGCCCAACTGCACAAATAAAAATCTATGTTTGTTGATTTGAAACCCCACACGGGTATTGGGATAAAATACGACATACACCAATCCCAATAATTAGTTGTATGTCGATCGATGGATTGACAGGCTGTTATAAGCGTTAGATATCTATATTTGATGTTTATACAGTGTAGTGCACTTTGGATGATGGTTGATTATTTATCGTTGCTATTATATACATTTGTTGTATGGAATCCATATAATTAACTTTATATGGTAATTGATTGGGCCTCATTCCAATTTAGAAAATAAAGAATATTATAAAATAAAGGTTCATGTGTTGACTGTACTCATCCGTTGAGATTAGTCATGTGTTGAACGAAATATTTTAACAATAAAATTTACATCTTTATTTTTATGAAATAAAGGTTCATGTGTTGACAGTACTCATCCGTTGAGATTAGTCATGTGTTGAACGAAATATTTTGACAAAAATATAGATTCATTTGTCGAATAGAATAATGGAATTATTGAAATATATAAAGCCGTGTTGATTAGAGATGCGCTATTTTGACGCGAACGATATTTATATCGATTATAATGAATTAAATTGAATCGAATAGAAAACCAATTTGAATTGAATCGAATAGAAAACCAATTTGAATTGAATCGAATAGAAAACCAATTTGAATTGAATCGAACAGAAAATGAATTTGATTTGAATCGAATAGAAAACGAATTTGATTTGAATCGAATAGAAAACGAATTTGATTTGAATCGAATAGAAAACGAATTTGATTTGAATCGAATAGAAAACGAATTTGAATTGAATCGAATAGAAAACGAATTTGAATTGAATCGAATAGAAAACCAATTTGAATTGAATCGAATAGAAAACGAATTTTATTTGAATCGAATAGAAAACGAATTTGATTTGAATCGAATAGAAAACGAATTTGAATTGAATCGAATAGAAAACGAATTTGAATTGAATCGAATAGAAAACCAATTTGAATTGAATCGAATAGAAAACGAATTTGAATTGAATCGAATAGAAAACGAATTTGAATTGAATCGAATAGAAAACCAATTTGATTTGAATCGAATAGAAAACGAATTTGATTTGAATCGAATAGAAAACGAATTTGAATTGAATCGAATAGAAAACGAATTTGAATTGAATCGAATAGAAAACGAATTTGAATTGAATCGAATAGAAAACGAATTTGAATTGAATCGAATAGAAAACGAATTTGAATTGAATTGAATCGAATAGAAAACCAATTTGAATTGAATCGAATAGAAAACGAATTTGAATTGAATCGAATAGAAAACGAATTTGAATTGAATCGAATAGAAAACGAGTTTGAATTGAATCGAATAGAAAACGAATTTGAATTGAATCGAATAGAAAACAAATTTGAATTGAATCGAATAGAAAACGAATTTGAATTGAATCGAATAGAAAACCAATTTGAATTGAATCGAATAGAAAACCAATTTGAATTGAATTGGATATAAAACCAATTCGAATTGAATTGAAAACGAATTCGAATTGAATTGAAAATGAATTCAAATTGAATTGAATAGAAATGAATTTTAAAACGAATTTATAAGGAAGAATTCAATTTTTATTTGAATTGAAATGGAAGCTGAAATTGTTTTTGAAACGAATTTAAAACGATTTATAAAATTCGTTTTAAATAGAAATCGATGAAATATATATTATACATTATATATATAATATAATGGCCTGAATAGAACGTGCCGCGCCGCGGCAGTTCGCGAATTTCGACCATTGACTTCGAACGGACATTACGGGAGATCCGACCGTCGGATTCTCCTAAAACCAGAACTGTTGGGTTCGTATCGAAAAGAGCTTTCTAACGAATATTGGAAATTTGAAATCGAATGGTTGGATTTGGAGATACGTCCAAATCAAATTTGGAAAAGGTCGCTGTAAGTGCAGTTCGATGGCCGTTGTTGGAAATCGACTGTACGGGCCTTGATAAAATTATTAAAAATAGTAATAATTTGTGTAAAATCATAAGAAATGATTTGGGAAAATTTGGGATGAAAAACTCCATATTTGAAAAGGTAAAGATAGATTTTTATCGAAATGAACTAGTTTTGAACTAAAATTAAACCCGATTATTTTTTTATAAATAAATTGGATTTGAAATGGGTTGTAAATAGAATTGATTTGTGGGTTTATCGTGAAGGGTGTTTTACATGACACTTGTTCTTTAATCCGATAATCAATAGAATGTGATTTGGGTTTGTCGCGAACTGTGTTTTAAAAGACATTAGTTCTTTAACCCAGTTAAAGGAGTTTTAATGAATCTGCAATTAGATTGAAATGTGAATTGATAATTTAAATTATCAAATATAGAAAGTGAGCGAGAATGGAGTATCACCAGTTTTGCTCCAAAGCGATAGTTAAATCTTTAATTAGATTTGAACGTGAAATGGTAATTAATTTTACCGATAACACTGTGGTGTTAGATGTGGAGTATTACCAGTTTTGCTTCATAGGATGAATAGGTTGGGATTGGGAAATAAAATAAATAATTACTTCGGTGTGGTTCGCTAATCTCGACTAGTTTGGAAAACCATAATTTGGTTTAATACGACATCCAAAGGAAGATTAAACGATAAATTTTATAGAATTTATCTTGGATAAAATTAATGGGAACCTTTCCCTAAGAATGTGGAATTTAGAAACTAGCTGTAGGTTAGTTAAGAAGAATGGTTTCCTGGGTATTGATCTGATGTTGGTTTCGGCCTTCGGGGTTAATATTTGGGGAATTGCTCTCTTACTGATTTACGGTTAGTGACTAATGAATTGGAATGAGGCGTATGTTGTGTTTGTGTAACATTTGTTTTTAATATACGTGGATTGTTCGGAAAGTCCGGGTTTATACCCATTCTGAATAACCTATTCGACGATAAGTCGAAGATGAAGACGGTGGTTGAAGACCGTAAGTCTTCACATCGTTTGGGTGATTACTGATGATCTTGATTGGGCTGTACACCCAAGATGAGGGAATCAGTTGGTGGTCGTCCAGACGTACTTGGAGATCGATGAATATGCGAGGAAAGTGCCTCCGGTTTCGTTCAGACCCAGAACGAACTTGGAAATGGATTGTGTCTGACATTGGATTTTATTATGTGTTGATTGATTTCTGTTAAATATATATCTGTTTGGCGGCGGATAATTTATTCTCTTGCTTAACGCCCTTCTCTGAGACGTACGAGCTTAGAGGTTATATATTGATAGATATCAATCGCATGGCATGAATTGCCTGTGTGGCACGCTGAGTTGCATAGATCAAGGCTTCTGTTGAAAAGCAAAGTCTTGTGGTTGATGATCAAAGCACGACCTATGTGGCAGCTTTGTGTATAACATGAATTCATGAGCCTCACACCTCAGTATGAGTTAAAAATGGGATAAGGACTGCAGGGAGAGCATGACGTTTATTTCTAGCTTTGGTGGTGTCAGTGACTTACCAGCCCTGACATTTATATACTTTTCACCTATGTGGTTGTTGGATGAGGCGCCTCGATTTTAGGTCTGTAAGGACCGGGAAACGTGTGTTCAGGAATACTAATCCTCAAACGTAAGAGAGGACCGGCCCTGAAGCATCCAAGGGTTGCCCAGAGTGCGCAGCCTTGAGACATTTGCTAGAGTGTCTTGAAAGCGGAGAGGAGCTTGCTCATTGCCTCGACTCATGACGGAAATCCAATTTCCAATACGTGTATTTCGGTTTTATTTGTAGAGCCTAGTATGGCGACATGATAGATGGTACCCATGCCGCCTAGGATTGATATTTATGATTGAAAATGTTTTGACACTATACACTTATTATAGTATCAAATGATTTGTTTTAAACGTACCAAGCATGTTTGGCTATTATAAGGGAAAACCCTATCCTCCGGCTTGCGTTGCATTGTGTGATGGGACCTGGGTCTTATAACAGCTTCATTTTTCTTTATTTAGCATTGCGCTGTTTGTTCTATGCACTGGTATTCTTGGGAGGAAACCCGTTCCGTGTTATACGGCGTGGTCCCTTGATTTACCTAACTTTAAAACCAATATTAATAACTGTTTTAGTTCTCACACCCGTCACATGACTGACCTGGAGTTTATTGTTTTAACCTAAACTCTGGGTGCCCCTATTTTCCGCACGGGCAGCTAGTAGTTTTGGTTTTGCAGATTTATATTCACAGGATCCTGGTTTACAGCTGGAATGATATCCGGAAAGCTCTGTATCCGTATATCACCTTCAGTTGTGCTTTGTATTATTTTCCGCTGCTATGTAATTTATTGTAATCTCTGATATTTATCGAATGTAATTTATTCATTCATGCTCTGTATATTCTTGTATTCTGATGGAATTGTTGTAATAACAATGAAATGTTCTTCCGTCTGCATTCTGATTTGTCCTGTTCTCAAACGATCAGGGGTTTCGAACGGTCTAGATCGGTTTAACGACTGATTCGGATCGAGCGAAATTCCAGGCCGTCACAAACAGTTTACTACATTATCAACTATAAATAAAATAATTAATATTTCTTAAAAGGTTATTTAAAAATGATACTTAACTTCAATGACTATTAAAAATATAATATTGGTTTTTAATAATTAATTCTTGTGTAAGTATCGACTTGGTCATCTCAAACAAGATTACTTTGTTAACCATTTCCACTTAGTTATTTCTGTTAAATTAATAAATAAAATTATTTTAAATAATTTCATTTTATTTAATTAACAATCTAATTAAATTCAATAATCTCATTTAATTGTTTATTGAAATACAATCAATTCAATCGCTTCTTATTTGCTTACAAAACTCATTCAACCTACAAATCTTGCTTTATATACTTGTTTAATAATTATAATATAAAAATAATTATTTATTTTCTTTAATAACTTCATTTAAAAATAATCTATATAAAATAGATTTCAAAATCTACCTTTAGATATATAACACATTTTATAACTTCTTTTCTATTAATTTAGTTGACGGTAAATCAATCTCTATAAAACAATTCATTTACAGACCATCTGCCGATAATTACTTAACCAATATCACCCATTGGTTAATATCAAACAAGTGTTGAATTTGGTTTCAACAATCAATCGGATTGATTAAACAGTTCATATAAATAAACAATATATTTGAGGAATCCAGCTGGATTCCTCCAACTTATCCTTCCCTGCATCAAAATGGGTTACCTCAATCTTAATACCACAATATATTTATTTTTATCCATCATGATAATCAGGAACAATCAATTTAACTAATAACACTCAACGAACAATTTATAATGTCCATTCAAGCATCAAATTATTTATTTAATACATTTATATTATTATAAACGTAACCTACAAGGTAAGTTACCTCGTTCATAATCTAATTGTTAAAATAACAATTTAGTTTGATTAAATTAAGCAAAAGCTTAATTTAATCCGTGAATATTATATAATATTCAACATACAGGAAAATAGTCATTCAATCATCAACCATTTGCAAACATTGCACACAAAATAAAAACCCAGCTTATATAAAATATAAACGGGGTAAACTGAGTGAGTTAAACTCACCTTGAATTTCCATTCATCGTCAAACCGTTTGATTTAATTAAAACTCCAACTGCTTCTACTTCGTCTGTTCCGATCCCAATGTGTCATGCTTACCGATATAGTTCCCACGTCACTTGTTTTGTCTGACCTCGTTGCTGTGTGACAACGTTATAAAATAAATACGTTATACATTGTTTAATCTAATATTATAAATACGTTAAATAATATTTTAAATTCTAAATTAGCATGAAAATATGGCCACGTTGTATGTATAAATAACCATACGTTTTTCCACTTATGATGCTCTTAATTTGGTTTATTTTTTTATCTGTCTCTAAGACGTCTTTTTATTGCAACACCTTTTCCCGCTTTCTGGAAACTAAAGGAAACATAACTATTCTATCTTTAATCTCTTACCTATGTTGGTTGCTCAATTTGTTTGTTTGCCTTTTCACTATACATGGTAGTGCAGAAGAGCCTTACACGTTTATTGGTTAAGTTGATATGCAAGGATTTACTATGCCTATTGTGTGTCTTATTCATGTATTAGATCACTTAGATGACAGATACGACAAACCCGACAACATTAAAAAAAAAACTAAATAGGCACACTTAAGTAATTAGGAATATCATACGTTACCACTGTTGACGTTGGTTAATTATAATTGGCCACGAAAATATACTAATCTTACTTAACAGATGCTATTTAACTCACCGGTCTCGTTAGGTTATAATATATATATATATATATATATATATATATATATATATATATAAACTTAAGATTGTTGGATATAACCGTGTTATATACACAATTTTATGATTTTTATTTGATGATAACAACCAAATAAATATTATTATTAATGTGTTTGAAATCGTACTGTTATTCTACATCGCATACAGGAATATTATATTTATATTTAAATAGAATACGACTGTATAGATATTCATATTTTCTTACAGTATTTTATTGAAATATAAATATAATATTTCAAACACTCGAACAGTACAATTATTTACAACTCCACTATTTAATCACTTCACATATTTGTACTTATAAATAAACAGAATAGAATAGACAAGTCTGTTTGACAACAAAGAAATAATATTTTATTTCAAACAAATTTTGTTTATTACAAATAATCAATACAATCACTTTTTCATATACATTAGCTCCTCACTATATCACTCAACACTCAGTACTTTTTCACTCTGTACAATTTCATATTTACAGACACACACTGGCACTCTCATTCACTGTCTTCAGTCTTCTGTCTTCACAGCTTACAGTCAGTCCAGTCATCACCTGTTTACCTGTCACATTAAACACACACACAGAGTACACTGCAACAGAAATAAAACTGAATACATGTGAATATAATTTTTTTTTAAAAAAAATTTATTTGCCTCAGATTTCTACTGTGTTTCTCATCATTTTTCTGACTTGATCTGATTTTTTCAACTGTGTCTAGACAGCTTGTGATATTCACAGTGATACACTGTAAATACCACAAGGCAGTCAGTGTATATATAAAATATTTCAGTGCAGGGACAAGAAAATCAGTCTGATGGCTGCATATACACACGTGTATAAATATACACGTATGCACTGCCTCGCCAGTCAGCGAGCAACTGAGGAGTAGCCACGTGGACCAACTCGACTCAGTGCCTATATGGTCAAGAAAAATAAAACCAACATGGCAAGTTCATGTTAACACAGAAATTCAAATCAAATAGCATCGTGACACAAGTAAAGCAAATGAACTAAAAATGGTCGAGCCGTTCAAAGCAAAAGGTCAAATACATGTGTGGACAAGCCAACAACAAGGAATGGCCGGGCATATATGCAACAATATAAAGATTCAAGCCAGAGTTGCTCAAGTACACAAGCAAAGCAGGATGGTGAGCATGGAGATGAATCAAGACAGTTTGCAGACTCATGTGATTAATGGAGCAACATATTCAATGCATATACATGGAAGCGATGTCCAAGTTCAAGCAACAGGTCACATGTAATCATGTATGGAAACAGTCAAGTTTTCAAGTAAAAAGTCAAACATGCATCACAAGAATGAATCAGACCAAGCTTACAAAGGTGCTTGGACAGGTTCAAATCAGTTTGTACATGATGGTGCAACACATCAGTGGACATGCATGTGAATACACAACAAATGTAGTCCAAGCAATCTCAGGTAAACAGTTTTTTTTCTCAGTGTACTAGTTCAAGTCCAAGTATTCATAGTCTACATGCAAAAGATTTGAAATGGTGCAAAGCCTATATACATGATGCAACAATGCCCAAAACAAATATGGGTTTACTCAAGCAAGCAAGTGGTGGGTCAGTAGTTCAAAGAGCATGGTGGTAACTGTTTCAGAACAATGCACATAAGGACTTGGTGCAATACTACATGAAGAAGTTCAAGCATGGCATATGGCGCAACAAAAATGGACAATCATCAAATCAGCATAAAGATTAAAGCAGTGGCACAAATGAAGATAGTCCACACAAGTGCATGTCAGGTTTTAACAAGAAATAACGTGAATGTTTTATGTCATGAAATCAATTCAAAAGTTTTCCTGAAACCAACATTCCAAACTTGGCAATTTTTTTTAAAAGATTTATATCCGGGAAATCTCCAATTCATTTTCACAGAGATACATATACATGGAAATATTGTTGGCAAGAGTTTTTAATTTGCAAACAAACATTTATGGCATGCTCTTTAAAATGTTTCCAGAAATTGGCTTGATCTTTATAGGAAGGTGCTCAATAAAAGAATCACTTTTTAGGATAAATCAAATTAGGAACATTCCATAAATCACACAGGAAAATATTTGGCAAGTTTTTTTAATGTTTTCTGAAATCGCAGTGTGAATAAAATGCAAACTTGATGGAGCAATTTAAATGTTCAGACACATCAAAGACCAAATATCTTGTCCAAATTCATCGAAGTTCAGGCAATCGAATTGATAAAGGGAAAATTAAATTGTCCAGAATATCATCTATGTTCATTGAGACAATCAAGGTAATATATTCAAATTCAATTCAAAGCCGTATTTATTCAAGGCATCAAATCCGGAAATCACGCAAGTGATAAATTTTTTTGGGAACAAATCATAACAACAAATCATGCAAGCCAATAATTGAAATCAGAGGCAACAAATTCTCGCAAATCAGATTTCGTTATTATCGTGAAATTAGAGTGTAGGGTTTCAAATTTTTACCCTATATAACAATCACCAATTCATCACAGGCAGGGGAGATCGAACCCACAAAAATCAACTCAAAAATTCAGAGAAATCAATTTTTAAATCAGAAGGAACTCACATATTTTTCTGGAGATTTTCGATCGCAACAAGTAACCCCAAATTAGGGAAATGAAGAGCATCAGCATGCAACCCACGAGAATACAGAGCCAAGAAGATTCCTTTCCACAGATTCAATCGATCGAGATTTGGATTCAGAAAACCCTAATCCCAAATTGATCGGCCGCCATTATCTTTTTCCAGAGACAAAGGATCGGGTGAATAAAATTTGAAGTGGGCCGGCCTTGTGTGTAAAAGAGAAAGGGGATGACCCTTTTAATTTAAATTCCTAGGGTTTTGTTTTTATTTATTTTGTATTTTCCTTTTTCTTTTGTAATTGTTGTTTGTTTTCTAGTTTGTCAAACTAGGGATTCAGTTAGAGTGTTGACTGACAGTTGACAGAGTCTGTAAAATCTGGGTTACTGGTTACGGGGTTGTAATCAGGGGAATCTGATCGAGTGGATATCGGTCAGTCTAGGGTTTTGAGCGTAGGGTTAGAATAGGAGCAGGGTTTGCAAGTGTACATGGTCTTGTATGCGGGATCTGTTCTATCACCTAGTAGATACCTTTGAAATGCAGCAGTAGGCAGGGTTTTGCCGAAGCTGGGTACATCTGTGTGTGATTTATTTTCTGCATTTCTGTTTCTGCTATATTCTGTGATCTGTTTATTATTACATATCTCGTTAGATTTTTAATTCAGTTAAAAACTGTGATAAACCCTATTCACCCCCCCTCTAGGGTTAATCTAGATCCAACAAGTGGTATCAAAGCAGGTATTTTTGTTTAACTCTAAAGTAATGGTGATCCCTAGTTGTCAGTCCATAGAGAGTCAGTCCAGTCATATTCCATCTATTTTTAATGGTACAAATTTTTTAAATTGGAAATTGGAAATTAGAAATGAAATCCTATTTCAAATCTGTTGATATTAAATGTTGGTATAATATTATAAATGGGTATGATATTGTAAATAGGGTTGATATTGAATTTAATTTACGCGCTACTCATATTTTATATTCTTATATTGATGATGTACAATATAGCCTTATTTACCATTGTTTAACTGCGCAGAAAATCTGGCAGACTCTCAACGCGTTGTATGGAAAAACTGACAACTGCTCAAAATCCCAGAAAGTCAACTCAGCTTCAGATTTGTGCTTAACAGGTTGTATAAATGAAAATTCTGATGGAGACTCAACAGGAAATATTTCTTATAAGGATTTAACTCATCGCTTAAATGGTTTAACTGAATCTGTTGAGAATCTAAAATCCAAAAATAAATTTCTGAAATCTGAGAAGCTTGAGTTGATCTGCAAAATTAATCTTTTGGAATCAAAACTCAAAAACGTTAAGAAGTCTTCAAATTCTAATTGCAAAAATTGTTTAAATTTGAAAAATAATCTTGTTAGTCAAAATAAAAATATTCAAAAGCTTGAGAATGAAATTTCAATTTTAAAAAAGAGCAAGATAGAGCTTGAAAGCACAAACAAATATTTGCAAAAAGAATTTGAAAATTTTAAGACGACTGAAAATTCCAAATATGTTTTTGCTTAAAAACAAAGCTTGTTGAAAACTGAATCTATTCTGAATGAGCTTGAAAGTGAGATTGAAAAACTTAAGAAATTTGAATTTGAGAGTCGAAAATGTTTTGAATTTGAAATTGCTGAGTCCCAAACCAAAATTAAACTGCTTAGTGATGAAAATTTGGTTTTGAAAACTGATTTTGAAAAGAGTAAGATCACTGAAAACCATTGTTCAGATTTAATGAAAGAAAACGGTGATCTTAAAACTGAAATTCAACGACTTGAAACAACATTGAGTAAATTTTCTAACGGTGAAAAATCTTTAAATATGTTGTTGAAAAATCAGTTTTCATCAGGAAATAAAAGTGGACTCAGCATTGGAAAATTTGATGTTTTTGAAAAGAGAAGCTCAAAAGATTTTAAAAATCCTTCAACCTTTTTTGAAAAGAATCGACTTGATAATCTGAACTTTGATAATTACAAAGGAATTTTTAATCGAAAGCAAAATGTAAACTTGTTTAGAAACAACTCTGTTTGGACCCCAAAAAGAAACAAAATGAATTCGTCTAAATTCAAACAGATCTAGGTCCCTAAAGGCACATTAATAAATTCTGATGGGTTGCTATTCAAACAAGTTTGGGTACCGAAAGTCCAACACACAACTGTGAGTGGTTTCACTAATTTTGTTAGACCACTCAATCCCCTAAACACTTAGGTACTGGAGGTGGCTGAGGAACTACTATTCAAAGGAGATTCAAATTCAAACTGTTTTATGGCTCTGTATCATTCACAGTTCCTCCAGCCAGGATCGTTGAGTTAGAGATTCTGTTTTACATTAGATTCAGGTATGATATCTAAACTCACCTTTATAAATATTCACTGTTTTTTTTGTTTATTCCTCCTTCTACCCCTTCTATCTTTGTTTTTCTTTTTGATTTGACACTGCCGCATTTTTTTTTGTTTCTTCATGGGCCTCCTTAACTTCCAGTTGCAGAACTCTTGATTTTCTGGAAATTTGCTTTACTTGAGTAAAAATTTGATATTTTTAGTTATTTCCAGATCTTGAATTTTATCTTGTAAATATCTGCATTTTTTTTTCTTTCTGATTTCTGAATTCATAACGGTGTTGATGTATTCTTGTCATATCTTGAACACTGTTAATTTGGATTCTAAATTTTTTGAAGATCTGAATAATTAATGAAATTTCACACACTTATGCTGTTTTGAGTCTCTTCCAATTAATTTTGGAAACGCTTAAAATATTATACTCATTACAGTACACTCTGTTATTTATCAGTTGTGAAAATTTCAGAAATTCTCAGATTGGCTTGAACATTTTTAATTGTCTTGAATCATTGCTTACATCTTGTAATTCATGATCATCTAATTTGGATTTTTTGTTTGTTTGAGATCACTTGAATTTTTTTGATATTTTGAATCCCACACACCTCTCAAATCTGAAATTATTAATGTCGTGTGATTGATTCATTGTATCTCGTGATTTACATCCATTCAAGTGATTTAAAATAAATTATTTTTTGGATCATGAATATGTCTTCAGACTTGATGTAAATATTCTGAATTTTTCTTTGGACTTGTCAGAAATAATTTTGAAAATTCCTTGAAAATATGGTCTTAAAACTCACTGTTATTTCATGACTAATTGATTTGAATATCTGTTTGTTTAAAATCATTTGAAATTATTGATTTATTGAATCTCACACATATCTCGAATCAAAAATTTACAATCTGGTGTGATCGATTCATTGAATCCTGATATCTTCATATTCCATCAAATGATTTAAAATAAATGGTATTTTTAATCTTGGATCATGAACCATCTGTTGTGACTATCATCCTGTCAAATCTGAATTGAAACCGTTTGCTGTGCTGTCCTGATACTGTTTTGAAAAATGTTCATTTAGGAATCTTCTGTTTGCTGCTATGATACATGTGCATAATCTGTTATCTTGTCTGCTTGAGCTTTGTACTTAATAATTCTTTTGTCTATGATATTCTTGTTCAATAATATGTTAAAATTCTCATGAATAGAGACACCAAGTGGTATCAGAAGTGCTGTTTTTTTTGTATATATTTTTAATCCCTCTTGCTTTGTATAGATCTTTTCATATTCCTCTTGTAATTATTTTTCAATGTTAAAATTATTTATTGATTATTCATTCAGAAATTGAAATCTGTATCCAAATTGAAATGTATTTATAATTCATCAAAATTATTATCAGATTTTGAAATTATGATGAATTGTGACTGCAAAATATTTCACAACAAGAGGAAATTTTATTTTTAATTTCATGATGGTTGAATATTTATTATAATATCCTTGAACTGGCAATTATTACACGACCATCTTCATTATCTATCATCCTTCTACCATCCATTATGGTTTTGTATTAATGTGGAGAGTTAATAATTTTTGAATAAACAGCGAAAATATTTGTGATGGAATTGTGGTTATGTTATTATTCAGAATTAGTGACAATTGAATTTTTTCAATGATCTCGGTACAGTTAATCATATTTCATAATATAAATAATTTAGAAATTTATTTCACAGTCCATTTATGTACCTACCCCATTTTCTACCGTCCATATATTGGTTCAATATACCGAGGAGTTTTTTCCTTTTAAAGCTGAAATGATAAATAATAAATATATAAGTGTGTCTTAAACCTCATTTAAAAATCCAAGATCTGGTCATGCATGGTTAAGAGACAACTTATAATTTAAGCTGCGACTGACCTCATTTAAAAATCCAAGCTCTGGTTATGCATGGTCAGTGTGCTCTTAAATAAAAAATAAAAGAAAAAGGAGATAATGTGCTATAAATTAAAATTAAACTGAAATCATCCTCCGTGTATAAAAACCAGCCTATCAATCCATCTTTCTAATCTGTGAAATGTGTTGAAATCTTATGACGTACTAGGATTTGTTGATTGATGGGTATTAGGTTTTGAGATTATTCGATTTTGTCACTTAAATTGAATTATTAACTATAGTCCAAATCCATCACTGTTTTTATACTCAATTTTATAAAATTCTTTTGAAAATAATTGAAAATCATTTTTTTAACTCTCTCCATTATATATAAATTTCATCGTGAATCCGTCATTCTCTGCAATTTGAAATATGCCACTAGTTCTCAGTTTATTATGATTTTTGTTTGACTGATTGAGATTTATGACGACCATTTTTCTCTTAAGCTGAAATTATATTTTTAGTCAATTTTCATCTATATTTTAAATTCTGTATCCTTTTGATGATAACAAAAGGGGGAGAATGGGTTGAGATTTTGATTTATGAGTGAATATTTTATAAATATTTTGAATTTTGAATTTTTTTTTAAATTCATTCACTCGTGCAGAGTTATAGGTGGAGTTCTCTGTTGTAGGGGGAGCTAATAAATAGGGGGAGTTCAAGATTCATTGTCAAACACATTTATTGTGCTCAAAATCTTTTATTTGTTTGTCATCATCAAAAGGGGGAGATTGTTGTATATAACCGTGTTGTATACACAATTATATGATTTTTGTTTGATGATAACAACCAAATAAATATTATTATTAATGTGTTTGAAATCGTACTGTTATTCTACATCACATACAGGAATATTATATTTATATTTAAATAGAATACGACTATATAGATATTCATATTTTCTTACAGTATTTTATTGAAATATAAATATAATATTTCAAACACTCGAACAGTACATTTATTTACAACTCCACTATTTAATCACTTCACATATTTGTACTTGTAAATAAACAGAATAGAATAGACAAGTCTGTTTGACAACAATGAAATAATATTTTATTTCAAACAAATTTTGTTTATTACAAATAATCAATACAATCACTTTTTCATATACATTAGCTCCTCACTATATCACTCAACACTCAGTACTTTTTCACTCTGTACAATTTCATATTTACAGACACACACTGGCACTCTCATTCACTGTCTTCAGTCTTCTGTCTTCACAGCTTACAGTCAGTCCAGTCATCACCTGTTTACCTGTCACATTAAACACACACACACACACGGAGTACACTGCAATAGAAATAAAACTGAATACATGTGAATATAATTTTAAAAAAAAAATATTTGCCTCAGATTTCTGGTGTGTTTCTCATCATTTTTCTGACTCGATCTGATTTTTCCGACTGTGTCTAGACAGCTTGTGATATTCACAGTGATACACTGTAAATACCACAAGGTAGTCAGTGTATATATAAAATATTTTAGTGCAGGGACAAGAAAACCAGTCTGATGGCTGCATATACACACGTGTATAAATATACACGTATGCACTGCCTCGCCAGTCAGCGAGCAACTGAGGAGTAGCCACGTGGACCAACTCGACTCAGTGCCTATATGGTCAAGCAAAATAAAACCAACATGGCAAGTTCATGTCAACACATAAATTCAAATCAAATAGCATAGTGACACAAGTAAAGCAAATGAGCTAAAAATGGTCGAGTCGTTCAAAGCAAAAGGTCAAATACATGTGTGGACAAGCCAACAACAAGGAATGGCCGAGCAAATATGCAACAATATAAAGATTCAAGCCAGAGTGGCTCAAGTACACAAGCAAAGCAGGATGGTGAGCATGGAGATGAATCAAGATAGTTTGCAGACTCATGTGATTAATGGAGCAACATATTCAATGCATATACATGGAAGTGATGCCCAAGTTCAAGCAACAGGTCACATGTAATCATGTATGGAAACAGTCAAGTTTTCAAGTGGCAAGTCAAACATGCATCACAAGAATGTATCAGACCAAGCTTACAAAGGTGCATGGATAGGTTCAAATCAGTTTGTACATGATGAAGCAACACATCGGTGGACATGCATGTGAATATACAACAAATGTAGTTCAAGCAATCTCAGGTAAACAGTTTTTTTCTCAGTGTACTAGTTCAAGTCCAAGTATTCATAGTCTACATGCAAAAGATTTGAAATGGTGCAAAGCCTATATATATGATGCAACAATGCCAAAAATAAATATGGTGTTTAGTCAAGCAAGCAAATGGTGGGTCAGTAGTTCAAAGAGCTTGGTGGTAACTGTTTCAGAACAATACACATAAGGACTTGGTGCAATACTACATGAAGAAGTTCAAGCATGGCATATGGTGCAACAGATATGGACAGTCATCAAGTCAGCATAAATATTAAAGCAGTGACACAAATGAAGACAGTCCACACAAGTGCATGTCAGGTTTTAACATGAAATAACATGAATGTTTTATGTCATGAAATCAATTCAAAAGTTTTCCTGAAACCAACATTCCAAACTTGGCAATTTTTTTAAAAAGATTTATATCCAGGAAATCTCCAATTCATTTTCAAAGAAATACATATACATGGAAAGATTGTTGGCAAGAGTTTTTAATTTGCAGACAAACATTTATGGCATGCTCTTTAAAATGTCTCCAGAAATTGGCTTGATCTTTACATGAAGGTGCTCAACCGAAGAATCACTTTTTGGGATAAATCAAATCAGGAAAATTCCATAAATCACACAGGAAAATATTTGGCAAGTTTTTTTCAATGTTTTATGAAATCACAGTGTGAATAAAATGCAAACTCGATGGAGTAATTTAAATGTTCAGACACATCAAAGACCAAATATCTTGTCCAGATTCATCGAAGTTCAGGCAATCGAATTGATAAAGGGAAAATTAAATTGTCCTGAATATCATCTATGTTCATCGAAACAATCAAGGCAGTATATTCAAATTCAATTCAAAGCTGTATTTATTCAAGGCATCAAATCAAGAAATCACGCAAGTGATAAAAAAAATTTTGGGAACAAATCATCACAACAAATCACGCAAGCCAATAATTGAAATCAGAGGCAACAAATTCTCGCAAATCAGATTTCGTCATTATCGTGAAATCAGAGTGTAGGGTTTCTAATTTTTACCCTATATAACAATCAAAAATTCATCACAGGCAGGGGAGATCGAACCCACAAAAATCAACTCAAAAATTCAGAGAAATCAATTTTAAATCAGAAGGAACTCACAAATTTTTCTAGAGATTTTCGATCGCAACAAGTAACCCCAAATCAGTGAGACGAAGAGCATCAGCACGCAACCCCTGAGAATATAGAGCCAAGAAGATTCCTTTCCACAAATTCAATCGATTGAGATTTGGATTCAGAAAACCCTAATCCCAAATTGATCGGCTTCCATTATCTTTTTCCAGAGACAAAGGATCGGGTGAATAAAATTTGAAGTGGGCCGACCTTGTGTGTAAAAGAGAAAGTGGATGACCCTTTTAATTTAAATTCCTAGGGTTTTGTTTTTATTTATTTTGTATTTTCCTTTTTCTTTTGTAATTGTCGTTTGTTTTCTAGTTTGTCAAACTAGGGATTCAGTCAGAGTGTTGACTGACAGTTGACAGAGTCTATAAAATCTGGGTTACTAGTTACGGGGTTGTAAACAGGTGAATCTGATCGAGTGGATATCGGTCAGTCTAGGTTTTGAGCGTAGGGTTAGAATAGGAGCAGGGTTTGCGAGTGTACATGGTCTTGTATGCAGGATCTGTTCTATCACCTAGTAGAAACCTTTGAAATGCAGCAGTAGGCAGGGTTTTGCCGAAGCTGGGTGCATCTGTGTGTGATTTATTTTCTGCATTTCTGTTTCTGCTATATTCTGTGATCTGTTTATTATTACATGTCTCGTTAGATTTTTAATTCAGTTAAAAACTGTGATAAACCCTATTCACCCCCCTCTAGGGTTAATCTAGATCCAACAAAGATTAGGGATTTAAATCAAGTTTTGGCATATTACGAATTTCACTTTTCATCGTCTCTTTTAAGTTTTACCTTCTGCTTTTCCACTACGTCATCTCCATGCTGCGTCACATACACCCCATCATCTGTTTCCATTTTAATGTTACTGCTATTCCACTTCATGTCAAACCTAACTTCGGTACGCTACGGCTATTCCAGACCCCCATTTTCCCCACCTTTCTTCATGTCTTCACACATGCGAGCAATTTCCAATCATTTTGCTGACTCCCCCATGCAAATACTCCCATTTCCTTCTTCTGTTTGTACCCCCACGCAATATGTTTCTACCCTTCTACTTCAAAAATGCCAGTCTTTCATTATTTTCTGACCGACTTGAAATAGTAGCCTCCGTTCTCCCTTACATAGTTGCTTGGAACCATCGGCTCCTTCAGTGCTATCCTGTTGTTCCTCTACATCACACGGTTTCCCTCAAGCTTCACGTCTTCCCCACATATTTTCGAATATTATTGTACTTCATACCCTAACGCCATGCACCAGTGTCCACTCCATTTCTCTTTTTTTTTGTGTTTTTTTTCGCTCAGAAATAAATCTGGAACTGGAAGAAGAAAAAAGTGGAGTTTGCGGTTTTCTTTTCATAC
Organism: Allium sativum; assembly: GCA_030737875.1. Taxonomy (NCBI): domain Eukaryota; kingdom Viridiplantae; phylum Streptophyta; class Magnoliopsida; order Asparagales; family Amaryllidaceae; genus Allium; species Allium sativum. The sequence continues at coordinate 302,261,417 of CM060921.1, forward strand.
AGATCGAAATGAGGATGTAGAGTATTTAAAGGAGAAGAGGAATATAATTCCTTGGGGGGCACGGTTTCAGTTTAGCTTGGTACGCATGGTTTCATAGGGTAGATTAGGCTTTTCTCTCTTTAGGGTGTGTATGTGAGTTTAGCTGTAAAAAGATGGTCTAGACTGCATGAATCTACTTTTCCTACATAGGAGGGTAGCCTATTTTTTGCTAGTACCACACTTGCCTAAACATTATGTTAAAATTATATTTTTATCTTTTCAATTCGAGTAGGCCACAGCTTCCCTAGGCCTGCATGACGTTTATAACTAGTTTAGTGTAGATACTCGTTTTATTTATACGGTACCACAATTTAAGGCTGACCATTAAATTGGCATCGACATACACAAACTTCAAACACAATGAAAACAGATACACTGCCACGTCTTAATGTTCTGGTTCCAATGAAATTTATTTCATTGAAAACAGACTCCGTTGGCAAAAACAGCGCTATTCGGATATCAATTTATCCATCGGTTCCCCTTTAAATCCAAAACAAATCCTATTTAGATAATAAATTATTATTATTATATCTCCAAATAATATATCATTTCTTTATAAGCTAATATGGATTTTAAAAAACTCAACATTAACATTTACGAATTAAATGATAACCAAATTATATTAAGAGTTCTATTTAATTATTAAATATAAATGTTATTGTTTATTAATGATTTCCATAGCGACTATTTGAAAATTTGAATTGGACATAACTTGCAATTTATAATATGAAATCTCCATTTTTCTCTTCTATTAGAAAAATATAATCAGATAAATTCAAACGTTTCTTGTTTTACAGAATTCCAACTTAAAATGGATTCTGTATATTCAATTGATGTTCAAATCATAAACTACGAACTATCGCGGCGTTATGAGATCATTTTAATTTTTATAAATATATATTCTAACTCCATTTTATTAAATAAATTCAATATAAAAGCCATTAATATCACCAACTCAATATTTAAAATAGATTTAAAATATTCATAATTAACGTTCAAAAATCTGGGACATTACAAATAGCTTCACCGTTGCTTTTTCGCTGGACTTTCTAGTTCGAGAGGTATACCAAATGCTTCAGCGACCAGTCCCATTGTCAAGTCTCTTTGTGTTGCAAATTAACTCACCTCTTCTCTTTTTGGACAGGTGCTCATCAACCGCCGCCGTTCCATTTCTGCTTGAGGGAGGGTCCTGACACATCTGCTGAGTCGGTCGATAGCCCCTCTACTGCCAATGCCAACACCAGATTTCTTTTCCCTCGCATATTGTAGCGGTTCTTTCTTCTTTCTGTAGCATATTATCAGCATCTTTTGGTCTTGGCCGTGTTTATACTAGTGGTTATTTTGGTTGATGTTCATTTGGCCTAAGATGTTTTGTGTTATGGGCCTGCAATCTTGTTGCTTTGTATATTTTTTAACTAACAAAAATTAATGTTCTACACCATCAGTCGAACCTGTTGACCGAGTATATTTTGCTTACTAGTATTTGTACATAACCGATTGTGTAGTGTCGCATTACACAACCATATCTTCCTCAAAAATAAATATCTTATCCGTCCAATTATACATAATTTACACTAGTTATTATTATTAGGTTTACGCTTAGGTTAGGTCTGTAATCTTAAGTATTTCCTTATTTATTGTGGGCGACAACTTGTAGTTGCTTGGTATAAATTGGGAACATTCTTCATTTATTATGGGCATTAATTAGTTGTTACCAGCAATAAATGACGATTTAACAATTGTAACCTTGGGACTCATAGATATTAGATGTGATAATAAATTGTAGAGTTTGAAAGGATTATAATTAGAGGAAATGAGAATTAAATATTATAACTCAAAATTATGGTTAACTAATCTTATAATAAATTTGGAGGTAATTAAATAGCTACAATTAGTAGGAATTGAAAAAAAATTAATGGGACTAATATTAGCAGCATTTATTGCAACGTCTATTGCCTTAGGAAAGAACTATTATGGTTATTGGTGGCATTTGGCGGTTATAGTAATAATTTGAGTGGGGATTTTGGGTAACAACTTGAGTTTTGGTTACCTAGGTAAACATATTTTAATGAAATTCATGATTTGAGATTAGAGAAAACAAAATACAAATTAAAAAAAAGAGAACTCGTTAGTCATCTAAGCAGATTATATAAAGAATTTGGAATTATGTGAATAATTGTGTTGAAGTGAGTATGAATTGGATTTGGATTAAAAGATAAGAGAACTAAATTTCCGATGTGTTTGATGAATAAATATAAAGAAAATAAAGTTTAAAAACTTTATAGTATGTATTTGGAGTCAATATATGTGATAAAAGATTTTACTTTGGACAAATGCAATAATTTTGCAAATCATAGCTAACAATGAATTTTGATTGGAAAATTGTACCTTTGAAATTTGATGAGTGTAAATAAAATATAAAGTGAATTATTGATTGGAATTAATATTTAAGTGTTTAAAATATTTTAATATGATATGTACATTCTCTTTTGAAAAGTAAAGGAATTTTATGTAAATTTGGGATTTAAAATGTAAGTTTTGAATAAAAGAAATGTATAAACAAACATTTTAATAAAATATGAATTTTAGTACGTTTTTTTTTAGGAAGACGGGTGTGTAGCGTGATACTACATAACTGGTTACGCCTAAACATAGTAGATAATAATATAAACTGGTTGACAAGCCCAACAGTGGCAAAAAGGTCTAGACCCAGTCGGTCAATAAAAGCGATACAAGTACTGATCTGAATATGAATTTTAGTATGTTTATGATAAAATTTATGTCTAATTGGTTAAAAAAGATATTATACATGTTTATAATGATTTTGTAAATACAAAACAAGTTAAAATATAAACTATTGTCAAAATGTGCAAAGAATAGTAAATTGTGTGTTAATATCATAGTTTATGGGTTAATTAAGTAGAATTTAACACACTTAAGTTAGTGGGTTGGTTTGGATGCAAACCCAAAGACCAAAAGAAATTTCTAGTGATAAATTTTAGTACGCATTCTATTTTTCTTCCAGCTCATTCTATCCTCTTCTTGAGAACAAAAGTGAGGAAATCCTGGCTTCTCTTCAAGTCTTAAAGCTTAAATCCTCTAACCAAAATTACAAATAAAAAGGGAGAGGTCTAATCTTCCCTCTCTATAGCTAATAAAGATCGAAATAGAAATCAAATACCAATCTCTGGAAATTGAAGAGGAAGTCACCGTAAGCTTCCTACAGGCTTTGCATGTCAATTCCCAACCATTTACACACATTTGGAAGGCTGAAACTTCTTCTTTGCTGCCATTATCATGCTATATTCTGTCAAATATGATCAACGTGAGATGATACCCACACAAAATCTAGCACAAACACAAGTCTATGTTCGTATGCTGGGTTTGGTTGAATTTGAGGTTTAAATTGGTTTATTGCAACAGAAATTTGTTTCAGCTAACATTCAGTGGGTAAAATAGTGTCTGAGTCAATGCTTGAAGCCTTAAATCTCTCTCAAAATGTATCGGAATTGTATGATTCTTTTTCTGTTCATTGCCTGCATGTCGTTCTATATGCATGTTAAATTTTAGGTCATTTCGACCTTTGTAGCGTATTGAGGCTTGATGTTGAACTTCGAATTGAAGCAGGTTTTGCTCCAGCTGTTTACAATAAAAAATGAGCTCTCTGTCCAATTTTGTGATGGTGTAACTTGTTTATTTCTTGCTGAAACCAATTTTTTTCTAAAAAATAGTATTGTTTCTAGTATATAGGTTGTTAATTTTTTGTTCATTGCGACCTCTATAGTTTATAGAAACTTGTTGACAAACTTTGAATTGGAGCATGTTCTGTTCCAGTTGTTTGCAGTGAAATGTGGTTGTGAATCTAATTTTGTGGCCTTGTATCTCTCACGATTCCTGTTGTATTGTTTTCATCCTTTTTTTTTATTGAAATTGAATTGTTGAACTCTATGCATGTAAAATTTTAAGGCTTTTACACCTCTGTAACTAGTTGAAAACTTGCTTGGTACCTTGAATCGAAGTATAGTTTACTCCAGCTGTTGTACTTTTATATTTGGCTGTTATATTCCAAACAAATATTTGACAGGTTAATAATTGTTAGACAAATGTCAAATATTTGACAGGCAAGTATCGGATGGACAAACTTTTCACTCCGAAGATTTAACGGGAAAATATTTTCCATGGAGATGATTATTTTGAGTTTGGTTGCTCCTAAGAATGATTTCCGAGATGATATTTTAAGATATTTTTCTTAGGCTTAACATTAAATATATGGATAAGCCAATATTATCATCAATTTGTACATCAAATTAATGAAGTTTTATATGATTTTGTTTTGTTGATGTCATGAGCTATTTTATGAGATTTCTAGCACGGTGCACGTTTTATAAAACGATTTCTTTAAGGTGTTTTATATATTGCTTTGAGAAAAATGTTTTCAATGTTTTTTTATTAAGATAGCATCGTCGTAAAGCTATATTATATGTTGATTGCTTTTGGTCAAGTAGTCGCACGTCTAGTTTACGGCAAGAGATGCGCTCACACTCGAGCACGCCCTCCCAGAAGAACAAAGCGATTCGGTCGAAGTCGCGACATGCTCGAAATTGAGTTAAAATATAATTCATTTTTGGAATCGTCATCGACTCAATCACGTGTGAAAAATGCGTATCGATCACTCAAAAAGACATAAGAACCTCATGTTGATCACCTAAAATTGCCTGCACAAACTCAACAACTTCGGATCTGGCACATTGGCTTGGTATCACGAAACCTCGTGATCGACACGACATGATCAGGCAAATTCGTGTTTTCACCTCAGCCCCGGCAAGCTTCTCAACTTGACATGATTTTTAAGGGTATTTTTGTATCCCTAAGGATACAGATATCGTTTCGTATCCTATAAAGAATACGAAATACCGTATTTCATATCCCCATAGGGATACGATGTTCTCAAATCTGGTAAGGCTCAAAAACTCCTGATCACTTCGAAGCGATCAAGGTTTCTGACTTGATCGTCATATGTTTCTTCATTTGGCATGGTGTGGAATGTGAAATCCCAGCTTCACTTCTTGGCACTTCAAAATCCTCTGTGCGCATCAGGAAGATCCGCCTTTTTGACTTGAACACACCATGTTTTAGGTGATGCGAAATTAGCTTGGCAAGAATGCGATGCGAAGTGGCTGAGTGGATTTGGCAAAGGTAATTCATGTGCGGATCACACATTCTAGCTTGCATACCTCGGTTGGATCATGCAATTCTGTGATGCGAACTGGCACAGGGTGAAGGCGATACGAAATGTTTGTGGATTTCCATGGCAAGCCTGGCACATGTTGATCACCTCTTTTTGAGTGATCACATGCTTCCCAACATTTCTTCTAAGATACGAAATTTTCCATTACAACTCAATTTTTGGCTAAGTTTCCATGATGCAAATTTCGCATCCCCTCGGGATACGAAATTCGGGCTGATGCATGGAAACCTCGCATATAGATACCCCCTCTCTTGGCATTTCAAGGGGTTGTCTTGGCTTGGTATTTTCGCACTTTGTGCATACGAGATTTCTCTATTTATAGCTCATTAACGGCTTCCACGGTGATTCCCATGGCTTTGGACTTTATCTTGGACTTGTAAACTTCATATAGAAGTTTGCCTCCAATATTTTGGCATTCACTTGGACTTTCGTCTTTGTAACAACCCGGAAAATCAGAACCAATTTAAAATTTTTATTTTGGCAATTTTAATGAATTTTGAATATTTAAAATGAATTATTTTAAATAATAACGACGAGAAATTTATTCTGAATAGAATTAGAATGGAAATATTTATATAAATCGAAATTGGAATATAAATATTTATTTTAATTATAAAAGGAATTGGAAATGGCGCGGTAGTTTGAAAATTTGGTTTCAAATTTCAAATGAATGTACAGGATTCAAAATAAACTGGATTTCATTGAAATCAGAAATATTAGAATCTATTTGAAAATATCTTTCCAACGAATCCGAAAAATTGAAATTTCATATCGAGACTAAAAAGTTATGCCCGGTTGAAAATTCAGAACAATCGCTATGGAAATATAGCCCTTAAAAATGGAAATTTAGCAAATGACCTCCATTTTCGATGAAACCACTTTTGTTGGATCCGGGATGTCAGTTTATTACTGGATTCCAATTTTCATAATTTTTGGAATCGATATGTGAGCGTGGCGAAGTTAAACGTGTTTTGACAGTTTCAGTCAATTTGGATCAACCAGAAAATGGCCATTTTTCAAATAGTCTTCAAATTTGACAAAATTAGTTTTGTTAGGACCGTATCATTAATGCGAAGCTAGAAATATTTTTTTTTGGAATTTTTAGAGTCAGTATATGGCCGCGGTAAATTAAAATGTGCGTTCAAATTGAATATATATTGATTTATACTTTGATTTTGACAAAAACTGATCGTAACGGCCAAATTGGCTTATGAAACATGTTCCATTGTGTTTGGAATAAGGTTAATTAGCTATGGACGCCAGTCGGCGGGTTCGATTTAGGGTTTGAAATAAAAAGTTACTTTATGGAATTAATTAATTAAATAAAAATAATATATAATTATTCCTTTGGTCAACCCCCCTTTCTAATTCCTTCCTCCTCCAGTCGTTTTCTCATATCGAGACAAAAATAATAATAAAAAAGGACGGAAGCTCGTCGCCCTCTGGATCCCCTGTTGTCGCGACCCCCTACGCACAGCGCCGCCGCCTCCCATCACCACACCGCCTCCCCCGCGCCAGCCACCATCTCCCCGACTTCCACCGCACCCCTTATGCCCCTCTCTCCACCATTTGAAACCACCGCAGCCCCAAATCGCAACCAACCCTAAAACCAACGATGCCCAAACTAACTCTGACCCCCAGACGACAGCGAACACCTCCTCCTCCCTCCTTTTGATTTAAAATAGCGAGTCCTTCTGATTTTGATTTTATTTTATTTTTATTATAAAAAGATCCGATTGTTAATTAGGAAAAGGTTCGATTTTTAACTAAGTAAACATATGATATTTATACAGAAAACCGATTCATAAAAATGGGATTTTTATTTTTACGAATAGAAAATAAAAATGTGATTTTTATTCATACGATATGCAAATAAAAATATGATATTTCTTTATATAAATAGCAAATAAAAGTTTGATTTTTCTTTATATGAAGCAGCGAAGAAAAATGTAACTTTTACATATGATGTAGCGAATTAAAAGCTTTGATTTTTATTTGTTTAAAAGCTTTGATTTTTATTTTTATATATGAATTCTCTTTATATAGAAATACAATTTTTATACAAGAATTAGCGTTACGAAAATATATCAAAAACTGAATTATAAAAATATAAATTTTATAATATAAACATCAACATGAAAGTATGATTTTTATGTATGAAGTAACAGTATAAAAATGTGATTTTTAATAATCAACTGCGTGAAACAAAGGGCGATGGAACGGAATGGAATCAAAAAGGAAATCCAAACTGTTCAGAAATAAAGAATGGAGGAGTGGAAATCCAAACAGTATAAAGAATTTTCTCACTATAATTTTTCTTTGTACAATTATTTATTTTATAACTGCATACATGAAATGCTCCCCGTCGTCCATAAACCATGGACGACTTGTTTGATTGTTTGGTTTAGTTGATTTATTTGTTTGGATTGGGTTGGGATGTGAAATGAATTAATATGATTTGGTTTGTGTATGGCACGAGCCATTATTAAGCGAGGGATAAGGCTAGTATCGCGCCGTTATGCCGCCAAAATCTTCTAAAATATGTTAGAACAATAAAAATATCATTTTTATTGTATAAATGAGCCAAATAAATATTTTATCATTAAAAATATAATTTTTAACATGTATACGAATAAAATAAATCTTCATAAACAAATCAGATGATTTGTTTATGTGCACACATTTGACTGATATTGATTGAGACGATAAATTTTACACATCGCCCAACTGCACAAATAATATTCAGTATTTATTGGTTGAAACCCCACACGGTTATTGGGATGATATTTGACGTATACTAATCCCAACTGTTTAGTTGTATGTCAATCGATTGGTTGACAGACTGTTATAAGTGTTAAATATTTATATTTAATGCTTATGCGGTGTAGAATGCACTTTGGATGATGGTTGACTGCGTTTGATTGTTGTTATGTACATGTGTTGTATGAAATCCATATAATCACATTATATGGTAATTGACTGAGTCTAAATCCAGTTCAGAAAGAATGAATATTTTAAAATAATGATTGTTTAAAAATAATATTCGATAAAAGATCATAATCTAATTTTGATGTCAGATTTGGGATAGACACGAATATATTTAAATATATAAAGCCGTGTTGATTAGATTAACGTCATTTTGACGTGAACGATATTTATACCAATTTTATTCATTTTTATAATGAATATTGAAAAGGAAGTGATTTCAAAATCTAATGTTTTGAAAATATTATCATTTATATATCGATGATATGGAATATTCAATTTTGATTTGAATATGAAGTTGAAATCGTTTTGAAAACGAATTTAAAACGATCTATAAAATACGTTTTAAATGGAAATCGATGAAATATATATTATATATATAATGGCCTGAATAGAACGCGCGCGCCGCGGCAGTTCGCTAATTTCGACAATTGACTTCGTATGGACATTACAAGAGATCCGACCATCGGATTCTCCTAAAACTGAAACCGTTGGGTTCGTATCGAAAAGATCTTTCGATCGAATACAAGAGATTTGAAATCTAATGGTTGGATTTGGAATTGTAACACCTCGTAATTCTATTAATATTAATATTCAAAAATTAAAGAATAATTAATCTCAGGCGTGAGAATTGTGGGAAACAGGTTGCACCATTGTGTTCGTCTCGGAATTCTGGTTGAAATAGAGTCCGAGTTTGCGTGAATTGGACTTTGTATGAAGAAGTTATGGCCATCGGAAGTTTCAGAAAATTCAAAACAGATTTCAGAAATTTAAAATTCAAAATTCGAAGTCAAACAGGCTAGGCGGGAAAATTCCCGCCCAGCACCCCAGGTCGACTGGGGAGTCGACACCCCCCCAGGTCGACTGGGCAGTCGACCTGGGTGTTGACCTGTCCAGGCGGCTAGGGTTTTGATTGAGCCCAATCTTGAGCTGCTGATGTGTCTTTAGGGCTGAGTTGGCAAATTAAACGGTTCAGTTTAGTTCTGAGTTGATCTGACGGTCTAAATAAACCCTAAACTCTATAAATACCTAGGTAGTCTCTCACTCTAATTCACATAAAAATAGAATAGCCACAGTCATACCGCCGCCATGGAACTCAGTGTAGCCGCCGCCAACTAAGAAGGAAGAAAAGCTAATCAAAACCCTAATTCTACTCAACTCTAAAGCAAATCAAGACTCTCTTTCTCTTCTAATTGTGAGTATGATGATCTTAACAAGATTATTATTAAACTAATTAGATTAAGTTATGAATGGATTATAAGTGAATGATGTGAATTGTCATATATGTTGTTGTAAACCTTATGCTATCATGTATGTGGTGAATCCTATGTTATGTGATGATGATATCCTATATGTCGTAAATCATGCTATGATGATATTGTATAGGTTGTAATTTTCTATGCTAAGTTGTGATAAATCATACATGTTATAAAGTCATGATGTAATTATCTATGCTAATTAGTTCGTGTTAATCAAATCATAATGTTTGGGCTATGTTGATCTATATGACAAATCATGTATGCAAGTTTAGATTGATTAGTAAAGGTTATGAACATATGCCATGACATCTATTTAGATCTAGAATTATGACATCTAGAATTATGCTATGACATATGTGAATTCTATGCTGGTTCACACCAGCATTATGTTGCATAAAACCCCATATGCAAGTTTATACGTGAATTTGGGTTATGATCATATCATATAAATTGTGACATTTAACAAGTTGACACCTTTAGATCCTTAACATGTGTAGTTCTATGCAAGTTTCACCCCTATTATGATTAGATCTATTTTATTTGTCAATATGTTGTGATAATTTATCTTTGTGCTATGAGTTAGACTATTCGAGTCTAACGTATACTTTGCGTTGAATAAGCAAACGTATAACGTGGGGTAGGGGTGATATTAAGGATTCAATAATAAGAAGTTGGGGTGCAATTGATATTATTTTGCATGCCATGAGTGGATGGCCATAATTGAGTCAATTATGGGCATCATTAAAATTGGAGTTAATTAATAATTTGAATAGGGAATTATTAAAACTGGGGTAAAAGATTATAAGTGATAATCAATGCTTAGGACAAGAGGTTGGACCCGTTTGTGACGTAAACCTGCCTGGACCCGCCCGGCAAATCCAGTGGTCACAAATGTCAGCCCAATGTGAGAGGTCCTAGGCCCAAACTAAAGCATAACAGTTGTAAAGACACGAGGTTAGATTCTTTTATGGTGTAAGACTGCCCGGACCCGCCCGGCAAATCCAGCTGCCATAAATGCCAGTCTAATGTGAGGGGTCTTTATGAGGTTATGGCATGAATGAATTAAGAAATACTTAACCAGATAAACAAGTAAGGTGGGACATGGGGGTTAAGTAGGTGCCTTGGGTGGCATGAGGAATCTAGTGGTTTCCTTAGTGGCATGTGAAATACGATTAGTAAGACTTAACCAAACACACATGTAAATGAACATGACTAAGAAGAGGGTTAAGTGGGATATACTAGTGGTGACAAGCTTAGGTGGATAGCTTGTGGGGGGGGGGGGGCATTTCAACCAGTAACCCAAACGTATCTTTGTGGGCTCGACCCAAGTCGAGGACGGGACACTCATACTGGGCTTGACTATAAGAGGCCAAAACGGGGTAGCGGTGGCGACGCAAGTCCAACGGGTTTCATATGCGTGTGTGGACCCGGGCTGGTAGGTAAGACGTTGTTGCATCGTGTAGGTATAAGCCGTGCATTCTCAAGTTGTATCGGGTTGCCACTTTAGGGGAGTGATACACCCCACTGTGGGGCCAGCACGGGTATCTACGAGTAGGGAGCCGATCGCAAGTGGGTAGTGGGGTACACCTAGCGGAGATAGGGGCAGACGGTACCTATGTAGTCAGCTAGGGGTACGCAAGGCTATTTATATAGTTTCTGTGTGAAGCAAGTGGGATCAACCTTTAGGGTGACTGGTGCGGTGCAGTGTAGAAATTATTCGTTAGTAATTAGGTGTGCCTTTAACGTTATCTTTATCTGCTCTTCCATACCTAATAGTTCATAGACATTTACTTGTCTTCCAGCTTATGCCTTAGTCTAGTTATTTTGATAGTAGTATTGTTAGAATTATCATACTCGCCAGACTTTATGTCTGACCCCCTCCATTTCTATCCTTTTCCCCCTTCAGGTCCTCAGGTTGGGCCCAACTCTAGTGGAGTTTGATTGGATTGCTTCATCTCTCTTTGGAAAGCTTGGACCGTTGAAGTAAAGTCCAGCTTGTTATCTTTTTTTTAATGGCTATTTATGTAATGGGATTATGTATTTTGTTTATCAAGATGGATATTGTACTTGACTCTGATTTATGGTTTTATGATGTAATAAACATGTTTAAATTCCGCTGCAATAAAATGAACTTTTAGATTTCCAAGTACTACTTATTATCTGTCTTGTTGTAATTTTTCTGTTCTATATTCACTTAAAACCTCCATGGAAGTTAATGCATTCCCTTTGTGAGTGACATTAATGGATGTGGAGTGTTACAGGAATCATGTCCAAATAAAATTTTGAAGAGGTCGCTGTAAGTGCAGTTCAATGACCGTTTATGGAAATCGACTGTACGGGCCTTGATAAAATTATTAAAAATATCAATAATTTGTGTAAAATCATAATAAATGATTTGGAAAGAATTGAGATGAAAAATTCCATATTTGAAAAGATAGAAATATATTTTTATCGAAATGAACTAGTTATGAACTATAATTATAATCCAATATTTTTAAATAAATAAATTGGATTTGCAATGGTTTTAAAAATAACCAGAATTTCCAATATATGAATTGGAATGGATTTGAATTGAAATTATCTTCAGAATATTTCGATATTAGATTCCGTGATTATATGGACATTGTAGAGGAATTTGGAAGATATATATATATCGTTATTCCAATACGATAATTATTGATTTTAGAATTTGATATTGAGTATAAGCCGATATAATTTCTATTCAGAGCCCTGTATTTAATATCAAATGGGATTTTGGGTTTGTTGTGAACGGTGTCTTCACTAACACTGTTCTTAAAGCCAGTAGAGAAAAGATTAAATATTTTTATTTAGATTTAATGGCGTATACTAATAAATTAATATTTAATTGGAATTGAATTGAAATTGATTTTTGGGTTTATCGTGAACGGTGTTTTAAATAACACTTGCTCTTTAACCCGATTAACAATGGAATGTGATTTTGGGTTTGTCGTGAATGGTGTCTTAAATAACACTGTTCTTGAACCCCATTTGAATAGAATAAATCTTTTAATTAAGATTTGAAGAAGAATTACCAATTAATTAATATCAAATTGGAATTGGAATGGAATGTGGATTGGGTTTATTGTGAACTGTGGTTTTAACGATATTCATTCTTTAACCCGATTTATAATGTAATGTGATTTGGGATATATAAATCTTTTATTAAGATTTAATAGGATTTTCCAAAGTAAAGTTTTCCAATTAATTAATATTTAATTTTGATGGAATGGAATTCGATTTGGCAATAATTGAAATGAACTTCTGTGGAGGAAGACTGTTAATACATATGGAATTTAAAAGGCTTTGCCGTTATTCCATTTATATCATTAGTCGGATATGGAAATTGATATCGATTATCTATTGATTTGTTTTTACGTGAAGATTCCATAATTAAGGGAATGTGATTTGGGTTTATCGTGAACTGTGTTTTAAATGACGTTAGTTCTTTAACCCAGTTAAAGGCAGGATTACATGTCGGTTTCGAACTGTAGGGTTAATCTTTGCTAAATATATATCTGTTTGGTGGTGGAGAATTTATTCTCTTGCTTAACACCCTTCTTTGAGACATATGAGCTTAGAGGTTATATATTAGCAGAAATCAATAGTACGGTGTAGATTGTCGATGCGGCATGTTTGTGTTTCCAAAGTTAAATAATCATTAATATTGATGTTTGGGAAGATTAAAACTAAGTGGAGTTTTAATGAATCTTTAAATAAATTGAAAAAAAGGGAATGTGATAATTTAAATTATCAAATTTGGGAAATGATCGAGAATGGAGTATCGCCAGTTTGGCTCCTAGCGATAGTTAAATCCTTAATTAGATTTGAACGTGAAATGGTAATTAATATTTACCGATAACACCGTGGTGTTAGATATGGAGTATTACCAGTTTTGCTCCATGGAATGAATAGGTTAGGACTGGGAAATAAAATAAATGATTACTTCGATGTAGTTCGCTAATCCCAACTAGTTTGGAAAACCTTAGTATGGTTTGAAATGATATCCAAAGGAAGATTAAAGAATAAATTTAAAAGAATTTATCTTTGATAAAATTAATGGGAACCTTTCCATAAAGATGTGAATATTTGAATAAAAGAATATTCTGGATGAAATGAGGCGTATGTTGTGTTTATAGCACTTGATTATAATATATACGCGAGTTATTCGGAAAGGTCGGGTTTATAACCATTCTGAATAACTGATTCGACGATGAAGATGGTGGTTGGAGACCGGAGGTCTTCATATCGTTTGAATGATTACTGATGTCTTGATTGGGCTGTACACCCAAGACGAGGTAATAAGTGGTGATCGTCCAGACATACTTGGAGATCGACCTGATATGGAGGACCACTCTCCTGTATTGGACATACGGGACGAGGAATAAGGTGCCTCCGGTTTCGTTCAGACCCAAAAAGAACTTGTAAATGGATTATGTGTCTGAAATTGGATTTTAGTCTGTTTTGATTGAAATCTATTTAATATATATTTGTTTGGCGGCGGATAATTTATTCTCTTGCTTAACGCCCTAAACTGAGACATACGAGCTCAGAGGTTATATATCGATAGATATCAATCGCATGACATGAATTTCCTGTGTGGCATGCTGAGATGCAGCGATCAAGGCTTTCGTTGAAAAGCAGAGTCTTGTGGTTGATGATCAAAGCATAGCTTTAATATAGCGCAACTTTGTGTATAGCGTTAATTCACGAGCCTCACACCTCGATATGAGTCAAAAACGGGATAAGGGAACACAATGACTGCATAATGTTTCTGTTTAGCTATGGGTGGTGTCGGGGTTTTACACACCCTGGCATTTATATTTTTTTACCTATGTGGTTGTTAGAATGCGAGGCGCCTCGGATATATCGGTCTCTATGGAGTCGATGGATAGGTCCGATAGGACTGAGAAACGTGTGTTCAGGTATAACCAGTCCACTTTTGCAGTTTGAGTGGACCGTCACTGCAGGATTCCAGGGTTACCCAGAGTGTGTAGTCCTGATACATTTGCTAGAGTGTCTCAAAGCGGGCTAGGAGTACATCCCTTGCCTTGACTCATGACGGAAAACCAATTTCCAAGTGTGACATTTTGGTTTTGATTGTAGAGCATAGTATTGGCGACATGATAGATGGTACACATGCCGCCTATGATTGATACATTTATATTTGAAGTTGTTTTATACACTGTGCACTTATAATAGTATAAAAATGATTTGTTTTTAAATGTACCAAGCATGTTTGGCTATCATAGGATAAACGCTATCCTCTGGCTTGCGTTGCGTTGTATGATGGGACCTAGGTCTTATAATAGCTTCATTTTTCCTAAAAGCATTGCGTTGTTTATAAATGTTTATGCACTGGTATTCTTGGGAGGAAACCAGTTCAGTGTTATACGGCGTGGTCCCTTAATTTACCTTATTTATAAAGTAAAGATTTAATAACTGTTTTAGTTCTCACACCAGTCACATGATTGACCTGAGTTTATTGTTTTAACCTAAACTCTGGGTGCCCCTATTTTCCACACGGGCAGCTAGTAGTTGGGTTTTTGCAGATTTATAATCACAGGATCCTGGCTTATAGCTGGAATGACATTCGGAAAGCTCTGTATCCATTTTTCTCTTTTAGTTATGTTTTTGTATTATTTTCCGCTGCATTGTAATTTATAAATCTCTGATATTTATCAAATGTATTTTATTCATTCATACTATGTTATATTCTTGTATTCTGATGGAATTGTTGTAATAAGCAATGAAATGTTCTTCTGTCTGTGTTCTGATTCGTCTTGTCATCAAAGCAATTCGTTCTTTCTCTTCTCTTCGGAGACTAGGGAAGTTCGATTCGTTATATTGGGTATTAGAGCCTTTTGGACTTACTTGGACATTGAAGCTTTCCATTGGCCATTAATGTTCATACTACATTAGTACAGAATTTGTCTTTTGCGTCCCTTCATTTGCATATGATGTATAAAAAACAGATGTGAATATTATAATTTGCATCTATTCTTGACCTACAATAGATGCAAATAAGTGAAAGTAAATATTTATTAAAGCTTTGCATCAGTTGTTATCTATAAACAGACGCGGTAGGGAAGGAGGAAAATCAAAATATAGTTGTTTGCATCTGTTCATTGTATAACTAGACGCAAATAGACAATGAAATTATAAAATTTGCGTCTATACTCTATTATAAACAGACACAAAAGTAGTTTATTTTCCTACCAAATCTTCATCGGTTATTTTTCCAGATATCAACTTGTATATCAATTCCTACCAAATCTTCATCGTTTATAAACAGACGTCGGCTCTTTTCCTACCAAACCTTCATCGGTTACTTTTCCAGATATCAATTCGTATGTCAATTTCATTTACGTCTTAGGGCTCCAGTTAAGTTCCTTCTTCCAGTGACGAGGTAACGCCTTCCTTTAAAGCAACAATAGTAGTATATTTGTATAAGTCGATTTGAGTATATTGGTTTGTTTACATCGATTTGTACCTAAGAATTTGTGAAAGTCGATTTGAATATATTGATTTGGTTACGGCGATTTGTATCTAAGAATTTGTGTAAGTCGATTCATATACATCAACTTGCATATTGATTTTCATATAACGATTTACATACGTCTATTTTTATAATTTAATTTGTGTATATCTATTTGTATTCATTTATTCATATACATTTGTTGCATTCCCCTTTCGCTTAACTCCACAATTGTATGCATCAATTATTATGTTGGTTTTTTTTCTTTTCAGTTTGTACGTGGTTTATGGTTGGTGCGTGGATTGTGGATGAGGTTATATGTTTTGTTAAGGTTGTTTTTGAAATGAGTGGCATCGAAGTTGTTTTGTGAAATGTTAAGGCCATATTTTCCTAATATACCAGGCTTTTGGGGATGTCCTCACACAAATTGTTTGGGGGTTACAACCATGCGAGAAGAAAAAGTAATTCTCTTCATATAAAAATAATAAAAGAAAATAAAATAAAGAAATTAATTTTATGTATCATCCAAATTAGCTAATTATCTATAGAAATTTGGTTGGGTTAAAAAATTCAGATTCTATTATTTAATGAAAGCATGATCACTTACTTACAAAAAAACTAGGAAGTGCAGCTGTGTGTGCACACATACACACACACATAAATATATATATATATACATACATACATACATACATACATACATTATCAATTGAATCTGTATAGGCTTTGCCGTCATGAAGATGAGAATTATTAGCAATAGCAAAATACCTACAGTACAATGTTTACCACAAGCGAAATTAGCAGTTTCAATATCTCTCTAGTGTGTATTGTATTTTATCTAAATTATTTCTTGGTTTTTCTAATACTGAATGATAAAGTGGATGTAGTTTTAATAGTACATATTTGATATGCTAATCTATTGCTAAATCTATTTTCATGTTTGTTGTTTTATTTTTTTACTTAAATTGTGTTAGAAAATAGAAATATTGTCCTCTGATTGGTGTATTTGTATCTTATTGCTGAGATATAAGATAAATTTATCACTTAAAATAAATAATTGATTGTTTTCAATTTAGATCGTGGTTTTAATCATTATACCAAAAATTAAAGGTCATCTCATGTGGATGCAAACAATTATGTTGATTGTGTTGCTGTCAATATGTGCCTAGACTTCTTAGAATCATACCATTATATCTTAAAGTCAAAATATCTGCTAGAACAATTTCCAAAACAGCACGAGGAGGGGCTGCTCTCAATCTCATACTTTACATGATTGCAAGCCATGTGAGTCAATTGTTTCTTACAGCAAAAATGTGTTGTTTCTTTGTAATATACTTAAAAACTACCTTCGTTTTTTATCTTATGCCTTAAGTTCTAAATAACAAAATACATTGAGCTATTAATCCACCTCAGATATTTAAATGTTTCTTATTCATAACCTGTAGATTATTTAGTTAAATAACATCTTGGGTGTTTTGATATGGGTAGTCTGAAGTTCAGTATGCAGGAGTTTTCTTCTGCTAATTCTCATTTTGGCCAGTGCTAGGCTTTTCCTATAGGATTTAACATTTACAAATTTCAGTTAGATCATGTTTTTTCTCTATATATCTTCGTAGTCCTTCCACATTTAACCCAATAACTCTATCAAATTTTCTTCCTCTTTCTTTGTCTTGTCAATGGAATTCGTACTCAGGTAAAATGTTTGCATTTCAGTTTCAATTGAAACATGCATAATAATAGTGTATACACATTCAAAATATATGCTAGTTTATAAAAAGAGAAAGACAATTGCTTATTATCTCCTATAAAATTGCTAATGACAAATAAGATGAAGTAACAAACCGATGGGCTATGATTTTGAATATATTTACTCTAAGTAGTCTCCATTATTCTTTAGATGCCACCATTTTAAATATTGGGTGTATACATGAATGAAAAAATACGATACAATTTTCTTTTTATAAATAATGAGAGAACCAAGCATTTGTAAACTTTAAGTATGCCTTGAACCCACAACATATACTTAAAGAATTTTCCGTTGGATGTTATATGTCCGTCATCATTATAAGTGCTCGAACTCGTAACCACTTGTCATCCACTTTTAACAGTATAAACTGGAATGAGATAAATTGGTAGCGTAGATTAGACTGCTATACAGATGCACACTTATGTTTACCATGAATACAAGTTTTTCCACCGGGATATTAGAAATAAATAACTAAAGCAACATTTAACTACCTCAGATGAGTTGGCATTCTTGGATTCCTGGATTATGTTGGAGTAGGATTGCATGTTTGTGGATTGATGTTTTTGTTATTGCTGATATGTCTATTAAGGTTGTTTCAAGTTTATACGTAGTTTATGTTTGATCATGGTACATATGATTTGTATATGCTTGAAGAATGGTTATGGTTTCTTGTAAAAATATATTGTATAAAAAGTACATGTTACCCTGAATTGTGTTCAACTTAATGACACATTAGTGATCATAATATTTGTCTCTAAAGTCCAGATCAGATAACCGATCACTACTCACCCCCCCCCCCTTCCGCTATAAAGAATGCGAGTATATTGACAAATGTTACTGTGATTTGAGTATATTGATCATAATATTTCTGCCTACAGGAAGCAAGTAAGTGAATTGTGAAAGGAGGGGGTGGAAGGATAAATATGACTCATTGATAAATGTTCAAACAGGTACGATGCATTGTTTGTAACGATCCAAGTTTTTTAACATTTTAAAAATATGGAATTGATTTGAATTTGGTATTTAAGAAATTGAAATCTAGTCTATTTTATTTTGGTTTTAAATTGATTTGGTTAGTGTGAATTTAAATCTTATCTTTGATTCTAAATTTGTTTTGTTAAATTTTAATGAGATTAACATTTTAAAGTAATTGAATATGTTGATTGAGAAATTATTAATTTGCTTTCCAATTTGATTAGAGAATTTCAATTTAATTTAAATTTATTTGGTTTTGAATTTGGTGTTATATATATATATATATATATATATATATATATATATGTGTGTGTGTGTGTGTGTGTGTGTGTGTAGTTGACATTGTATTTGGAATGTGTATATATATCATATTATTTTGTATATACAATGTATAAATAAACGGTGTACACCTTGAAAAATATAATTATTCATATTTGTCACTTGTTGGAGTTGGTTGGAAGTTGATGCCATCTGTTCGATTTGTTTTGATATTGTTAAATGCGTGTCCCTTTTCTTTCCTTTTACCGTGTCCTTATTCCCCTTACTTTCCAGCATCCACCGTTCATTCTTTTTCCTCTATCCCCTTTTTATTTCATTCTAGTCAAACAAAAATTTTCCCTAAATCTTTTTTTCTTCCCAAAAATTAAATTTTATGTCTGCCGATCCTCTTTTATAACTTCCTCCATCTCCAGCTTTGACTCTCCTTTCCCTATCGTGCAACCCACTGGTCACCAACGAAACTCCGGCCATCACCTGTGAACCCTCCGTCGCTACTCCCTGCTGCCTTTGAACTCACCTAGAATTTTCCAGTCTAGCCCTACTTTATTGTTTCTCCAACATTTGGCGCGCCAACATCATCCCTTCACCGCTCGCCTGAAGTCGGTTTCCACCTCCTTCGAAACCCGATGCTCCGGCATACCTCCTCAGTCACCCTGACTCGCGTTGTCATCTTTCTACCTCTACCACTATCTACAAACTGTCACTACCACTGCCATTTCAAGGTGAACGTTTAATCTCAGTTCAGTATTTTAATTTTAAAATGTTATAAGCTATGAATTTTCTTAGTTGATGATGGTATTAGTATGTTATAGCTATTTGTATATTCTTGGGTGTAATTGTTGTATGTTTTATGGGAAAAAATTGAACTGGTACTTCGCATGTTGACTGTGCGAGAGGACTAAACATGGTTTACATGAATGATAGATTTATTGAAAATAAAAAAAACATTTAAAAGATTTTTATATTTACTGTAAATTCATTTTGAATTACAGAAAATGTATGCTTACTTTTTTATACTCGTTATTAATATGATAGTGTATATTGCATTGTAATGACGAAGATTAGAGGTGTAACAACCCGAATTATGAAAGACCAAACTTTTTTCAAAATTCTAATCTATTGAAACTCATGTTGGTTTTTCCGTATCCTGCAGAAAATACAGAGATACAAAATATATCAGAGCTCAAAAAACATCTCACAGCGGAATGGATAAAATATGATATAATCAAAATATAGCCTTACCCGGATAATAATACTGCCCAACCAGTATCCAAAGCTATCATATCTCTGCTACAAATCTAACCTGCAAGTATGTTATGAGGAGTGGGTCAGAACACAAGTTTTGGTGACTGGATTTAAACTACACATTTTAGATAACCCTACATATAGCATTCAGTTACATTTTCTTGTTTATTAGGTTACTAGGGTTAACAACACTCTAGGCTTACACACACGTCGTACCCATTTACTTCCCAGTGGATTAACCTAATACAGTATACATATAGCTAACCCCACTATTAAGGTACACTCTATGGTATCCCACTCGCACATTCTCCGCTGTAATGCCACAAAAATATACGCAGTCCCTCATCCTACGCCGAAACGACATACAGATCTCTGCACGAAAATGCTACGTTCTGTATAATAGCGCCATCGCCATACTACGTAAGTGTGTGGACTGCCACCTTCGACCGAATCAGATTCCATCACAAAGTAATGCCCTAGAGTCTACGATACACCACCCAAAGCAGACATGCATGCATCTAGACTTTCTCACGTACATATCGTCAATCGTACTCGATGCCTTAACCTTTACGATACACCATCCGGAAATGGTATACATGTATCCGCAAGTATTATATATTGTGCACTGTGTTCCATAACAGAGCTATATCAGAAAAACGGAACTCGGTCGGGAGCTTTTTAAAATATCTGTATGCACGGATGTTATGGTATGCATTTTCAGTAGCAATGGCCCCATCCGACCCCTCCCTTAACTAGTAAAACTTCAAAAGCTAAGTGATGTGCCCCTAACAAGCAATCTAAACATCCAATTGGCGTGTCAACCACCGTGCCTTGATAGTGAAAGGTTGATGGCGTCTTGGTTTTAGCTCTAGTCTTTTTGCATCCCATTGACTGCTGATGATGGGTACCGACGATCTACTATCCCGTGTTGGTCCAGACCCAGCCTCCTGCCGAGGCGATCGCCGAATCACCCTAGTGTCATCTTGTCACAGTCTTCTGGCTGCAAAGCTACTTTTGCAGCCAAGGTATACTCGCCGGGTAGTAATCCGCAGACCCAACCCCTACAAGCACAGCCTATGCGTTGTCACCACACAAAGGACTACCATGAGTACCTTCACGTCCCTTGGAAGCCGCGTGCTTCCTTCCAGTCCCACCAAGAAATCAAGCCATAAGTTGAGTCGAGTAATCAAGTGGACGTGCTCCTCCCGTGTATTTAGACACCTCGATGATCTACCCCGTTGGGTTCTTCACCTTCAGACGTGTGGACATGCTCAAGTGCATCACGCTAACATGTTATTAGGCCCTATGTCTAAATGTTTATTTACGCGCTTACTCTGCCTCATCTGATTTCTAATTAAATTGATTACTTCCAATTATATTAATTTCTTATTCAAGTTACTAAGTTCACTCTGAGCCCTTTATATCTCTAAGGAATGAACCCTTCTTGCTTATTAATTCCAGTTATATAACTTAATGCATTTAAGTTTATTAATATGCCCATAATATGTTATTTCCTAGATTGTAATCCAAGGTCTGTAATCTACAATCCCTTTATATTATTATCGTGCAATTCATTATCTAATTTCATAATTACAATAACATGTTCTACTTAATATATACTTAAGTATATTTTATCTCAATCCACCGGTTTTATGTTAACATGTCACTTATTATACATGATTAAATATAACTTATTTCACTCCATAAGTTTGCCTCATTCTTTCTTATTTAGTCATAATTTCATCTTGCACTGTCACTGCAACTTGTTGTTGTTTACTTATTAACTTAGTTCTCTTAACTAAGGTTTACTAATAAGTTTCTTCTTCATTTATTATAACTTACGTTATAGTTTCCCCATGTCTCTATGACAAGCCTCCCTATTATATAACATTCTTATTAATGTAATTAATTATAATAGGTTATTATCATTCCCCGTTCATCCCAATCCTTTTATTGGTGTAATTTTCATGCGTTTCCATTCATTTCCATTAATCACAATTAGTGCCATTTATTTATATCCTTTTATATACATATATATATATATATGTGTGTGTGTGTGTGTGTGTGTGTGTGTGTGTGTGTGTGTGTTTATGCACTAGACCTCTCACATTAAGCCGACCACTTGTGGATACTGGATTTGTCGGGCAGTTCCAGGCAGACTTCTACCACAAGTTGGACTTAACCTCGTGTCTTTGCACCTTTACATGTATATTTACGCACTAGATCCCTCACATTAAATTAACAACTTGTGGATGTTGGATTTGCCGAGCGGTTCCAGGCAGACTTATAGCACAAGTTGAATTTAATCTCGTGTCTAAGTGCGGTTTCAACTTTCTATTTACTGTAAATTTAGGCATATCCATTCTTCCAAAATTCACTGTAATTTTTACATGTCATACTTAATATCATATTAAGTCCATTTTAACTAATTATCACGTCGCATGTTCTTCCTAACATATAATTAACTCCCTTTTAAAAGAATAACATGTAATCATCCAATCATGTAATTATTTAAATCTAACAATTTGACATGTAATTATCCAAATTCTTATAGTTAAGGGTTCAAGTACATAATATGCCACAGATTAACATGTAATTATCCCAATTTCACTGTAACTTAACTTACAGTATCCAATTAACAAATTACTAGAGCATGTACGTATACAATAGTAATCGTTTCCACATATTTTAACAGGTTTATACATTTCAGTAGATTAATAATTTCAGCAGATTTACTATACATACTAACGGGGAGTGCCAAATGATAAATATTCCATTATCAAAAAGGCATAACTTAAATCCACTCACCTAATTGCTTTCTAATTCATGAATCTGGTCCAGATCTATCATTGCATGGCTCCTCTAACTGAATTTAGAACCTAAATAACCATGGATCTACAATTATCAACTAAAAGAAAAAGGAAAGAAAAAGGAGAAATTTAAATTGACCAGATCCAAGAATTTTCCTCACTTCGAATAGAATTTTGAACACCCATTTGCAGATATTCATTCTTTTCCTCCAAATCTTGAACAAGAATTTCCTAATACTAATTATTCTATTTTCTAAAGAGATTCGAGGAGGAAGAAGAATAGCAGAGTCTAAACAGTCTCTCCGAAAATATGAGATTTAGGCTAGGCTCTGTTAGCCTATTCATAGGTGTTCATGCACACGTAGCGCTGAGTCAGCAACGAACATGGCTTGAAAAAAAGTCCAGGGTCTGATAGAAGAATTCAGGCAGATCTGGGATTGGTCGACCCATAGGTCAACCTACTAGCTTGGGTCGACCCAGGCCCTGGTTAGGTCCTCCCATGGTACTTTTAGCGCGTGGTCTCTAGATTTGAATTTATAATTATATATATGCTCCTTATATATATATATACAAACTTCTAAGGTTCATAACCCCTTCATACATTATCTGTTTTATGCAAACTTGGGGTCTATCTGAACCGGAATTCCGAGATGAATGCAATGGTAATGTTGGTTTCACCTGATTCTGAATATTTAATTAAGTTATCCCTAGGTTATCATTTTTAACTAAAAATGCGGGGTGTTATAGGATATATGTATAATATCAAGCTACTAATGCACAAAGCCTAGTAAAACTATCCTGAATATGACTATAAGAATGAGATATGTTAATGCAAAATAGGATGCTATTGGTGGTTTATATGGTGTTGCTTATAATACAAACTTGTGAGTGTATAAACAAAATGAATGGAAAAGAATTAAAGACCATCAGAGTGTGAAGGCTGTTAATGGGAAGGTTACCTGCTTAGAGGTACAAGAGACATATCTTTATAGAAAAAATAGATAATAGTAAAATAAAATCTACATTTCACTTTTCTAAATTATAAGTAATCATTTTAAATGATTTTTGAAACTTTTTCAAAGGTTTAAAATTACTAAAAATATTTTATATGGAATTTAAATTGATTTATTTAATATTCAAAACTGGGTTTCGAATTTTATGTAATTGGATATGGTTGGAGATAAACCTTTGGATGTTCGATTTAATTCTGTAGATGAGGACTCTTACTATTAGAGGAATTTAGAAGGTAGCTTACTGTTATTCCGCTTATAGTATGAGTTGGATACAAAGATTAATATTGAGGATAAGTTGATGATATTTCTGTCCAGATCTAATGTCAAAGAGTTGGATAAATTTTTGATTAAGATACAGGTTTCGCGATGTGATTAAGATAAGTTGGAAAGAAATAATCTTTGGTTATTTGATGTGAAATTCCGTGGTATAAACGTATAATATTTGAGGAATTTGGAAGATATTATTATTGTTATTCTACTTATAGTATTCATTGATTATGAGAATTGGTATGAAATATATGAAGATACAATTTCTATGTAACTTATACTTAGTATCGATTGACATGGGTTTCGTCGTGAATGGTATCTTTAGTAATATCATTCTTGAAAGCCGATAAGATTGAGTTATGGAAATTCATATCGTAAGTTGGAATTTAATCAAATCTTTGATTTGAGGAAATTAAATGTAACACCCCACGTCCGTGAATGTCACTCACAAAGGGAATGCATTAAGTTTCGTGGAGTATTATAAGCAAACATAACGAAATATGACAAGATAGAGAAAGTAGTACTTGAAATTTTTTATAACTTTATTGCAGTGAAAACAGAAATAAGTTTGATTACATTTCCAAATACCAAAACCAAGTACATAATATCAGTCTTGTACAAAGCCTTCAGAGTACTTAATATTAAAACTGTAATCCCCAATAGAAAATTCCATAGATAAGCTGAATCAAAGCCAAGCAATTCATCTTTCAACTTTAAGCTGGAAGAAGGGATATCCGAACTAAGCTTGAGTATTTCCTCCTTAAAAACCTGGGGGGAGGGGGGGTGGGAGGGAACGGAAGAAAAGAGGCAAAAACACACTAGGTTAAACATATGTCTGATGAGTCCAGTGACTTTAACAATATAATCATTAAAGTAACAGGACAAGAACATAAACTGGAAAGTAAGAAATGACTATACATAAATATGCATGACAAGGTAAGTAGGATGAATAAGATAAACGTTGATCGCGCTTCTAATCACTAAAGGATAATTACTACACTGCACCAATGCTAATTTAACCACACCGTTACTAGTTCCATACTGAAAGTTGATCCCCATCTTGTAATTGGTAGTCCTCAGGCGTAACATCTAGTAAGAGGTATTCACCTTATACAATCCTTACTTGCCCATACAAAATACTAGATGTCCCCACACTACCACCTTATCACTTAATTGATGGGCTCCCTAACTCACATGTATTTATTACTTGTGCCATTCGGCCTCGCTTGTTTACTTGTGTCATTCGGCCCCGCTTGTTTACTTGTGTCATTCAGCCCCGCTTGTATGTAGATACTTGTGATGGTCCTAGCATAGGGTGTATCAATCCCTATGATGGCAACCGGACACAATTCAAGATGCACAGTGTATACTACTGATGCCCAGTGCCTGCTTTTTCCACTCCGGAGAACGTGCACGTCCATACTCCGCCGGAACCTACACTGCCGCACCACCCGCCGTTATTTTTGACCGCTTATAATCAGCCCAGTAATCATGCCCCACCCTGCCTAGTTCAGGGTACCATGATACATCTATGTGGATTACTGCTGAAATGGGTCCCCGTTACTAGGGTTTCCTACTGGTTAAGTTTGTGGGCCTATATATGCAAATATTACCCACCTACACGAGATGTACTAAACTCTCCCACTGATTCAAACATGTTTATTTAACGGTTAAGTTTGTAAGCCTATATACACTAATATTACCCACATACCCAAGGTTTACTTAACCCTCCTACTTACAAAGTCAAAACGTATTATTGGTTAACCTTGCCTTAACCCTATCCCCTTTGTTCATGTAATATTGGTTAAGTGTTGTCCATTCATGTTAACTTAACCCACCCATTGTGAAGACCCGCAACTTCCCCGTAAAGGAAAGCGTCGGATAGTTCGAGAACAAGCCACAACAGAACGCATACAGAAGAACATTTCATTGTATATTACAACAATGCATCAGATTACAAGAATATACAAAGTATAAACAAATAAATATTACACAGAAATATCAGAGATCTTAAATTACATTTAAATACATCGCAGCGGAAAATAATACAATACACAACTAGAAGGAGATATACAGATACAAAGCTTTCCGGATATCGTTCCAGCTGTAAACCAGGATCCTGTGAATATAAATCTGCAAAACCAAAACTACTAGCTGCCCGTGTCAAAATAAGGGCACCCAGAGTTTAGGTTAAAACAATAAACTCCAGGTCAGTCATGTGACTGGTGTGAGAACTAAAACAGTTATTAATCTTTATTTTAAAGCTAGGTAAATCAAGGGACCACGCCGTATAACACGGAACGGGTTTCCTCCCAAGAACACCAGTGCATAAAACAACAACGCAATGCTAAATAAGAAAAATGAAGCTATTATAAGACCCAGGTCCTATCACACAATGCAACGCAAGCCGGGGGATAGGGTTTTTACCTTATAATAGCCAAGAATGCTTGATACGTTTAAAAGAAATCATTTTGATACTATAATAAGTGCATAGTGTATAAAACAACTTCAAATCATAAGTATCAATCATAGGCGGCATGAATGCCCCATAACACTATGTCGCCATATATAGGTTATACAATCAAAATCGCAAAGTCACGTATTTGGAAATTGGATTTCCATCTATGAACCGAGGCAAAAGATAGTCCTCAACCGATTCGAGACGCTCTAGCCCGTGTCTCAGGCAAGTACTCAGTCAAGCCTTGGATCCTCAGGGCCAGTCCACCGATGTGGATTAAACTTAAACCCTGAACATGCGTTTCCCCGCCCTATGGGGCGTAGGTGAGCCAACTAAATGACTCCATCGGTTCGAGAACGACCGATCAATCCGAGGCGCCTCGCAACAGCAACAACCACATAAGTCAAACTCGTCAGGGCGTGTAAAACCACTGACGCCACTTCTAGCTAGAAAGAAACGCATGCCCTCCCTGACGTCCTCTCCCGTTTTTGGTTCATACCGGGTGTGAAACACGAGAAGTAAACGTTACACAAAGCTACGCCACAAAGGCCTTGCTTTGATCATCACCACAAGACTTTGCTTTTCAATAGAAGCCTCGATCAATTGCCACTTAGGCATGCCACACAGGCAATTCACTCCATGCGTTTGATATCCATCAATATATAACCCCTGAGCTCGTACGTCTCAGAGAAGGGCGTTAAGCAAGAGAATAAATTCTCCGCCGCCAAACAGATATATATTTAATAGAGATCAATCACACGGACTAAAATCCAATGTCAGACACACAGTCCATTTACAAGTCCGTTCTGGGGCTGAACGAAACCGGAGGCACCTAGTACCTCGCATATCCATCGATCTCCAAGTACGTCTGGACGATCACCAATTGTTTCCATCTTCTTGGGTGTACAGCCCAATCAAGATCATCAGTAATCACCCAAATGACATGAAGACTTCCGGTCTTCGACCATCGTCTTCATCTTCGACTTATCGTCGTATCAGTTATTCAGAATGGGATAAACCCGGTCTTTCCAAATAACTCGCGTATATTTTAAATAAGTGTTACACAAACACAACATACGCCTCATTCCAATTCATCAGTCACTAACCGTAAATTAATCAAGAGAATAATTCCCCAAATATTAACCCCGAAGGCCGAAACCAACATCAGATCAATATCTAGAAAACCATTCTGCTTGGCTAACCGGCAGTTAGTTTCTAAATTTCACATTCATAGGGAAAGGTTCCCATTAATTTTATCAAAGATAAATTCCTTGAATTTATTCTCTAATCTTCTTTCGAATTTCGATTCAACTAGTCGGAATTAGCGAACCTTACCGTAGTAATCATTGGTTTTAATTTCCCAATCCCAACCTATTCATCCCATGGAGTAAAACTGGTAATACTTCATATCTAACACCACAGTGTTATCGGTAAATTCAATTACCATTTCACGTTCAAATCTAATTAAAGATTTAACTATCGCCTGGAGCAAAACTGGTGATACTCCATTTTCGATCTTTTCAATCTAATTAAAGATTCATTAAAACTCCACTTAGTTTTAATTGTTAACTGGGTTAAAGAATCCGTGTCATTTAAAATACAGTTCACGATAAACCCAAAGTCACATTCCATTGATTATCGGGTTGAAGAACGAGTGTTATTTAAAACACTATTCACGATAAACCCAAAAATCAATATCAATTCAATTCCAATTAAATATTATTTAATTGGTACACTTCATTAAATCTAAATAAAAAGATTTAATCTTTTCTCAACTGGGTTCAAGAACAGTGTTAGTGAAGACACCATTCACGACAAACCCAAATCACATTTGATATTAAATACAAGGCTCTGAATAGAAAATATATCGGCTTATATCCAATATCAAATTCTACGACTAACAAATGTCGTATTGGAAATAACGATATAAATATATATCTTTCAAATTTCCATAACAACACCTGTATAATCACGAATCCCAACGTCGAAATATTCCAAAGACAATTTCGATTCAAATCCACTCCAATGCAATCATTGGATATTCTGGTTATTTTAAAAACCCTTTTTAAATTCCATTTATTTATTTAAAAATAAATAGAATTATAATTCTAGTTCAAAACCAGTTCATTTCGATAAAAATCTATTTTTATCTTTTCAAATATGGAGTTTTTCATCCCAATTCTTTCTAAATCATTTCTTATGATTTTACACAAATTATTACTATTTTTAATAATTTTATCAAGGCCCGTACAGTCGATTTCCATCAATGGTCATCGAACTGCACTTACAGCGACCTTTTTCAAATTTGATTTGGACATAATTCCAAATCCAATCGTTAGATTTCTAATTTCTAATATTCTTTAGAAATCTCTTTTCGATACGAACCCAACGGTTCCGGTTTTAGGAGAATCCGACGGTCGGATCTCCTGTAATGTCCGTTTGAAATAAATGGTCGAAATTCACGAACTGCCGCGGCGCGGCGCGTTCTATTCAGGCCATTATATTATATATATAATATATATATAATATATACTTCATCGATTTATATTTAAAACGAATTATATAAATAGTTTTAAATTCGTTTCAAAAGCAATTTCAACTTCCTTTTCAATTCAAATTAAAATTGAATTCTTCTTTATAAATTCGTTTTAAAATTCATTTCTATTCAATTCAAATTTCAATTCAATTTGAATTCATTTGAATTCATTTTCAATTCAATTCGAATTCTTTTCAATTCAATTCATTTCGAAATCGTTTTCAATTCAATTCAATTCATTTCGAAATCGTTTTCAATTCAATTCATTTCAAAATGAATAAAATCGATATAAATATCGATCACGTCAAAATGGCGTCAAACTAATCAACACGGCTTCATATATTGATATTTTCAAATATTCTATTTCAAATATTTCTTTTTCAAAATAGTTGTTATTATCAAAATATTTCGTTCAACACATGACCAATCTCAATGGATGAGTACTGTCAACACATGAACCTTTATTTTA
This sequence comes from Allium sativum, assembly GCA_030737875.1. NCBI lineage: Eukaryota > Viridiplantae > Streptophyta > Magnoliopsida > Asparagales > Amaryllidaceae > Allium > Allium sativum. Next base: position 302,291,243 of record CM060921.1, read on the forward strand.
TATTGATAAAGATGTAAATTTTATTACTAAAATATTTCGTTCAACACATGACCAATCTCAATGGATGAGTACTGTCAACACATGAACCTTTATTTTATATTGATAAAGATGTAAATTTTATTACTAAAATATTTCGTTCAACACATGACCAATCTCAATGAATGAGTACTGTCAACACATGAACCTTTATTTTATATTGTTCTTTATTTTCTAAATTGGAATGAGGCACAATCAATTACCATATAAAGTTAATTATATGGATTTTCATACAACACATGTATATCATAGCATTGAAAAATAATCAACCATCAACCAAAGTGCACTACACTGTATAAGCATCAAATATAGATATTCAACGCTTATAACAGCCTGTCAATCAATCGATCGACATCTTTAATCAATCAGGATGAGTGAACTTCAAATTTCATCCCAACACCCGTGTGGGGTTTCAAGCAATCAAACACGGATCTTATTTGTGCAGTTGGGCGATGTGTAAAATTTATCGACTCAATAAATCATTCAAATTAGTGTATATAAACAAATCGGCCGATTTGTTTATAAATATTCATTTATTCATATTCACGTTAAAATTATATTTTTAACGATTAAACATTTTATTCCAACACATGAATTTCTATTATTCATTTACACAATAAAATGATATTTTTATTTTCTAACATATTTTAGAAAATTTCGGCGGCATAACGACACGATACTAGAAACGGGACGAGACCTAGCCTTATCCCCGGTCTAGTGAAGGCCCACGCCATTCACACATCAATCAATTCATTCATTTCACCAAACAATTCAATTTCAAATCAAATCATCTAACTAATCTATGCAACCAAACAAACAAGTCCATAGTCTGTGGACGATTGTGTCGGGTGCTACTAAGCACCGTCTGCATCCTAGTATATATATATAACTAGAAATAAAATTGAAGAGTGAGAAATTCTCACCGATAGCTATCCTATCATCTTGACTCCTCTTTGATATAAATCTCCTTCATTCTCGCCTTTTTGTTACCTTCGTTGCCCACTTTCACTACCTATGTAAAAATCGAATTTTTACTACGCTATTCAATATATAAAAATCATATTTTTATTTCGAAGTTCAATATATAAAAATCAAATTTTTACTACTATGTTATATAGATAAAAATTATATTATTATCACGCTATTTTCCATATAAAGATTTCGCCTTTTCTAAAATAAAGATTTCGCCTTTATAAAAACATAGACTTCGCCCTTTCAAATTTAAAGATTTCATCTTTATAAAAATCTCATTTTTATTTTCCTACACATATAAAGATTATATTTTTAATATTCCTAAGATGTAAAAATTATATTTTTACTTTTCTACATAAACAAAAATCATATTTTTATATCCTCTATATAGTAAAGACTATATTTTTAATACTTTAAAAATATAGAAATCATATATTTATTACTTCCTTATATGAAAATTATATTTTTAATTCAAATCCTTTTTCTTAATAAAAACTATCTTAACTTTTGCATAATCAAAATCTATACTTGATTTAAATAAATAAAATAAAACAGATTTTATATAAATAAAAATAATAAATAAAAAGCTTACAGTCGATCGGTGAAAGGGGGAGGGGTTTCACATTGCTGAGAAGGGGGAGGCAAAGCTTCGTCGGTCGGCAGCAGCGTCGGGTGGGCCACGCAGGTGGTGGGGCGTCAGCCTAGGCGGTTTTTGGGGCGAGGTAGGGCTTGGGGAGGTTTGTGGGTTCGAATAGAAGAGGAGGAAGGGGATCTGGTGGTCATCGATGGCTAGGAGAAGGGGGCCCGCGGCTAGCACGGCGGCGCTGGCGCCAGGAGAGGCTCGCGACAGTGGTCCTTGTGCAGTTGCGGTGGGGCCTGCAGCGTCGGTCTTCTAACCTGGGAGGGGCGCGGCCTTCTGTCGCGAGAGAGGAGAGAGAAGCGGAGGGGGGGGGGAGGCGGTTGACGGTGGAGCTTGGGGCGACGTGGAGGAAGGGCGGTTGATGCTCCAGAGGGCGACGGGTTTTTGACCGATTTGGGGATCCAGATAAAGTGAACGAGATATTTAGGGTTCCCCTTATTTATATATTATATTTATTAATTTAATTTTATATTTATTTATTTTATTATCCACCAAAAAGTAACTTTTTATTTCGAACTCAAAACGTGACCCAACGACTGTCGCCCCTGGCTAATTACCCCCATTCCGAACACAATGGGATATGCTTCGTAAGCCAATACGGCCGTTACGATCAGTTTCCGCTAAAATTTACATTTAAATCACTATATTAAATTTTAAACGTACATTTCAAATTACCGGGGTCACATACTAACACGAAAAATTCCAGAAAAATATTTTCTAGCTTCGTATTGACAATACGGTCCTAACAAAACTAGTTTCGTCGAATTCTGAGACCGTTAGAAAAATGGCCATTTTCCAGTCGATTAAAATCAACTGAAACTGGTCAAACGCGTTTTCCTTTGCCACGCTCACATATTGATTCAGAAAATTATGAAATTTGGAATCTAGCAATAATTTGACACCGCGGATCCAACAAAACTGGTTTCGTCGAAATCCGAGGTCATCTGCAAAATGTCCATTTTTAAGGGCCTGAATTCCATAGCGACTATTCAGAATTTTCAACTGGACATATCTTTTGATCCCCGCTATGAAAATTTGATTATTCGGATTCGTTGGAAAGATATTATCAATTAGATCCAATTATTTTTGGTTTCACTAAAATCCGGATTGTTTTGCACCCGGTACATTCAATTGAAGTTTGAAATTGAATTATCGAACTATCGCGCCATTTTCAATTCTATTTATAATTATATATAAATGTTTATATTCTAACGACGACGTATATAATATATACATCGAATTCTATTCAAAATAAATTTCTCGTTGATATTATTTAAAATAATTCATTTTAAATATTCAAAATTCGCTATAATTGCCAAAATAAAAATTTTAAACTGGCCCAGAATTTGCGGGTTATTACAATCTCCCCAACTTAAAACTTTTCGTCCCCGAAAAGGAATAAAGTCGAAAGTGGTTTGATTAATCAACTCTACGTTCGATCTGGCTTCCATTCTCCAACTTTTCAGTTTCTGAGAATTTCCAAAAATTTCAAAAATTTGGCTAACAACCTAAATTTTTGAAAAATTTCGCCATAACCTCCCCTGCACCGGGAGCATCGGGGAATTTCAAATAGCTTCCCCGGTCCTTCAGATCTCAAAAAGAAAAAGAAAAAGCCAAGCGGCTAGCCAATAGGCTCACAAAATCATCATCACCCAAACAAAACAGGAAATTATGTAGTAAACATGTACCTATTTGTCGGGCAAACAAATTTTATTCTCTGCTCTAGCCTCCTTGCTATGACCTGTTCAATATAAGTATATGTATATGCAAGCAAATGCGACCAATTTTCAATACAATTCATTATTTGGTTCAATTTGGCTACAGGGCTAAAAATTAGCAAACAAATAAATAAACAACGCAAACATCAATCTATTAGTGAATTAGAGTTTTCAAATTGATAACTTTGATACATAGTCAAAAAATCAGATTTTTGATGCCAAATCACAACAATAAATCCTATACAGCTTTGGTTCTCACACCAGTCAATAGGAAATATATAGAAATCTCCCTTTCGTCACTCGAACATAAATTCTGATGATGATGCATCAATCATCAGAGTTCTCTCCGGGCGACTAGAAGGTGATTCTATATCTATCCAGTATATTGAAATTTCAAATACACGTTTGCAAGGCGTATATGCAAAATCTTTATATACTGGACCGTCCAAATCAATATAAATAAATAATCAAATACGTATAATTGATTTAAATTTTCTAAACTAAATTTGTTTTCACTTTAAAAATATACTCTTCACACTCGTTCTAGGATACTACTGATCCCATCTCTAACGAGTCATTCCCATTGGATATTACTAATCCAATATCTGATAAATTCTTTCGTATGGTTCTAATGTGTCTCGTTCTCGAGCTCTGTAAACCAAAGCTCTGATACCAACTGTGACGGCAAAGAATTTCACTCGGTCCGAACCAGTCGCTAAACCAATCCAGGCCGTTCGAAACGCCCTATCGTTTGAGAACAGGACAAATCAGAACGCATACAGAAGAACATTTCATTGTATATTACAACAATGCATCAGATTACAAGAATATACAGAGTATAAACAAATAAATATTACACAGAAATATCAGAGATCTTAAATTACATTTAAATACATCGCAGCGGAAAATAATACAATACACAACTAGAAGGAGATATACGGATACAAAGCTTTCCGGATATCGTTCCAGCTGTAAACCAGGATCCTGTGAATATAAATCTGCAAAACCAAAACTACTAGCTGCCCGTGTCAAAATAAGGGCACCCAGAGTTTAGGTTAAAACAATAAACTCCAGGTCAGTCATGTGACTGGTGTGAGAACTAAAACAGTTATTAATCTTTATTTTAAAGCTAGGTAAATCAAGGGACCACGCCGTATAACACGGAACGGGTTTCCTCCCAAGAACACCAGTGCATAAAACAACAGCGCAATGCTAAATAAGAAAAATGAAGCTATTATAAGACCCAGGTCCTATCACACAATGCAACGCAAGCCGGGGGATAGGGTTTTTACCTTATAATAGCCAATAATGCTTGATACGTTTAAAAGAAATCATTTTGATACTATAATAAGTGCATAGTGTATAAAACAACTTCAAATCATAAGTATCAATCATAGGCGGCATGAATGCCCCATAACACTATGTCGCCATATATAGGTTATACAATCAAAATCGCAAAGTCACGTATTTGGAAATTGGATTTCCATCTATGAACTGAGGCAAAAGATAGTCCTCAACCGATTCGAGACGCTCTAGCCCGTGTCTCAGGCAAGTACTCAGTCAAGCCTTGGATCCTCAGGGCCAGTCCACCGATGTGGATTAAACTTAAACCCTGAACATGCGTTTCCCCGCCCTATGGGGCGTAGGTGAGCCAACTAAATGACTCCATCGGTTCGAGAACGACCGATCAATCCGAGGCGCCTCGCAACAGCAACAACCACATAAGTCAAACTCGTCAGGGCGTGTAAAACCACTGACGCCACTTCTAGCTAGAAAGAAACGCATGCCCTCCCTGACGTCCTCTCCCGTTTTTGGTTCATACCGGGTGTGAAACACGCGAAGTAAACGTTACACAAAGCTACGCCACAAAGGCCTTGCTTTGATCATCACCACAAGACTTTGCTTTTCAACAGAAGCCTCGATCAATTTCCACTTAGGCATGCCACACAGGCAATTCACTCCATGCGTTTGATATCCATCAATATATAACCCCTGAGCTCGTACGTCTCAGAGAAGGGCGTTAAGCAAGAGAATAAATTCTCCACCGCCAAACAGATATATATTTAATAGAGATCAATCACACGGACTAAAATCCAATGTCAGACACACAGTCCATTTACAAGTCCGTTCTGGGGCTGAACGAAACCGGAGGCACCTAGTACCTCGCATATCCATCGATCTCCAAGTACGTCTGGACGATCACCAACTGTTTCCATCTTCTTGGGTGTACAGCCCAATCAAGATCATCAGTAATCACCCAAACGACATGAAGACTTCCGGTCTTCGACCATCGTCTTCATCTTCGACTTATCGTCGTATCAGTTATTCAGAATGGGATAAACCCGGTCTTTCCAAATAACTCGCGTATATTTTAAATAAGTGTTACACAAACACAACATACGCCTCATTCCAATTCATCAGTCACTAACCGTAAATTAATCAAGAGAATAATTCCCCAAATATTAACCCCGAAGGCCGAAACCAACATCAGATCAATATCTAGAAAACCATTCTGCTTGGCTAACCGACAGTTAGTTTCTAAATTTCACAGTCATAGGGAAAGGTTCCCATTAATTTTATCAAAGATAAATTCCTTGAATTTATTCTCTAATCTTCTTTCGAATTTCGATTCAACTAGTCGGAATTAGCGAACCTTACCGTAGTAATCATTGGTTTTAATTTCCCAATCCCAACCTATTCATCCCATGGAGTAAAACTGGTAATACTTCATATCTAACACCACAGTGTTATCGGTAAATTCAATTACCATTTCACGTTCAAATCTAATTAAAGATTTAACTATCGCCTGGAGCAAAACTGGTGATACTCCATTTTCGATCTTTTCAATCTAATTAAAGATTCATTAAAACTCCACTTAGTTTTAATTGTTAACTGGGTTAAAGAATCCGTGTCATTTAAAATACGGTTCACGATAAACCCAAAGTCACATTCCATTGATTATCGGGTTGAAGAACGAGTGTTATTTAAAACACTGTTCACGATAAACCCAAAAATCAATATCAATTCAATTCCAATTAAATATTATTTAATTGGTACACTTCATTAAATCTAAATAAAAAGATTTAATCTTTTCTCAACTGGGTTCAAGAACAGTGTTAGTGAAGACACCATTCACGACAAACCCAAATCACATTTGATATTAAATACAAGGCTCTGAATAGAAAATATATCCGCTTATATCCAATATCAAATTCTATGACTAACAAATGTCGTATTGGAAATAACGAAATAAATATATATCTTTCAAATTTCCATAACAACACCTGTATAATCACGAATCCCAACGTCGAAATATTCCGAAGACAATTTCGATTCAAATCCACTCCAATGCAATCATTGGATATTCTGGTTATTTTTAAAACCCTTTTTAAATTCCATTTATTTATTTAAAAATAAATAGAATTATAATTCTAGTTCAAAACCAGTTCATTTCGATAAAAATCTATTTTTATCTTTTCAAATATGGAGTTTTTCATCCCAATTCTTTCTAAATCATTTCTTATGATTTTACACAAATTATTACTATTTTTAATAATTTTATCAAGGCCCGTACAGTCGATTTCCATCAATGGTCATCGAACTGCACTTACAAAGACCTTTTTCAAATTTGATTTGGACATAATTCCAAATCCAACCGTTAGATTTCTAATTTCTAATATTCTTTAGAAAGCTCTTTTCGATACGAACCCAACGGTTCCGGTTTTAGGAGAATCCGACGGTCGGATCTCCTATAATGTCCGTTTGAAATAAATGGTCGAAATTCACGAACTGCCGCGGCGCGGCGCGTTCTATTCAGGCCATTATATTATATATATAATATATATATAATATATACTTCGTCGATTTATATTTAAAACGAATTATATAAATAGTTTTAAATTCGTTTCAAAAGCAATTTCAACTTCCTTTTCAATTCAAATCAAAATTGAATTCTTCTTTATAAATTCGTTTTAAAATTCATTTCTATTCAATTCAAATTTCAATTCAATTTGAATTCATTTCAATTCATTTTCAATTCAATTCGAATTCTTTTCAATTCAATTCATTTCGAAATCGTTTTCAATTCAATTCATTTCGAAATCGTTTTCAATTCAATTCAATTCATTTCGAAATCGTTTTCAATTCAATTCATTTCAAAATGAATAAAATCGATAAATATCGATCACGTCAAAATGGCGTCAAACTAATCAACACGGCTTCATATATTGATATTTTCAAATATTCTATTTCAAATATTTCTTTTTCAAAATAGTTGTTATTATCAAAATATTTCGTTCAACACATGACCAATCTCAATGGATGAGTACTGTCAACACATGAACCTTTATTTTATATTGATAAAGATGAAAATTTTATTACTAAAATATTTCGTTCAACACATGACCAATCTCAATGGATGAGTACTGTCAACACATGAACCTTTATTTTATATTGATAAAGATGTAAATTTTATTACTAAAATATTTCGTTCAACACATGACCAATCTCAATGAATGAGTACTGTCAACACATGAACCTTTATTTTATATTGTTCTTTATTTTCTAAATTGGAATGAGGCCCAATCAATTACCATATAAAGTTAATTATATGGATTTTCATACAACACATGTATATCGTAGCATTGAAAAATAATCAACCATCAACCAAAGTGCACTACACTGTATAAGCATCAAATATAGATATTCAACGCTTATAACAGCCTGTCAATCAATCGATCGACATCTCTAATCAATCAGGATGAGTGAACTTCAAATTTCATCCCAACACCCGTGTGGGGTTTCAAGCAATCAAACACGGATCTTATTTGTGCAGTTGGGCGATGTGTAAAATTTATCGACCCAATAAATCATTCAAATTAGTGTATATAAACAAATCGGCCGATTTGTTTATAAATATTCATTTATTCATATTCACGTTAAAATTATATTTTTAACGATTAAACATTTTATTCCAACACATGAATTTCTATTATTCATTTACACAATAAAATGATATTTTTATTTTCTAACATATTTTAGAAAATTTCGGCGGCATAACGGCACGATACTAGAAACGGGACGAGGCCTAGCCTTATCCCCGGTCTAGTGAAGGCCCACGCCATTCACACATCAATCAATTCATTCATTTCACCAAACAATTCAATTTCAAATCAAATCATCTAACTAACCTATGCAACCAAACAAACAAGTCCATGGTCTGTGGACGATTGTGTCGGGTGCTACTAAGCACCGTCTGCATCCTAGTATATATATATAACTAGAAATAAAATTGAAGAGTGAGAAATTCTCACCGATAGCTATCCTATCATCTTGACTCCTCTTTGATATAAATCTCCTTCATTCTCGCCTTTTTGTTACCTTCGTTGCCCACTTTCACTACCTATGTAAAAATCGAATTTTTACTACGCTATTCAATATATAAAAGTCATATTTTTATTTCGAAGTTCAATATATAAAAATCAAATTTTTACTACTATGTTATATAGATAAAAATTATATTATTATCACGCTATTTTCCATATAAAGATTTCGCCTTTTCTAAAATAAAGATTTCGCCTTTATAAAAACATAGACTTCGCCCTTTCAAATTTAAAGATTTCATCTTTATAAAAATCTCATTTTTATTTTCCTACACATATAAAGATTATATTTTTAATATTCCTAAGATGTAAAAATTATATTTTTACTTTTCTACATAAACAAAAATCATATTTTTATATCCTCTATATAGTAAAGACTATATTTTTAATACTTTAAAAATATAGAAATCATATATTTATTACTTCCTTATATGAAAATTATATTTTTAATTCAAATCCTTTTTCTTAATAAAAACTATCTTAACTTTTGCATAATCAAAATCTATACTTGATTTAAATAAATAAAATAAAACAGATTTTATATAAATAAAAATAATAAATAAAAAGCTTACAGTCGATCGGTGAAAGGGGGAGGGGTTTCACATTGCTGAGAAGGGGGAGGCAAAGCTTCGTCGGTCAGCAACAGCGTCGGGTGGGCCACGCAGGTGGTGGGGCGTCAGCCTAGGCGGTTTTTGGGGCGAGGTAGGGCTTGGGGAGGTTTGTGGGTTCGAATAGAAGAGGAGGAGGGGGATCTGGTGGTCATCGATGGCTGGGAGAAGGGGGCCCGCGGCTAGCACGGCGGCGCTGGCGCCAGGAGAGGCTCGCGACAGTGGTCCTTGTGCAGTTGCGGTGGGGCCTGCAGCGTCGGTCTTCTAACCTGGGAGGGGCGCGGCCTTCTGTCGCGAGAGAGGAGAGAGAAGCGGAGGGGGGGGGAGGCGGTTGACGGTGGAGCTTGGGGCGACGTGGAGGAAGGGCGGTTGAAGCTCCAGAGGGCGACGGGTTTTTGACCGATTTGGGGATCCAGATAAAGTGAACGAGATATTTAGGGTTCCCCTTATTTATATATTATATTTATTAATTTAATTTAATTTTATATTTATTTATTTTATTATCCACCAAAAAGTAACTTTTTATTTCGAACTCAAAACGTGACCCAACGACTGTCGCCTCTGGCTAATTACCCCCATTCCGAACACAATGGGATATGCTTCGTAAGCCAATTCGGCCGTTACGATCAGTTTCCGCTAAAATTTACATTTAAATCACTATATTAAATTTTAAATGTACATTTCAAATTACCGGGGTCACATACTAGCACAAAAAATTCCAGAAAAATATTTTCTAGCTTCGTATTGACAATACGGTCCTAACAAAACTAGTTTCGTCGAATTCTGAGACCGTTAGAAAAATGGCCATTTTCCAGTCGATTAAAATCAACTGAAACTGGTCAAACGCGTTTTCCTTTGCCACGCTCACATATTGATTCAGAAAATTATGAAATTTGGAATCTAGCAATAATTTGACACCGCGGACCCAACAAAACTGGTTTCGTCGAAATCCGAGGTCATCTGCAAAATGTCCATTTTTAAGGGCCTGAATTCCATAGCGACTATTCAGAATTTTCAACTGGACATATCTTTTGATCCCCGTTATGAAAATTTGATTATTCGGATTCGTTGGAAAGATATTATCAATTAGATCCCATTATTTTTGGTTTCACTAAAATTCGGATTGTTTTGCACCCGGTACATTCAATTGAAGTTTGAAATTGAATTATCGAACTACCGCGCCATTTTCAATTCTATTTATAATTATATATAAATGTTTATATTCTAACGACGACGTATATAATATATACATCGAATTCTATTCAAAATAAATTTCTCGTCGATATTATTTAAAATAATTCATTTTAAATATTCAAAATTCGCTATAATTGCCAAAATAAAAATTTTAAACTGGCCCAGAATTTGCGGGTTATTACACCCATGCATCATGTTGTATTGGTTAAGTGTTTCTTATTAACTTAACCCTGTTCATTCATCATGTTATATTGGTTAAGTGTTTCAAATTTACTTAAACCCACCCACTTTTCTAATTAACATGTTGTATGGGTTAAGTGTTCTCAATTTACTTAACCCCACCCACTTGTCTAATTAACATGTTGTATTGGTTAAATGTCCTCAATTTACTTAACCCTGCCCACGTATCTAATTAACATGTTGTATTGGTTAAGTGTTCTCAATTTACTTAACCCCACCCACCTATCTAATTAACATGTTGTATTGGTTAAGTGTTCTCAATTTACTTAACCCCACCCACTTGTCTATTCATTGACATTAATTAATTTATTAATGCACCAACCTCTCACATTAGAATTGTTGTTTGCGATTGGTAGATGTGTCGGGCGGTTTCCGGGAAGACTTCTACTGCAAACTCATTCAAACCTCGGGTTTTGGGCTTAATGCGCTAACCTCTCACATTAGATTTGTGTTGTTACGGTCGCTGGATGTGCCATGCGGTTCCGGGCAGTCTTACACCGCAACTCAATCTAACCTCGGGTTAGGCATGTTCATCTTTTATCCAATTTACATATTTACCATTTATGTCCAAGTCTAGATTTATATGTAAATTATCCATAAGTGTGGTCAATTCCTATTATGCCACATTTACTAGATATGCCCAAAAATTAATTATATGATTGCAACCCATTTTTATGCCAATTATATAATATCCAATATTTAATGTTTCCCAACTGTTTCCCAACGTCAATCGTTCGTATGATTCATATAATATGTTAGGCTCGCAATTAGCCTAACTCATAATAAAAAGGGAAAGAAAAGACATATAACATCCAAACTGGCATAAAACAGTATAGATCCAATTATGAACATAACTAGCATATAACAAAGATCCTCATTTATGAACTTGCATAACAAAATAGATTTAAATTAACATATGAATTTGCATAACAAGTTAGATCTAAATTAACATATGAACTTCCATAACAAATTAGATCTAAATTAACATATGGACTTACACAACAAATTAGATCTAAATTAACATATGGACTTGCACAACAAATTAGATCTAAATTAACATATGAACTTCCATAACAAATTAGATCTAAATTAACATATGGACTTGCACAACAAATTAGATCTAAATTAACATATGGACTTGCATAACAAATTAGATCTAAATTAACATATGGACTTGCATAACAAATTAGATCTAAATTAACATATGGACTTGCATAACAAATTAGATCTAAATTAACATATGAAAATAGATTAGCATGGATCATAAACTTGCATGATCATAATTTACATTGACATAAATTTGCATAATCAATGACTTGCATAAGCAATAGACATGTTGCATAAACATATAAACTGGCATGGATCTAATAATATAAAATATGACTTGCATAGATCTAAACATATAAATAGGAACTTGCATGTATGAATATGATTTTCACAAAAACTTGCATATGATTTGCATACAAACTTGCATATAAACTTGCATATGTAATTAGACATGTAGACTAATATCATATGATTTACATATAAACTTGCATATGATTTGCGTACAAACTTGCACACAACAACATCATAAAATGAATCTAATCGAGCATACACAATTAGACACATGAATTAACATCACAAAATGGACTTAATCAAGTATATGTAATTAGTCATATTCATATAGTCCAACTTACAAACCCATCACAATTACGTTCAACAATTATCTTGTTAAAGGAGTTGTACTCACAATGAACGGATTAAAGAAGAGAATAGATTAAGCGTAGAGTCCTTTTTCCACCATTCTAAATTTTAATTCGTTGAATAAGAGAAGCTTGCTCAGTCTATGTTGCAGCAGCATGGCAGCTTGAGAATGATTTTTTTCTTGATTTAGGGTTTAGGTTAGATGTGATTATATAAGGTTGTAGGATTAATTCTAGCCTTCAGATCAGTCTAGGAGTAATCAAAGTCATCCAAACCAAAGAGATGTGTCACTCAGCCAATCACAACATGACACATAAGCCCTAATACCTCAGAATTCATCACCAGGCCAATCAGAGAAGGCCAAGTTAAAAAAACAATCCTTGATCAGCAAAAATGTGCCACATGCGCCACATGATGCATATAGGTCATATATTTATATATATTCTATATATATATATACATATATATATATATATTTCTTTTTAATACACACATTACTTTGTGAATCTTTTTTTTTTTTTTTTGCGCTTCCTTTTTTTATTTTTTATTGTCAATTAACATAAGTGACAAATTATCATATTCTCTTTAATGTTAATTGACATAAGTGACAAATTAGCATAAGTATTCATACAAATTAAGGTTAATTACATGGTTTCCTAAATTATCATCAAATAAACATAAATGACAGTCAATCGAAGACAAATGACAAATTACTTGTTTTCTAATCAATGTCATATTAAATATATCAACAAATCAATGTTTTTCTTTCTTTTGTTGCAATCAATTTATTGCATGTATTTATTCCTTCTATACTCACACATTTTTAAATTTATATCTTTATAACATAATTGCATATATGTGCATATATGCATCTATTTATTTAATACTTTTACCGTATGCATTATTGCGTTAAATCTTCTTATTTAACGCATGTACTAATATGTTATTCTTCTTACCTTTAATTTGTCACATGCATTTCTTTACATTAATGCTTTTCTACGTTTTCTTGCGCACTTTTGAATTTTCTTTCTTAATTAATTAATCCATAAATTTATTATATAAAAATTTAGGTTATTACATTCTCCCCTCTTTAAAGGATTTCGTCCCCGAAATCTCCAAGTTAAGAAGAATGTTACCATCTTACCATCCATCGTCCATCTACTCATCCATCAATCACAGACATCTATTGTCCTTAAAAGATTTCTAATGCTTTAGTGAACATATGCAAAAGTGTGTATATGTGTTCCTACTCCAATGCAAAATCAGGCGGTCTACTGACTCAGTCGACCTCCTTAATGCAATTCATGATAGTACCATGCGTCCATTATGTATGCAAAAGAATCCTAATGGTACAAATCATTTTTACATGCGTGCATAATTATTCATTCAAATGCAACATCCATATGATAACACATTCAATATACATCCATCAAATTAATTATGCACACTTATTCATATGCAATATGAAAGTGATTGAGCCGATCTAGTGCCTAATGTGTGTCTAAATGCATCCACGAGCAACCACCAGCAAACACTTGCATCCACTTGCATCCACCAAACATAACATGTCTCAAACACATGTTTACAACCATAGGATTTTCCTACCTAAAGATCGAAGATGTAATCGAGAGGACATACTGAACGATTGAACAAGTATAAACAAAGCGATAGAAAAAGGAAAAGTTAAGAACATACCCTCCAAAGGAAAGGGTACAGCGTACGCATCTTGTCTTCCGTCTCCCAAGTCGCGTCTCCTTGATCATCTCCCCATTGGACTTTGACAACTTGACCTCTCGGTTGTGTAACTTCTTGACCTCCGATCCAAGGATGCATGTAGGAGCTCGTCTAATCGTGGCATCTTGCTTTACTTCCACTTCCCTAAGCATGCTCGGCTCCATTACTTCCGCGGTATCATGTAAACACTTATTCAAGGATTGTCTTCCTCAAGCTCTTGTCTCATGATATGCAAAGTCTATCTCGCACCTCGGGGGTAAACCCCAAACTTCATCAAAGACATCATCAAACTCACGGATCACACAAACAAATTTTAAATCATCGATGAATGCGTCAAGAGATTCTAGGTAGCTAAGCATCACTGAACCCCTAGGATCACAGGAAATATCAAGGGTCTTTTCACAACGAGGCAACAGTCTAACTACCCTCTTTTCACAGTCTAGGATGGAACCATGCCTGGCTAGCCAATCCATTCCTAGAATCAAGCTATAGCCCGTGAAACCAAGAACGAAGGCGTTTCATTCAAGCCCAATGCCCAAGATAGACACTCTCAAATCCCGACAAACCATAGATAAGTGACCCGAACCACCAATAGGATTTAAGACTACAATGGGATCCATAACTAGACTAGTATTCAGGTGCAGTGTTTCAACTATCGAAGCAGATACAAACGAGTGCGAAGCGCAAAAGTCGAAAAGAGTTCTAGGAAAAAGAAATCAAATCTTCAACCAAAACTTCCTATCTCTTTCCGATATACTGACCACGAGAACACAACCTGCTCTTCCGGAGATCCTGTACTTTGTCCTTACCCTTGCCCTTCCCTCTTTGGATAATCCTGATAAGATGTCCTGTCTCTCCATAATGATAATAACTAGTCTTCTTCTTCTTTCTAACGTCTTTCTTTAAGTGGCCAGGCATTTTACAATTGTGGTACTTCCTTTTTCTCTTGGCCCTTGTTATCCTTACTGCCTTTCTTTGGATCCACTTTCTTAACCTGTGTCCTATCCATGTCTCCCTGCATGTTCTCCATTCGTGATCTCCCACCAAAATGAAGCTTCATCCTTTATTAACTAAGCAGCTAGTTGAACCTTCCTCCCATCGTCTATATCAAAGGTACCAACAAGTCCTCCACTTCGTTGAGCCAACTTCTGGCCTCGACAAACGTCTCAGTCCCATGAAGCGGTTTTCCGCACGGAAGTCCTTACACATCTTAGAAAAAGCATCTATACGCGGAGGAAGAGATTCAAAAGGGAAAGAGGAAGGAACTCGAAACAAAGAATCGGAAGAAAGATATATGGCTTTTGGGGATTATGTTTTTCAAAATAAACTTTCCTTTTGAAAATACTTCCTTTAAAAACCTTTTTGAAAATAGTTTTCAAAAACTTTTATCTAATATGGTAACCTTCAGCTCTGATACCAAGTGTAACATCCCACGTCCATTAATGTCACTCACAAAGGGAATGCATTAAGTCTCGTGGAGTATTATAAGTAAACAGAACGGAATATTACAAGATAGAGAAAGTAGTACTTGAAAATTTTTATAACTTCATTGCAGCGGAAACAGAAATAAGTTTGATTACATTTCCAAATACCAAAACCAAGAACATAATATCAGTCTTGTACAAAACCTTCAGAGTACTTAATATTAAAAATGTAATCCCCAATAGAAAATGCCACAGATAAGCTGAATCAAAGCCAAGCAATTCATGTTTCAACTTCAAGATGGAAGAAGGGATATCCGAACTAAGCTTGAGTATTTACTCCCTAAAAACCTGGGGGGAGGGGACGGAAGAAAAGAGGTGAAAACAAACTAGGTCAAACATAAGTCTGGTGAGTCCAGTGACTTTAACAATAAAATCCTTAAAGTAACTGGATAAGAACATAAACTGGAAAGTAAGAAATGACTATACATAAATATACATGACAAGGTAAGCAGGATGAATAAGATAAACGTTGATCGCGCTTCTAATCACTAAAGGATAATTACTACACTGCACTAATGCTAATTTCACCGCACCGTTACTAGTTCCATACTGAAAGTTGATCCCCATCTTGTAATTGGTAGTCCTCAGGCGTAACATCTAATAAGAGGTATTCACCCCATACAATCCTTACTTGCCCATACTAAATACTAGATGTCCCCACACTACCCTCTTATCGCTTAATTGATCGGCTCCCTAACTCACATGTATTTATAACTTGTGTCATTCGGCCTCGCTTATCTACTTGTGTCATTCGGCCCCGCTTGTTTACTTGTGTCATTCGGCCCCGCTTGTATGTAGATACCTGTGCTGGTCCCACCATAGGGTGTATCAATCCCTATGATGGCAACCCGAAACAATTCAAGATGCACAGTGTATACTACTAATGCCCAGTGCCTGCTTTTTCCACTCCGGAGCATGTGCACGCCCATACTCCGCCGGAACCTACACTGCCGCAACACCCGCCACTATTTTGACCGCTCATAATCAGCCCAGTAATCATGCCCCACCCTGCCTAGTTCAGGGTACCATGATACATCTATGTGGGTTACTGCTGAAATGGGTCCCCGTTACTAGGGTTTCCAACTGGTTAAGTTTGTGGGCCTATATATGCAAATATTACTCACCTACACTAGATGTACTTAACCCTCCCACTGATTCAAACATGTTTATTTAACGGTTAAGTTTGTGGGCCTATATACACTAATATTACCCACCTACCCAAGGCTTACTTAACCCTCCTACTTACCAAGTCAATATGTATTATTGGTTAAGCTTACCTTAACCCTATCCCCTTTGTTCATGTAATATTGGTTAAGTCTTGTCCATTCATGTTAACTTAACTCACCCACGCATCATGTTGTATTGGTTAAGTGTTTCTTAATAACTTAACCATGTTCATTCATCATGTTATATTGGTTAAGTGTTTTAAATTTACATAACCCCACGCGCTTGTCTAATTAACATGTTATATTGGTTAAGTATTCTCAATTTACTTAACCCCACCCGCTTGTCTAATCAACATGTTGTATTGGTTAAGTGTTCTCAATTTACTTAACCCCACCCACTTGTCTAATTAACATGTTGTATTGGTTAAATGTCCTCAATTTACTTAACCCCGCCCACGTATCTAATTAACATGTTGTATTGGTTAAGTGTTCTCAATTTACTTAACCCTACCCACTTATCTAATTAACATGTTGTATTGGTTAAGTGTTCTCAATTTACTTAACTCCACCCACTTGTCTATTCATTGGCATTAATTAATTTATTAATGCACCAACCTCTCACATTAGAACTGTTGTTTCCAGTTGCTGGATGTGCCAGGCGGTTTTCGGGTAGACTTCTACCGCAAACTCATTCTAACATCGGGTTTTGGGCTTAGTGCGCTAACCTCTCACATTAGA
The DNA here is from genome assembly GCA_030737875.1 of Allium sativum. Lineage (NCBI taxonomy): Eukaryota > Viridiplantae > Streptophyta > Magnoliopsida > Asparagales > Amaryllidaceae > Allium > Allium sativum. Next base: position 302,308,840 of record CM060921.1, read on the forward strand.
TCTGTGTTATTGCTATCGCTGGATGTGCCGGGCGATTCCGGACAGTCTTACACCGCAACTCAATCTAACCTCGGGTTAGGCATGTTCGTCTTTTAACCAATTTACATATTTATCATTTATGTCTAAGTCTAGATTTATATGTAAATTATCCATAAGTGTGGTCAATTCCAGTTATGCCACATTTACTAGATATGCCTAAAATTAATTATATGATTACAACCCATTTTATGCCAATTACATAATGTCCAAAATTTAATGTTTCCCAACTGTTTCCCAACGTCAATCGTTCGTATGATTCATATAATACGTTAGGCTTGCAATTAGCCTAACTCATAAGAAAAAGGGAAAGAAAGAGACGTATAACATCCAAACTGGCATAAAACAGTATAGATCCAATTATGAACATAACTAGCATATAACAAAATAGATCTAAATTAATATATGAACTTGCATAACAAGTTAGATCTAAATTAACATATGAACTTGCATAACAAATTAGATCTAAATTAACGTACGAACTTCCATAACAAATTAGATCTAAATTAACATATGGACTTGCATAACAAATTAGATCTAAATTAACATATGGACTTGCACAAAAAATTAGATCTAACTTAACATATGCACTTGCATAACAAATTAGATCTAAATTAACATATGGACTTCCATAACAAATTAGATCTAAATTAACATATGGACTTGCACAACAAATTAGATCTAAATTAACACATGAACTTTCATAACAAATTAGATTTAAATTAACATATGGACTTGCATAACAAATTAGATCTAAATTAACATATGGACTTGCATAGCAAATTAGATCTAAATTAACATATGGACTTTCCTAACAAATTAGATCTAAATTAATATATGAAAATAGACTAGCATGGATTATAAACTTGCATGATCATAATTTACATTGACATAAATTTGCATAATCAATGACTTGCATGAGCAATAGACATATAAAATATGAATTTCCATAAACATATAAACTGCCATGGATCTAATCATATAAAATATGACTTGCATAGATCTAAACATATAAATAGGAACTTGCATGTATGAATATGATTTTCACATAAACTTGCATATGATTTGCATGCAAACTTGCATATGAAATTAGACATGTAGACTAATATCACATGATTTACATATAAACTTGCATATGATTTGCAAACAAACTTGCACACAACAACATCATAAAATGAATCTAATCGAGCATACACAATTAGACACATGAATTAACATCATAAAATGGACTTAATCAAGTATATGTAATTAGTCATATTCATATAGTCCAACTTATAAACCCATCACAATTACGTTTAACAATTATCTTGTTAAAGGAGCTACACTCACTATGAACGGATTAAAGAAGAGAATAGATTAAGCGTAGAATCCTTTTTCCACCTTCCTAAGTTTTAAATCGTTGAATAAGAGAAGCTTGCTCAGTCTATGTTAAAGCAGAATGGCGGCTTGAGAATGATATTTGTTTTGATTTTGGGGTTTAGGGTAGATGTGGTTATATAAGAGTGTAGGATTAATTCCAGCCTTTAGATTAGTCTAGGAGTAATCAGAGTCATCCAAACCAAAGAGATGTGTCACTCAGCCAATCACAGCACGACACATAAGCCCTAATACCTCAGAATTCGTCACCAGGCCAATCAGAGAAGGCCACGTTAAAAAAAACAATCCTTGACCAACAAAAATGCGCCACGTGCGCCACATGATGCGTATACATCATATGTGTGTGTGTGTGTGTGTATATATATGTTTCTTTTTAATACACACATTACTTTGCGAATCTTTTTTTTTTTTGCGCTCCCTTTTTTTATTGTCAATTAACATAAGTGACAAATTATCATATTTTCTTTAATGATAATTGACGTAAGTGACAAATTAGCATAAGTATTCATACAAATTAAAATTAATTACATGGTTTCCTAAATTATCATCAAATAAACATAAATGACAATCAATCGAACATAAATGACAAATTACTTGTTTTCTAATCAATGTCATATTAAACATATCTACAAATCAATGTTTTTCTTTCTTTTGTTGCAATCAATTTATTGCGTGTATTGATTCCTTCTTTACTCACACATTTTTAAATTTGTTTCTTTATAACATAATTGCACATATGTACATATATGCATCTATTTATTTTATACTTTTACAGTATGCATTATTGCGTTAAATCTCCTTATATAACGCACGTACTAATATGTTAATCTTCATACCTTTAATTTGTCACATGCATTTCTTTACATTAATGCTTTTCTACATTTTCTTGCGCACTTTTGAATTTTCTTATTTAATTAATTAATCCATAAATTAATTATATAAAAATTGGGTTATTACATTAAAAAGTAAGGAATTGGGAAAGAAGTATAATCTTTTAATTAAGATTAAAGAATTGATTGTTGGGAAATCATTTTAAATGGAAACTACAGTTGAAAATATTGAATTATGGATTAAGGGTTTTCAAAAGAAACTGGAATTGGATAACGAGTTATCAAACAGAAAGTTAATTGAGGTTTTGAGGTTAGATTATCTTTGACTTAAAGGATGTGTTTTAAAGGAGAAAAGTTAAAATATGGATTTTGTTAAAGATATTTTAAGAATGGGTTTAAAGAAGTTTTAATTAACAAAATCCAAGATGAAAGGAAATTTGGTTGAAATTTTATTATTTGGAAAGACTGGGATCAGAAGTTGGATCTGAAAACCATTCCGAATAATAACACGACATTTGGAGAAAATAAGCATTTGAAGACGGTGTTGAAGACCGGGACCCTTCACATCCGAAAGGCGATTCGCTAAATATCTCGAATGCGTCGCTTCCATTTGTAGATGTATTTTAGATCAGTTAAGTGACAAGTAGTCCAGACTTATTTGGAGGAATTCCAGATTTTGGTTTCATTCAGACCCATTCAAGAAGTATGAGCTTAGAGGTTATATATTGATAAATATCAGTGATATGTGGTGAATGGACAATGTGGCATATTTAAGTTATGTGATATGCTATGGATAATCAAAGCATGACTTATTGAAGCGTAGCTTTGTGTATATCATGATCTCGACAAACCTCATACCCCAAATTGGTGGTAAACTAGTGGTAAGATTTTTACGTTATTTCGTATATTTGGTGCACTAGGATGTGATAATGAAAAGGTACTACGAAATCCCCAGTATGGGACGCTATTCGTTATGTACTCTAGTTCACGTGTGGCGAGCTAGTATAATGGTGTCTGAGTCTAGACATTAACCCCGAGTACTAGGATGATGCACACAAGAAATTTTGTGAGCCCACGAATGATCTTTCATACCAGGAACCATCATGTTGGAAACCCAATCTCCACAACAAGCCAGTATAGTTTTGATTGTATATTATACGTGAACATAGTAGGATGGAGTATTATGTTGGCTAAGATTGATACATTTATTTGCAAGATGGTTTTTCACACTATGCACTAATAATAATATGAAATAGGATTTTCACATATCAAAAGTATTTTTGGTTATCATAAGACAAAACTCACCCATTTGGTGTTGTACGCTTGCATTGTGTGATGCGGGATGAGCTTATGATTGCTTCATTTTTCATAAAGTCATTGCGAATTTCAATGCACTAGTATTCACATGGAGTAAACCCGTTCCGCATTCGCGGCGTGGTTCGATGAATTTCATAACTTTAAAATAAAACCTAAAACAACTGTTCTGAGTTCTCGCACCAGTCCCTTGACTGACCTAGAGTTTATTGTTCCCACACCTAAACTCTGGGTGCTTATAATTTTACAGGGGCAGCTAGTATTTTGGTTTGCAGATTTAGCCTTCAGAGCTGGATTCAGGATTGGAGCTAAAGCTATATTTCGGATCACTTTTCCTTCCACTAAAAGTTATTTCTATTTCTTTCCACTGTGTAACCAATGTACTCTGATATTTCCGGTAATCTACGATGTAATATTATTGTAATGATAATGAAAATGTTCTTTACTTTTGTGCAAATGTGTAAGTACCCCTAACAATCCTTCTTTATGAATAGTTTGAGTTGGTTTAATTACCAGCGAAAATCAGGCAAAAAGGCGGGTCGTTATATGGTTAATCCTGTGTTTCCATATGGTTTTAAAATAACGCTTGTTATTCGGAAAGACTGGATCGGATTTCTATCTGAAAACCATTTCGAATAATGATACAACAAAATGGAGCAAATGAAGATAATTGATTACGATGGTTGAAGATCGATATTCTTCACATTGAAAGGACTGCTTTTTGATGTCTCAGATGATCTCTCATTATACGACTATATATTTAGCAGTGATCCTGATGTACTTGAATTTTTGGATTTGCAAAGTCTTCTTTCCTTTATTGGATGAGGAATAAGGTGCCTTCGATTTCGTTCAGATCCAAAAGGAACTTGTATGGATGTATGTCTGACATTGTATTTTATAATGTTTCAATTGGGTTTTACTAAACATATTTTATTGGTGGCAGATAATATGTTCTCTTAGCTTAACACCCTTCTTTAAGACGTACGAGCTCAAAGATGATATAGTTAGTGATTATCAATTATATGCTATGAAATGATAGTGCGGCATACTAAGTGATGAGCTATTAATGATCAAAGCATGGCTTAGGTTAAGCGTAGCTTTGAGTAACGAGACTTCGACAAGCCTCACTCTGCGAAAATGGCTAAAATAGGAAAAATGCGACAAGAATACGAGTATTCGTTTCCTTCTAGATAAAAAGTATACCATGGTATGGAGCCTATGTATTACTTATGTGGAACATGTACTTATGAGGTTGTTGATATCGCGGGTGCCCAATTAAAGGTTGGTAATGACCTTGAGATGACATAATTAGGCTCGCTATTATTCATCCAGTTAAGAGATAGATTGGCCTTGTGTTGGTAGACAGCTTGTTTGGTTATCGAGGCATCTCTCTAGAGGTGTACCCATCAGTAAGGAAGTTCCTTAGTTGGTCATTTTGTTGAAAATTCATTCTCCACTACGAGCCTATACGATTTCAGTTGTATACCATATGAAAACGCAGTGGTATGGAATATGATGCTAGCTAGGATTGATACATTTATACGCGAAATGATTTTCTACACTAATAATAATATCATAGGATTTTCACGTATCAAGCCTTTTTTTTTTACTATATGTAGTAACCTCGCACATGTCTGCTTTTGCATTGTATGTGTGCCGCGAGACCTTATGGTAGCTTCATTTTTTAAAAAGCATTGCGAATTTTCTACATTGGTATTCATAAGTGGAACACCCGTTCCGTGTTTACACGGCATGTCTCATGATTTACTTTACTTTAAGATAAATATGAATAACTGTTTTGGTGCTCACACCAGTTCCATAACTAATCTGGAGCTATTGTTCTTCCACTTAAACTCTGGGTGCTCATATTTTTCCTCATGAGCAGCCTAGTAGCTTAGATTTGCAAATAGCCTTAGAGTCATTCTATATAGTACAGGTTCTGGATATAGGCTGGATCTTTTATATCGGAGCATTTGTATTCTTTCTCTATACTCTAGTTACTTCTTCCACTAAGCCTTAGTATATTTCTGATGTATATTCATTGCACTCTGATAAATTTTTGTAACTCTGATGTAAAAATATTTTTATGTTAATAAAAGCTCATTTTGTTTCCTTCTAACATGTACCTACCCCTAACAATCTGTCACTTTGAATGGTCCGAGTGAGTTTAATTACCGATTTGAAATGGTTAAAAGGCGGGTCGTTACAATAATTCCACCGTATGACGAAAAGTGTAAAATTTCAAAGTGGCAAGAATGTTAAATTCTCCATAAAAACTCTTTTTCCTGACTTATAGTAATAATTAGGAAGCAATTTAGGTACGTTAACATTTTGGATGTTAGAAGTTGGATGCATGTTTCATACTTCTATTAGTAGTCGTGTGAAGGTTTTGGTTGAAAACTATTTTTCAAATGCTGCATACATATAGAACTGCGAATATATTTTAGATTGCTTACATTACATTATAAAAAATGTTTTCAAAATAAAATTCATTCACATAGGAAAATCCGATTTAGAATCACTGTGCATGCATATTTTTACGGTTATGATTTATTATGTACATTGTACACATACACACATTTGGTTGTATACAAATTGGTTATGTAGTTTAGGATAATTAGGTTCCAGCAAGATAACTTAGTCAATGCCAGATTTCGGAAGGAAACTTCTTCTCAGGAGGAAGAATGTCACTTCTTCTAAGTGTCATTGATTTTCGGATAACATGCTTTAGGATTAAGTATTAAGCTGTTAGATCAGCCTTCGAGGGTATTAAGTGATTTGGGCTTACCCATTTCCTAATGGATTTATCCTAAGTACGGATTGTATTCAGGCTCGCCCTTTTCCGTAGGATTTATCCTAAGGGGTAAAAGTAGTAGTTATATGATCTGTCCTCATTAAGTATTAAGTGATTGTAGGACTCACCTTTTTCCAATCGTAGAATTAAATGGCTCATGGATGCGAAGTAGGGAATCTATGAAAGGTATGCTCCCCTATGTTCTTAAGTGACTAGGTTAGAGTCCACCTCGAGGTTAAATTAGTTAAGTGATTCTCATTAATCTGGTCTTCCTACCTAGGGGAAGCACTAAATGGCTACGGGTTACCCAAATAATACGAGCTAGATCGTAACGAGGGCCCAACTATGGTAAGGTCTTAAATGGAGAGATTCTCGTCTACTTTCCAAATACTAAGTGGTTGCATATTACCTCTCGTATTATGCACTGTTTTTTTTTACGTGACTGGGGTACGTTGATGACGAAAGCTTTAATTTGTAGTTAGAGGATTTAATAGCTAGTGTCCTCTAATCAATAATTTTGTGTTAGGAAACCACCTGTCAATGCCTTAAGTGATCGACGTATCCGCATTATATATTATATTTTATGTCAGATTGTAAGTGGTCAAAGAACCCACTTCTTTTGATACTTAGTTAAGATATCATGTGGTTAGAAGACCTACCTCTTTGTTATTGAAGTTTTTGAATTTAGGTTTCGTGGGCTTCATATGAAAGGTACCATCTAAGATATAAGTTATTTGGTTTATGAGTAGTGTGCTAGCTTGGGCATGGTTGTTAAGTCGTCATGCGCACAACGCAAGGTTAGGCCAGAATCACTAACTTTGTTAGACATATGAATTGGGTGAAATCAAATGGATTGAATATGTGTATTGTGGACAGTTTGCACATTTTCTACTCAAAGGACTTATTTTTGTGACCCCCTCATCATTACAACTCGCAAGATAGCATTAGGTGAAGCAAGTCATTGAAAGTGGATGTGTTTGATTTTCCTTCTTGTTCCCTCATGCCCGGTATTGGTGATTTGTTTTTAAGATGGTAGCCATAATTAATACTATGTCAAACTTATTTCCGTTGTGAGCTTGTCCTTATTATACTATGACTGTATTCGTGCTAATTTTTGCTGGTACCGGATCAAGACGATCCATGCTCGGATGAGTTTGGATTTCGATTCTTATTGAAATTCAGACTTAAAAAAGTGTGTATTGTTACAGTAATGCCATTAATGAAGAGTTTATCCTTGGATTTACTGAGAATTCTTATTTAGTGTCTATAATTTGAATTTATGTTATATCTCTACTGCTTCTACTTAAGAGGCATGAATTATTGGATTGTTTCCTATCTAAATGTCCTTTTGTATCCAAGCTGTATATTATCTTGTTAGCTATTTCGATTGTTGATTCCTATTACCTCGTGTTAAGTGCTTTGGCCTTCAGACTTGTTAATAGGCTTCTTTCCTCAGCATATGGTAATATCCTTTCAAGAGAAGCTTATTCTACTTAACCTTTATATATCAAAACAACATAATTATTATAATACATATGGATGATGAATGTTGTGCATACCTTAAGAAGACAAATGTTTTTTTTTCTAACACATCTTTAAATGTAGTTCAGTATAATCCAGGTAACATCCAACAAAGAAAAATCAAAATGAACAAAACATGCTAAAAATATTATTTAAGACATCAATTTTACGACCCATTATAAAGTCTTAAACAAAGGTTAATTTTGGTTGAAATAGTAGTATTTTATAGCAGTATATTAAGTTAATAACAATGTAGATAGGGTGTGTCTATTAACACCCCTTTATTTGCTATTTACCCCCACTAACTAAAAAATAAAATGTGCATCCCATCTTTTTCTCTTCCCACCCCGTTTAATCCAAAAATACCATTGCTGCATTTTCATGCTCACTACATTTTTTCTTCTTTTTCTAGTTTTCAACTTGCTATTTGTTTCTATTGTTTTTTCTCTCTTTTTAAAATTTTGATTAAAGTAATTAACATTTGTAAGCGACATGTTGGTGTCAAAATACATAATGATACACATCGCTGATAGTACAATGTCTAAAAATTTAATCATTGTTTTAATTTTTTCTAATCACTATTTGTGTTTTCTATCTTTAATTCTTTTCTTTGAAAATCATGTACAATGCTGATTTTAAATCTTAAATTATTGTTTGCAATTTAACATCGAATAACCATATATATGGCTGATATTATTATTTTTTAATCATTTTACAACATTAAACAAGTTATCTAATCAGCCGTCAAAGGGTAAATTTAGAAATAAAATTTTAAAATTTTAATCGGAGAGGTGAAGAGCAAATAATGGGGTGCGAATAGACAAACCCATGTAGATATTTATTATAAAGTAAATTTCATGTAATGCTTATTTAAGTTTCTAAAGGTCAAAAAGAGGAAACGGTGAGATGGGTGAAATCAATTTGGAATTTATTGATTATGTGGAGAGACACATATGTCTTTGGTATAAGCTAAAATATAGTGTTATTTAATACAAGTATATTTGAAATATAACATAACGGAATAAGACAAGTGGATCAAGATGAAATAAATACGAAAACTTTCTTATTTAAAGGAAATGATAGAATTATAAGAAGTAATACGGCATAAGTAGAGAATAGAAATTTCGGAGTAAGTAAAGGAGAGAATATAGAATTTGGTTTTGGTACTGTAGATATAGTTCCCTTTCAATAGCCACTCCAAGCTAATTATTGAGTCGTAATGGAAATCAAAAGGTGTTTTTGTCAAGTAGATAAAAGTAGAAATATATATGATTTTCTATTTAATTTGGTGTAACTTTTATGGTTACACGTGGTCTGCTTTTTGGAGATTGTTAAGGTATTTGGTATAAAAGCTTGGTTTTTTGTGAAATCAAAAACTCAAGCATAAGTTTAAATCTATCGCACCACACTTTTGTCAGGACTTTGTACATGAAGTTGCAGCATGTAGTTGGTCTATAATCATTCATCAATGAAGGTGGATTTTTGTTTGATACCAAAGTTAAGAAAGTATTGTTAATTTCTCTTATGATTCTACCATCCATGAGACATCATTGCATTGCATTATGAATGTCAGACTTCAATTTCTCCTAATGTATTTGAATTTTTTTTTATACAATTCCATTTGGTTGAGGGGCTCAATCTACTCCAGTATGGAAAACTACATCTTTCTAAAAACATACAGTGGTGTTCATTTAAAAATGATTTTCCATGGTTTTAAACTTAATGTATGCATATAATTTTTGGACAGTGTTTTCAATTCCTATATTGTATAGTTGTCCAAAATATTTTACTACCTCCTCGCTATTTGCACGTTGTTGATTGGATTAGAGCCACTATCACGGATAAAACTGCTTAAAGAATTACAATGATTACTCTTTGTTATTTTAGCATAACAGAATTCACGAGCTTTTTATGCTTATGTTAACCATTCACATCTAGCTTTTTGTTTCAAGAATACCGATAATATATACAGGCCATTTTGATGCCCTTTTTTTGTGGAGTAATATAATTGTGCATTAACTTCTAAATGATCTCCTGCATTACATGATGTAACTTTTCACATTTAACTCATTTTTGATCTACAACTTTCCTCAAGTTTTTCTTGTCTTTACACTACTCTTTAAGGTTTGCTTTAGCATCTTTCTGCACTCTTAGAATACGGTATAACTGATTGCCTATAAAACAGATATTTAGGTATTCTTCAACCATTTTACTGTAATCTGGAAATTATGTCCAATGGTTGCTAAATTTGATTGAATCTGATTTGAGTTTACCTAGTTTCCATTTGAATTTTGTACTTACAAAATCATGTCCATTAATGTGCATCTCATAAGGCATTCATTTGATCAAGCTGTTTTGCAAAAGGGTATAGGGTTACCCCACATTTCTCATTCATCAGTGTTAAGCAATTAAAATCTCCAACATTACCCATGGTATATTATATACTTTTGTTTCCTTCTTAAGAATGTCCCATATTTGTTTTTTCCACTTCATTATATGTTGCATAAACCATAGTGCAGACAAGTTCACCCCATGCCTTGTAATCTATACTAATATATTATTATTGGGTTTGGCTTCAAGGACGCACAAGCCTTCTAGAAGTTCATAGTAAAAAAATTAGATATGAACCGTCACTCTCCTTTCTTCCCTTCTTCCCATTTTCTTCTACCGCCTCATTTCAGTATGCCTCTTTCCTTCCGCATGGAAAAGAGGAAAGAAAATTTTAAGGCGATAACTCACTTCTCACTCCTTCTCTAACATCTTTTCCCCTGTTATTCTCCTGTTCACCTCTAAAAGACTCACCCTTTGCTCTCCCTCTGCATCTCCCAACCCTAGATGCGTTTAGCGCTTATATCATCTGCATTCCCATCAGTAAGTATTCTCTCCTCATGTTCCTACTTTATTATGGATCCCGATGCATTGATTTTGACATGTTTTTCGTATCTTAAACCTGTTGGAAAACAATAATTTTGTACCATTTGTATTATTGCTTCTTTGGTCCCAATTCCAATCTTTATACGTTGTCTCCTTCATTTCTACACTCTTCCGGATGCCTCTCGATTAGGGTTCGTACTTACCTTCTGCTTTATGTTGGTTGTCTCTAGGTTTTCCTAACTGTTTAGTTTCTCAAAGGTCAGGATTTTTGCCTTATGGCTGTAACTTTCAATTAGGGTTCATAGTTCATATGTAGTTTTTCTATATTTGGCAACAACAAAATACATGTATGCTATGCTATGAACTGACTGCTTATGGACCTTTGAAATTTCATTTAATTGAAAATTTTATAAGATGTGGCCTCCTTATTGAACATTTAACTACTTAATTCACTTATGTTGACTATCTGCTTTATGCTTTTAGAATCACATTTTTTAGGTCTAAATTTTTTAAAAGGTATAACTTATTTTCCAGTTACACGATTCCGACCAAATTTAGATTTTTTTTTGGGCCTTACTAGATTATAGTTCAATCTTTATAAATCATTATATGGTTTATCATATTTCTTCTTTTCATAATGGACCACAAGATCCTTTAATTTGATAATGTAGACGCTATCGCAATTTTAACATGGTATTGAATGTCTATATGGTTTGGAAAAGGTTGTAAGAAGGATGAACTTTTTAGGTAGAGTTTGATAAGTCCTATTCATTGTTAATGTCATGGATCTTCACTAGATCTGTAACGACTCGCATTTTACGTATCGGAGAATCGTAAAATGTTTTTATTTAATTCCCTGAGGGTTGGATCATTGTCGTATTTTGATATGTTGTTTATGGGGATGTGAGACATGTCCATAATTTTACCAATTTTATTTGTCACCATTTTGCCTCTGTTTTTTTGTGCAGGGAAAAACTTTTGGCTAGGATCGAGTAAGGTGCTGGGTAGATTTCAATGGAAAGAAAATGATGTTTCCTATTCCGTAGAGTGGTCACATCAAAGATTTGGTTCAGCGGTTTGGGAAGAATCGTTGTTTTAATGTTTCACAAAATTATGTTCAGGTTTGGCTAGTTATTAATGGGTTGAATTGGTGTGGCCCATTAGTGGGTTGTTGGCTATAAATAGGGGGTTAGAGGGATTGAGAGATGGTTATTTTTCTTCATTCTCTCATTTGGTTGAGCTTGTGATTCCTTGCTCAACAAATACCTCTCTTCCTCCATTAAATTTCTAGATCTACACAAGAAGAATGAAAATCTACATCAAAGAAAGCTAGATCTACATCGAATGAAGGAAGACCGCATCAAATTGAGAGGTTTGAAGGTTGATCATCGCTGTCGGATTTGAGATTATTCGATTTCAAGTTATTTTGAAGAATTGGTGAGTGATAAGCATCTCTTACATGGATTCAATTGAGTACAAAGGTTGAATGATCATATGTTCATCATTTCAAGTTGTTTTCGTATAGATCTAATCGATGTAAGTATGATTTTAGTCTCAAATCACCATAGGATCTAATCTAGCAACTTATAAATGGTAAAATCATGTGTTAATTCTATGTTTAAATCTATTTAATGATTTGAGTAATTATTGAATCGTTGTTTTAATGTTAGCTGATAATTGCGTGATTCGTTGTTGTTTTAGTGGTTGAATCGATGATGAAAAAGTTAAAGTTTGATTGATTTTCGTGTATGAAATTAACTCGTTTTCAAGTGTGAATTTAGTTGGAGTTTTATGCGCAAACATGTGTGGATTGGATGATTTCAGTATATGGATCGGGCGGAAAAATATGCACGAATCGGGCGAAAAAAATCAGGCCATTATTCGGATTTTTTTTACAGCGTTTGGAAAACGCTGTAATAAGGGGGCTTGTATTGGGCTAAACTGGCAAAGTGCCAAACGTGTGTTGCGCATGGCAAAAAGGGTGATCTAGAAAGGTGCGCGCGGGGGAATCTGCATTTGGCATGGATCGTGCAAAAATATTTTATAACGTTTCTAAATGTTATGGCATAAGTCTGGCTAATTGCCAGAGTACCAAGTACCACATTAGCCTGAGCATGGCAAAAAGGTGGATCTGCCAAGGTGCGCGCTGAGGAAATCATGGACCGGGCAATACCGGGGGGATAGATCGAGCGAAACATACCATAGCGTTTCTAAATGCTATGGTATGGATCGGGCTAAATGCCAAACTACCAAGTGCCAGACAGGTGCAATACGTTGAAATATGTGATTTTCCAAGGTGTGCACTAGGGATCAGTACCAAATGACAGTGCCAAGTGTCAAAGCAGGTCCAGAATTGAACCAGGAGATATGATAGCATTTCAGAATTGCTGTAAAAGGCTATTTTGACTTTGTTCCTGAATTTTCATAGCGAAAAGGCTGGAAATGTTATGAAAGGCAGAATCGACCAAACATAACATATTTTTGGATCGACGATGGTTATAAGCTTCGACGCGAATTCAAGCAAAAATGTTCGGAGTGTTCGTTGATCGGCAAAATGCAACGAATATGCAAACGACTCAAGTGTGATTTGAGCTCGTGGATAATGGTTGCTCAAGTGGGTTTTGAGCATATGGACACCACCAGTGATGACGATTAGAGTTACGAAGGCCGAGGAATTATCGTTGTCATAGGTTCTTGCGGTCTCAAAGCAAGGGTACAATAGGGACGCCTAAAAGACTGGTTGAATGGTTGAGCACCCTGGGTGTAACAGGCTGTATTTTACATACCGGAGGATTATAAATATTTTTATTCAATTCCCTGAAGGTTGGATCATTCTCACATTTTAATATGTTGTTTATGGGGATGTGAGACATGTCCATAATTTTTACCAATTTTGCTTGTGACCATTTTGCCCCTGTCAGTCTTGTAGAGGGCATAATACCATTGGAAAGGAAATGATGTTTCCCTTTCTGTAGAGTGGTCACATTAAAGATTTGGTTCAGTTGTTTGGGAGGAATCACTGTTTTAAGGTTTTTCAGTGGGTTGTTCAGGTTTTGTAAGCCATAATGGGCTGATTTGGTGAAGCAAATTAGCGGGCTGCTAGGAAGCTATAAATCGGGGGTACGAGGCATGGAGAATAGTTTACTTTGTCTATTCTCTCATTTGGAGGAGCATGTGATCCTCCATTTCTCCATTCTCCTATACCTTTCCACCATTAAAACTTAGGGAATTTGAAGATCTACATCATTTCGAGCTAGATCTACTCAAATCAAAGGAGTTCATCAAATTGAAGAGTTTGGATCAAATTCTTCGTTGTTTGGAATCATATTTCAATCATTTTGGGTTGTTTTGGAGAATTGGTCAGTGATATGCATCTCTCACGCGGATTCAATCAAGTATATGAGTTGTATGCACATATTTTCATCATTTTGAATCAATTTCTCCAAGATCTACACTGTTGTAAGCTTATTTTCATATGAACCGCCATATGATCTAATGTAGGAACTTTAAACCGGTAATTTACATATATTTTCATATGTCAATGCGAGTTAGATCCATAATTTAATTCATGTGTTCATTTATCATGATTTTGGTAAGGTTTGCATAATTTTGGTGAACATCGTCATATTCATGTTGTAAGTGATTCCGTAACATGATTATGGTTGCAATTGATGAATTGGATGAGGAGATTTAGTCGATATAGTTGTTTGATAAAGTTTTGGTTGAAATTGGAGTCGGTTTGGGGCTGTACAATGAACGGGTAGGTCGGACAAGTCTTGGTCAGTCGAAGTTCTTGTCTTGAGGAGCAAGTCAGGTGGGTCGGTCGATTGGTCAGCAGGTGGGTCGGTCGGTCGATCAGCAGGCGGGTAGGTCGGTCGAGCAGAGGGGGTCGGGTCGGCTATGATTTCAGAAGAGCGTGGTCGGTCATCTTCTGGTCGGTCATCATGTTGAGACAAGTCGGTGGGTCATGTCCTAGGAGAAGGTGGTCGGGTCGGTCAAGATGCATGGGATGGTTTGGGTTTGTAACAACCCGCAAATTCTGAACCAATTTAAAAAAATTATTTTAGAAAATTTAAATGAATTTGGAGAATATAAAATAATTTATTTAAATAGTAATGGCTAAAAATTTATTTTAATCGAAGTTAAAACGAATAAATTTAAATTTAATTATAAAGAATATATGTCCAAAATTAAATACTGAGATGTCAGAATAGATAAATTTAATGCACATTTATTGTCTCACTGACATTATTTTTTTATATTATTTTTTTATATATTAGCTAGAACGTTTCATTCAATTTAAATGCATGGCATTAATTTTAGTTTCCTTTTCCTTTTCCTTTTCAATCTGACGTACTTTAAAAAAAAGGTAATTATGAAATAATAAAGATATAATTTTGCCAGTAATGTAATGAGGTTACATGAAATTAAAATGTAAAGGTATGATGCAATTAAAAACACAATGCATATAAATTACCTAATAATATGGAAAGGGATATTAGTATTGGGGTCAAAAGAAATGTAGGAATTGACATTTATTTCAAATGCAAATCACAAAGAGATAGTTCTAGTCATTTATTTGCGCTATAATATAAAATGGTTAAAATTAATATATATAGAATGATAAGAGATAAATATGGGTAATAAGTGCATTAACTCACAAACATACATACTTTATTCATCCAAAACATGTATAATAAAGGCTAGTTATCATTACTAAATAGGTAAAGGTTTAGGTTAGGTTGGAATTTGAAATGTCCCTCATTTATTACTACTACATATAATAAAAGGAATATTAACAATTATAACCATGTAGATTTGAGAGAAGTAAATGTACTAATAAATTAGTATGGAATTAGTGTGTTTAGCTTTATATAATTTTATTCTTTGTTTGTTCATACTCCTTTGTATTTATGCCTAACATTCTTCCCTTCGATTACATTACTTGTATTTGACAAATTTTAGTATTTTAATTTTGCTGTCTTACTTAACATATTTATCTATTTCAACTCAAATCTATTTGTGTTGTAAACCATTGTATTTACTGGTTTTATATTAGAAACATCTATTTTTAACACAGTATTTACTCTGGAATTGAAAATACTTTTGAAATTTTATTTTTCTAATGTAATGTCCTAGCATAACTTACATCATTAACAAGTTTGAATATTCAATATCAGAATTCTTTAATGATAAGAATATTTCTTAAATATAATACTTTCCCTAGTTGTTTTAACTATAATGTTCATTAATGTGGAAAGTTGCAACAAGTTTTCAATGCGTTTTCCCTTCCTTATTTCAAGCGCATGCATCCATGCTATATATCTAGTGTCATTTTATAAACATAAATAAGAAGAAATTTTTGCAATTAAATTGAATGTAGTAAATGGTAATATGTGATTATGACCATAGCAAATGTGAACGTGATTTGAAATTCAAAAGGTTACAGTTAATTTGAACATAATAAGAGTTTTCAACTTTAAAGGAAAGTAAACGAAAATTTAATTTGAGAAAAAATTAAACATACAAGGGGGAAATTTCCTCTCCACTATAAAATATCCTATACACTCTAAATCTAATTCTAATTGCCCAGTCGCCACTCTTATTCCTCAATGGCCATGAACCTCCGATTCAAATTCATCAATTTCTTTTTATCCTCTGCGAATTAAAATATAAAAAGGGAATCGAAGAGATTCTTCCACTCTTCGATTTTATACCACTATGATCGTTTCTCGTTCAAAGTTTAGGGAGTTCTCAACATTAAAAGGCGCTGCGTTTACACACTTTTCTAGTCCGATGGGGGTGCAAGTTGCAAGCTTTTTGGGGTAGTGGTGAATCTCGCCGAGGCGCGCGTCGTAGTGGTGGACGATGGTGGTCCGATGGTGGCGTTGGTGGTGCGTTCTAAAACGAGGTGAGATCTCTAAAATGCAATTTTAAATTTAGAAAATATATTTGTGGTAAAAAAATAAAAAAAAAAATCATTGTGATCGCGACGACTTGATTGAATTATTGTGGTTATGAATGGTTGTTATTGGTTGCGACGAAATCGATTGCATTTGTGGTGAATTCACATGTTGTGAAAATGGATTGAATTGTGTAGATCTAGAATTTGCTTATTCATTTAAACTTGCTTATAGAATAAAAACCATGTTGTTTTTTATTGTATATATGTAGTTGAAATAATCATGCCAATGATAGGAATTGTTTTACAATAATAATATTATTGTAATATGTATATGTTAGAATTTGTTGAACAATAAAAATCATTTTTTTTTGTGTATTCATGTCATGAAAATGATTTAAATGTTAAGTAGATTATTAACGCAATAAAAATCATATTTTTATTGTGCATTTATGTCACAAAAATGATTCACATGTTAGTATATTATTAACGCAACAAAAATCATATTTTTTCTATGTTTATGTCATTAAAATGTTAATATGTCATGTAATATATTACTAGTGCAAGAAAAGTCATATTTTTATTGTATGTTTGTTTTATAAAAATGTTCACTAGTTACTAAAATTGTTGTATGATAAGAATTCACATTTTTATCATAGTTTATGCCATTAAAAATGTTCATAAGCCATTGAAATGTTGTATGATAAAAATTCACATTTTTATCATATGTTTATGTTATGACAAATGTTCGTAAGTTATTAAAAATATTTAAACATGAAAATTCACATTTTTATTGCATGTTCACTTCATTAAAAATGTGCATTTGTCATATAATATGTTAATACAATAAAAATCACATATTTATTGTATTATTGATTCATAAAAGGATCGTGTTTAAAATAAAGCGTTAAAACCTAAAATGTTACATTTTCATTGCATTTTTGATTCACTAAAAAGAAACATGTTTTAAATAAAAACATGAATTAAAAAGTTACCCTTTTATTTGCATTTAGATGTAAATAAAAGATAGTATTTAAAAGTTACATTTTTTTTCATTTTAGTTGTAGTGAAATGTTAACATTAAGCATTGAATTTGTAAACAATATAGATATTCATTCTTTATTCGTCAAGTTAAACATTGAAATTTGTGTACGAGTAAAAATAAGCATTTATAGCCATTAACATACATAGAAAATTGTTTATAAATAAAATCAGCATTTATTGTCATTAACATATATAGAAAATTGTTTATAAATAAAATAAGCATTTATGTGTCATTAACATACATAGGAAATTGTTATAAATGAAATATACATTTATGTATCATGAATACACATATAAATTTGATTTCAAATAAATGACTATTAATTTGTAATTTGTATAACATAGACATTTGATTTCAAATAAATGACCATTTATTTGTCACATGAATAACATAGAAAAATTGGTTACGAATACGAATTGGGCCAAGACACGAGGTTAAGCCCAACAAGTGGAATAAGTCTGCCCGGAACCAACCGGCATATCCAGCATCCACAAGTTGTAGGCCTAATGTGAGGGGTCTGGCCCATTATAAAACATAAATGGATGAGAAACAATTTAATATGAAGATCATTTATAACATAAAGAATCTTTTGAAATAATATGCTTTAGTAAAATAATCAATTATTAATTATAATTGTACTTGGACACGAGGTTAGGTTATATTTGTGGTGGAAGTCTGCCCGGACCCGACCGGCATATCCAGCAGCCACAAATGTTGAACTAATGTGAGAGGTCCAAGTGCACAAATACGAAACGGGCCATGACACGAGGTTAAGCCCAACTTGTGGGATAAGTCTGCCCGGAACCGACCGGCACATCCAGCATCCACAAGTCGTAGGCTTAATGTGAGGGGTCTAACCCATTATAAAAAAAATATGGATAAGATAATGAATTGGGCTATTCAATCTGTTTTTAAAATAGCGACGCCATTTTTTTAACCCGAACGAGTTTATCAATTTATTTTATCCATGTTATAATGAATATTAAAAGAGGAATAATTTCAAAATGAATATTTTGAAAATTATATTATTTTAATATGGGAAATATTTAGAATATTTAAATTGGATTTAAATGGAAATTATCTACGGATTATTTTAATATTGGATTATGTGATTATACGGATATAATTTTAGGAATTTGGAGGATATGTAGTATCGTTATTTCTAATATGATATCCGTTGGTTTTAGAATTTGACATTAAATATAAGTCGATATAATTCCTATTCAAAGCCTTATATTTAATATCAAGTTAGATTTTGGGTTTTGTCATGAATAATGTCTTAAATAACATTATTCTTAAATCCATGTGAGTAAAGAATAATCTTTTTATTAAGATATGAATGAGATTTCCAAATCTTTTTTTTGAAATAAAAAGGAAATTAATTATGGGTTGTTTGTGAACAATGTAATATAAAGATTGCATTGTATACAACGTAAAAAGAATATCATTTTTATGTAATATAAAAAGATTACATTTCATTGTAAGTGAGTCAACATTAGAATTTACATTTTTGGTATAAATGAATCAGTAGAAAGGATTCATTGTTTTGGTAAATTATGAATTTACGTTGTTATTATATATGAAATGATCCATCATTATATTGTTTCTGATGCTGGAATGTTACACCTCCATTTACAAGTTACCCGACTTGTTTATGTGATTGGGTCGATAATTTTCACACATCGCCCAAGTGCACAAATAATTTATTATTTGTTTGTTGGTTGAAACCCCACACGGGTGTTGGGATAAAAATTGACATACACTAATCCCAATGTTTATTTTTATGTCGATCGATAGATCGACAGGCTGCGATGAGCGTTATTATTTCATTTCAATGCTCACACATTTATAGGTTGCACACTGGATGTTAAATGGATGGTTGGATAATATTCATCATTACTGTTATGTACATTCAATGTATGAAATCCCTGTAACCAAAGTTATAGGGTAAATGTCTGAGTCGCATTCCATTTCAGGATTTCCTTTAAATAAAGAATATCTTTTAAAATAAAAACATTGCAATGTAAAGATATTTTAAAATAAAGAGTATTGTATTACAAAGAATATTTTATATTAAGAATCTTTTTATATAAAGATTATTTTTAATAGTAAATATTTTAAATGATATTTAACAAAGAATAATTCTATGTCTGTCCTTGGATGGACAAAAGATAAATATATTTTATAGAAATAAACTAGTCATTAACTAGGATAATTCTTTAAGTTAAAGATTTAATGAAGTCTTCTAAATTGAATAATATTTCATTGGAAGTAAATAAATGAATTAGATTTGGGTTGTCCTGAATGGTGTCTTAAATAACACTGTTCTTAAACCCCATATTAAAGAATAAAATCTTTTAATTAAGATTTTAGAGTTTCCATCGTATTTAGTAATGGAAATAAAACGATATGTGAATTGGGTTTATCGTGAAATATGTTTTAAACGACATTTGTTCTTTAACCCAATTTACATTGGAATGTGATTTAGAATTTATAAATCTTTTTATCACGATTTAAAAAGAATACTCCAAAGTTTAGTTTTCCAATTTAATATAAATTAAATCGGAATTGAATGGGAATTCGATTTGATAATATTCGAGATAGGCTTCTGTAAAAGAAGACTGATAATACATATGGAATTTAAAAGGCCTTGCCGTTATTCCATTTATATTATTGGTCTGATACAAAAATTTATATCGATTATTCATTGTTTTGATTTCTGTGAAAATTCCATAATTAATGGAAGACGATTTTGGGTTTATCGTGAACCATGTTTTTAAGTGACATTGATTCTTTAACCTAAAGTAAAGAAAAGACTTATTTCTTAAGTTGTAATAATCATTTAATAATGATTTTGATATTAAACCCATATTGGAGTTAATGAATCTTTAAAAAGATGATAAAAGGTAAATTTTAAAGGAATTTATCTTTGATTAAATTAATGGGAATTTTTCCCTAACAATATGAATATTCTATTTAAAAGAATATTCTGAATTGGAATGAGACGTTGGATGTGTTTTTATAGCATTTGATTTTTAATTATAAAATACGCGAATTATTCGGAAAGACCGGGTTTAACCCATTCCGAATAATTATCAAGACGATGAAGAGTTGAAGATGAAGATGGCATTGAAGACCGACGATCTTCACATCAAATGGATGAGGACTACTGATGCTCTGGATTGGGTCGCTCCCAGGACTGGGATAAAGTGGTAGTTGTCGGACGTATTGTTGATTATTCGGATATGCGAGGTATAATGCCTCCGGTTTCGTTCAGACCCAGAACGGAATTGTAAATGGATTGTGTGTCTGACATTGTATTCCTTTCTACTGTATTTGTTGAACGCTACTAATTATATATTTCTGTTTGGTGGTGAAGAATTTGTTCTTTACTTATCACCCTTCTCTAAGACGTACGAGCTTAGAGGTTATATATATATATATTGGTAGATGATCAGTGATATGGTAGGGTCTGACAATGTGGCATGCTAAGATGCAAATGATCAAGGCTTTGTTGAAAATCAGGCCTTGTGGTTGATGATCAAAGCATAGCCTATTTAGGCATAGCTTTGTGTATATCGTGACTTCGCGAACCTCGCACATCGGTTTATTCTTATCGGTCGCCCACGACCAATTTGTAGGTCCAATAGGATCGGGAAGCGTGTGTTCAGGCATAACTAATCCACTAAAGTATTTGTGGACCGGCCCTGCTGTATCCAAGGGTTCGCCAGCGTCCGAATCCTGAGACATTGCTAGAGTGTCTCGAATCAGTAAGGATCTCCTCCCTAGCCTTGGCTCATGATGGAAACCCAATTTCCAATACGCCTTTTGCGGTTTTGATTGTATAACTAGTATGGCGACATAGTAGATGGTAGCTATGCCGTCTAGGATTAATACATTTATTTTGAAATGTTTTTATTAAAATATGTACACATTAATAATATTGATTTTACGTATTAAGCATCTTTTGACTATTATAAGGTAAAACCCTATCCTCCGGTTTGCGTTGCATTGTGTGATGGGACTTGGGTCTTATAATGGTTTCATTTTTCTAAAAAGCATTTCGTTATTTGACGATTTACTTATTTTATGCACTGGCCATCCAATGGAGTAAACCTGTTCCGCGTTAGCGGGTGGTCCTGTGATTAGCCTTCTTATTAGATAAGTTAGGTTAGATTTCTCACACCAGTCCCACGGCTGACATGTAGTTTGTTTCACTTTGCAAACTCGGGTGCCCTCTTTCCACACGGGCAGTCGAGTAGCTTTTTGCAGATTTTATCTCGAAAGCAGGATCCTGGATTGAAGCCTGAAGCTGGGTCCAGAATATTGAGGGCCTTCCGCTGAGTTTAGTTCCGCTGCATTGTATTACTTTTGTTGTAATTTATCTTCCGCTGTAATTTGTACCAATGTACTCTGATATATTCTGTACTCTGATGTAACATTTATTATTGATGTTATAAAAGTCTGTGTTGTTGTTCTGATGAGTTGTATGCCCAGAGTTGATGCATTTGAAGATTTCCAACTTTTGGGCCAGACCTGTGAGGTTTATGGTCGATTCAAAGGGTGGGGATTCTCGGGTCATCACAGCTGGTATCAGAGCTTTGGTGTAATAACCCGAAAATCTGGGCCAGTTTAAAATTTTCATTTTGGCAATTTTAGTGAATTTTGAACATTTAAAATAAATTATTTTAAATAATAATGACGAGAAATTTATTTTGAATATAATTCGACGTATATTTTATATACGTTGTCGTTAGAATATAAATATTTATATATAATTATAAATAGAATTGAAAATGGCGCGGTAGTTCGATAATTCGATTTCAAACTTCAATTGAATGTTCCGGGTGCAAAACAATACGGATTTTAGTGAAACCAAAAACAATAGGATCTATTTGAGGATATCTTTCCAACGAATCCGAAAAATCAAAATTTCATAGCGGGAATCAAAAGATATGTCCAGTTGAAAATTCTGAATAGTCGCTATGGAATTCAGGCCCTTAAAAATGGGAATTTTGCAAATGACCTCGGATTTCGACGAAACCACTTTTGTTGGGTCCGTGATGTTAAATTATTGCCAGATTCCAAATTTCATAATTTTTCGAATCAATATGTGAGCGTGGCAAAGGAAAACGCGTTTGACCAGTTTTAGTTGATTTTAATCGACTGGAAATTGGCCATTTTTCCAACGGTCTCAGAATTCGACGAAACTAGTTTTGTTAGGACCGTATCGTCAATACGAAGCTAGAAAATATTTTTCTGCAATTTATAGAGTTAGTATGCGACCCCGGTAAATTGAAATGTACGTTTAAAATTCAATATAGTGATTTAAATGTAAATTTAATGGAAACTGATCGAAACAGTTGAATCATCCTACGATACATATCCCATTGTGTTCGGAATGGGGGTTAAACGCTATGGACGACAGGCGGTGGGCCTCGTTTCGAGGTCGTATGTAAAAGTTAACTTTTTGCAATTAAAATAAATAAAAAAAACCCTCTTCCCTTTTCCTTAACCAGCCCCCCCCCCCCCCCCCCCCGTGGAAATCATTTGCGAAAAAAAAAGAAAAAAAAACGGAAGGGGGCGCGATCGATGCCGCCGCCCCCTCCGATGAGTCGCCGCGCCCAGGGCGGCGCAGCTACCACCAAGCCCCCCCTTCCTCCTCCTCCTCGACCGACGAGACCCCCAACTCCCTCCGCGATGAAACCCAAACCCACCTCGTCCAAGCCCTCTGTCGCCACCAAGGACGCGCCGCACCCCCCTAGACCCGAACCCGCACCCCCCTTGGCCCAAAACCCGACCTCCGACCACCTCAGGCGCGGTGAAGCCCCCCCCCCCAGCCTTCGATTTTGACTGTAAGCCCTTTTTACTTATTTATTTTATTTCTTTTTTCTATGTAATTGGTATTAGCAATTATAAAAATCAGTTTTTGTATATTTTTCAAATATAAAAGTTACGATTTTTCAAATATAAAAGTTAGGATTTTTCAAATATAAAAGTTAGGATTTTTCAAATATAAAAGTTAGGATTTTTCAAATATAAAAGTTAGGATTTTTCAAATATAAAAGACGTGATTTTTAAAATATAAAAGATTAGATTTTTAAAGGAAGAAAGACGATATTTTTAAATGGAGAAAAATATGATTTTTATATATTGAACATCGAAGTAAAAATATGATTTTTATATATTGAACATCGAAGTGAAAATATGATTTTTATATATTGAACATCGAAGTAAAAATATGATTTTTATATATTGAACATCGAAGTAAAAATGTGATTTTTATACATGTAGTGGCTACAGGCATCGAAGATGACAAAGATGCGATAACGATGAAGATTTCTATAAAAGAAGTGTCGTGAAGTTGGATAGCTATTGGTGAGAACTTCTCACTCTTCAACTTCTTTTTCTAGTTATATATATATATACTAGGATGCAGACGGTGCTTAGTAGCACCCGACACAATCGTCCACAGACCATGGACTTGTTTGTTTGGTTGTATAGATTAGTTAGATGATTTGATTTGAATTTGGTTGTTTGGTGATTTTGATTGATGTGTGAATGGCGTGGGCCTTCACTAGACCGGGGATAAGGCTAGGCCTTGTTCCGTTTCTAGTATCGTGCCGTTATGCTGCCGAAATTTTCTAAAATATGTTAGAAAAATAAAAATATCATTTTTATTGTGTAAACGAACTGAATAGGAATTCATGTGTTGAAATAAAATATTTTATCGTTAAAAATATAATTTTTAACGTGAATGTGAATAAATAAATATTTATAAACAAATCGGCCGATTTGTTTATATACACTGATTTGACTGATATTGATTGGGTCGATAAATTTTACACATCGCCCAACTGCACAAACAAAAATATGTGTTTGTTGATTTGAAACCCCACACGGGTGTTGGGATGATATTTGGCATACACTAATCTCAATTATTTAATTGTATGTCGATCGATTGGTCGACAGACTGTGTAAGCATTGATTATTTATATTTGATGCTTATGTAGTTGTGTGGTGCACCTTGGATGATGGTTGATTGTTTATCATTGCTATTATATACATGTGTTGTATGGAATCCATATAATTAACATTATATGGTGATTGATTGGGCCTCATTCCAACCGGGAAAATAATAAATATTATAATAGAAAATCCATGTGTTGAATATAAAAATAGTCATGTGTTGACAATGTTCATGTGTTGAAAATATTCGTGTGTTGAGTAAAATATTTTAAATAATAAAAATTACATCTTTATCATATTTACAATTAGAATCTACTTTACGGTGGAGTCTAATTAAAAATCAAACGATAGATACCATAGTTTTATTAAATATTTTACATAACAAAAATAGTGATGTGTTGACAGTACTCATGTGTTGAGATTAGTCAGGTGTTGGAAGAAATATAGATTCATGTGTTGAATGGAATAAATATTCATTTGTTGAATAGAATAACGGATTTATTGAAATATATAAAGCCGTGTTGATTAGAGTTGCGCTATTTTGACGTGAACGATATTTATATCGATTATATTCGTTTTTATAATGAATATAGAAAAGAAGCGATTTCAAAATATAACGTTTTCAAAATATTATCATTTATATAGTAATGATATAAAATATTCAGTTTTGATTAGAAATTGAAATAGTGTTGAAATGGTTTTGAAACGAAGTTAAAACGATTTATAAAATACGTTTTAAAAGGAAATTGACGATATATATATATATATATATATTATAGATAATGGCCTGAATAGAACGCGCCGCTCCGCGGCAGTTCGTGAATTTCGACCATGGACTTCGAATTGACGTTGCGGGAGATCCGACCATCGGATTCTCCTAAAACCGGAACCGTTGGGTTCGTATCGAAAAGAGCTTTCCAATGAATATTAGAAATTGAAATCTAACGGTTGGATTTGGAATTATGTCCAAATCAAATTTGAAAAAGGTCGCTGTAAGTGCAGTTCGATAGCCGTTGATGGAAATCGACTGTACGGGCCTTGATAAAATTATTAAAAATATTGATAATTTGTGTAAAATCATAATATGTGAATTGGAAAGAACTGGGATGAAAAACTCCACATCTGAAAAGATAAAAATAGATTTTTATCGAAATGAACTAGTTTTGAACTAGAATTAAAATCAATTTATTTTTGAAATAAATAAATTGAATTTGAAAGTGATTTTAAAAATAATCAATATTCCCAATACGTGGATTGGACTGGAGTTGAATCAAAATTATCTTCGGAATATTTCGATGTTGGATTTCGTGACCATACAGATATTGTTATGGGAATTTGAAAGATATATTTTATATCGTTGTTTCCAATACGATATTTGTTGGTTTCAGAATTTGATATTGAATATAAGCCGGTATATTTTCTATTCAGAGCCTTGTATTTAATATCAAATGTGATTTAAGTTTGTCGTGAATCGTGTTTTAGAAGACATTGGTTCTTTAACCCAGTTAAAGACAGAATATTGATTTTTGAGAAGATTAAAACTAAGTGAAGTTTTAATGAATCTTTAATTAGATTAAAATGTGAATTGATAATTTAAATTATCAAATCTGAAAAGTGATCGAGAGTGGAGTATCAACAGTTTTGCTCCAAAGCGATAGTTAAATCTTTAATTAGATTTGAACTTGAAATGGTAATCAATTTTACCGATAACACCGTGGTGTTAGGAATGGTGTAACGACCCAGAAAATCTGAACCAATTTAAAATTTTAAATTGGCTAAAATAATGGATTTTAAATATTTAAAATAAATATTTTAAATAATGGCGATGAAAACTAAGTTTGAATCGACAATTGAAAACGAATATAATTAATTATAATTATAAACAAGGCCTGAAATGGCGTGGCAGTTTCAAAAATTGAATTCAAACTTTGTCGGGCTGTACCGGGTGCAAAACAATCCGGATTTTAGTGAAACCAAAAACATTAGGATCTAATTGATGATATCTTTCAAACGAATCTGACCAATCGAAATTTGATAGCGGGAATCAAAAGATATGTCCAGTTGAAAATACTGAATAGTCGCTATGGAATTCGGGCCCTTAAAAATGGACATTTTGCAAAGGACCTCGGATTTGGATGAAACCACTTTTGTTAGATCCGCAGTGTCAAGTTATTGCTAGGTTTCAAATTTCATAATTTTTTCGAATCAATATGTGAGCGTGGCAAAAGAAAACGCGTTTGACCAGTTTCTGTTGATTTTAATCGACTGGAAATTGGCCATTTTTCAAACGGTCTCAGAATTTGACGAAACTAGTTTTGTTAGGACCGTATCGTCGATACGAAGCTAGAAAATATTTTTCTGGAATTTTTCTAGTTAGTATGTGGCCCCGGTAATTTGAAATGTACGTTTAAAATTCAATATAGTGATTTAAATGAAAATTCAACGGAAACTGATTGTAACAATCAAATCAGCTTGCGGTACATATCCCATTGTGTTCGGAATGGGGGTAAACCGCTATGGACGACAGGCGGTGGGCCTCGTTTCGAGGTCGTATGTAAAAGTCAACCTTTTTGCAAAATTAAATAATTAAATAATAAAATAATAAAAATAATTTTTAATTTCCCTCCTTTATCTCCTTTCTGCCCCCCCCCCCCCCCGATTCATTTAAACATAAATAATAAAAAATAAAAAAACCCTAATCGATCGGCGACCGCCTCCACCAAGCTCCGCCCACGACCGCCTCCACCAAGCTCCAGCCACCAGCAGCTCCGACGCCAGTTCGAGACCCCCTCTGAAGCTCCACCCACATCGCGACACCTATTCCGAGCCCTACCCTTAAGCATCGTGACACCCGATCAACGACCCCAACCCCCACCGCCTGCCACCACCGGCGAACCCCGAGCGCCACCCTCGAGAAGCCCTCCGACGATCTGCGAAACCCCCCCCCCCTGTAAGTTTTTTTTTTTGTTTTGTCAATTTATTTTTATGTATTTAAAACCTGATTTTTTTAAAAAAAAAGGGTTTAAAAAACTGATTTGTTTAAAAGTAAAAACTGATTTTATAAAGATTTCAAAACTAATTTTAAAAGATTTTAAAACTGATTTTATTTTGAAAAGAAAACTGATTTTTTTCGAAAGATTTTAAAACTGATTTTATAAAGATTTTAAAACTGATTTTATAAAGATTTTAAAACTGATTGTATAAAGATTTTAAAACTGATTGTATAAAGATTTCAAAACTGATTTTAAAAGATTTTAAAACTGATTTTATTTTGAAAAGAAAACTGATTTTATAAAGAGGTTAAAACTGATTTTTAAAAAAGGGTTTTAAAACTGATTTTAAGTTAAAAGAAAAAAGATTTAAACTTTAAACAGGAAAAGATTTAATCTTTAAAATGGAAAAGACGGAATTTTTATTAAGATGTAAGATATGATTTTCATATATTGAAAGTCGAAGTAAAAATCATATTTTTATATATTGAATAGCGTAGTAAAAATTCGATTTTTATATATTGAATATCATCGTAAAAATTCGATTTTTACATATGTAGAGAATACGGGCAACGAAAGCGACAAGCAAGAGAGATTGGCGAAGATTTTATGCAAGGAAGAGTCGTAGTAGTTGGATAGCTATTGGTGAGATTTCTGATTTAAATATATATATATGTGTGAAATAAAAGTGAATTGCTATATATATATATATATATATATATATATATATATATATATATAAGCCCCTCATCCACAAACCATGGACGATATTTATTGGTTGAAATTGTTGTGAAAATTGATTGATAGCGAATGGTTGTTTGGGATTGTTTGTGATTGATATTGGTTGATTGTGGTTGAAAAATACCCGCTTGTGATTGAGAAATATTTGGTTGAAACCACATAGGATTAGTTTGTGGAAATGAAATAAATATATACATGCCGCCTGCGTGCGAATTAGATGCATGATCCCCATTGTCAAAAACCGCGAGGTTTTAAGGTAGAGCGAGGAGCCGTACTAGGGACGGTCCCGGTTTAACTACCCTGCCGTTATGCTGCCGAAATTTTGAATAATATTCGTGTGTTTGAATTATTTTCCTATGCTTAAACTATACTTATCCGTTGAATAGAAAACATTCATGTGTTGAATTGATATTCATTCGTTGATTAGAAATTCATGTGTTGAATGGTATTCATATTTTGAAATAAATTGTTTGATGATAAAAATCACATTTTTATCTATATATAGAAACTATAGAAAACATTCATGTGTTGAATTGATATTCATTCGTTGATTAGAAATTCATGTGTTGAATGGTATTAATATTTTGAAATAAATTGTTTGATAATAAAAATCACCTTTTATCGACTATATGAACTATGTAAAATAACCTCGATTTAAAAGAAATTGTTTTATGATAAAAATCCCATTTTTATCACCAACTTGAACTATATAGAAGAATAGTGCTTTGAAATGAATTGTTTTACAATAAAAATCACATTTTTATTGTATGCATAAATCGTTAAAATGTGAAGTGTTAAAAATAGCCACTTGTTCAAAATAAACGTATATGAGTTGAAATATTCATTAATTAGCTAATGAAAATGATTTGCACCTATTTATGTAACATTAGAATGAATGGTGTTTTTAAACCAAATAGAAATCAAATATGAAGTTGAATAGAAAATGGTAAATGATATGAACTGTATATATATGTACATGCATATTCATTGAACAGGTTATAGCAAAGGGGCTAGAGAAGAGGAATAAAATTTTGTGCCCGACAAATAGGTACACATTTACTGTTTTGTTTGGGTGATGATTTTATGAGCTTGTTGGCTAGCCGCTTGGCTTTTTCTTTTTCTTTTTGAGATTAGAAGGACTGGGAACGCTATTTGCGATTTCCCGATGCTCCCGGTGCAGGGGAGGTTATGGCGAAATTTTCCAAAATTTTAAGGTGTTAGAAAAATATTTGAAGTGAAAACGACATGGAAATCATTGAATGAACTATATTTATATAAATATATAAATATAAATAAAATTAAAACGGAACGTGGCCGTGCAGTTCGTATTTTGAAACCGTGATTTCAAACGGCTAGTACGGGAAATCCGACCATTGGATTTTCCCGAAACCGCAACCATCGGGTTCGCCTTGGAAATATCTTCCCAACGGCACCAACCTTGTAAAAATCCAACGGTTGGATTGTCTGGAATGTTTAAATCAAATCCGATGAAAAACAGCGCCAGAAGCGATTATATTTATATATATATAAATATAATTATATATTTAATCGAATAACGACGCTGCAGTTCGTATTTTGAAATCAAAACTTCAAACAATTGTACTGGGAGATCCGACCGTCGGATTTTCCCGAAACTGGAACCGTTGGATTCGTTTTGAAAAGACCTTTCTAATGATGTAAATTTTGTGAAGATCCAACGGTTAGATTTTCAGATATGTGTAAATCAAATTTGAAGAAAAACAGCGCCACGGCCGCTTTATGGCCCGAAGCGTCGTTTTGAATAAATGGGCTATTTTAAAATAAATAAAAATAGCGATAAATTATTATAAAGTACCATAAACATTATGGAATGGAAATAAACTGAATTTGCTCGATTTATGTTGTATTTGATGGTTGAATGTGTTTGGTGTGAAAATTACATTAAAGAACAATATTGATGTTGTCGAATAATTTAACCATTAAAATAAATTGATTTGAAATTCTAAATATACGTGAATTATTTGAAAAGGCCGAGTTAATTCTCATTTCAAATAATCGGTCGACGATTGAAAGTCGAAGATGAAGACGGTGGTCGAAGACCGGAGATCTTCACCTCGTTTGGATGGTAACCGAGGTCCTGATTGGGAGGCATCCCGAAATATGGATAATGAGTGGTGATCGTTCAGACGTGAGTGGTGATCGAAGGGTTTGCGAGGTATTTAGTGCCTCCGGTTTCGTTCAGACCCAGAACGGACTTGTAAATGGACTGTGTGTCCGACATGGGAATTTGTTCTGTGTGATTGATAGCCATCAGTTGCACGGTGTGAATTGCCTATGTGGCATGCTAAAATGCAGTGATCAGGGCTTCTGTTGAAAAGCAAAGTCTTGTGGTGATGATCAAAGCACCGCCTGTGTGGCGTAGCTTTGTGTATAACGTAAATTCGCGAGCCTCACACCCCGGTATGAACTAGAAACGGGAGGAAGGACCTCAGGGAGGACATGCGTTTTCTTCTAGCTAGGGTGGTGTCAGTGACCTACCAGCCCTGACATTTATATACTTTTCACCTATGTGGTTGTTGCTGTTGCGAGGCGCCTCGGTTTGATCGGACGATCCGGGTCCGATGGAGTCATTCGTTGGCTCGTTGACGCCCCAAAGGGCGGGGAAACGTATTGTTCAGGAATTTTAATCCACATCGGTGGACCGGCCCTGTCGCTCCCTGGGCCACTCGAGCTCTGATCCTGAGACACGGGCTAGAGCGTCTCGAATTCGGTAAGGACTATCTTTTGCCTTGGTTCATGACGGAAATCCAATTTCCAGATACGACATCGTGCGGTTTTGATTGTATATATATATGGCGACATGATATATGGTACCCATGCCGTCTATGATTGATAGTTATGATTTGAAATTGTTTTCAAAACATAAAAACACTAGCAATAATATCAAATGCCTTTGTTTTATTCGTATCAAGCATATTTTGGCCATTATAAGGTAAAACTCTATCCTCCGGTTTGCGTTGCATTGTGTGATGGGAACTGAGTATTATAATGGCTTCATTTTTATAAAAAGCATAGCGATGTTTAAAAGAAAGATTTGTTTTAAAGCACTGGCAATCCAATGGAGTAAACCCGTTCCACGAAAGTGGCGTGGTCCTGTGATTAGCCATATTATATATGTGTTGAGTAGATTTCTCATACCAGTCCCATGACTGACTCGTAGTTTGTTCACTCTCAAACTCGGGTGCCCCTTTTTCTACACGGGCAGCCTTGTATTCAGGTTTAGCTGGTTCTTTTTCTGGATAGCTGGAGCTGGAGATGGATAATATCATTATTTCTTTTTATGCTGTTCAGCTCCTATTGTACATATTTTGTTTATTTCCGCTGTAGACATTTATGTATAGCTGAACTGTATTTGTACTAAGTAAGATCCTGTATACTGTGTAACTCAGATGATTTCTTTTATCCAGTATATTCTATTGTTCATTATCTGGTGTATTTATTTAATTCTGTTCTGCTATTATCTGTTTCTGTGTTATATTCCAAAGATAACCCTTGTTTCCGTGAGAACGGGATTTCGTGTCGTCTCAACGTGGTATCAGAGCTTTGGTTAAGCTTAGTTCTGGAATATAACATTTGAACGAACTCGTCAGAAATCGAACCAGTAGTGTTCTAGGACGGGTAACTCTATACAGATAGGATCAGCAAAATCCTAGTATGAGTAAAGCAGAATGAAATTACACCTCGATAGACACATTTACATTGAAGTATGCGTTTCTATATTTTAAGCTATCTTTTCTGTGACCTGACACTTGATCTGCTAATTGCAGAAGTACTAGAAAAATGAGTGCCAGAAACAGAAGGAATACTGAACCCGATCTGGAGGCTCTATTAAAGAAATATCGAAATCTGAACGGAGCACAGTTCTCAGGCAATGAATCTATTATTCAAACTCAAGCTTGGATGAGTTCTGTCGAAAGAATCTTTGAGCATATCCAGCTGAGAGATGACCAGAAACGGTTAGTAGCATCTTGGGCACTTAAAGAAGAAGCTTTAATCTGGTGGGAATCAATCATCAAAGATAATCCAGAAGGTGATATCACCTGGGACAGATTCAAAGTGATTTTCCTAGAAAGATTTACTCCTCCCGAAGTAACCGAGAGATTATGTGATGAATTTTCTTATCTAATACAAGGTGATATGACCATTCCCGAATATCATAAGAAATTCAATGAACTTGCTCACTTTGCTCCCCATCTAATTCAAAACCCAAAGAGGAAAAATCTGAGATTTATTCACGGACTTCAAAGGAAATATCAGAATAAAGTATTGGGGCATGTGAAGCTTCCTTTTTCTGAAATGATATATATGGCCTATCAGTATGAAGATCTCCATAAGAAAGGAATGTTATGCGACGAAGAAGAAGTCAGTTCTAGTGACATAGCAGAGTCGGAAACTGATGTTCCTGAAGCTAGTACGACGTCTGAGATTCGTAAAAAGCCCGGTGCAAATCGCAAAAGGGCTGAATCTGAGAAAGGGCAAGGAACGACTACCATATGCAGTAACTGTAAGAAGCCAGGGCATTTGTCGATTAACTGCGGACCCTTAATGAAGCGATTAAGAGGCGGGTTTCAATCCAAGAAGGGATTTCAAGAGAATAGAAAGTGCAATCAATGCCATCATTCCGGTCATCTTTCAAAGGCCTGCCCGCTATTCAGAAAGCCTAAAGCAGTACATGTAAATGAAGTGGTAGAAGTACCTGCCTCCTCGTCTGCTCAGGAAAGGTCTGATGTTTTAGAAGGCACGCTCAATGTCAAAAACATTCCAGTTAAAGTACTGTTTGACACAGGCG
Organism: Allium sativum; assembly: GCA_030737875.1. Lineage (NCBI taxonomy): Eukaryota > Viridiplantae > Streptophyta > Magnoliopsida > Asparagales > Amaryllidaceae > Allium > Allium sativum. Next base: position 302,342,061 of record CM060921.1, read on the forward strand.
CGTCACGAAGCTTTATTGCAAAGAGTGCAGTCAAGAAACTGGATTTGAATTTGAAGAAGCTCTAAGAGCCAATGACTGTCCAAAATCCAGTGGGAGGTTCCATCAATCTCAGTTGGATTTGTGCAGTACCTGTCTCTTTTTCTTGCTATAAATTCCCTATTATCTCTATCATCATGAATTTTAATGAATTCGATCTTATTCTGGGATTGGATTGGTTAACTAGATATGAAGCTGAAGTTAAATGCGCCGAGAGAGTGGTTAAAGCAAAGGCCCAATCGGGGAATTATATAACCATACCATGTGAAGGCCCGACTTCAAATAGAAAAGATTTCTGGTCAGCTCTCCATGTTTCTCCAGCTCAAATAGAAAATATCCCGGAGGTCACAGAGAATATTCCTGACCTCATCAAAGACATTCCTGTCGTCAAGAACTATGCGGGCGTGTTCAAAGAAGTTGTTCATTTACCTCCGCAGAGAGAAATAGATTTCAAGATTGCTTTGATTCCTAATGCAAGGCCGGTAGTTCACGCTATCCGAAGAATGTCCTTGAAAGAGAAGGAAGAATTAGATAATCAAACACGACAGCTAGTATGGAAAGGTCTGATCAGGCTTAGTTTCTCTGATTGGGGTGCAGCAGTGGTGTTTGTCCCAAAATCTGACGGTACTCTACGTCTATGTGTGGATTATCGTGATCTGAACAAACAGACAATAAAGAACAAGTATCCATTGCCGCGAATAGATGATTAGTTGGATCGATTAAATGGAGCACAAGTATTTTCAAGAATGGACCTAGCTACAGGTTTCCATCAACTTCGAATTGCCGAAGAGTGTGTTCCAATGACAGCGTTCAGAGGTCCTGACCTATTCTACGAGTGGTAAGTAATGCCATTCGGCTTATGTAACGCTCCAGCTTACTTCGTCGATCTAATGAACAGGGTATTCCGAGGAGTATTGAATAAATTTGTTCTGGTTTTTATTGACGATATTCTAATCTTCTCTAAATCAAAAGCTGAACATGAAAAACATTTGGAACAGGTTCTAGAAATCTTCAGAAGGAATGTATTGAAAGCCAAATTTTCCAAATGTATCTTCTGGCAAGATGAAGTAAAATTTCTGGGCCATGTTGTATCGAAAGAAGGAATCGCTGTGGATCCGAGTAAAATCACGGCTATTCAAAATTGAAAACAGCCCAGTACTCCCACTGAAGTCCGCAGTTTTCTCGGATTGGCTAGCTATTACCGAAAGTTCGTTAAAGACTTTTCGAAGATATCTGGTCACTTAACGAAGCTTACAAAGAAGCATTCTAAATTCAAATGGACTCAAGAGAGTGAGGAGGCTTTCGAAGAGCTGAAGTTGAGATTAACGACAGCTCCAGTGTTAACCATCATCGATGGCAACCAAGATTTGAAAGTCTGGACTGATGCTTCTAGAGAAGGCCTTGGCGCCGTGTTAATGCAAAGAGGCCAAGTGATTGCTTATGCTAGCCGTCAACTGAAACCGCACGAGAAAAACTATGTAACTCATGATCTTGAGTTATTGGCTATCATATTCTCTTTGAAAATCTGGAGACACTATCTTCTGGGCGAGAGATTTGAACTGTTTACAGATCACCAGTCGTTAAAGTATCTGTTCACTCAGAAGGACTTAAATATGAGACAGCAACGTTGGCTGGAGTTTCTTGCGGCATATGACTTCGAAATTATATATACTCCAGGAAAAGCCAATGTCGTGGCCGATGCGTTAAGCAGAAAGAATGTAATGATCGCCAGTTTTTTATCACGACTTCATTGCTAGATAAGATATCTGCTCTTCAGGAGGATGATCACTTCATTCAGAAGATCAGAGGGATAATTCAACAAGGCGAACCCTCGAGTTTTCAAGTAGACAATGACGGGATTTTAAGGCTCAAAGGTCGAATCTGTGTCCCTAACATTCTTGAACTTCGAAAGGAAGTACTGGATGAATGCCACAAGTCAAAACTCAGTATCCATCCGGGAGTAAGCAAAATGTATAATGACATCAAACGCACTTTCTGGTGGAAGTCGATGAAGAGGGACATTTCTTTATATGTTAGCCGATGTCCTACTTGCCAGCTAGTCAAGAGCGACCAACAGAAATTGGCTGGATTATTACAACCACTAGAAGTTCCTGGTTGGAAGTAGGAACATATTTCTATGGATTTCATTGATGGTTTGCCCAGAACAAGAAAAGGAAATGACAGTATTTGGGTGATCGTAGATCGCTTCACGAAGATCGCCCATTTCATACCTGTCAAATCAAATAGAACTGCTCAGAGTCTGGCGCAGATTTACGTCAGGGAAATAGTTAGACTACATGGAGTGCCGCTCAGTATAGTAAGTGATAGAGATACAATATTCACTAGCAAATTCTGGGAAGCATTTCAAGTCGAGCTCGGAACGAAGTTAAACTTGAGCACCGCTTATCATCCTCAGACAGACGGTCAGACTGAGAGGGTGAATCGCATTTTAGAAGATCTATTGCGGGCTTATGTTCTAGATTTCGGTGGATCATGGGAAGACCATCTGCATTTGGCTGAATTCTCTTATAACAACAGCTACCAGGCGAGTCTGACAATGTCGCCATTCGAAGCATTTTATGGTAGACCGTGCCGATCTCCTGCTTATTGGGTCGAGCCTGGAAATAGACTTGTGTTAGGGCCTGATATGATTCGAGAAGCCGCCGACAAAGTCGATTTTATTAAGAAGCGATTACTCGCCGCTCAAAGCCGAAAAAAGAGCTATGCCGATAGAAGAAGAAGAGATATATCCTTTGAAGTTGGCGACTATGTATATTTGAAAGTATCGCCGATGAGAGGAGTTATCCGGTTCGGTAAAACTGGAAAGTTAGCGCCTAAATTTATTGGTCCGTTTCCTATTCTGGAACGGATTGGAACTCTCGCTTATAGGGTCAAACTGCCTGACTGGTTGCCTGGAGTTCATGATGTATTTCATATATCTCAACTTCGAAAGCACGTTCATGATCCAGACTTGATCGTGGAAGAAGCAGCTCAGCAGGACATTGAAATTACTCCAGAATTAGCTGTGAGGCGAGAGCCGCTAAAGATTATCGGCAAAGAAACCAAAGAGCTGAGGAACAAGAAGGTTCACTTAGTCAAAGTGCAATGGAGTGGAGATCCGCGAGATTGTACTTGGGAAACTGAGGAGAGCATTCAGAAAGCTTATCCTAGATGCCGAGTAGATATCTCTGATTGACTCCGGTGCAAGGTACATTTGCCCTACTTTGCATTACCATTCAATTCTCTACTCTATTGTTATTTTCTTTTCATAGATGTGCACTTTTAAATTCTATAGGCTGAATGATTTTGAAAAGGGGTTTTGATTAGTATATTTTTGAAGGTTAAAAACAGTTGGATTGGTTGTTGTGTTGCGTGATTGTAGATTTATCAAACCACTTTCGACTTTATTCCTTTTTGGGGACGAAAAGTTTTAAGTGGGGGAGATTGTAACGACCCAGAAAATCTGAACCAATTTAAAATTTTTAAATTGGCTAAAATAATGGATTTTAAATATTTAAAATAAATATTTTAAATAATGGCGATGAAAACTAAGTTTGAATCGACAATTGAAAACGAATATAATTAATTATAATTATAAACAAGGCCTGAAATGGCGTGGCAGTTTCAAAAATTGAATTCAAACTTTGTCGGGCTGTACCGGGTGCAAAACAATCCGGATTTTAGTGAAACCAAAAATATTAGGATCTAATTGATGATATCTTTCCAACGAATCTGACCAATCGAAATTTGATAGCGGGAATCAAAAGATATGTCCAGTTGAAAATACTGAATAGTCGCTATGGAATTCGGGCCCTTAAAAATGGACATTTTGCAAACGACCTCGGATTTGGATGAAACCACTTTTGTTAGATCCGCAGTGTCAAGTTATTGCTAGGTTTCAAATTTCATAATTTTTTCGAATCATTATGTGAGCGTGGCAAAAGAAAACGCGTTTGACCAGTTTCTGTTGATTTTAATCGACTGGAAATTGGCCATTTTTCAAACGGTCTCAGAATTCGACGAAACTAGTTTTGTTAGGACCGTATCGTCGATACGAAGCTAGAAAATATTTTTCTGGAATTTTTCTAGTTAGTATGTGGCCCCGGTAATTTGAAATGTACGTTTAAAATTCAATATAGTGATTTAAATGAAAATTCAACAGAAACTGATTGTAACAATCAAATCGGCTTGCGATACATATCCCATTGTGTTCGGAATGGGGGTAAACCGCTATGGACGACAGGCGGTGGGCCTCGTTTCGAGGTCGTATGTAAAAGTCAACCTTTTTGCAAAAATAAATAATAAAATAATAAAAATAATTTTTAATTTCCCTCCTTTATCTCCTTTTTGCCCCCCCCCCCCGATTCATTTAAACAGAAATAAAAAAAACCCTAATCGATCGGCGACCGCCTCCACCAAGCTCCGCCCACGACCGCCTCCACCAAGCTCCAGCCACCAGCAGCTCCGACGCCAGTTCGAGACCCCCTCCGAAGCTCCACCCACATCGCGACACCTATTCCGAGCCCTACCCTTAAGCATCGCGACACCCGATCAACGACCCAAACCCCCACCGCCGGCCACCACCGGCGAACCCCGAGCGCCACCCTCGAGAAGCCCTCCGACGATCTGCGAAACCCCCCCCCCTCTGTAAGTTTTTTTTTGTTTTGTCAATTTATTTTTATGTATTTAAAACCTGATTTTTTTTAAAAAAAAAGGGTTTAAAAAACTGATTTGTTTAAAAGTAAAAACTGATTTTATAAAGATTTCAAAACTGATTTTAAAAGATTTTAAAACTGATTTTATTTTGAAAAGAAAACTGATTTTTTTCGAAAGATTTTAAAACTGATTTTATAAAGATTTTAAAACTGATTTTATAAAGATTTTAAAACTGATTGTATAAAGATTTTAAAACTGATTGTATAAAGATTTCAAAACTGATTTTAAAAGTTTTTAAAACTGATTTTATTTTGAAAAGAAAACTGATTTTATAAAGAGGTTAAAACTGATTTTTAAAAAAGGGTTTTAAAACTGATTTTAAGTTAAAAGAAAAAAGATTTAAACTTTAAATAGGAAAAGATTTAATCTTTAAAATGGAAAAGACGGAATTTTTATTAAGATGTAAGATATGATTTTCATATATTGAAAGTCGAAGTAAAAATCATATTTTTATATATTGAATAGCATAGTAAAAATTCGATTTTTATATTTTGAATATCATCGTAAAAATTCGATTTTTACATATGTAGAGAATACGGGCAACGAAAGCGACAAGCAAGAGAGATTGGCGAAGATTTTATGCAAGGAAGAGTCGTAGTAGTTGGATAGCTATTGGTGAGATTTCTGATTTAAAAATATATATATGTGTGAAATAAAAGTGAATTGCTATATATAAATATATATAAATATAAATATAAATATATATATACGCCCCTCGTCCACAAACCATGGACGATATTTATTGGTTGAAATTGTTGTGAAAATTGATTGATAGCGAATGGTTGTTTGGGATTGTTTGTGATTGATATTGGTTGATTGTGGTTGAAAAATACCCGCTTGTGATTGAGAAATATTTGGTTGAAACCACATAGGATTAGTTTGTGGAAATGAAATAAATATATACATGCCGCCTGCGTGCGAATTAGATGCATGATCCCCATTGTCAAAAACCGCGAGGTTTTAAGGTAGAGCGAGGAGTCGTACTAGGGACGGTCCCGGTTTAACTACCATGCCGTTATGCTGCCGAAATTTTGAATAATATTCGTGTGTTTGAATTATTTTCCTATGCTTAAACTATACTTATCCGTTGAATAGAAAACATTCATGTGTTGAATTGATATTCATTCGTTGATTAGAAATTCATGTGTTGAATGGTATTCATATTTTGAAATAAATTGTTTGATGATAAAAATCACATTTTTATCTATATATAGAAACTATAGAAAACATTCATGTGTTGAATTGATATTCATTCGTTGATTAGAAATTCATGTGTTGAATGGTATTAATATTTTGAAATAAATTGTTTGATAATAAAAATCACCTTTTATCGACTATATAAACTATGTAAAATAACCTCGATTTAAAAGAAATTGTTTTATGATAAAAATCCCATTTTTATCACCAACTTGAACTATATAGAAGAATAGTTCTTTGAAATGAATTGTTTTACAATAAAAATCACATTTTTATTGTATGCATAAATCGTTAAAATGTGAAGTGTTAAAAATAGCCACTTGTTCAAAATAAAGGTATATGAGTTGAAATATTCATTAATTAGCTAATGAAAATGATTTGCACCTATTTATGTAACATTAGAATGAATGGTGTTTTTAAACCAAATAGAAATCAAATATGAAGTTGAATAGAAAATGGTAAATGATATGAACTGTATATATATGTACATGCATATTCATTGAACAGGTTATAGCAAAGGGGCTAGAGAAGAGGAATAAAATTTTGTGCCCGACAAATAGGTACACATTTACTGTTTTGTTTGGGTGATGATTTTATGAGCCTGTTGGCTAGCCGCTTGGCTTTTTCTTTTTCTTTTTGAGATTAGAAGGACCGGGAACGCTATTTGCGATTTCCCGATGCTCCCGGTGCAGGGGAGGTTATGGCGAAATTTTCCAAAATTTTAAGGTGTTAGAAAAATATTTAAAGTGAAAACGATATGGAAATCATTGAATGAACTATATTTATATAAATATATAAATATAAATAAAATTAAAACGAAACGTGGCCGTGCAGTTCGTATTTTGAAACCGTGATTTCAAACGGCTAGTACGGGAAATCCGACCATTGGATTTTCCCGAAACCGCAACCGTCGGGTTCGCCTTGGAAATATCTTCCCAACGGCACCAACCTTGTAAAAATCCAACGGTTGGATTGTCTGGAATGTTTAAATCAAATCTGATGAAAAACAGCGCCAGAAGCGATTATATTTATATATATATAAATATAATTATATATTTAATCGAATAACGACGCTGCAGTTCGTATTTTGAAATCAAAACTTCAAACAATTGTACCGGGAGATCCGACCGTCGGATTTTCCCGAAACTGGAACCGTTGGATTCGTTTTAAAAAGACCTTTCTAATGATGTAAATTTTGTGAAGATCCAACGGTTAGATTTTCAGATATGTGTAAATCAAATTTGAAGAAAAACAACGCCACGGCCGCTTTATGGCCCGAAGCGTCGTTTTGAATAAATGGGCTATTTTAAAATAAATAAAAATAGCGATAAATTATTATAAAGTACCATAAACATTATGGAATGGAAATAAACTGAATTTGCTCGATTTATGTTGTATTTGATGGTTGAATGTGTTTGGTGTGAAAATTACATTAAAGAACAATATTGATGTTGTCGAATAATTTAACCATTAAAATAAATTGATTTGAAATTCTAAATATACGTGAATTATTTGAAAAGGCCGAGTTAATTCTCATTTCAAATAATCGGTCGACGATTGAAAGTCGAAGATGAATACGGTGGTCGAAGACCGGAGATCTTCACCTCGTTTGGATGGTAACCGAGGTCCTGATTGGGAGGCATCCCGAAATATGGATAATGAGTGGTGATCGTTCAGACGTGAGTGGTGATCGAAGGGTTTGCGAGGTATTTAGTGCCTCCGGTTTCGTTCAGACCCAGAACGGACTTGTAAATGGACTGTGTGTCCGACATGGGAATTTGTTCTGTGTGATTGATAGCCATCAGTTGCACGGTGTGAATTGCCTGTGTGGCATGCTAAGATGCAGTGATCAGGGCTTCTGTTGAAAAGCAAAGTCTTGTGGTGATGATCAAAGCACTGCCTGTGTGGCGTAGCTTTGTGTATAACGTAAATTCGCGAGCCTCACACCCCGGTATGAACCAGAAACGGGAGGAAGGACCTCAGGGAGGACATGCGTTTTCTTCTAGCTAGGGTGGTGTCAGTGACCTACCAGCCCTGACATTTATATACTTTTCACCTATGTGGTTGTTGCTGTTGCGAGGCGCCTCGGTTTGATCGGACGATCCGGGTCCGTTGGAGTCATTCGTTGGCTTGTTGACGCCCCAAAGGGCGGGGAAACGTATTGTTCAGGAATTTTAATCCACATCGGTGGACCGGCCCTGTCGCTCCTAGGGTCACTCGAGCTCTGATCCTGAGACACGGGCTAGAGCGTCTCGAATTCGGTAAGGACTATCTTTTGCCTTGGTTCATGACGGAAACCCAATTTCCAGATACGACATCGTGCGGTTTTGATTGTATATATATATATATGGTGACATGATATATGGTACCCATGCCGTCTATGATTGATAGTTATGATTTGAAATTGTTTTCAAAACATAAAAACACTAGCAATTGTAACAACCCGTATTTCAATAACATGTTAAAACGAGAATCAAGGCAGAATTTAATTTTAAATTCTGAATCAAGTAAAACGGGCTATGCCATTGCGTTCGTCTCGGAAAAATACGCGAAATAGAGTCCGAGTTTTCGAAAATCGGAGTCCGTATGACCCGGTTAAGGCCCAAAGAAGTTTTCGGGAAATTTGAATTTCGAAACATGAAGAACTGGGGCCAGGCGGGAAAATTCCCGCCCAGACAAGTCGACAGGCATGTCGACAGGCATGTCGACAGGGCTGTCGACTTGTCCTGTCGGCTGATTCTGATCTGGTGCACCTATTTTCTATCTTGGCTAGGTTTTTGGGCCTGGTTTGAAATCTGACGGTTCAGGTTGGTCCTAGGGTTAATCTAAGGGCCTAAAACTATCCTAATCTCTATAAAAAGACCCTAAACCTACCCCTAAACCCTCATTATTCACTCATGTAACTAAACTATGGCCAAATTTCTACTCTCATGGCCTCCATCTCAAATCCCTAGAGCCTATGCATTCAAATCGGGTTCAAATCAAAAGATGCAAGCTTGCTACACCAAAGAGAGGCAAAATCAACGTTGCTATGCGAGTTCCATGACGATTCTTCAACAAAGGAGGCACCTTTCTTAGCCAAGATGATTCATGCTTCTTTCCCTAGGCCTAACTATGTAAGTTCTAGCTACTTTTAGATGGAAACGGTAGTTTTGATAATGACATGGGATAAAATGAGGCTAAACATGATTATGTGAACCTATATGAACCTTACCTTGCCTCTTGTGTTCATGTTTATGATTTTAGGCCATGTGAGTGACTTAATCATGCCTCTCATGCTATGCATAACCTAGTTTAACTTGCAAGTTTGGATCTTTATGCATGAAATGCTAGTATGAACCCAAACCCCTTATGGTAACATGCAAGTTTGTGGCCAAATCCTTTATGAGATTATGCATGCTCGTGGCCAATCCCCTCTTTTAATTTATGCATGTTTATGGCTAAACCCTTTTTGATAATATGCATGTTTGGGGCCAAATTACTTTATGACACTATGCATGTTTTTGGCCAAGGTTGTGCATGTGGAAGCCAATCCCTTTTTGGCATCATGCATGTTTTGAGGCCAATATGTGACGTAGTATCCTTACTATGTTGACTCGCTTTTGTTTGCGTTGGGAAAACACGATTTTGGGTAGTTAGATAAACAGGAACATGTCGCGAAATCCTAACTTGATTATGACATGTGTTTATACTTGAAAATATGACTTGAAAGATAACATGGAAGTTGGCATGTAAGTATGCATAAAAACATGAGCTTGGGAATTTACCTATTAAGTTAGGTCTACCCTTTGGGAATTTACTTATTAAGTTAGGTCTACCCAAATGCTTGAAAACTTGTAACATGTTTTGGGAAACATGATGAACTTAGATAATATAAGTGTGGCCAACTCGAGGTTGGGTTGAGTTTGCAACGTAAAGCTACCCGGAACCGACCGGCCTAACTAGTAGTTGCAAACAATAGGACCCAATGTGAGAAGTTGGTCATGTCGCGCTTAAGACCCGAGGTTAGACTAGGTTGTGGTGTAAATCTACCCGGACCCGCCCGGCTTAACTAGTAACCACAACAAGGTCTAATGTGAGAGGTTAAGAGTGCATTAATTAAATTAATGCCACATGATAAGGTTATGTAAATTTGACTAATGACACTTAACCGATATGACACGAATGGGTAGGTTAAGTGGGACCGGGCTTGATTTCCTTAATGACACTTAACCATGCAAGATGATTAGGAGATAGGGTTAAGTAATTTACACTTAACTAATCCGACTGGGAAATTAGATGAGGTTAAGTAATTAAGACTTAACTAACCTAACCACGGTAATTAGATGGGGTTAAGTAATCCACACTTAACTAATCTAAACACGGTAATTCGACGGGGTTAAGTTAAACACTTAACCAATTTAAACTTGGTAATTCAATGAGGTTAAGTAACCCATACTTAACCAACTTAACGTGGTAATTTAATGGGGTTAAGTTAAACACTTAACTAATTTAACACGATGATCTGATGAGGTTAAGTGATCTATACTTAACCAATCTAACTCGTTAATTTGATGAGGTTAAGTTAACCTATACTTAACCAATCTAACGTGAAAACATGATAAGGCTAAGTCAAGAATCACTTGAATACGCTTAACCGATTTGACTCGGTAATTTGACAAGGTCGAGTTAATTTATATAATTAACCAATCTAAAATGATAATTAGACGAGGTTAAGTTATGGATTGCTTAATATACTTAGCCAACTTGACACATGGTTTGTAGGGTTAAGTCTTGGACTTGGATACTTAGCCAATTTTGACATGGTTTGTAGACGGGCTAAGTTATGAACATAAGTGACACCTAACCCATTAGATAAACCCTAATTCGGAGGATTAGGTAAATAACCATAGTTAACAAGGATTATGGAAATAAGGCTAAGTGGTAAACCTTAGTTAAGGGAAACTAAGTAATAATTCTTAGCCAAGGAAATTTGGACCACCTCTTAGATAGATGAGTAACCCGATACGGTAGGTCATCGTTTAAGTATACATGTAGGAGCGGGCTATCTGATTTAGATAAAGGCTCCAGCGAACTGGGTAACGAAGCAGCGGCTTCGGGGAACGTGATGATATTCTTGGTATCCCTCTGTGAGGTCGCAGATGATCATCCTGGGCTCACAAGAGGTTAAGGTCTGCGTTAGAAGAACCAAGAGTATGCCTTGGTTGCTATACGAGCGACCTAAAGACTGGGATGGATAGCAGTGAGTCAACGAATACATGATAGTGCCCTAGATAGCAAGTTCGTCGATCATCTACCATCTTGAGTCAAGCGTGTACGTACGGAAAGGCAGGGAACACCCAACAAACCATAATTGCTATCTAATTATGGGTGAGGTAGGCCGTAGGATGTGGGCTGGCCGGAGTGTAGTTCTCATGCAAGATTTTCTCTTGTGTTGCCTTTCACTAGTTGAGGGAGGGGTCTCGTGGGACCATAGCCACGTGTAGAAAAGCAGACCTTAGTATCTGCATCGGCTGATAAATCTAAAGCTCCCGACCGAGTCCTGTATTTCTTGTTTTGCCCTGTGACAGGACTCGGATGGCACGATGTGATACATGTGCATACAGTTATAGAAAAACGATTCACGATGAATGCGTGGGAAAAAGGGCGCGGTTGAGGGTTAGCGTAATCCCTAGTGGCCTAGGTGGTTTAACCCAACCCGAAATACGAAAGCGTGCAATAGGTAAGTGTAATCCCTAGTGGTGCTAGGTGGCGTAAGTCCTAGTAGTTCAAACGATGATTCATATGGAAGAGCCTAGCTAGAACAAGGGTGACAGTCCAAACGATTTCAAGGAAAATACGACATGAGGAAGCCCGTACGAGGTACGGCAAAGGACTGAACTTATATACATGGAAAGAAACATATGATTTGAGTAACCTATTTATGCGATATATTAGGTTGACATGGACCATTACACGACTTTGAGCAAGGGACATTCATGGTTAACACATGACGCGGGTAGGGATACTAGTACGAGAGGTGCAGAGCAAATATACATGTTAGAACTAGGAAGAATATACATAATAGATACCGTGGGATGTTAGACGGGGTAGATACCTTGGGATAACGTACTCGATAGAAATCTGACGATGTGATACCTTGACTTATTATAACACCGTAGTTTTTCATGATACCTTAGTTTACGTTGCCGCAGTAGTTTAACCGGCTACTCTGGTTTATCTATCTTGTAGTTATCCTTATGTTTACTTTCAGTTTATGCATGTCATGTTACCTTTACCTGTTTTTATACTGGAAGTAGATAGGACTTACTCAGTCTTTTTGACTGACCCGTTTTGTTTCGCCTCTTTTCTTCCGTTTCCCCCCCCCCCCAGGTTTCAGGGAGGAAACAATGCTATTTAGTTCGGACTTCTTCTGCTTGAAGGTCATCATGGATGGCTTGGACTTCTCTTGGCTATGGCTACTTTACTGTTTTACTTGGGGAATAATTTATTAAAAAGTCTTTATGCTTCTTTACTATTGCAAGACAGGTTTTGATGTACTCTGATGTAAAAGGCTTTAGACCTTATTTATTCATGTTATGAAAGTTTGATTTTACTTCCGCTATTTATATATGTTCTGTCTTGTGATATTTCTGTGCATGTTTACCAATAATGCCCCTCTAAAGCTAGTGCATTCCTTTGCGAGTGACCCTAGCGGAGGCGGGGTGTTACATTTGGTATCAGAGCAGAAGGTTACCAGACTGGGCAAAAGTTTTTAAAGACCTTCTGAAAATTATTTGAAAAAAACCGTTTACAAAGAAGCATTTTTCAAGAAAATTTTCTTTTAAAAAGAAAAAGGCTATTCCCCAAAGGCCATTAGCATCATCCTTGTTTCCTTGATTTAATCTCTTTTCCTTTCTTTCCTCCATCTGTAGTCACAGTGGTTTTGACTGCGACTAGTCTTTCTAGCTGCGTAAGTGTTTCCCGTACGATGGAGGTGGTTCTCGAGAGACCGTTGCAGAGTTATGCATGAAAGGATAGTAAGAACAAGGATAAAGGATACGAGCTCAGGGATAAGCAACATGTTGGTATGGCTGAGTCCTAAAAGGAGGGAGAAAGATGAACAATGAAAACCATGACGAGAGGGTACCTTTGGCATAGTGAAACGGGATAGATAGTTAAGTATCATGGGACATGGACAAGATCATTGGGAGGGCAATAGTATGCTCTCATTTCTAGGGTACCTCAGAAGGAGGGTAACGATCTTGTTAAAGGTTTAGCTTTTCTTCTCTATCATCCTGTCGGGACTTTGTTTTGATCACCGCATCTTTTAAGTCCGCTTCGATAGTTGAGTCTCTGCACCTTAAGTACTAGCGTAATAGAGAATCCCATTTTTGTCTCAAAGTCCTATTGGAGAATCAGTCCATTCATACATGACTTGTTTGGATTTGGGAATGTCTATGCCAAGTGTTGAGTTTGGAAATAATGCTTATATTTATAAGCTATGGATGGATTCTAGGGATGAAGTGGTTATCCAGTAGGGGGTGCCACTCTCGGTTTTTGATAGGAGGGTAGTAAGACCATTTGACTAGCCTTGGTAATACCCTCGAAGTATCGTGTAACCTTTTTGAGGTTCTGTCATGACTAGTTTCTTAGAATCCCTTGATGCCTTTATTGGAAATTTGAAGCCCGATCGAGTGGTGTTCGCCGATAAGACGGATGGTTTACTTCATTTATGCATGGGTTATAGAGATCACCCTAGTAAGTGCGCTTGATAACCTGGTTGGCATCTGTTTACTTTCAAGAGGAAGTTCTTCTACGAGAAATACCCTGTGGTACGAGGTCCCAGATTCACTAGTGAATTTTGGAAAGCTTGCATGAGATCATGAGTACGCAGTCATATTTGCGTCAAGTATTCTAGGAAAAGGATAAGTGCAAGTGGAACGAGAGGCGACGAAGAAATGAGTTCCAGCTCATGTTATGGAAACAGGAATAAGAAGCTACAAAATCGCGAAGTTAAAAGACGACTTTGATGGTCAAAGACTAGATACGCGCATGATATCTCTTTTTGGGAGTATATCCTTGATCCCTGTTTTCTGTAGAGCTTACTTGTAGGCTATCTTTTGTGGACATCCTCTCGGTCCTATTTTCTGTTACAAACCCCGTAAGGAGTTTGTCCTGTTTATCTTCTCGACCCTGTTTCAGGGAATCCTAGGTAGAACCCTATGGATGTAAACATGTATTTGAAACATGTTATGATTGATATGGTTGCAAGTGGTTGCTCGTGGATGCGCGAATACACATTAGATACTAGCTCGACTCGGTCACATTTCATATTGCATATGCACGAGTATTTATACTTGTTTATGGATGAAATCGAATGTATTATCATGCGGTTGTCGCATATGAATGAATGATTGTGCACGCATATAGTATCTATATGACTAGGACTATTTGCATACATGTTGGATTCATGGCACTATACATATTTTTGCATTAGAAAGATTATCCAGGCCTGATCATTAGCATTAGCTAAGGAACATGTACACACACGTTTTGCATATATTCATACAGCATTAGAAATCATCTAAGGACAATGGTTGCTTGTGGATGATGTTTTGAGTAGATGGATGATGGATGGTAGGATATGTTCTTCCTAACTTAGAGATTTCGGGGACGAAATCCTAAAAGGTGGGGAGAATGTAACAACCCGTATTTCAATAACATGTTAAAACGAGAATCAAGGCAGAATTTAATTTTAAATTCTGAATCAAGTAAAACGGGCTATGCCATTGCGTTCGTCTCGGAAAAATACGCGAAATAGAGTCCGAGTTTTCGAAAATCGGAGTCCGTATGACCCGGTTAAGGCCCAAAGAAGTTTTCGGGAAATTTGAATTTCGAAACATGCAGAACTGGGGCCAGGCGGGAAAATTCCCGCCCAGACAAGTCGACAGGCATGTCGACAGGGCTGTCAACTTGCCCTGTCGGCTGATTCTGATCTGGTGCACCTATTTTCTATCTTGGCTAGGTTTTTGGGTCTGGTTTGAAATCTGACGGTTCAGGTTGGTCCTAGGGTTAATCTAAGGGCCTAAAACTATCCTAATCTCTATAAAAAGACCCTAAACCTACCCCTAAACCCTCATTATTCACTCATGTAACTAAACTATGGCCAAATTTCTACTCTCATGGCCTCCATCTCAAATCCCTAGAGCCTATGCATTCAAATCGGGTTCAAATCAAAAGATGCAAGCTTGCTACAACAAAGAGAGGCAAAATCAACGTTGCTATGCGAGTTCCATGACGATTCTTCAACAAAGGAGGCACCTTTCTTAGCCAAGATGATTCATGCTTCTTTCCCTAGGCCTAACTATGTAAGTTCTAG
This sequence comes from Allium sativum, assembly GCA_030737875.1. Classification (NCBI taxonomy): domain Eukaryota; kingdom Viridiplantae; phylum Streptophyta; class Magnoliopsida; order Asparagales; family Amaryllidaceae; genus Allium; species Allium sativum. Next base: position 302,357,371 of record CM060921.1, read on the forward strand.
CTACTTTTAGATGGAAACGGTAGTTTTGATAATGACATGGGATAAAATGAGGCTAAACATGATTATGCGAACCTATATGAACCTTACCTTGCCTCTTGTGTTCATGTTTATGATTTTAGGCCATGTGAGTGACTTAATCATGCCTCTCATGCTATGCATAACCTAGTTTAACTTGCAAGTTTGGATCTTTATGCATGAAATGCTAGTATGAACCCAAACCCCTTATGGTAACATGCAAGTTTGTGGCCAAATCCTTTATGAGATTATGCATGCTCGTGGCCAATCCCCTCTTTTAATTTATGCATGTTTATGGCTAAACCCTTTTTGATAATATGCATGTTTGGGGCCAAATTACTTTATGACACTATGCATGTTTTTGGCCAAGGTTGTGCATGTGGAAGCCAATCCCTTTTTGGCATCATGCATGTTTTGAGGCCAATATGTGACGTAGTATCCTTACTATGTTGACTCGCTTTTGTTTGCGTTGGGAAAACACGATTTTGGGTAGTTAGATAAACAGGAACATATCGCGAAATCCTAACTTGATTATGACATGTGTTTATACTTGAAAATATGACTTGAAAGATAACATGGAAGTTGGCATGTAAGTATGCATAAAAACATGAGCTTGGGAATTTACCTATTAAGTTAGGTCTACCCTTTGGGAATTTACCTATTAAGTTAGGTCTACCCAAATGCTTGAAAACTTGTAACATGTTTTGGGAAACATGGTGAACTTAGATAATATAAGTGTGGCCAACTCGAGGTTGGGTTGAGTTTGCAACGTAAAGCTACCCGGAACCGACCGGCCTAACTAGTAGTTGCAAACAATAGGACCCAATGTGAGAAGTTGGTCATGTCGCGCTTAAGACCCGAGGTTAGACTAGGTTGTGGTGTAAATCTACCCGGACCCGCCCGGCTTAACTAGTAACCACAACAAGGTCTAATGTGAGAGGTTAAGAGTGCATTAATTAAATTAATGCCACATGATAAGGTTAAGTAAATTTGACTAATGACACTTAACCGATATGACACGAATGGGTAGGTTAAGTGGGACCGGGCTTGATTTCCTTAATGACACTTAACCATGCAAGATGATTAGGAGATGGGGTTAAGTAATTTACACTTAACTAATCCGACTGGGAAATTAGATGAGGTTAAGTAATTAAGACTTAACTAACCTAACCACGGTAATTAGATGGGGTTAAGTAATCCACACTTAACTAATCTAAACACGGTAATTCGACGGGGTTAAGTTAAACACTTAACCAATTTAAACTTGGTAATTCAATGAGGTTAAGTAACCCATACTTAACCAACTTAACGTGGAATTTAATGGGGTTATGTTAAACACTTAACTAATTTAACACGATGATCTGATGAGGTTAAGTGATCTATACTTAACCAATCTAACTCGTTAATTTGATGAGGTTAAGTTAACCTATACTTAACCAATCTAACGTGAAAACATGATAAGGCTAAGTCACGAATCACTTGAATACGCTTGACCGATTTGACTCGGTAATTTGACAAGGTCGAGTTAATTTATATAATTAACCAATCTAAAATGATAATTAGACGAGGTTAAGTTATGGATTGCTTAATATACTTAGCCAACTTGACACATGGTTTGTAGGGTTAAGTCTTGGACTTGGATACTTAGCCAATTTTGACATGGTTTGTAGACGGGCTAAGTTATGAACTTAAGTGACACCTAACCCATTAGATAAACCCTAATTCGGAGGATTAGGTAAATAACCATAGTTAACAAGGATTATGGAAATAAGGCTAAGTGGTAAACCTTAGTTAAGGGAAACTAAGTAATAATTCTTAGCCAAGGAAATTTGGACCACCTCTTAGATAGATGACTAACCCGATACGGTAGGTCATCGTTTAAGTATACGTGTAGGAGCAGGCTATCTGATTTAGATAAAGGCTCCAGCGAACTGGGTAACGAAGCAGCGGCTTCGGGGAACGTGAGGATATTCTTGGTATCCCTCTGTGAGGTCGCAGATGATCATCCTGGGCTCACAAGAGGTTAAGGTCTGCGTTAGAAGAACCAAGAGTATGCCTTGGTTGCTATACGAGCGACCTAAAGACTGGGATGGATAGCAGTGAGTCAACGAATACATGATAGTGCCCTAGATAGCAAGTTCGTCGATCATCTACCATCTTGAGTCAAGCGTGTACGTACGGAAAGGCAGGGAACACCCAACAGACCATAATTGCTATCTAATTGTGGGTGAGGTAGGCCGTAGGATGTGGGCTGGCCGGAGTGTAGTTCTCATGCAAGATTTTCTCTTGTGTTGCCTTTCACTAGTTGAGGGAGGGGTCTCGTGGGACCATAGCCACGTGTAGAAAAGCAGACCTTAGTATCTGCATCGGCAGATAAATCTAAAGCTCCCGACCGAGTCCTGTATTTCTTGTTTTGCCCTGTGACAGGACTCGGATGGCACGATGTGATACATGTGCATACAGTTATAGAAAAACGATTCACGATGAATGCGTGGGAAAAAGGGCGCGGTTGAGGGTTAGCGTAATCCCTAGTGGCCTAGGTGGTTTAACCCAACCCGAAATACGAAAGCGTGCAATAGGTAAGCGTAATCCCTAGTGGTGCTAGGTGGCGTAAGTCCTAGTAGTTCAAACGATGATTCATATGGAAGAGCCTAGCTAGAACAAGGGTGACAGTCCAAACGATTTCAAGGAAAATACGACATGAGGAAGCCCGTACGAGGTACGGCAAAGGACTGAACTTATATACATGGAAAGAAACATATGATTTGAGTAACCTATATATGCGATATATTAGGTTGACATGGACCATTACACGACTTTGAGCAAGGGACATTCATGGTTAACACATGACGCGGGTAGGGATACTAGTACGAGAGGTGTAGAGCAAATATACATGTTAGAACTAGGAAGAATATACATAATAGATACCGTGGGATGTTAGACGTGGGAGATACCTTGGGATAACGTACTCGATAGAAATCTGACGATGTGATACCTTGACTTATCATAACACCGTAGTTTTTCATGATACCTTAGTTTACCTTGCCGCAGTAGTTTAACCGGCTACTCTGGTTTATCTATCTTGTAGTTATCCTTATGTTTACTTTCAGTTTATGCATGTCATGTTACCTTTACCTGTTTTTATACTGGAAGTAGATAGGACTTACTCAGTCTTTTTGACTGACCCGTTTTGTTTCGCCTCTTTTCTTCCGTTTCCCCCCCCCCCCCTTCCCCCAGGTTTCAGGGAGGAAACAATGCTGTTTAGTTCGGACTTCTTCTGCTTGAAGGTCATTATGGATGGCTTGGACTTCTCTTGGCTATGGCTACTTTACTGTTTTACTTGGGGAATAATTTATTAAAAAGTCTTTATGCTTCTTTACTATTGCAAGACAGGTTTTGATGTACTCTGATGTAAAAGGCTTTAGACCTTATTTATTCATGTTATGAAAGTTTGATTTTACTTCCGCTATTTATATATGTTCTGTCTTGTGATATTTCTGTGCATGTTTACCAATAATGCCCCTCTAAAGCTAGTGCATTCCTTTGCGAGTGACCCTAGCGGAGGCGGGGTGTTACAGCAATAATATCAAATGCCTTTGTTTTATTCGTATCAAGCATATTTTGGCCATTATAAGGTAAAACTCTATCCTCCGGTTTGCGTTGCATTGTGTGATGGGAACTGAGTCTTATAATGGCTTCATTTTTATAAAAAGCATAGCGATGTTTAAAAGAAAGATTTGTTTTAAAGAACTGGCAATCCAATGGAGTAAACCCGTTCCACGAAAGTGGCGTGGTCCTGTGATTAGCCATATTATATATGTGTTGAGTAGATTTCTCATACCGGTCCCATGACTGACTCGTAGTTTGTTCACTCTCAAACTCGGGTGCCCCTTTTTCTACACGGGCAGCCTTGTATTCAGGTTTAGCTGGTTCTTTTTCTGGATAGCTGGAGCTGGAGATGGATAATATCATTATTTCTTTTTATGCTGTTCAGCTCCTATTGTACATATTTTGTTTATTTCCGCTGTAGACATTTATGTATAGCTGAACTGTATTTGTACTAAGTAAGATCCTGTATACTGTGTAACTCAGATGATTTCTTTTATCCAGTATATTCTATTGTTCATTATCTGGTGTATTTATTTAATTCTGTTCTGCTATTATCTGTTTCTGTGTTATATTCCAAAGATAACCCTTGTTTCCGTGAGAACGGGATTTCGGGTCGTCTCAAATGGAGTATCACCAGTTTTGCTCCATGGGATATATAGGTTGGGATTGGGAAATGAAATAAATAATTACTTCGGTGTGGTTCGCTAATCCCGACTAGTTTGGAAAACCATAAAATGGTTTGAAATGATATCCAAAAGAAGATTATAGGATAAATTTAGAAGAATTTATCTTGGATAAAATTAATGGGAACATTTCCCTAAGAATGTGATTTTGTGAATAAAAGAATATTCTGAATTGGAATGAGGCGTTCGTTGTGCTTGTGCAACATTTGTTTATTATATACGTGGGTTATTCAGAAAGGCCGGGTTATACCCATTCTGAATAACCGATTCGACGAGATGTCAAAGATGAAGACGGTGGTTGAAGACCGGAAGTCTACACATCGTTTGGGTGATTACTGATGATCTTGATTGGGCTGTACACCCAAGATGAGGGAAACAGTTGGTGATCGTCCAAATGTACTTGGAGATGGATGGATATGCGAGGAAAGTGCCTCCGGTTTCGTTCAGACCCAGAACGAACTTGTAAATGGATTGTGTGTCTGACATTGGATTTTATTCTGTGTTGATTGATCTTTATTAAATATACATCTGTTTGGCGGCAGAGAATTTATTCTCTTGCTTAACGCCCTTCTCTGAGACATACGAGCTCAGAGGTTGTATATCGATGGACATCAGTCGCATGGAGTGAATTGCCAATATGGCATGCGTAAGTGGCAATTGATCAAGGCTTCTGTTGAAAAGCAAAGTCTTGTGGTTGATGATCAAAGCACGGCCTGTGTGGCGTAGCTTTGTGTATAACGTGAATTCGCGAGCCTCACACCTCGGTATGAGTCAAAAACGGGAGACGGACCGCTGGGAGAGCACGACGTTTCTTTCTAGCTAGGGTGGTGTCAGTGACCTACCAGCCCTGACATTTATATACTTTTCACCTGTGTGGTTGTTGGATACGAGGCGCCTCGGATATAGGTCTGTAAGGACCGGGAAACGTGTGTTCAGGAATTGCCAATCCTCAAAAGTAAGAGAGGACCGGCCCAGCCGATTCCAAGGATCAAAGTGGGGTCCTGGGACATTTGCTAGAGTGTCTCGAACGCGGAGAGGAGCTTGCCCCTTGCCTCGGCTCATGACGGAAATCCAATTTCCAATACGTGTGTTTCGGTTTTAATTGTAGAGCCTAGTATGGCGACATGATATATGGTACCCATGCCATCTATGATTGATATTTATGATTGAAATTGTTTTGACACTATACACTTATTATAGTATCAAATGATTTGTTTTAAACGTATCAAGCATGTTTGGCTATTATAAGGGAAAACCCTATCCTCCGGCTTGCGTTGCATTGTGTGATGGGACCTGGGTCTTATAATAGCTTCATTTTTCTAAAGAGCATTGCGCTGTTTTGTTATATGCACTAGTATTCTTGGGAGGAAACCCGTTCCGTGTTATACGGCATGGTCCCTTGAATTACTCTCTTTTAAAGTAAAGTTTTAAATAACTGTTTTAGTTCTCACACCAGTCACATGACTGACCTGGAGTTTATTGTTTTAACCTAAACTCTGGGTGCCCCTATTTTCCGCACGGGCAGCTAGTAGTTTTGGTTTTGCAGATCTATATTCATAGGATCCTGATTTACAACTGGAACGATGCTCGGAAAGCTTTGTATCCGTGCATTACTTCTAGCTGTGCTTTTGTATTATTTTCCGCTGCGATGTATTTAAATGTAATTTAAATCTCTGATATTTATCGAATGTAATTTATTCATTTATACTCTGTATATTCTTGTATCTGATGGAATTGTTGTAATAACAATGAAATGTTCTTCCGTCTGAGTTCTATTTTGTCTTGTCCTCAATTCTATCCGTGCTTTCCTTTACGGGGAAGTTCGGGTCGTCTCATTTGGTTAGCTCAAATCTTTGGGGTAAAACTTGTTAGGACTGAACAAAGGACCCATTAGAGATTGGATTAGCAATATCCAATAAGAATACTCATTAGAGATAGGATCAGTAGCATCCTAGAATGAGAAAACTCATTTGAGATGGGGTTAGTATTTCCCTAGAATGAGTTAGAGTGAAAAGTTTATAATTAACGTACTTATAATTATATATATGATTCGATTTTAGAAAATATGATTTTTGAATATATAAAAGTTATATATTTTTGAAAATTTAATCAACTAACTGATTGATGATGGTATTGTGTGAATATTAAATTCAACTAATAAAATTAGAAAACAATAAAAGAATGAAAATTAAATTTACTAAATAAACAACTTTTAGCTCATTTCCTTTTCGAGGACGAAAAGATTTTAAGTGAGAGAGATTGTAACAACCCGCAAATTCGGAACCAATTTAAAAAAATTATTTTAGAAAATTTTAATGAATTTGGAGAATATAAAATAATTTATTTAAATAGTAATGGCTAAAAATTTATTTTAATCGAAGTTAAAACAAATAAATTTAAATTTAATTATAAAGAATATATGTCCAAAATTAAATATTGAGATGTCAGAATAGATAAATTTAATGCACATTTATTGTCTCACTGACATTTTTTATTTTTATTTTTGTATATATTATGTAACAGCCCGTATTTTTAATAACATGTTATAATGTAAATCAAGGCAGAATTAAATTCTAAAATCTGAATCAAGGGAAACAGGCTGTGCCAATGCGTTCGTCTCGGAAAAATACGCGAAATAGAATCCGAGTTTTTGAAAAACGGAGTCCGTATGACCAAGTTATGGCCCAATGAAGTTTTCAGAAAATTCTAAGCCCGAAAACAGTTCAAATTCGAATTCAGATTCGAATTACAACCAAAGCAGAATGGGCAGGAATCTTCCCGCCCCAGGCAGGGTCGACACAGGGGTCAACACCAGTGTCGACCCCCCCTCCCCCAATGGGTCGACACCCATGTCGACCCAGGGGTCGACCCCCCCGGTCGAACCAGTTTTTCTGGTGCACCATTTGTGACATGCTGGGTCTTGTTCCAGAAGTTTCTGACGGGATTTGACGGACCTGATGTGTTTTAGGGTTAATCCTATGGTCTAAATTAACCTAATCATCTATAAAAAATACCCTAATACCTAGCCTAAATCATCATAAATCAATTCTAGTAACTAAGTGCTACCAAAATGTTTAATCATGGCCTCCACTCTCTTGTCATAGCCTCCATCTTCATTCATATGAGAGTTCCTAAGCTTGTTTGAGAGTTTCTAAGCTTGATTTAAGGCCAAAGTTCAATCTTTCTTCATCTAAGCAAGGATCTTTTGCTTGTTTCTCAAGGGTTTTCATTGGAGCTTATCATTTGGGAGTTGCTAGTGGCTTCGTCTCAATCTTATTTATATTTTATAAGTCTTCATAGCATTGTAAGCCCTATACTACTCTTAGATTCTAACTATGAAGTTAAATATGACATGTTGCAAGTTTGAGTTTAGGCCTAAGTATGATTTGTGCTTTGATTCTATCATGTTATGCATAGATTTATCCTATGCATGTTTGGAAAGCTATCACCTTGACTTTGTGCATAGAAAGCTATGACCTTTGATTTGGAATGTTGCATAAAGCAACATAGAAACTCTCATAAACCTTATGTTATCTTGCATTTGATGTTATATGCGAATCACTAGCTATCATCCTATATCATTTATGATCATGTTTCACCTATTTGCTAAAGTTTGATATCATGCATGTTTTGAGGCTTATAATGTAATATGCAAGTTTATGAACACATTTTGCCTCATATGCCACCATGTTTAACTTGTGGCCAAACTTTAACCCCTAATGATATTATGCATGCTTGTGGCCAAATCACCGTTATGCTATTATGCATGCTTGTGGCCAAATCACCCTTATGCTATTTGGTATGTTTGAGGCCAAGTCACCTTTTATGCTATCATACATGTTGAGGCCATATGCTAGTATGTTGAACCCCTTTTGGGCCTCAGATATCACCATGTTTAATTTGTGATAGACTTTGCCATCTTATGCCCACCTTGTCATATAGTTATGTTCCCTCTTTGATCTACTTGCGTTAATGTGAATTTACGTGCGATGGGAATACGTTATGGGTAGTTGGGCAAACTTAAATAACATGAGAACATGACTTGAAAATATGACATGAAAGTTTGACATGTGTTTATGCTTGAAAATATGGACTTGGACATGACTTCTAAAAAACATGAGAATGGCCAACTCGAGGTTGGGTTGAGTTTGTAGCATAAATCTACCCGGAACCGACCGTCTTAACTAGTAGCTACAAACAATAGGACCCAATGTGAGTAGTTGGTCATATCGCACTTAAAACCCGAGGTTAGACTAGGTTGTGGTGTAAAGCTACCCGGACCCGCCCGGCTTAACTAGTAACCACAACAAAGTCTAATGTGAGAGGTTGGGGTGCATTAAGTTAATTAATGCCACATGGTAGGGTTAAGTCATGAACTACTTGAATATACTTAACCAATTAAACACGATGGATTGATAGGGTTAAGTCATGGACTACTTGAATATACTTAACCAATTAAACACGATGGATTGGTAGGGTTAAGTCATGAACTACTTGAATATACTTAACCAATTAAACACGATGGATTGGTAGGGTTAAGTCATGAACTACTTGAATATACTTAACCAATTAAACCTGATGTATTGATAGGGTTAAGTCATGAACTGCTTGAATACACTTAACCAACTCAATACATGGTTAGGATAGGGTTAACCACACTTAACCCACTTGAAATCCTAGTTACGTGGTCCTTTTCAGCGGTAACCAACTTGGAAGTATCATGGGTACCCTGGACTAGGCTAGGGTGGGGCACGATTACTGAACTGATTGTAAGAGACCAAAAGAGACGGCTGAAGGGTGCACCGGTTGTTCAGGCGGACCATGGTCGTGCACGTTAAGTCCGGAGTTGAACATAGGCACCAGTAGGTTTAGACTGTGCGTGCTTGAATTGTGTATGTGGTTTACACCTTAGGGCTGGATACACCCTGGGGTGGACCTAGCACAGTTAACTACATTCCACGATTAAGCCGTATGACACCGATACACGACGAGTTAGGCTTATAGGGAGCCGATCGACTAGACCGAGTAATTGGACCTCGATTTAGGTCATCTCATGATGTGGGCCAGCTTTGGGCCAAGGGATCATTTCTTGATTATACTTGACATGGATTGGAATACTAGTACACACCTGGTGCAACTTAACCTTGTATATGCGATGCCACACTTGATCTATCTTGTTAACTTTTCACCATGCCAGTTATCACCCTACATCTCATCTCTGTTTTACATGCTCAGTTAACTTTATTAGTTTTTATACTAATAGTAGATAGGACTTACCAGTCTTTTTGACTGACCCATTCTCTTTCTCCTCTTTTCTTCCGTTCCCCCCCCCCCCCCCCCCCAGGTTTTCAGGGTGGGAACGCTGGTACCTAGCTTGGATCTTTAGCTGCTTTTCTGGATAGCTCATGTACGGTTTGGACTTGAGCACGCTATGGCTTTATTCTACCTTGGGGATAGTTACTTTATGATTTTCTTTCCAGTTTTCAGTTGATGTTTCTAGACTATGTTTTGTGGAAAATAATGACCAAGTACTTTGATGTAACTTGACTATGGTTTTGAAATGTTAGTTTTATCCGCTGCTTTATTTACTCTGTTTTTACTTATATGTTCTGTCTTGTGATCTGCATGCATGTTTACCTCGTTTAACGCCCCTCCAAAGCTAGTGCCCTTGCAAGAGTGGTATTAGCGGAGGTGGGGTGTTACATATTAGCTAGAACGTTTCATTCAATTTAAATGCATGGCATTAATTTTAGTTTCCTTTTCCTTTTCAATTTGACGTACCTTAAAAAAAAGGTAATTATGAAATAATAAAGATATAATTTTGCCAGTAATGTAATGAGGTTACATGAAATTAAAATGTAAAGGTATGATGTAATTAAAAACACAATGCATATAAATTACCTAATAATATGGAAAGGAATATTAGTATTGGGGTCAAAAGAAATGTACGAATTGACATTTATTTCAAACGCAAATCACAAAGAGATAGTTCTAGTCATTTATTTGCGCTATAATATTAAATGGTTAAAATTAAAATATATATATAGAATGATAAGAGATAAATATGGGTAATAAGTGCATTAACTCACAAACATACATACTTTATTCATCCAAAACATGTATAATAAAGGCTAGTTATCATTACTAAATAGGTAAAGGTTTAGGTTAGGTTGGAATTTGAAATGTCCCTCATTTATTACTACTACATATAATAAAAGGAATATTAACAATTATAACCATGTAGATTTGAGAGAAGTAAATGTACTAATAAATTAGTATAGAATTAATGTGTTTAGCTTTATATAATTTTATTCTTTGTTTGTTCATGCTCCTTTGTATTTATGCCTAACATTCTTCCCTTCGATTACATTAATTGTATTTGACAAATTTTAGTATTTTAATTTTGCTGTCTTACTTAACATATTTATCTATTTCAACTCAAATCTATTTGTGTTGTAAACCATTGTATTTACTGGTTTTATATTAGAAACATCTACTTTTAACATAGTATTTACTCTGGAATTGAAAATACTTTTTGAAAATTTATTTTTCTAATGTAATGTTCTAGCATAATTTACATCATTAACAAGTTTGAATATTCAATATCAGAATTCTTTAATGATAAGAATATTTCTTAAATATAATACTTTCCCTAGTTGTTTTAACTATAATGTTCATTAATATGGAAAGTTGCAACAAGTTTTCAATGCGTTTTCCCTTCCTTATTTCAAGCGCATGCATCCATGCTATATATTTAGTGTCATTTTATAAACATAAATAAGAAGAAATTTTTGCAATTAAATTGAATGTAGTAAATGGTAATTTGTGATTATAACCATAGCAAATGTGAACGTGATTTGAAATTCAAATGGTTACAGTTAATTTGAACATAATAAGAGTTTTCAACTTTAAAGGAAAGTAAACGGAAATTTAATTTGAGAAAAAATTAAACATACAAGGGGGAAATTTCCTCTCCACTATAAAATATCCTATACACTCTAAACCTAATTCTAATTGCCCAGCCGCCACTCTTATTCCTCAATGGCCATGAACCTCCGATTCAAATTCATCAATTTCTTTTTATCCTCTGCGAATTAAAATATAAAAAGGGAATCGAAGAGATTCTTCCACTCTTCGATTTTATACCACTATGATCGTTTCTCGTTCAAAGTTTGGGGAGTTCTCAACATTCAAAGGCGCTGCATTTACACACTTTTCTAGTCCGATGGGGGTGCAAGTTGCAAGCTTTTGGGGTGGTGGTGAAGCTCGCCGAGGCGCGCGTCGTAGTGGTGGACGATGGCGGTCCGATGGCGGCGATGGTGGTGCGTTCTAAAATGAGGTGAGATCTCTAAAATGCAATTTTAAATTTAGAAAATATATTTGTGGTAAAAAAAAGAAAAAAAATATCATTGTGATCGCAACGACTTGATTGAATTATTGTGGTTATGAATGGTTGTTATTGGTTGCGACGAAATCGATTGCATTTGTGGTGAATTCACATGTTATGAAAATGGATTGAATTGTGTAGATCTAGAATTTGCTTATTCATTTAAACTTGCTTATAGAATAAAAATCATGTTGTTTTTTTATTGTATATATGTAGTTGAAATAATCATGCCAATGATAGGAATTGTTTTACAATAATAATATTATTGTAATATGTATATGTTAGAATTTGTTGAACAATAAAAATCATTTTTTTTTTGTGTATTCATGTCATGAAAATGATTTAAATGTTAAGTAGATTATTAACGCAATAAAAATCATATTTTTATTGTGCATTTATGTCACAAAAATGATTCACATGTTAGTATATTATTAACGCAACAAAAATCATATTTTTTCTATGTTTATGTCATTAAAATGTTAATATGTCATGTAATATATTACTAGTGCAAGAAAAATCATATTTTTATTGTATGTTTGTTTTATAAAAATGTTCACTAGTTACTAAAATTGTTGTATAATAAGAATTCACGTTTTTATCATAGTTTATGCCATTAAAAATGTTCATAAGCCATTGAAATGTTGTATGACAAAAATTCACATTTTTATCATATGTTTATGTTATGACAAATGTTCATAAGTTATTAAAAATATTTAAACATGAAAATTCACATTTTTATTGCATGTTCACTTCATTAAAAATGTGCATTTGTCATATAATATGTTAATACAATAAAAATCATATATTTATTGTATGATTGATTCATAAAAGGATCGTGTTTAAAATAAAGCGTTAAAACCTGAAATGTTACATTTTCATTGCATGTTTGATTCACTAAAAAGAAGCATGTTTTAAATAAAAACATGAATTAAAAAGTTACCCTTTTATTTGCATTTAGATGTAAATAAAAGTTAGTATTTAAAAGTTACATTTTTTTCATTTTAGTTGTAGTGAAATGTTAACATTAAGCATTGAATTTGTAAACAATATAGATATTCATTATTTATTCGTCAAGTTAAACATTGAAATTTGTGTACGAGTAAAAATAAGCATTTATTGTCATTAACATACATAGAAAATTGTTTATAAATAAAATCAGCATTTATTGTCATTAACATATATAGAAAATTGTTTATAAATAAAATAAGCATTTATGTGTCATTAACATACATAGGAAATTGTTATAAATGAAATATACATTTATGTATCATGAATACACATAGAAATTTGATTTCGAATAAATGACTATTTATTTGTAATTTGTATAACATAGACATTTGATTTCAAATAAATGACCATTTATTTGTCACATGAATAACATAGAAAAATTGATTACGAATACGAATTGGGCCAAGACACGAGGTTAAGCCCAACAAGTGGAATAAGTCTGCCCGGAACCAACCGGCATATCCAGCATCCACAAGTTGTAGGCCTAATGTGAGGGGTCTGGCCCATTATAAAACATAAATGGATGAGAAACAATTTAATATGAAGATCATTTATAATATAAAGAATATTTTGAAATAATATGCTTTAGTAAAATAATCAGTTATTAATTATAATTGTACCTGGACACGAGGTTAGGTTATATTTGTGGGGGAAGTCTGCCCGAACCCGACCGGCATATCCAGCAGCCACAAATGTTGAACCAAATGTGAGAGGTCCAAGTGCACAAATACGAAACGGACCATGACATGAGGTTAAGCCCAACTTGTGGGATAAGTCTGCTTGGAACCGACCGGCACATCCAGCATCCACAAGTCGTAGGCTTAATGTGAGGGGTCTAACCCATTATAAAAAAAATATGGATAAGATAATGAATTGGGCTATTCAATCTGTTTTTAAAATAGCGACGCCATTTTTTTAACCCGAACGAGTTTATCAATTTATTTTATCCATGTTATAATGAATATTAAAAGAGGAATAATTTCAAAATGAATATTTTGAAAATTATATTATTTTAATATGAGAAACATATAGAATATTTAAATTGTATTTAAATGGAAATTATCTACGGATTATTTTAATATTGGATTCTGTGATTATACGGATATTATTTTAGGAATTTGGAAGATATGTAGTATCATTATTTCTGATATGATATCCGTTGGTTTTAGAATTTGACATTAAATATAAGTCGATATAATTCCTATTCAAAGCCTTATATTTAATATCAAGTTAGATTTTGGGGTTTGTCATGAATAATGTCTTAAATAACATTATTCTTAAATCCATGTGAGTAAAGAATAATCTTTTTATTAAGATTTGAATGAGATTTCCAAATCTTTTTTTTGAAATAAAAAGGAAATTAATTATGGGTTGTTTGTGAACAATGTAATATAAAGATTGCATTGTATACAACGTAAAAAGAATATCATTTTTATGTAATATAAAAAGATTACATTTCATTGTAAGTGAGTCAACATTAGAATTTACATTTTTGGTATAAATGAATCAGTAGAAAGGATTCATTGTTTTGGTAAATTATGAATTTACGTTGTTATTATATATGAAATGATCCATCATTATATATGTTTCTGATGCTGGAATGTTACACCTACATTTACAAGTTACCCGACTTGTTTATGTGATTGGGTCGATAATTTTCACACATCGCCCAAGTGCACAAATAATTTATTATTTGTTTGTTGGTTGAAACCCCACACGGGTGTTGGGATAAAAATTGACATACACTAATCCCAATGTTTATTTTTATGTTGATCGATAGATCGACAGGCTGCGTTGAGCGTTATTATTTCATTTCAATGCTCACACAGTTATAGGTTGCACACTGGATGTTAAATGGATGGTTGGATAATATTCATCATTACTGTTATGTACATTCAATGTATGAAATCCCTGTAACCAAAGTTATAGGGTAAATGTCTGAGTCGCATTCCATTTCAGGATTTCCTTTAAATAAAGAATATCTTTTAAAATAAAAACATTGCAATGTAAAGATATTTTAAAATAAAGAGTATTGTATTACAAAGAATATTTTATATTAAGAATCTTTTTATATAAAGATTATTTTTAATAGTAAATATTTTAAATGATATTTAACAAAGAATAATTCTATGTCCGTCCTTGGATGGACAAAAGATAAATATATTTTATAGAAATAAACTAGTCATTAACTAGGATAATTCATTAAGTTAAAGATTTAATGAAGTCTTCTAAATTGAATAATATTTCATTGGAAGTAAATAAATGAATTAGATTTGGGTTGTCGTGAATGGTGTCTTAAATAACAATGTTCTTAAACCCCATATTAAAGAATAAAATCTTTTAATTAAGATTTTAGAGTTTTCATCGTATTTAGTAATGGAAATAAAACGATATGTGAATTGGGTTTATCGTGAAATATGTTTTAAACGACATTTGTTCTTTAACCCAATTTACATTGGAATGTGATTTAGAATTTATAAATCTTTTTATCACGATTTAAAAAGAATACTCCAAAGTTTAGTTTTCCAATTTAATATAAATTAAATCGGAATTGAATGGGAATTCGATTTGATAATATTCGAGATAGGCTTCTGTAAAAGAAGACTGATAATACATATGGAATTTAAAAGGCCTTGCCGTTATTCCATTTATATTATTGGTCTGATACAAAAATTTATATCGATTATTCATTGATTTGATTTCTGTGAAAATTCCATAATTAATAGAAGACGATTTTGGGTTTATCGTGAACAATGTTTTTAAGTGACATTGATTCTTTAACCCAAAGTAAAGACAAGACTTATTTCTTAAGTTGTAATAATCATTTAATAATGATTTTCATATTAAACCCATATAGGAGTTAATGAATCTTTAAAAAGATGATAAAAGGTAAATTTTATAGGAATTTATCTTTGATTAAATTAATGGGAATTTTTCCCTAACAATATGAATATTCTATTTAAAAGAATATTCTGAATTGGAATGAGACGCTGGATGTGTTTTTATAGCATTTGACTTTTAATTATAAAATACGTGAATTATTCGGAAAGACCGGGTTTAACCCATTCCGAATAATTATCACAATGATGAAGAGTCGACGATAAAGATGGTGTTGAATACCGACGATCTTCACATCGAATGGATGAGGAATACTGATGCTCTAGACTGGATCGCTCCCAGGACTAGGATAAAGTGGTAGTTGTCGGACGTATTGTTGATTGTTCGGATATGCGAGGTATAATGCCTCCGGTTTTGTTCAGACCCAGAACGGACTTGTAAATGGATTGTGTGTCTGACATTGTATTCCTTTCTACTGTATTTGTTGAACGCTACTAATTATATATTTCTATTTGGTGGTGAAGAATTTATTCTTTACTTATCACCCTTCTCTAAGACGTATGAGCTTAGAGGTTATATATATATTGGTAGATGATCAGTGATATGGTAGGGTCTGACAATGTGGCATGCTAAGATGAAAATGATCAAGGCTTTGTTGAAAAGCAGGCCTTGTGGTTGATGATTAAAGCATAGCCTATTTGGGCATAGCTTTGTGTATATCGTGACTTCGCGAACCTCGCACACCGGTTGAGTCTAAAACGGGAGAAGGGAACGCAGGGAGTGCACACGTTTCTTTCTAGCTATAAGTGGTGTCAGTGCTTAAACTGGCTGACATTTACTTATGTGGATGATGGAATTTTTGCGAGGCCTCGGTTTATTCTTATCGGTCGCCCACGGCCGATTTGTAGGTTCAATAGGATCGGGGAGCGTGTGTTCAGGCATAACTAATACACTAAAGTATTTGTGGACCGGCCCTGCTGTATCCAAGGGTTCGCCAGCGTCCGAATCCTGAGACATTGCTAGAGTGTCTCGAATCGGTAAGGATCTCCTCCCTAGCCTTGAATCATGATGGAAACCCAATTTCCAATACGCCTTTTTCGATTTTGATTGTATAACTAGTATGGCGACATAGTAAATGGTAGCTATGCCGTCTAGGATTAATACATTTATTTTGAAATGTTTTTATTAAAATATATACACACTAATAATATCGTTTTTACGTATCAAGCATCTTTTGACCATTATAAGGTAAAACCCTATCCTCCGGTTTGCGTTGCATTGTGTGATGGGACTTGGGTCTTATAACGGTTTCATTTTTCTAAAAAGCATTTCGTTATTTGACGATTTTCTTATTTTATGCACTGGCAATCCAATGGAGTAAACCCGTTCCACGTTGGCGGCGTGGTCCTATGATTAGCCTTCTTATTAGATAAGTTAGGTTAGATTTATCACACCAGTCCCACGACTGACCTGTAGTTTGTTTCACTTTGCAAACTCGGGTGCCCTCTTTCCACACGGGCAGTCGAGTAGCTTTTTGCAGATATTTATCTCGAAAGCAGGATCTTGGATTGAAGCCTGAAGCTGGGTCCAGAATATTGAGGGCCTTCCGCTGAGTTTAGTTCCGTTGCATTGTATTACTTTTGTTGTAATTTATCTTCCGCTGTAATTTGTACCAATGTACTCTGATATATTCTGTACTCTGATGTAACATTTATTATTGATGTTATAAAATTCTGTGTTGTTGTTGTGATGAGTTGTATGCCCAGAGTTGATGCATTTGAAGATTTCCAACTTTTTGGTCAGACCTGTGAGGTTTATGGTCGATTCAAAGGGTGGGGATTCTCGGGTCATCACAGGGTTGGTCGATCATAGACTCATAGCAGGATCCCGTCGGTCGCACCAAGAAGACATTGGGTCATTTCAGAAAAATTATATTTTTCGGGTGCAACCTAGATTTGAACGAAAAGTGCTTTTTTTTCAGGGCAGAAGTGCCCTAAACGCTGTGGTTTATTTCATAGCAAATGGAGGTAACACTATGAATTGTGTTGAACCCTATGTCGATGTTATTTGGTTCAATGATGTTGTGACTTCGAGGAGAATCCACGTGGGAATATTCGAAGTGTTAATGGTGTTCGTTGAACGGTGTATAACAACAAATGAGGTAGCAACTCATAGGTCGTGAGTTGGGGGATAATGGTTGCTCGAGAAGGTTGCTTCAGCTATGAAAAGTCGTTGGGTTGGATGACTAGAGATACGGGGGCCAAAAGTTTATCGTTTTCGAAAGTTCTAGCAGGCTCAAAGCAGGGGTAAAATGAGGGTACCAAAAAGACTGGAAGGTTGCTGGTCGAGTACCCTGGGTATCGTTGAAAAGCCTAGTTATCAAGGTTGGACATACGTATCGTTGGAAGGCGTATGGAGTTTATGCTAGAATTGGGGTTACCATTAGCCCTTGAACTATGGTAAGGTTGGTCGTCGTACGATTAACGATGGTTTCGAAGCAGGATTAGCGGTGATAGCCAGAGTCTGTCATGGATGATTGGTTACTTTGTTTGAAGCATCTGATGTAGATCGTCCAATGTCTAAGGAGATGTTCCTTGGGTGCTTGTCTGATATTGCTTTAGGCCTCTGGGACTTGTGCTTGAGGGATGTTGAGTTCGATTATGATGGTTTATGTAAGATATATAATTTGGATGTAATGAGTGTTTTGACATGATTGAATGGGTGTTCTGCTTTCCGTAGATGTATGATTGAAATGTTATTGTAAAGGCTATCACTGTCCGATGTGAGGAAGATAGGGTTAAGTTCTTCTCCAGTGTCGTGGGTAGATTAGTATGTTTATCTATCCATTCTCATATACTTTATTGATGATGTTTGTTATCTGCTTTATCGCTCACTAAGACTGTTGTCTGACCCAAGGTTCTATGTTTCCCTATTATTACCTTGGGCTGTTCATACGGTTGTGGATGGGCAAACTAGTGACAGGTGATAGTTTAGTGAGGACGATGTTGCAGTTTGGAGGAGGCTGGCGTATCATCTTACTTACTATCTAGTATTTCTATTTCCGTTGTTTGAGTTGCTCTCGGAGTGTTGTAGTGAGGCTTTATGTACAAACTTTGATATTCCTATGATGTATGGATAACCTTTATGGATGTTGTGAAAGTTTTCAAAAGTTTGTTATATGATGCTCCACTATTTCTACCTGTTGTATATGTTTTATTATACTTTACCCTTGCGCTGTGAGTTTTACAACAGGTACCGATGTTGTTATTTACCTATGATGATCATCCACAGCTGCCTGGCACACCTTTCAGTGCATTATTCCTCTTGTTTAGTGCATGGGTTGTGAGCGGTCGTCACATTTGGTATAAGAGCTCCAGTTAATGATTTTAGCCAAAGTACGAAGACGTAATTATGTATGAGTGACGTATTTGTAGATTTCAGTTGGGTGTATACTATATGACATTATATAGTATAGTAGCATTTGTACTTCTTTAGCAACTTTTCTTGCAAGTGGCTAACCATTCTAATTTGCAGATTTAGAATGAGTTGACGTGCTTCAAGACATACTGCTGGGGAAGGGGTTGTGCCTGAAGGAGGTAATGGTGGTGCACCGGATTACCCAGCCATGTTTGAGCCATGATGGAAGCATTCATGTGAAAGGTACTCACTCCAGTGGCAGCCATGGTAGATGTAGGTGTTCAGTTGCCTCGGGTTGTGGATTTTGTGAAGTTGTGCAAAGATTATACATCTCTAGAATGAAAGCCATTCAAAGGAATGGAACCATCTGAAGAGTTTCAGAGGTGGATGGATTCTTGTGTCTGTATTTTTAGGGACATGGGGTCGGATGACGCAACTAAGAGAAAGATTGCATCAAGGCAATTGCAGGGCAGGGCCATGGAGTGCTGGAATTCAGTTACACTTGAGACTCTAGAAGAGGAAATAACTTGGCATCGGTTCCAAGTTGAATCCAAGATGAATTTTATCTCCACTGCTCATAAGTCTGCTTTGTTTAAGAGGTTCGCAGAGCTGAAACAGAATGGTTGTTCTGTGCTTGACTATGCTTCTGATTTTGAGGCCTTGTCCAGATATGCTCGTTCATACATTGACACACACTATCAAAAGAACGACAAGTTTGTTATGAGTCTGGATACCTATATTGGAAGGACATTGGTGGATCATCTTGATGATCCATTTGAGAAGATTATGGAAATAGATGTTCGCCATGAAAGCTTGTTTCCGAAGGAAGCAAATGTTGTCGCTGCAACCAAAGAAGTTTAGAAACCATGGCAAGGGGATAATAATAAGAAGAGGAAGTAGCAACAACAGAAAGGAAAGGACGACCAGAAGAAGCCTAAGAGTGAGGTGGTTTTCTTTAACTGCCAATAGAAGGGTCATTACTCGAGTGAGTGCAAGAATCCCAGAGCTGACAAGAAGTGCTTCAAAAATGGAAAGCCTGGGCATGAGAAGAAAGACTGTCCAGAATCAGCTAAGGGCAAGCAGGTTGTGAAGGCATATGCTTTGGAAGTCGTGCCATATTCTTCGAGAGCTCCTACAACATAGGAGAAGGGAAAGGTTGTCGTCGTACAAGGTACTCTTTCAGTTAATGGTGTTTCAGTTCATGTGTTGTTCGATACTGAAGCATCGCTTGTGTGCTGCTTGGGTTTGGAACCCAAGATTTGTGATAGACCATTGATCGTGACTAATCTAGCTGGGGGTTCGTCCAGTTTGTGCATATTGTGTCGTGGTCTAGTGTTTTTGTGTCATGGTTGCTCTTTTGTGTGTGATTGCTTTGTTCTTAACTTCGCGGGGTTTGGAATCATCATGGACATGGATTGGCTCAAAAGGTATGCAGCAAGAGTAAATTGCAAGAAGCTAGAGGTGAGAGTCGGGGATGTGGAAGGGCTAAAGGTGTTAATTAGATGTAAGCCCGAGACAGGGTCTTCGTAAGCTATCTATATTCTCTTGTGATTCCACAGGAAGACTTGTCATATGTGCTAATTGCTAATGAGTTTGAGGTTGTCTTTGACGAGGTTAAATGGGTGCGGCTACATCGTGAGATCGAGTTTAGGGTCGATTTGGTTGAGGGTGCAAAACCAATCGTTATGCCTCTTAGGCATATGGCGCCTAAGGAACATCAAGAGTTGGAGGTGCGAGTTTATGACCTTTTGGGAAAAGGAGTCTTTGTGAAATAACTCTGATGGGAAGAAAAAAGAAGGCGTTAAGAGACCTTCTGGCCCAACCCTAGACACTCTAAGATCTTTTTTCAAACCTGCTCCCATTTCGAGTCAAGAGATAGATAAATAGACACATCCCATTGCCCTGATCGTCATTCGGAGAAGTGTATCTAATGGGGTGCACCTGTCGTGTTTGCAACCAAGGCAGATGGCTCGTTGAGATTGTGTGTGGACAATCGTGAGCTGAACAAGGTGATCAAAAAGAATAAGTATCCGTTGCCGAGGATAGATGACTTATTCAATTAGCTTCACGAGGCCAAAGTGTTTTCTCATATGGATTTGACAGCGGGATTTCATCAGCTGAGGGTGGCAAAGGATAGTGTGCCGAAGACTGCTTTTAGGACACCATCAGGGTTCTTTGAATGGTTGGTGATGCCATTTGGGTTGACTAACGTGCCAGTGTATTTTGTGGATCTTATGAATAGAGTTTTCAGAGATCGGTTGAACAAGTTCGTGCTTGTGTTCGTGGATGATATTCTGGTTTTCTCTCGGAACGAGGAAGAACATAAGACGCACTTGAGAGTTGTTTTAGAAATACTACAAAAGCATCAGCTGAGAGCTAAGTTTTCGAAGTGCTGCTCCTGGAAGAAGGAAGTGAGGTTCTTAGGCAAGGTCGTTTTTGGAAATGGGATAGCGGTTGACCCCGCTAAAGTGGTAGCAATCCAGGACTGGGATAGACTTAAGAATGCGACGGATGTGAGAAGTTTCCTTGGTTTGGCTGGTTATTATCGAAAGTTTATCAAGGAATTCTCCAAGATAGTTGCACCGTTGACAAGATTGACGAAAAGGAACCAAATGTTCACATGGGATGCAAAGTGTGAGCAAGCGTTTGGAATCCTGAAGGAGAAACTGACGAGTGCTCCTATATTGACTATTCCAAGTGGAAATGAGGAGATGGTGGTATATACCGATGCATGTGATACTGGGCTTGGAGTAGTGCTAATGTAGAAGGATAAAGTTGTGGCCTACGCGACTCGACAGCTAAAGCCGCATGACAGGAATTATCCAACTCATGATTTGGAGCTGGCAGCGATTGTGTTTGGTCTGAAGATGTAGTGGCATTACCTATTGGGAGTTCGATTCGAGTTGTTTATGGATCACAAGTCAATGAATTATCTGTTCTCCTAAAAGGATTTGAATCTTCGGCAGCAAAGATGGTTGGAGTTTCTAGCATCGTAGGACTATGTTATTGCCTATACTCCTAGCAAGCGTAATGCGGTTTGCAGATGCGTTGAGTCGAAGACACGCAAGTTTGGGAGCGATGTTTTCAGAATGGAAGAGCCTCGAGTATTTGGCAAGGTTTGATTTCAGGCCAAGGTGTGAATTGGAACCTGAAATGTTGACAAGCTTATCGATAAAACCTATTCTTATCGAAAGGATTGGTAATAGCCAAAAGCGATATGTGAAGCTTGTCGAGTTTATCCATAAGCTGGAACCAGAGAATAAAGAGTTCGAGGTCGATCGAGAAGGTTGTCTTCAAAAGAAAGGACGACTGGTTATTCATGATATAGGTGGATTGAGAGATGAGGTTCTAAGGGAATGTCATTACTCGAAGTTGACGATTCATCCCGGTGGTAATAAAATGTATCAGAACATGAAGCTAGTTTACTACTGGGAAGGGACGAAGTGAGATATTGGAAAGTTCATTTCCAGGTGCATGAACTGTCAGTTGGTGAAAGCTGAACAGAAGAAGCTGAGTGGTTTACTTCAGCCATTGGAAGTTCCTACGTGGAAGTGGAAGCAGATATCGATGGATTTTATCAATGGACCACCTAGAACCAGGGCAAGAAACGAAGGGATTTGAGTCATCGTGGATCGTTTGACCAAAAGTGCAAGATTTATTTATGTCAAGTCGAATAGGATGGCATCAAAGTTGGCTGAACTTTATGTGAAATGGATAGTTCAATTCCATGGTATCCCAAAGAGTATAGTGAGTGACCGAGATCCATTATTAACAAGCGGATTTTGGAAGAGTTTGCAAGAAGCTTTGGAAACCGAATTGTGCTTGAGTACGGCTTAAAATCCCCAAATTGATAGTCAAACCGAGTGGGTTAACCGAGTTTTGGAAGATCTCATAAGGGCTTGTGCGTTAGACTTCGGAGGATCGTGGGAAGACCATCTACATCTAGTTGAATTTACATATAATAATAACTACCAGTCTCGCATTGGGATGGCACCATACGAGGCATTATATGGGAGGCCGTGTAATTCTCCGGCATGTCGATTAGAAACTGGACATAAGTTGATATTTGGGCCAAAGATGATCAGGGAGACCTCGGATTGTATCGAGATCGTTCGATAACGAATGAAGATAGTCCAAGATGGTCATAAAAGTTATGCTGATAAGCATCGAAAAGATTTGGAGTTCGACATGGGTGATATGGTCTTTGTAAAGATTTCGTGTTGAAGCATGTAGTCCAATTCGAAAATAAGGGAAAGTTATCTCTAAGGTTCGTTGGATTGTTTCCGATAGTCGAGCGAATTGGGAAGCTCGCATATAGATTGGAGTTACCCAAGAAAATGTCGAGTGTGCATAATGTTTTCCATGCGTTGTTTCTACGGAAGTACGTGCATCATTCAAATATGGTGGTATCTCCAGAGCAGTACGAAGACCTAGAAGTCGAGACCGCAGATACAAAACCTCGTAAGCTACTTCGTGTTGTGGGGAATTCCACAAAACAGCTTAGGAGGAAGATGATTAAGCTAGTTAAGGTACAATGGAGTGAGAATGGCGATGATTACATAGGAGATGGAAGAGAGCATAAGGCGACCTGTCCAGAACTCTTCGTCGGTATGACCCGTCAGTATCGTACCGCCTTACATCATTGTAACTTATGTTATGGTTGTTTTTAGAATCCCACGTGCTAGGATAGGGCTATGGATGCATGGTCTGATGGACGCTAGTTTGGATGATAAAATTGGCTGTTGATGAGTGATAGGCATGCAGAATTGTTGTGGTTGCTTATATTTGTTGGGATTTCAAGGGCGAAATTCCTAAAGGAAGGAGAATGTAACAGCCCGCATTTTACGTATCGGAGGATCATAAAATATTTTTATTTAATTCCCTGAGGGTTCGATCATTCTCATATTTTAATATGTTGTTTATGGGGATGTGAGACTTGTCCATAATTTTTACCAATTTTGTTTGTGACCATTTTTCCCCCGTCAGTCTTGTATGGGAAATAACTTTTGACTTAGGTTGAATCAGGTGTTTAGACCTATGCCATTGGAAACGAAATGGTGTTTCCCTTTCCATAGAGTGGTCACATTGAAGATTTGGTTTAGTGGTTTGGGAGGAATCACAGCTTTAAGGTTTTTTAGTTGGCAGTTCATGTTTTGTAAGCCATAATGGGCTAATTTGGTGGGGCCCATTAGTAGGCTGGTGGGAGGATATAAATAGGGGTAGAAGGCATGGAGAATAGTTTACTTTCTCGATTCTCTCATGTGGAGGAGCTTGTGATCCTCCATTTCTCCTACACCTTTCCACCATTAAAGCTTGGGAATTTGAAGATCTACATCATTTCGGGCTAGATCTACTCAAATCAAAGAGGGAGTTCATCAAAGTGAAGAGTTTGGATCAAATTCTTCGCAGTCCAGAATCATATTTCAATCATTTTGTGTTGTTTCGGAAAATTTGTGGGTGATATGCATATCTCACGAGGATTCAATCAAGTATATGAGTTGTGTGCGCATATTTTCATAATTTTTAATCGATTTGTCCTAGATCTACAACATGATAAGCTTATTTTTGTATGAACCGCCAAAGGATCTAATTTAGCAATTTTATGCCGGTAATTTACATATATTTCATATTTTTGTGCGAGTTAGATCCGTAATTTAATTCATATGTTCGTTTATCACGATTTTGGTGAAGTTTGCATAATTTTGGTGAAAATCATCATATTTATGTTGTTAACGATTTCATTACATCCTTATGGTTGCAATCGATGAATTTGATGAGTAGATTTCATCGATATAGTTGCTTTGTGAAATTTTGGTCGAAATTGGAGTCGGATTCGGGCTGCACAGTGAACGGGTCATTCAGACAAGTTTTGGTTGGTTGAAGTTCTTGTCTTAGGGAGCAAGTCAGGCGGGTCGGTCGGTCAGTCGGCGAGTCGGTCGATCGAGCAGTGGGGGTCGAGTCGGCCATGATTTCAGAAGAGGGTGGTCGGTCATCTTCTGGTTGGTTGGTCATATATGTGGAGACAGATCGGTTGGTCATGTCCCAGGAGAAGGTGGTCGGGTCGGTCAGAGGGGACTGGGTCGATCAGAAAGGAACGGGTCGGTCAAGATGCTTAGGACGGTTTGGATCGGTCGGTCATAGAAGGATCCGGTCGGTCGCACCAAGAAGACATAGGGTCATTTCTGCAAAATTGTATTTTTTTGGGTACGACCCAGATTTGAATGAAAAGCGCTTTTAAAAAAAAACGGGTAGAAGTGCCCTAAAGCTGTGGTTTATTTCATAGCAAATGGAGGTAACACCATGAATTATGTTGAACCGAATGTCAATGTTATTTGGTTCAGTGATGTTGTGACTTCGAGGAGAATTCACGTGGGAATATTCGAAGTGTTGATGGTGTTCGTTGAATGGTGTAGAACAACGAATGAGGTGGCAACTCAAAGGTCGTGAGTTGGGGGATAATGGTTGCTCGAGAAGGTTGCTTAAGCTATGAAAAGTCGTGGGGTTCGATGACTAGAGATACGAAGGACGAGAGATTATCGTTGTCGTAAGTTCTAGCAGGCTCAAAGAAGGGGTAAAATGGGGGCACCCAAAAGACTGGAAGGTTGTTAGCCAAGTACCCTGGGTGTCATTGAAAAGCTTAGTTGTCAAGGTTGGACGTATCGTTGAAAGGCTATGGAGTTTATGCTAGAACTGGGGTTACCATTAGCCCTGACATATGGCAAGGTTGGCCATCATACAATTAACGATGGTTTCGAAGCAAGATTGGCGGTGATAGCTAGAGTATGTCATGGATAATTGGTTTCTTTATTTGAACCATCTCATGAAGATCGTCCAATGTCGAAGGAGATGTTCCTTGGGGGCTTGTCTGATTTTGGTTTAGGCCTCTCGGGCTTGTGCTTGAGGGATGTTGAGTTCGATTAGGATGGTTTACGTAAGATATATAATTTGGATGTCATGAGTGCTTTGACATGATCGAATGGGTGCTCTGGTTTCCGTGGATGTATGGTTAAAATGTTGTTGTAAAGGCTATCATTGTCCGATGTGGGGAAGATAAGGTTGAGTTCTTCTCTGGTGTTGTGGGTGGATTAGTATGCTTATCTACCCATTCTCATATACTTTATTGATGATGTTTGTTAGCTGTTTTATCGCTCACTAAGACTGTTATCTGACTCAGGGTTCTATGTTTCCCTCTTATTACCTAGGGCTGTTCATCCAATTGTGGATGGGCAGACTGGGTGGCTGGTGACAAGTGGTAGCTTAGTGAGGACGACGTTGCAATTCGGAGGCGAGCAGGAGGCTAATGTATTACCTTACTTACTAGCTATTCACTACACCATATCTGCTAATTAAGCTGTGTTTTTAGCCGTATCTAAAGTTAGACACGACAAAAAGCCATATCAAAAAATGGCATGCTAAATTTTTAGATACGGATAACATACGACTTATAGCTGTATCTAAATTGTATTCAGACACGGCCTTTGACCGTATCTAATTATATCTGTGTGTGCACACACATATATATATATATATACATGCATATATATGTATATAGAAACCGTAGCACATATTTTTCATAACACAACATATATACCACAATTTATACACAAGAATAACACAATTTATATATATATATATATACACTCAAAGCATTACAAGTTTTTTCATAACACGAACACAATGTATAACATACAAATATATACAAAGGAAACTGTCAAAGATTTTCATAACAGTACGAACTAACAAAAAAAGGTTAAACATATGATCGTCAGCCTGATATAACTGCAGTCGAGGCCGGGAAGATTCAGCGTACGTGCTAATCATGACGATGAAATCCATATGTTTGTTGTAAATCAAAGTAGTATGAGTATAAGTTAGCTGATGATGATTAAGTTTTATAACAGTATAAATATTTATATATATATATACATAGTTTAAAACAAAAGTTTAAAAGGCCAACTTGATGATTGGCAGTAAAATTGAATCGTGATAGCCATCCTGAGTTCCAGCAACACAAAAGCACCAAAATCTACAGGAAAAAAGAAGTAATTTTATGCCTGATTGCACACAAAATATTGTTTCTTTGTATTCGTGCAGATAACAGTAAATGGCATATCGTGTCTTTGTGTTCGTGTGTGCATATTTGTCAATTATATGTATAACATGTTTATGATGCTACTGACATGATTTCATGAACTTGTAATTAACCTAGAAACATACCAGCATCTCACATGCTTTGTGGTTTAACATGACCTCCAACATCGTATATAGCCGATACACCTCCCCACTTTTTCTGTTTTCTCCAACAAGACTGCATATAAATTTATTAAACAAGTTATAAATACTTCACTGGACTGGAGATTGACATTGTAACTCATTATAACATACAGAAATGAGCTAAAATTGAACTTGTTTAATGACATATATATCGAAATGATATGTGGACTAAAATGTCTTCTTTTATTATGTACTGACTGAGTTTAACTCAAATTACACTGAAACTAGTCAAAAATAGCACTTTAATTACTGACTAATAATGTATTCTGTGTTTAACTCAGTCAGTACATTGTAACAAGTCAAAAATAGCACTTTAAGGCCCAATATCCATGTGTTTGTGTAGTCAGTAAGTATATATCTCAAAGATGAATAAAATGCCAGTCGTTAAAAATGCAAGGCATCGTCCATGTAAGATACTACGTAGAGATAAGTGTAAAATAATATATACCTGCTCCAACGTCTAAAGATATCGAATCATCATCTTCGGATGACACACATACTCGACTTTCTGATTAAGAATTTACTGGGTGATCCACTAGGTGGCTGCATTTTATCTCATGCGCAGGGTCAGTAATCCATGCTTATTAGCTTCATTCAAATGATGAATGCCGCTTCACTTAACCTTTGGAAAAAGCTGCTTTCACTTGCAACTTTCATTTTCCTTGAAGCTGACTATGTAGTGCAAGGTAACTTACACTACAGTCTCTGCTATAAAGTAGGGGAAAGTTGCTAGTGAAAGCAACTTTTTACTAAGGTTAAGTGAAGCAGCATCTGTCATTTGGATGAAGCTAATAAGCATAGATACCCCACCCTAAGCGTGACCTAAAATGCATCCACCTAGTGGATTGCCCATTAAAATATTAATTAGAAAGTCGAGTAATCATCCATCTGCCAAAATTTTCAGCAAACTTGTTAATATATTTTTAGTAAACTTGTTATCTCTCAAAACAGAGTAAACTTGTTATAAGACAACCCAATTTAAATTTCAAGCATAAGGCAAACAAACAGTCAAATGACGATGAGATCATAGTTAAATATTGAACTATAATTATCCATTTTCTCAGTTTCCGCCATATCAGGTAATATATTATGTCTGTTTTTCGTTTTTGACATCAAAATCTATAATTATATGACTATATTCTTGGCTTGTCATTTAGTTTAAGAAATGGACAACAAACAGTCAAACAGCTATTGCAAATAGAATCAGGTTATGGACAATTGACATTAAACATCTTAACATTAGTAAAGGTTACTGCATCCTTATGACTAACTCATTGTTATTTCTTTGTTTCATGGATATACCGCAATCTCATACATGTTTCCAATAGCAATTCAGATGTGTTTAACATTATCATAAAACATAAATCAAATTTGATTTCTCTGATTCCAGAGTATAACCACAGATCAATCCCTTACACAAAGTAGCAATCAGCTAATACACATACATACCAATTCAATTGAAACAACTAACACACTAACATAAAGTATCAATCAACTAACACACAAAGATTTCAACTTGTTCCTTATTATCAGGTATGCATGCCATAATTCAATTGAAATACATATCTGCCATCAAAGGAGAGGGCTAGGGACCAAGGGCTATCGTGTTTCCGTCGAAGGAGAAGGTTGTTCATCTCTACCATAGGAGGAGATTCCAAGGAAAGGTAGAGGCACGATTTGGTGACCGAAAACCCTAATTTGGGTTTTCGGTCACCATTAAAGTAAAGCAAAAGGAAAAGGGAGCTACCAAAATTTGTGTTCCGAGTGCTAATGGGATGCACAATATGATACGCATTAGATTTGGCCAAAGGTCGTATCAAATTAACTGATCTGGAGCTTTATTAATGGACGGTCAGATTTATGGTGTTTAGGGTGGTTCGGATCACAAAATGTAGTTTGATACGGATCTAAGCACTATCAAATATGATACGGCTATAATCTGTATTTTATCTCTGCAGCGTTATGTGCCAAATTGGCTGTTAT
This sequence comes from Allium sativum, assembly GCA_030737875.1. NCBI lineage: Eukaryota > Viridiplantae > Streptophyta > Magnoliopsida > Asparagales > Amaryllidaceae > Allium > Allium sativum. The sequence continues at coordinate 302,386,585 of CM060921.1, forward strand.
CGTGTAGTGAGTATTTCTATTTCCACTGTTTGAGTTGCTCTATGAGTGTTGTAGTGAGGCTTCATTTACAGACGTTGATATTCCTATGGCGTATGGATAACCTTTCAAGGTGTTGTGAAAGATTTCAAAAGTTTGTTATATGATGCTCTACTATTTCTACATGTTGTATATGTTCTATTATATTTTACCTTGCGTTGTGAGTTTTACGACAGGTACCGGTGTTGTTGTTTACCTATGATGATCGTCCACAGCTGCCTGGCACACCTTTCAGCACATTATTCCTCTTGTTTAGTGCAGGGATTGTGGGCGGTCGTCACACTGGGTAGTTATGATGGGCCTAGAGATACGAGTAACAATGGCGTATGGAGTTCTGCTAGAACCTGGGTTTACCATAACCCATGACAGACGACGATGAGGTGTTTATCCGGTCATACGATTAACGATGGTTTCAAAGCAAGATTGGCGGTGATAGCCAAAGTCATGAATGATGATTGTTTTGATTTTACTGTCTTGTGTATATTATTCGACATCGAAGGAGATATCTCTTAGGTGCTTGTCTGATGATGGTTTAGGCCTTTGTGGCTTGTTTGCAAACGAAAATTCTTCTGAATTAGAAAATTATCGACAAAATATCGTAATAAAACTGCAAGCGCACGGCATACAATTGTTAGCATGGGGCGAGTACAGGCCGATCCACAGGGAAAGAAACAATTTCAATCTTACTCAATCAAATTAAACCAAACTTTGGAATGTTTTAGCTAACAAAAACTAATGAAAACTAGAAACTTAGTTGAGAATTAAACCAAACTTTGGAATGTTTTAGCTAACAAAAAAGCTTTCAATAGCACAACAATTGAAATTATTCCCATTGCCAGAATCATTTGAAAATTCGTTCATATTTCCATTTTGAAATTGAGATTCATTTTGGAGTTCAAAATTGAATTGGCAAGGGTTATAATCAAAATCATTGGAATTTGGAATTGAATTTGAATTTTGATTATTTTGAAAACTTTGACTTGAATTGTTGCACAAGTTTGAAATATACAATTCATTCATTCTTTGAATTTCAAGTAAAGATTAAATACTTGTTTCCAAAGTTGAGGGTTGATCGTTGTTTTGAAAATTTTGTGGTGCAGAATCAGGATTATTTTGAAATTTTGAAAAGTTGGTGGTGTAAAATCCAAATTGTTTGTACAATAATTGTTATTAAAATATCCATATGAATTTGGTGTAAAATTATATGAATTATATTGATTTTCACAACTGCCTAAAATCCATGGGCATAAGCAAATTGAGACATTTTCCAGAAGATGGTCATTTTTTTGAGTTTTTTTTATAAGAGAAAAGGAAATAAATATTCACAAAAGGGAAAGTTTTTTTTATATATTATATATATACATATTATATATATACATGCATGAACCGAATGCAACTATATGAATGAAAATTATTTGTTGTAATGACGGTTAATTTCAACAAAAGATTTCTCAATCAGTTAATGGACATGAGTTATCGGCGCACCAGAAATCACCCTAGAAATGCAGCTAAAGGTTTAAGTACCTTTAGAGGAACAACCGCTATAATATTTACGAATCACCGTAATATTTATAAACGGTTATTGCTTTGCCGTAGTCTAGACACTGAGAAATAATTCGTTAGAAGTAAACCAATTCATCAAATTATATTGATGTCCTTAGAAAATAAAAACAAAAATAAGATGAATGCAAAACAGAAATTAAACGTGAATTACAAAGCACAACTAAGAATGATTTTTTTTTTTTGTAATTTATTTATGCAAATGCATGCAAACAACAGTGCAATATAAATAAAAAAAACAAAAGTTATAACACAATACTAGAGCGTGCAGATTATTAGCAATTTTTTTATTAGCGGAATTTTTTTCAAGGCAAGCGAAGCGGCATGGTTTTAGCAAAGCAAGCAATTTTATTCCGCTAAATTCTGCAAACCTGAAAAGAAATTGAAAAGAAAACAATACCCCTTTTTATTTAGAACAAAAGAAAATGCAAGCAAGATTAAAATCTGTACACAACAAATGAAAAACAAAGATGCAAAAACAAATGCACAAACAATGCAACAGGAACAGTGCAAGTAAAATAAAAATTCAATGCAATTTAACTTTCTTTCTTTTTTTAAGATGAAGGCTAAAAATGAAACACACAAACACACAAATAACACGAAATCAAAACAAAAACAAGACAAGTATGAACAAAAAGTGAACAAACAAAACGCAAAATTAAATAAAACAAACACGCAACCCTTTTTTTCGTTTTTTTTGAATAGACATAACAAAAAAGAAAATTAACTCAAATAATCAAATAAAATTTAATTATTAGCATAAAAACAAAAGAGAAATAAGCACAAAATCTATGAACAAGAATACATTTTTTAAGAGAAGAACAATCGAACAAGAAAATTAACTTAAAGAATAAAAGCAAAATTAAAGTCTTTTCCTGATAATGGCACCAAAAACTTGTTTGCAAATGGAAATTCTATCAAATTAGAAAACTGTTGACAAAATATTGCAGTAAAACCATAAGCGCAAAACGTACAATTGTTAGCATGGGGCGAGTACGGGTCGATCCGCGGGGAAAGAAACAATTTCAATCTTACTCAACCAAATTAAACCAAATTTTGGAATGTTTTAGCTAACAAAAACTAATGAAAACTAGAAACTAAGTTGAGAATTAAATATGAGATTAGAGAGCAATTTAGAAGTAAATTCCCTCTCATATTTATGTAAATTAACAAACATACAATCTATGATCTCATTTTTAAGTGACATAAATGCTGCATTTATCATAAGTATAGCTTATTTGTGTTAACAATCAACACAACATAAACTATCAAACATTAACACAACAATTAAACCACATATGATTCTCATGAAAATGGAACCAAAGCAAAAACTATTTTAAGTATGATCTATGGACTATTAGTTAGAACTGTAGACCATCAAATTTTGTTCTTACTTTCATTTCAATATCAATAACCGCTTAGCAAATATTGATGTAATTTGTGTTTATATTGAATAAGAATAGCTTATTTGTATATCCAACATAAAATATTAAACCCACTTGTATAAACTTACATCAAAATCCACTACCATGAAGCACAAATTAGAGAGATCAGAAATCATACAAATGTTGAATTTACATAAAATTAGAGAGCTTCATTACCCCTAAACTGTAGGGATTTAGCTACTCATATGTGTTATCAAATCAACACATGTAAGTTTCAATATAAACATAAACAAAAGAAAAGAAAAAAAAACTAATTAACAACAACAAGATAAAACTAAGCTACTTGCATAAAATTAAACTACACTAATGTATGAAGTAAATAACAAGAATTAAATGAACAAGAAAAAAGCTTGCATTAAAATGAAAATTACATAAGAGAAAATGGCTAAGAAGCCATGGAAGAAAAAGAGAGGTTTGGATTTGAGCCTCCACTCTAAACTAAACTAACTCCTAGAGGATATTTACATCAACATAAAAGGGGTATTTATACATGAGTAAAATCGTAATTCAACTTTTAGCGTGCTACTAAAAATGCCCCTTCATGAAGCTTCCATTTGTCTTTAGCTACTAATGATTCATTAAAATTGCGTGAAGCCTTTTTTGTCTCTACTTGCTAATAAATTAGCCTCTAATTGTTCCATTAAAGAAAGAGGGAGAGTGGGTGGGGTCCTCCACTAATCTTCTATGTGAATTAATTCCCTCTCCATTAATTGATCTCATATTTGAGCATGCATATCTCTCATTAATCACTTGTATTCGTAGCCAAATTCCTACAAAACAACATGCAAAATGAATAAGTAAATGTTATCAAAAATAAATACATGCACAAATGACCATTTTGCCTCGATATGAAGATGTGTGCATGATAATTTGAGAATTTTGGGTTTTTTGTTAAAACATGTAAAAATAGCACACTTACGTTATTTATTTAACTAAAAAAAGAATAAATTTGAGAATAAATGTGCATATTTATGTGCACATCCGGGCTTGTGCTTAGGATATGTCGATATCGATTAGAATGGTTTACGCTTGATAACTGATTGCTATGAATGTACTGTTTGTCTCTACTTGATTATTGTAAAGGCTACACTGTCAGATGTAGGGAATACATGTTTGGATTCTTCTCGCTTGATGTTGGTAGATTAGTTCATTAATTTTCCTATTCTCATATTGGCGATGTTAGTTTTATCGTTCACTAGGACTATTGTCTGACTCAAGGTTTTATATTTCCTCTTATTACCTTGGTCTGTTCACCCATGTGTTGGAAAGTCAGGTTGAGTAGCAGGTAACATGTAGTTGATCTTGGTGTGGACGATGACGAGCTGGAGGCTTACGTATTAGTTTCCTATTACCTGATATTTGCTATTTTCTGCTGCTTTGTTGATGTATTATTTGAGTGACTTATAGTGAGGCACTTTGTACAGAATTTGATGTTGTATCCAGTTTGTTGTATGGATAATTCATGATGAGATGGAAAGTTTAAAATTCTGCACAATTTGACTTTACTATTATTACCTGTTGTATATGTTCTATTATATTTTATCCTTGCGTTATGAGTTATACGATAGGTTTTGCATGTGTTTACCTAACTCGATGATCGTCCATAGCTGCTTGGTACGCCTTTCAGTGCATTATTTCCCTTGTTAAGTGCATAAGTTATGGGCAGTCGTCACAAGATTGGCAATCCTTGCTTTAAATAATTTTTTTATATATAAGATTTTAGATGCATATTTTTCTTTCATTCCCATTATAGTTCCTACTTTGGCAATGGCAGCTTTCTTGATTTCTACATTTCCTATTTAACAACCTTTGTTTCTACTTTTTTTTTGCTTCTGAAAATGCCTTACAAGCATGTTTGCAAAACTAAATTATATCTATGAACTACATGAGTTACATTCTAGATTTGAACAATTGTATGATACATTTTGATTTATTCACAACGCTTTCCCTTTATTTCTCATCCGCACGAATCAGAACCGTTTTGGTGACTTATTGTTAGTTATACTTGCCATATGCATGTTTTCATGCACATTTCACATTGGTTATTGATAAAATAAATGTTTTTAAACTATAACATATGTATATTCTTGATTTTGATTTGTCTGTTTAGGTAACTTCTTTAATTGTTAATTTTTGTTACCAATTTTCACTATCAACGTACTGAGTAGTTTTATAATTTTCAAAGTAATTGATGTATAATTTGTTACAGAGAAGGAAGGTTGTAGGATTGCACTGCATAGTTGTGTTAGCAGTTCAAATGGGCTAGCCTGGTAACAATTTTGACTTTTTGTTCATGCTTAAATCCCTCATTTTCCATGCACGGTTGATTTACTCTTTTCTAATACCAACCGCAACACGTATTTTTGATAAAACAAATAGTTTAAATGTTCTTTTCTTTAATACACTTAATTTTATATATAATGCATATGCTCATCAATGTGTTCAGTAGATGCTTAAATATGAATATAGGAATGCCATCTTGCTTTGTCCAATAATTAGGTTCACAATTTCAAAATACTATTTTCGTGTCCATCATTTGTTTGTATTAGACAAACCAAAAAAGGCTTTTTAAACTACTACCTCACATCCATTTTAATTCCACTTTACTTCCATAACTGAATGCGTTTCTACACTTTATGATTTCCTTCACTTCTAGATTTCATATGCCAACTTCTATAAGATGTAAGCATTTTTATTCTTCCTGCATGCTACAATGATTACATCTTCTTTTTTCCTCATTTTGTGCAGTCCTAATTTCACTACCATTAATATAATGTTAACTTACGATTTTAACGATTTGTTGCTTTATCAATATTATATTAAGATTATTTCTTAAAACTCGGTTAAATACCTATAACCTTTAGCATAATATATCAAATTGATAAAACTTAATCGGAAGATAATTTAATATTATGATTTATCAATGATATATATTAATATTAATAATGTTATTATTTATCAACGATTAATAATGGAAGTTTTATTTAGATAAATTAACCTACTATCAATAATATGTGCTAAAGGTTTTATGTAATATTATCTTAACTGGAAGATGTTTTACCAATTTGTTGCTTTGTAAATTTAAGCAATATTTTATGTTTATTTTGTAATATAAGTTATCAGTTGTAACTTACGGTTTTAAAGATTCAGTTGTTCTTCATAGACGAACTAATTATAAATTATGCTTGTTCACAATTTCTATCGACAGTTCTAATATATATCCTCGATTTCTTCATTGATGTAGACCTTAAATATTTTACTATCATATTACTTGATATACGATGTTTCGTAAATAGTGAGAAAAACTATTATATATTTATAAGAGCTCATATTATATAGTTTGCTTACCCATAAACTGTGATCGTATTTGTTTAATTTAAAGTTTATCCAAATAATTATATGCAGTTCACATGAAATACATGTCTTTAAACTATTCTGATTAAATACTCTTTAAAGTCACAAACCTTTTGTTTTCCATTCGGTTACAATGCATTACTTTGTTCACCAATTTAATTTTGGATAGTGTTGCTTACTCTTTCAGATTTTTTTTACTAGGAGTAAGAGGGATACTAATGAAAAAAGTCACCTAATAAATTTAACTTATAAGCTGACTAATATATCCTTTTATTTTTAACACTATTTCTTGTAATCTTCAGTCATCTTCTTTTGCGTACCAAATCAGTAATCTATAACACATGAAACAATTAAATGCAGATGAAATTCTTCGAAATAAAAATGAATCTAGATTAATTCTCATCGAAGAAAGTGTACATAATGTAGAATTTGTTCAGCAAATCAATGGGCAAGCAATTTTTATTTTTGTATTTATGCTTAAGGATTAATGCATCGACCTTATTTTGGATTTATGTCTAGGGTTTAATTTTCCTTTTTGGAGCAAATGCAATTTTTTGTTTAAACCATCTTCATTTTGAACCGGAAGCTACTTCACAAAATTTGGACCTGAAATTAGGGAAGATAATAAAATTTTGTTAGGGTAGAAAGCAAGATGTGTAAAATAGGAAAACTAAGTTTTATTCTATGATGTGCATGTACTTCTCATAGTAATTTCTTTTCTAGTGAAGTGAAAATCAACTACACTATCCTTGGCTGAGGTTTTCCACTTTCTCTCTATACTTTCAGACAAAGTTTTTTTTTGACTAATTATGATTTATTCTATGTGAAAAGCAATAGTTCGGATAGAGTTATATATGCCACTTATTTAATTTTTATTGGCTAACTGACCATATATAACTTTTTTGCTATAGGTTTTATTCTATGAACCATGGAAAAATGGTTGAACTTATATATGACATACTATTTTTTTTTTTGAATTTGTTTAGGAGGGAAACCGACCAAAGTTGTAAAACCCTCCCTAGTGTACCTAGCTTGGTCCACGAGTACCACATAAGTGGCTGATCTTAGCGGACATAATAGATTCAAATTGGATAGTACCATCATACATATATACTACATAATTTCGATTGATTTACCTTTTTAGGACTAAAAATTGAGTATCTCCTTGCTAGCAACAAATGGAATAAGTTAATATGGTATAAGATTTTATTTTCTGAAATGTATTTTCTTACCTACATTTTCATTTTTTCGATAAGCTGGACTAGAATTGATTTGGATGTTACGTTATCGAAGAATAAGCTTCTCATTGTTTCTTGCTTTCACTTATGTCTATTTTAAATTACTACGGATCTAGAAACTATCATTATGATTCTTTTTGTGACATCGTACTATTGAGTTGATTTTGGTCACATGCTCAAATAACTTCTTATAGACGTTTTGAACATGAGCCCATATCATCATCAAGTGATTGTGATAACCATACATCATAATTTCTCCACAGCTAAATATTTGTCTTAGATATGAACATGAGCCCATGTCTTAATATTTTTTGTATTATACTTATAGTGTACTTATCTTCTGAGTTATCTTAATATGTAACATAAATTTTCTTCTTTAGGTGAATATAAAGGACCAAAAAAATTAGGTCCTCTTTGTTAATTAGTCCTATAAGAGAAAGAAGTAACGAATATACAAATTATTCAGGTTGCTAATCCTACTGGATATAGCTAAGCTATCTGTAGTTCAACTACTATGGTTGCTACATTTATTTCCTTACTTGAAATGAGGTAACAGAACTGATAAAGTTGAATTTTGGTGATGCCCGATATTCTGCTTCATTGCAAGAAATAAAATATAAAGTGCAATATACTTTGCATATGCGTGTTTATTTCATATGTTAAAATTTTGAAAACTAAAAAATTTGGTCTCAGTGGCGGAGCTATGAAAATGTGCTGATGTACCTTCTATGAAATGGTCTTTTAGATTATATTATTCCATTATTTGTACATAATTTTTCGTGATGACTATATAGTGTTTAACAAATCTAATTTAGATAATGCATGGCTTAATCAACATTTTTTTTAATGGATATAACTCACTTCTTATACGATAATGTAAAATATAATTCATCTTAGCTAATCCTAAGTATGAAAGGTAGAGTAAATACATGTGTTAGTCAGGTTGTTACGGTGAATACTACAGCTAGGTTATCGGTAGTTCAATTTGAAAGGAAAGTTCATGCATTTTCTCTTTAAGGGGTTGTATTGTATTCAAGATTCATTATATGAAAATACATTCTCATTTCATATATTTTTTTCGATATAGAGAGTGGTCTCTCTAATTTCAAAGTGATCTTCGCCGTTTTTTATATACTTTCGTATGCTTTTCTCTCTCCACTTTCAAATGATCTTTGCTATAGTTTTGTACGCATTTTCTCTCTTTGATTTATTTACTATCGATAAGGTGATCTCTATGAAGTGTTTTCTCTTACATCGAAGATGACGGTAACATTATATTGGCTCGCTTTCAGATATTTTTCCTCAAGAATTTCCATCTTTTATTGCACATCTCTAAACCATGGAAAATAACAACTGAAAATGTTAATGTAAGCTTTAAATATCGTTTGGCAACAAAAATATTAATATTTCTAATCAACAACTAATTTGACATGGTTTAATGCATAAAATTATTTTGCTTTTTTCTAAAATTATTCTCCAAAAAGAATTTCCGATTTCTCATTGAGTAAGTCAAAAAAATATGTAACGGCCCGCAAATCCATACTATCTGAGCTGACAAACACAACACACGTCCAACTCAAATAATACAGAAATACGAGTCATTAAGGTTAAAGAAATAGACAGAAGAAGAACTAAAGAAACGTCAGAATCTCATAGTGGAACTGAACAAAATATAATATCATATATCATAACTTCGAATACAAATCAGTTTTGTATATACATACCATATCAGAGTACAATACATATACATCACAGCGGAAATAACTCTAAACAACTAACGATGAAGCCTCCTACTTCAAGATCCTCCAAGTGTGTCCGTAAAATCCTGAAACACTTGACAGCCCATACAAATTTAGGCACCCAAGAGTTTAGGAAAAAACAAACAAAATAAACTCTGGGTCAGTCATGGGACTGGTGTGAGTAAACTCCAACCATATTATTTAACTTTTAAAATCCTTTTGAAAGAAAAGGATAAAAGTAAGACCGGCCCATACATAAACATGGACGGTTTTTACCTTACTATAACACAAAACTTTATTGATATTAAAATCCCTTGATATTATAATAATGTCTATATCAAATAAATAACCAAATAGTAGAATGCTTGCATCTCACGCTCTAAGTATGTAGTATAAAATCAAAAACCGTAGGGCGCTTATTGGAGATTGGATTCCAACTATGACAAGGTATGGGACCACCTTCAGATCAGTGTACTCTAGAGGGGATACACTAGGGTTCAACAAGAACATCTTGCAACCCAGCCACACATGACCGACCACTCATTTAGCTTGAGTGTACTGAATATATTGTCACCTACAGTTGTCGGCCGTCCAACCGTAGTTCGTAAGATACAGAATCGAAAGAAGAATTAATAATGAAATTTCTCTAGATCGGTGACAAATATACCCTCCTTGGGTATGACCAACTAGCCATGCGGCCTGCCCGTTTTTTTTTTCATTTTCCAGATGTGAGGCTTGAGGCTACGTATATCCTTTTTAGAACATCTGGACACCATACACTTTGAATGCGACATCGTCAAACCCGTCAAATCACTAGTTGATCTTCTCAAAAATATTACAGGTATAGAAAGCTAAGAGAAACGAATTCCTACGCCACTAAATGTAATACCTCAAAAAGATCGTCTTATGTGATCTGTTAGGAATACTCTGTTAGACATTCATCCATATAAGTTGTCTTGGGTCTGGACAAACAGAACATCCCTTTCATTTCACTCCGTCTTCAATTATTTTCAGCATAATCTAATTCGCAAAGCTTTTTCCTACACGGAGTGGTTTTCGGATATTAAATCCAACCGGTCTCTCTGTATTGACAACGATGGTCCAAAAATCTTTGATAGCTAGTGATTTAATTATCAAAGGAAAACAAACATCCGTCAAACAAATCACTGGCCCTTCTAATATTAATTAAATTACTTTCCAAATTCCTTATCGAATTCTATATGTTAATATATTGATTTCTAGTCATCCAAATTTCTAAAAAATATTCTAATTCCTTAAATTTTCAGAAAATTTCTCTAGCACCTCCTTTGTTCTGGTCAATAGCTCAAACCCCAACTCGCATCTCTAGGCCCTTTCCATTTAAAAAGAAAATCAGAAAACCAAGAGGCTTGCCCAACAGGCTCATAAAATCTTATATGTAATTGAAACATGTACCTTATTGTCGGGAATTCAAATTATAATCTTCATTTTTCTCATTCCATACCTCTTTAACATGCATACGCCAATTCCTAATTTATTTCAATCAATTTAATCCTTTCAACTCAATTTTGCTAATTAATTCGCTAATTAGCTCTTTTGCCTAATACACTTTCGCTTTGAACATATCATAGTCAAATATAATTTAATTCGCTTATACACATATTGAATTCCATTTTTAACTCAAGTTCTTGATTTCAAACTTGAATTCATAAATCCGATTTACTTAACAAAGGATAAGTTTGATTCAAAATCCATTAACTAATATCTTTTCAAATCAATTAATAGTATATGATAATCCAAAAATCTGATTTTTATATCCAAAATCACTTCATTTACCCTGTTTGAGTTTATATTTATTTTATAACTCAAGTCTGGATTTTTCAGATGGAAATTCAGATTTTATTTACTCAAAATCCTATTAATTTACTGAATAAACCATTATGTTTTAAAAATTATTGTAGCGTTGTTTCTTTGAAAATATGATTTTGATGTAACTCAAAATCTATAAGACGAAATCAAGATTTTTCTCTTCCATTAGAAAACTACCATTCAATAGGTCCGAACATTTCTTGTTTCATCGAATTCCGACTTATATTGAGTTCAGTGTAGTCAATTGAAGTTTGATTCATCAAACTGCGGACTACCGCGCCGCAACGTGTTCATTTTAATTAAATTTAAACATAAATATTTAAAAACTTCTTTATAAAATAATTCCAACTCCATTTTCAATAAATTGAACCTATTATCCAAAACTATATTAACAATTCAGACTATTCAAACTTGTCAATTATTTTATTTCATATTCATAACTCATTTATGAATTTATTCAAAACTCAAATCTCCATATTCAATTTATTTATAAAATTTGATATAATCGAACTCCAATTATAAATTCCTTTTATGGGAATAATCAATTAATTCAACATCCTTTACCATTACAAACTAATATCATTTTTTAATAATAGTGAAGTCATTTAAATTGGGGTATCTTATTTACCTCTCAGACCTTGATCGACAACATTCTTATCTTGAGACCAATAAGAGCAGTAATAAAAACTAACATTATTGATCACAAAAATCCCCTCTTCTTTCTCATTTAAAATATGATTTTTAAATGCCATCTTTTATATTTGGAAAAATCTATTTTCGAATTTATTAACTGAAAATCACTTCATTATATTTATAAATATTGCTATAATTTAACTTCCTTATTTTATTTTAAACAAACTTCCATGTTAATAATCTACTTGAAACTCTATTCTCATTTTGGAATACTTTATTAGTATAACTTATATATAACTTAGCATATCTATTTCCATACTACAAATTTAAATTCCAGATAATATAATTCCAATATCTTTTCTGGAATTAATTATTTTTATAAACTCAAAATAGCCAAATTTTAATTATAGTTCCATACAGATTATTCCAATTCAATTCATATGCTGAACGTCGGAATAAATCCATCATTTTTTCTTTTTAGTGATTCCCATTCCCCTTCTTAAATTCATACTTGAATTTAAATTTATAATCTATCCAATGATAATTTCTCTCCTTATTTATAAATATTGTTTATACATTACACTTCTTGTTTTAAATGTTCAAAACAAATTTCTATTTCATATTCCATTTGAAATCAAATTTCCACTTCAAAAAATAAAATTTCCTTCTTTAAAGTCATACTTGAAATTAAAATTTTATATTATCAAATGACACTATTTCTTTTTACTTATAAACATCGTTTATAAATTCAATTACTTGTTTTTATTATTTAAACAAGCAAATATTTCCTATCCCATTTGAAATTCCATTTTTATTTCGAAGATTAAATTTTCCTTTTTAAATCTAAAAATCCCTTTATGTAACATTTTTAAATATCAATATCTAGGGCCAGTCATATTTAAATATCCAAATACACAAACAATCAATCCAATTCAACACATCACACACATATAAATATATAAACAATAATAAATAAATTTGAGGAATCCAGTTGGATCCCTCCAACCTGTTTTCCCTACCCACAAATGTTAAACAACATAAATAATATCAATCCTGCTTCAAGGCAAGATATCGTGGTATAGAAGGTCTTCCGCTTATGTATCGTGGGGAGATAGGGTCATCCGCTAATAATACTGCGGGCCTCCGCTAATGGTACTGCGGCAAATATCCAATATATATATATATATATATATATATATATATATATAGCTACAACCACCAAGCCTAAATAACTAATATATATATAACCACAATTATTAAATAATTCGTGCATGCATCCAAACAGCAAACAATTTATTTTTAACGATAAAAACAAATTTAAATATAAATTTCCAAGTGAGATTTATCCTTGCTTAAGAAAAATCAGAATTTTATAAATAGGCTAATGAATCTCATTAACAAGGTTTTATGTTAAAAATATACTAAAAATTATTTTTCTAAACTTCCTAGTCCTGAATAGCTAATGAATTGTGGGTTGTCGATGGTGATTCGAACTCCAAGTTTTTCCATTCTTCCATTCGTAAGAAGAACCGACTTCTTACAATTCATTAAATCCAAAGCCCTGATCTGTCTGTGGCTTCCAATCCGATGGAAATTAAGGATATGATCCTTTCTCACTTCCAAAACTTCCTTGGCTCTCCATCGGTTTCAGTTTCTGATCTGTCTCTTTTAGCCTTCATTCCTAGGTTGGTTCTTCCCTCGGAGAGTGCTGACCTTGTCGTTCCTCCTTCTTTGGAAGAGATACGCGCTTGTGTCTTCGCTGTTAGTTAGGATAGTGCTAGTGGGCCTGGTGGCTTCAATGGAGTATTCTTCCGGAGCGTCTGGCCGATCATTCAATCGGATTTCTGCCTAGCTATTCAGTTTTTCTTCTCTGGTGGGGACCTGCGGCAGGGATGGACTTCCATCAATTTGGTCCTTATTCCTAAGCGTGAAAATCCTCGCACGTGTGCGGATTTCCGCCCGATCAGCTTGTGTAACTTCTCCAATAAGGTTATCTCTAAGGTCCTAGCCAATAGGCTAGCACCGTTTCTCCAGCTGATTATTTCCTCTTCTCAAGCTGGGTTCGTAAAAGGACGATTGATTACAAATAACGTCCTTTTAGCTCAGGAGCTGGTGTCTCAGATTAATCGAAAAGTCAGGGATTCTAATGTGGTCGTCAAGTTGGATATGGCTAAAGCTTACGATCGCATGTCCTGGTTTTTCATCATTAAGGTTCTAAAGGCTTTTGGTTTTCCCGAACCCCTTATCGATCTTATCTGGAAGCTCATTTCCAACTGTTGGTTTTCCGTTCTCATTAGCGGATCAGCAAACGAGTATTTTAAGGCGGGTATGGGACTTCGTTAGGGAGATCCTCTCTAGGGATGGCAACGGGGCGGGTCTAGGGTCTAAACCCGCTTGACCCACCCCTGTTTGGTCCCATTTAGGCCTGCTCCATAGGGTCTTCGGGGTGGGTAGACCCGCGACCCGCTTTTGGAGGTCCGGGTTTAGGGTCGGGTCTTGGGCACAGTTAACCCCCTCAACCTGACCCGCATGATTGAAACATCATTTAAACACTTTAAAACCATAATGATTGCGTGTTAATCTTCTTAGGTATATATGGTTATAACTTGAATATTATATTCTTTCAATCAAAAAACTATAAAATTTTCATAATATTAAGTTGCATCAATGATAATCATACAATAACAAATGCATACACTTTGAACTATTATTTTATAACTCATTTATTGTATTCTTGTATCATTGTGAACACATCACAATATGTATATAATTTATCATTTATTGATAAAAAAATATAAGTATATAAATTTGTGTACATTAGAACACAATATCACCGGGTCGCGGGGATGGTCGGGTCTACCCTGACCCATACGGGTTACGGGTATTGGGAAAAATTCCAGACCTGCACTGGGTCTACGGGGCGGGTCTGGGGCAGGGGTTAAAATGTCTAGGTCGGGTCCGGGGCAAGAGAAACCCGCCCCAACCTGCCCCATTACCATTCCTGATCCTCTCTCCCTTCTTTGTTTGTTATCGCTGCTGAGGCTTTTGTACGTGGCTTACATTCTCTAACGATAACAAATCAGATTCAGAGATTTGGCATCCCTTCGGGTTGCCCTCTCATTTCTTCTTTGTGTTTTGCTGACGACATTATCATTTT
The DNA here is from genome assembly GCA_030737875.1 of Allium sativum. Lineage (NCBI taxonomy): Eukaryota > Viridiplantae > Streptophyta > Magnoliopsida > Asparagales > Amaryllidaceae > Allium > Allium sativum. The sequence goes on from CM060921.1 coordinate 302,401,595, forward strand.
CACGAATGGTAGTCGTCGCTCAGTCTGTCGCCTTGTCTGCCTCATTTAGCAGTACGAGAGATGTTCTGGCCAATGCGTTAATTCTGGAAAAAGTTGCTTCATCCCAGCGAGTGACTTATCAGTGGTTGGATCTTCTTAGATTGAAAACTTCACCGATTTCAAGGCTTCATCCCTTACCATACCTCGGTATTTTACTTTACCGAGGCCGTAAGCTCAACTACATTTTCGATCCCCTGATCGATAAAGCTAGAGGGAAGATCATTAGGTTGAATGTGATGCTTCTCTCTCAGGTAGGAAGACTGGTTCTCCTTAAGTCTGTGCTTGACTCTATAGGTTTGCACGTCTATGCTGCTATGACTCCTACCTCTGCTTTCTTCCATTCATTGGCTTCGTCCTTTTTCTGGGGCAAAAAGGACAACATGAATCGCCACCATTGGATTTCTTGGGACATCGTTTGTCATTCCAAAAGTGAAGGGGGCTTACGCCTCATAAATCCGAAGGATACCTGTTCTGCCTTTTCCTGTAAGCTATGGGCTAGGTTTGACGCGAACGACTCCTTGTGGGCGACGTTCTTTCACGCCAAGTACCGCAGACTTCAGGCAGCGGACCTCTCCGGTGTCCCATCCTATGTTAGTGAAACGTGGAAACAGATGCAATCCATGAAGGCCTTTTCGGATTCACATGGTAGTAGATCCGGATGTGACAGCAGTCCTTTTTTTATTAGGGCGACATGGAGCTCGGCGAGGACAGCGGCTCCACATCTCCATCTTTTCTCTTTCATTTGGGATGTTCATATTCCCCCAAGGTTTCTCTGTTTATGCGGAAGGTCCTACATGATGGGATTCCGATAGATGAAAACATCCAGAGTATTGGCATTCCTTTTGTGTCCCGTTGCAGGTATTTTGGGTTTGGTGACACAGAATCCATAGCTCGCCTGTTTTTATTTGGCTTCTCTGCCAAAGCTGTTTGGGATTACTTCGGAAACTTGGTTGGTCTTCGAAGCAATGCATCTTCTCTAGCGGATTTACTGAGAAACAGGTGGGCCAGAATTTCAGATAAAACTTTTCGCTCTATCCTTTTTCGGTTACTCCCTTGTCTTATCTACTGGCATATCTGGTGCTATCAGAATAAGGCAATTTTTGAAGAGGTCCCTATGGATCCTACCTCCATTATCTGAAGGGTAAGGAATGATGTGTTCCTTGCGTTTCGTGGTAGATTGTTTAGAGGTTTTTTGGTTCCCGATCGAGGCGGTTGGCCGGGGGCTTTGACGTTGCATCGGTACCATCTAACCCCTGGGCGGGGATTGGATGAACCATTTGCTGTTATGTTAGCGGGATCCGTCCCACTATCCTTTCCTCACACCCCCAAGCTCTGAGTTTGCTTGCTAGTACTGCAGGGTTTGGATTTACAGGTTTTCATTGCTGGTCTACGGATCTACTAGTTCTGGAGTAGCAGTCTGGATTTGGAGCTCCCCGACGGATAGTGTCGCTTGCATCTTATGCCTTTGGGGTAGCTCATCCTTTGCAGGGGTCCTCGCCCTTGTTAGCTGGGCAGTTTCGACATACAGGCTTGGTCGAAGTTGCTGAGGAGATTGTTGGCGAATGGATCTAATGTTTTTCTTTTATGTAGTATTGCTTTTCTTGTATATTATGGACTGGCCATCGTATTTTAGGAGTAGATATACTTCATAATTGGGTGGTGGCCATGCCGGAACTCAATTTTGAAGTATGATAGGGGTGGCCTTGTCGGAGCTTATCCATCTATTTCCTGGACTCATGGTCATAGTCAGAGTTGACTGTATACATCTAGTTACCTTCCAGGCATGTTGGTAGCTTTTTTTTATTCTTTTATAAATTCTTTGCTGAAAAAAAAACAGCTAATGTATTTGAGTTTATATTTTTCACTTGTCTAACTTACAATTTATAAATGATTTATTGAATAAATATTTTTTTTCTCTTTTCGATTTCCATATTTCATATTAACAGTTAATAACATTCCCTTTTAACAGTATACTAAATTTAAGTTTTAACTAATATATTAAATAAAATAAACAAATTCAAATAAGAATTTCACCTTTTATATCCACATTGTACCTATCCTTAATCCACTATCGTACTCCCAAATTCCACTGTTAATCGATGTCCCCTTCCAGAAATCGCGAATGTCTTTCAGCTATCTATGTCTAACATTACAAGCCACTAACATTCTAGAATAAATCGCAAACTGGCCCCCTATTTCACGGCTAAATGGACCATCATGATGCCTGAAAACTTTGGCAACCTTCTTCCTTCCATGACCCAATAGTTCAACGCCAGATAATCAAAACAAAAACTCAAACCCACATAGATCGATATGAGCTCGATCGAACTCCAGTTCTTACATAAACACCAGTGTGGACCTTTTCAGAATCGCACACCCCCGTCTCTTAAATCGCAATGCCTCAATCATCCAATCTACACCCAAATCACGGATCGACACCTCGTCTATGCTCATCACAAACCCACGATGATCCCATGTAGCTCGAGCGCGATCCAGTTGAAGTCCATAATCAGATCTAACTCCGACCCTAATGCATGATTGGTGCTCGAAGTCAAGATTTCGACATCCTTCCTCAGCGCGCACGAGTCGCTTCAGTCTTAAATCAAACTGATTTCGATTTCATTGTTTTTTTTAATTGGAGGACCAATTTTCGAATTGACTGGGAAAATGAAAATGGAAAGGATGGCTTCTGTATGCTTTCTAGTTTTAGAACCGAGAAAAACGAGGGTGAGGGCTTCATTATATAGGGCGAACAATAGACAGAAGTACCACACCATTAATTTCTATGTTCGCTTGATATCAGAAATGAGAGGCAATTGGTACGCGAATTAAAAGGGAAAATGACTGAAGATATAATAGGTTTGCAGCTTAAAAGAGATAGGTCGGCTGTTGGTTTATTTTTAATTTTTTAATAATATCTTTATTTTATTTTTTTAATATTTCCAAAATATCCCATGATCCATAACTTGCAATTTCGAACAGCTATATTAACGTAACAAGTCCCAACGTTATTCCTTATTCTGAATCCAATTATAACGTTTCTCGTATTAAAATAATTCGATATTAAATCGTATATCAATTATTAAATCGATTAATTTTATATTAAAATTAATTTATATTTCCCATTCAACATTTAAAATAAATTTAAATGTTCAAAATAAATCGACTGAAAATCCGAGGTGTTACATTCTTTCCCCCTTAAAAGAATTTCGTCCCTGAAATTACTACGGCAGAAGAAATGTTAAAGACTCGTTAACTTTTCAAAAGCCCACTTAGCTATAACTCAATATTTCGTATTATATAACTCAAGTCTCATACAACTTTTATTTTTCATGGAAATATTTAATTTCCTATTTTCTATTCAAATATCTTCAAATTGCATTTAGTTTGAAAATCATCTCTTTTATCTTTACAAAAATTTCAAAACTTCTGAAAATTTTCTAACTCCCTAAATTTTGGTAGGGTCTCTCTTGTATGGAGGAGCATTTCTAATATACCAAAAGAGAGAAAAAAGTACACATCGACCCGTATGCTCGGAAAATAGTTCATATATCCTAATTTGATATTTTTGCGTAGGTGTACCTTATGTAAGCGTTAATTAAGCATGCATGCTTAGCATATAAGTAATCTGCATATCCAGAATTATGCCAGATAGCTCCATGTACTTGTTCTTGCTCAATTTAAACCCATTAGGTTCATAAACATGAAGTTTCAAAAACTTACGTTCATTTAAATAGTTAAATACATAGATTCATTTCCAAACAAATCATACCATGTATACTTAGCGTGTATATGGTAATACAAATCCCGACATTTAGTTTATACCTCGTGTTATTCATATTATCCGCCAAATACTCACATTTTATTTCATTTGATCAATATGTTCACATTCAACTCATATTCCACACATATGCATTCGTATTCACTCAAGTTGGTTTCAATCAATTTATTTACTTCATTTGCAATAAACAAAAATCACTACTCATCTTTGGTATTATTCGGTTAACAAAGTAACCATTTATTTTTCTGGCTAATATTAAATTGATTTCAAACCAATTTATCCATTTAAATCTATTTAACTTGCATAGGTTAAGTTTTTAAATTCCAGAATTCAAATACCTGGTATTTGTTTCAAATTCTTTTGAAATCATATATATTTATTTCCATCTCAAATTCAAAACATTTGAAATTTACAAAACAACTTGTTTTCTCAAATAATTTCCTTTAGAAAATTTTCCATGGTAGCAATCCATCACTTAGAAACTCAAAAATGAATATCGATGAAGTCCGGATCATCATCGGAATTATTTTCAAGTCACTGAAGTGAGTTCAGTGCTTTATCACTTTAAATGTCATTCAAAAACCCTTCCAAAACAAAGCTATATTATTTTAATATATTTCAGAAAATATTTTCCAACTTCTCGGGATTAAATTTCTAATCCTGGTTTGAATTCAACTTTATTTCATCTCATTTGTATGATTTATTCTTATATAAATTATACTATACTATATATAACCATTTTAATTATATAATCTCATAATAAAAACCAACTCATCCACATATGTAAATAATTCTAGAAAATTATTTCTTTTATATCAAAATATAATTTTGGTAAAATTATTCCATTTAACTACTTTAAACAATATCATGTCGAACTATTATGTTCAAGTGCTTAGAACTTCCTATCGACGTCGTGGCGTACCATTATTCGACCAGAATTCATAAACCACTCAACAGACAAGCCAACACAATATAAAACAAATTATATATAAACTTACAAATACGCTCTCTCATATATATACTCAACTCATTCTAGGATATTACTGACCCTATCTATAATGAGTAAACCCCCACCAAAGCCTAGGTGTTCGCTCAACCTAAGCTCTGATACCAACTGTAACGACCCGCATACTATCTAAGCTGACTAATACAACACACGTCCAACTCAAATAATATAGAAATATGAGTCATTAGGGTTAAAGAAATAGAAATAGGCAGGAGAAGAACTAAAGAAACATCAGAATCTCACAGCGGAACTGAACAAAATATGATTTCATATATCATAACTTTGAAATACAAATCTGTTTTGTATATACATACCATATCAGAGTACAATACGTATACATCACATCGGAAATAACTCTACATAACTAACAATGAAGCCTCCTGCTTCAAGCTCCTCCAAGTGTATCTGTAAAATCCTGAAACACTTGACTGCCCCTACAAATTTAGGCACCCAAGAGATTGGGGAAAAACAAAAAAAAATAAACTTTGGGTCAATCATGGGACTGGTGTGAGTAAACTCCAACCATATTGTTTAACTTTGAAAATCCTTTTGAAAGAAAAGGATAATAGTAAGACCATCCCACACATAAACATGGATGGTTTTTATCTTACTATAACCCAAAACATTTTTGATATCAAAATCCGGTGATATTATAATAATGTCTATATCAAATCAATAACCAAATAGTAGAACGCTTGCATCTTACGCTCTACAATTATAGTATAAAACCGAAAACCACAGGGCGCTTATTGGAGATTGGATTCCAACTATGACAAGGTATGGGACCACCTTCTGATCAGTGTACTCTAGAGGGGATACACTAGGGTTCAATAAGAACATCTTACAACCCGGCCACACATAACTGGCCACTCATTTAGCTTGAGTGTACCGAATGTATTGTCACGCACTGTTGTCGGCTGTCCAGTCGTGATTCATAAGATACAGAATTGAAAGAATAATAAATAATGAATTTTCTCTAGATCGGTGACAAATATATCTCTATTGGGTATGACCCAACTAGCAATGCTGCCTGCCCGATTTTTGTCATTTCCCGGTTGTGAGGCTTGAGGCTACATATATCTTTTTAGAACATCTGGCCACCATACGCTTTGAATGCCACATCGTCAAACCCATCAAATCACTAGTTGATCTTCTCAAAAATATTACATGCATAGAAAGCTAAGAGAAAATAATTCCTCTGCCACCCAAACATAATACCTCGAAAAGATCGTCTTATGTGATCTGTTAGGAATACTCTGTCAGACATTCGTCCATACAAGTTGTCCTAGGTCTGGACAAGCAGAACAGCCCTTGCATTTCACTACGTTTTCAATTATTTTCAGCATAATCTAATTATCAATCCTTTTTCCTATACGGAGTGGTTTTCGGATATTAAATCCAACCAGTCTCTCCGTGTTGACAACGGTGGTCCAGAAATCTTTGATAGTCGGTGATTTAACTATCAAAGGAAAACAAACATCCATCAAACAAATCACTGGCCCTTCTAATATTAATCAAACTACTTTCCAAATTCCTTATCGATTCTATATGTTGATATATATTGATTTCTAGTTATCCAAATTTCTTAAAAGTATTCTAACTCCTTAAATTTCCAGAAAATTTCGCCAGCACCTCCTTTGGAACATGTAATCTTTTTGAAACATACCTGTTTAAGATGTACCTTTTTGTCGGGCACTCAAATTATAATATTCGTTCTTCTCATTCCATATGTGTTTAACATGCATACGCTAATTCCTAATTTATTTCAATCAATTTAATCCTTTTCATCTCAATTTTGTTAATTAATTCGCTAATTAGCACTTTTGCCTAATACACTTTCGATTTGAACATATCATAGTTAAATATAATTTAATTTGCTTATACACATATTGAATTCCATTTCTAACTCGAGTTTCATATTTGATTTCAAACTTGAATTCATAAATCCGATTTACTTAACAATGGTTAAGTGCGATTCAAAATCCATTAACTAATTTCTTTTCAAATTAATTAATACTATACCACAATCTAGAAATCTGATTTTTATATCAAAAATCACTTCATTTACCCTGCTTGGGTTCATATTAATTTTATAATTCAAGTCTGGATTTTTCAGATGGAAATTCGGATTTTATTTACTTAAAATCCTTTTAATTTACTGAATAAACCGTTATGTTTTAAAACGATTATAGCGCTATTTCTCTAAAAAAATATTTTGATGTAACTCAAAATCTATAAGACGAAATTAAGATTTTTCTCTTTCTTTAGAAAACTACCATTCAATAGGTCCGAACGTTTCTTGTTTCATCGAATTCCGACTTATATTGAGTTCTGTATGCTCTTTTGAAGTCCGATTCGTCATATTGCGAATTACTGTGCCACGGCGAGTCATTTTTATTAAATTTAAATACAAATGTTTAAAACTTCATTATAAATAATTCTAACTCCATTTTCAATAAATTGAACTAGTTATCCAAAACTAACTTAACAATTCATACTATTCAAACTCGCCGATTATTTTATTCCATAATCATAACTTATTTATGAATTTATTCAAAACTCAAATTTCTATATTCAATTTATTTATAAAATTTGATATAATCGAATTCCGTTTATAAATTCCTTTTATGGGAATAATCAATTAATTCAACATCCTTTACCATTACAAACTAATATCATCAGTTGATAATAATGAAGTCATTCAAGTTGGGGTGTTTTATTTACCTCCCAGACCTTGATCGAGAATGTTCTTATCTTGAGACGGATAAGAGTCTGTAATAAAAACTAACATTGCTTATCACAAAAATCCCCTCTTCTATCTCATTTAAAATATGACTTTTAAATGACATCTCTTATATTTAGATAAATCTATTTTGAATTTATCAAATGAAAATCACTTCATTATATTCATCAATATTGTTATAATTTACCTTCCTTATTTTATTTTAAACAAACTTCCATGTTAATAATCTATTTGAAACTTTACTCTCATTTTGGAATATTTTATTAGTATAACTTATATATATAATTTAGCGCATCTATTTCCAAATTAAAAATTTAAATTCCTAGTGATATAGTACCAATATATTTTCTGGAATTAATTATTCTTATAAACTCGATATAGCCGAATTTTAATTATAAATCCACACAGATATTTCCAATTCAACTCATATTCCGAATGTCGGAATAAATCCATCGTTTTTCCTTTTTAGTGATTCCCAATCCCCTTCTTAAATTCATACTTGAACTTAAATTTATAATTTATCCAATGATAATTTCTCTCTTTATTTATAAATATCGTTTATACATTACAATTCTTGTTTTAAATGTTCAAAACAAGTTTCTATTTCATATTCCATTTGAAATCAAATTTCCACTTCGAAAAATAAAATTTCCTGCTTTAAAATCATAATTGAAGCTAAAATTTTATATTATCAAATGATAATATTTGTTTCTATTTATAAACATCATTTACAAATTCAAGTACTTGTTTTTATTAATTAAACAAGTAAATATTTCCTAACCCATTTGAAATTCCATTTCTGTTTTAAAGATTAAATTTACCTTTTTAAATCTAAAAATCCCTTTGTATAATATTTTTAAATATCAATATTTAGGGCTAGTGATATTTAAATATCCAAATACACAAACCATCAATCCAACTCAACACATCACACACATATAAATATGAAAAAAATAATAAATAAATTTGAGAAATCCAGTTGGATCCCTCCAACTTTTTTTCCGTGCATCCGCAGATATTAAACATCATAAATAATACCAATCCTGCTTCAAGGAAGGATATGGTGGTATGGAAGGTCATCCACTCATATATCGTGGGGCGATAGGGTCATCCGCTAATAATACTGCAGGCATCCGCTAATCCTACTACGGGAAATATCATATGTGTGTGTGTGTATATAGCCACAACCACCAAGCCTAAATAACTAATATACATACTACCACAATTATTAAATAATTCATGCATGCATCCAAACAGCAAACAATTTATTTTTAATGATAAAAATAAATTTAAATACATATTTCCGAGTGAGATTTACTCACCTTGATTTAAATTTTGCACTTGTACCAATTTCGATTTCTTTTCATAATTTTCCCAGGCTTTAAACTCTATATAAATGATTCCATTTGATTTATCCTTGCCTAAGAAAAATCTGAGTTTTATAAATAAGCTAATGAATTTCATTAACAAGGTTTTATGTTAAAAATATGCTAAAAATTATTTTTCTAAACTTCTTGGTCCTGAACAGCTAATGAATTCGAGTTTAGATTTTTCACTTTTTACAATTTACAAATGATTTACTGAATAAATATTTTTTCCCTATTTAATTTCCAAATTTCAGATTAACAGTTAATAACATTCCCTTTTAATAGTATACTAAATTTAAGTTTCAACTAATATACTAAATAAAATAAACAAATTCAAATAAGAATTTCACCTTTTATATCTGCATTGTCCCTATCCTTATTCCACTGTCATACTCCCAAATTCCGCTGTTCACCGCTGTCCCCTTCCAGAAATCGCGAATGTCTTCGAACTATCTATTTCTAGCACTACAAGCCACCAACATTCCAAAATAAATCGCAAACTAGACCCCTATTTCAAGGCTACATTTCACGGCTACTGGGACCATCATGATGCCTGAAAACTTTGGCAACCTTCTTCCTTCCATGACCCAAATTCAACGCCAGATAATCAAAACAAAAACTCAAACCCACATAGAATGATATGAGTTCGATCGAACTCCAGTTCTTACCCAAACACCAGTGTCAAGCTTTTCAAAATCGCACACCCCCATCTCTGAAATCGCAACGCCTCAACCATTCAATCGTATACCCAACTCACGGATCGACACCTCCTCTACACTCATCACAAACCCACGACGACCCAATGTAGCGCGAGCGCGATCCAATCGAAGTCCGACAATCAGATCGAACTCAAACCCTAATGCACGACTGGTGCTCGAAGTCGAGATTTCGATCTCCTTCCTTAGCGCGCACAAGTAGCTTTAGTCTTGAATGAAACTGATTTCGATTTCATTTTTTTTATTGGAGGACCGATTTTCGAATTGACTGGGGAAAATGAAAATAGAAAGGATGGCTTCTATATGCTTTCTAGTTTTAGAAACGAGAAAAATGAAGGCGAGGGCTTCATTATGTAGGGCGAACAACAGACAGAAGTACCACGCCATTAATTTCTATGTTCGCTTGATATCAGAAATGAGATACAAATGGTACGCGAATTAAAAGGGAAAATGAGTGAAGATAGAATAGGTTTGCAGCTTAAAAGAGATAGGTCGGCTGTTGGTTTATTTTTTAATTTTTAAATAATATTTTGATTTTATTTTTATTATATTTTCAAAATATCCTGTGATCCTGATCCATAACTTGCAATTCCGAACAGCTATATTAACGTAACGAGTCCCAACGTTATTCATTATTCTGAATTCAATTATAACGTTTCCCGTATTACGAATCATTATTCGTAATGAGAGACAAATCGTATATCGATTATTAAATCGATAAATTCTATATTTAAATTAATTTGTATTTACCATTCAACATTTAAAATAAATTTAAATGTTCAAAATAAATCGACTGAACATCCGGGATGTTACAAAATAACTATGAATCATTATTTGTACTAGCCATTGATTCGAATTCGAAATCCGTTATGTTTAAGCTCTATGCAAGTGGTTCCAACTTTGACTTGTTTGGAGAATTTCGTCTTTCAAACGACTGTTAATTATGGAGTGTGGAGGCTGCTATTTAAAGTGAGCTTGGAAGCTATGGATGCCTAGCAATCAACAGTTTTTGGGATAACGAATAGTCGTACATTTCTTTTAAATTAAGGACCATTAGACAACCATTCAAAGAATTATTCCAGGCTATTGTGCCATGTATCATCCGTAAGTCAGTATTGCTTTGTGGTATCGGAAAATATTTACATTGGTGCTATGAACATTATTAACAGGTAATTGTTATATGCCAACATGTGCATTTTCTGGCATAATTGTGTCATATACTTTAGTTATCATGACTGAAAAGTGAAAGAATTGTAAACTAGTGATATTCTTTTCACAAATTCATTCTCAATTTCTCAATTCTGATTCTCGGCTCTCACTTAACAGTAAATTTCGCATTTATATCCGTGTTTATTTTATTCCAGTTTGTGTCCATCGTTATAAGAACATGGTTGTATTGGGGGTTAGAGCATCTCCAACAGCGTTACGGGCCATAACGTTACGGCCCGTAACATGTTGGGAGATATCTTTGATATCTCCCAACAGGCGTCGGCTCGCGATGTTCCCGAGCCTATAAATGGCTCGGGAGGGGGGGTTTGTATAACATTTGTTTTTCCTCCTAATTCCTCCTTTTTAATTTATTTTTATTGGTTACGACGCCGAGATGCCGCCGCGTATAACGAAGATGGGGAGATGGACAGTTCCAGTCATGCCAGACGACGGATCTGGTCTAGCTCACCTTCCACCACCAGCGGGGACGACGATTGACGACTTACGGATCCTCCACGAGCTGTCAGAGGGATTCACTCATCGATCTTCTACCGCGCTGGCCATCGTTCAGGTATTAATTTTTATTTATTTACTATTTAGAGTTACTGAAGTGTTAAATAGTATGCCCTGTTACTTTTACGTTATATTTTAGTGCATTTATGTTATACGTTTTAACAATATTTACGAACTGTTGGTTTTATAGTCATTTAACTGTTATAATTTTAATAGACTCAGTACGTCTACCTTCGCGGGAGTTGGGCGAAGTTTGTTACACATGCTCTTGACATATCACCATTGCATATTCGAGAGAGGCTACTTGCTAGTCCGGTCGGACTCTTTTTATGTATTATACCTCCCCAGTCCTTCGATCGAACTTTGGTACAGGCCTTAGTAGAGAGATGGTGGCCTACGACATGTACCTTTCACTTTTTGGATTTTGAGCTAGGTATCACCCCAGTCGATTTTTACATGCTTACGGGGATTGAGATAGGCCATCCAGATAGAGTCACTTGTCCATTTGACTCCTCTTTTGAGTCACCTGATTCCTACCTACAGTATTTGCTAGATTTGTCAGCGGCTCGTATAGCTAATGGTGTTGTTTCCGTCACATATTTACTTGAGTATATTACAGGGCATCTCGATGTGGTAGATCTCCACGAATAGTATATAGGGCTACCATTTTATACCTCCTTGGTTCGACATTATTTTCGAACCAACAGAGTACGATTAGGCTGGGATACCTAGCAGCACTAGTCGACTTAGAGCAGCTGCATACGATTGATTGGGGCTCTTCCATATTAGGTTATCTATACGCCGCTCTTGACTCCTATGCCTTTGGAGAGGTTTGCCAGATGTTCGCTTTTTGGTACATGTTGCCGTGCTGGTACTACGAGTACACGGCCAACATGCGCCCATGCATGCAGCCCACCGCCAGTCATGCTGCTGAGACCTTTTTCCCACGCATGCGTAAATGGGAGAGTACTCACGGAGTTCGGCGTGCTCCTTCTGGTGTGAGACATGACTTGATGGAGGCTCGTACCCAGTTAGATATGAGGGAGAGGGGGAACATATTACGAACACCTTGGGCTTCTTATTGGTTGTAACTTGCAGCGGATGGCCCACTACCTGATGCCCATCCACTAGCCATTGCATGTCGCTTATCTACTCGACGTGTCCTCTTCTTCCCACCGGCCCACCTTCCTATTTGGTTTTTGGGAGATCGATGTTATTACCAGGCTACCGGTCAGTTGCCCGTACCTGGAGATCCCCCTCTGCCACTTGATATATTCGGGCGGCAGCGTTCTATAGGGAGACAGTATGTGCATGGTCTGAGACAGACAGGATGGGTTGATACGACTGATTTTCACTTACCCGACGCAGAGTTTGGTCCTTATTGGGTTCGGGTAGCTCCTAGACGGTACTTGTTGCCGGATTATACGCGGGGTGTGAACTCCGATCACGTTGGTCCCCGATTGGTTACTGGTAGAGTTCACCCTCCGTCGTTTACTTTTGATCCGACCCCTTCACAGATCTCCGACCCTCCTACGGATTTTGCTTTGGCCGATACATTTTAGACATATGATCTTAGCGGTGCACAGATATTCCTGCCTATTGTTTGCCCACCTGCATACATGGTGCACGGTGTCCCTACTGCTGGATTATATCTGCCACATGAGGTAAAATTTGTCGCTTGTGAATTTACGTTGTATGTTATACGATGTACAAACTGATTTTATATGTTCTATATATGCAGTATGCACCCCGGTTGGACCGGGATAGGATACAAATTGCGGCTATTCAGGAGATGGCGCTGCTACATTCTCGGTCCACGTATGAGGAGCACCAGGCGATTGTTCAGGGATTGCAGAGCAAATCTATGACTTACAGGCCAGACTAGAGGCAGCAGGGGGTGGTGAAACAGCAGCATCAGGTACCATTGTAGGGTCATGTACCGGTGGAGGTTTAGGAGGCAGAGTAGGAGGTTCAAGAGGCGGACTTGGAGGCGGTGACAGACTTGGAAGGGGTGATGGAGTAAGAGGGGGTGACGGAGTAGGAGGGGGCGGACTTGGAGGGGGTGACGGAGTAGGAGGGGGTGACGGACTTGGAGGGGTGACGGAGTAGGGGGTGACGGAGTAGGAGGGGTGACGGAGTAGGAGGGGGTGACGGAGTTGGAGGGGTGACGGAGTAGGAGGGGGTGATGGAGCAGGATGGAGTGACGGGCTAGGGAGTAGTGATGACGATATTCCGTATTATGACCCTTCTAATAGCGGGGATTCGATGTCTTTGGATGGTGCTAATGATGATGGTTTTGATGATGATGCCGCAGATTTATCATGATGTATATTTGTGTTCTGTGACATATTTAGTGTCGTTTCATATGTCTAGTGTAATGTTTGCTCGTTTATTACGTTCTATGTAATTTCACATGTTCTGTGTAATGTTTGCTCATTTATTATGTTCTGTGTAATGTTTCCTCGTTTCATATGTTTAGTGTTGTCTCATAAGTTATAATGAAAGCTAAATGTGTAAATAAGGAGGGTAAGTGGACGACCCTCCTTTTTAGCTCCTTTTTAACTCTTTCGGGTGCTTAAATGTGTAAATAAGGAGGGTAAGTGGACGACCCTCCTTTTTAGCTCATTTTTAACTCCTTCGGGTGCTAAATATGTAAATAAGGAGGGTAAGTGGACGACCCTCCTTTTTAGCTCCTTTTTAACTCCTTCGAGTGCTTAAATGTGTAAATAAGGAGGGTAAGTGGACGACCCTCCTTTTTAGCTCATTTTTAACTCCTTCGGGTGCTAAATGTGTAAATAAGGAGGGTAAGGATGACCCTCCTTTTTAGCTCCTTTTTAACTCCTTCGGGTGCTTAAATGTGTAAATAAGGAGGGTAAGTGGACGACCCTCCTTTTTAGCTCATTTTTAACTCCTTCGGGTGCTAAATGTGTAAATAAGGAGGGTAAGTGGATGACCCTCCTTTTTAGCTCCTTCGAGTGCTAAATGTGTAAATAAGGAGGGTAAGTGGACGACCTTCCTTTTTAGCTCCTTTTTAACTCCTTCGGGTGCTAAATGTGTAAATAAGGAGGGTTAGTGGACGACCCTCCATTTTTAGCTCATTTTTAACTCCTTCGGGTGCTTAAATGTGTAAATAAGGAGGGTAAGTGGACGACCCTCCTTTTTAACTCCTTCGGGTGCTAAATGTGTAAATAAGGAGGGTTAGTGGATGACCCTCCATTTTTAGCTCATTTTTAACTCCTTCGGGTGCTTAAATGTGTAAATAAGGAGGGTAAGTGGACGACCCTCCTTTTTAAATTGACTCGACCCTAGTTTTATAACGTTCCGAACTTCATTACGTTTAAATGGGGACACCGTTTTTCTGGTTGTGCAGCCTACAGTTTTTCTAAGCGCACACCGTTTTTCCAAACGAAATTGACTGTTGTTACTTTAAGCAGTGGATTGACCCTCCGATGTGCGAACGTGGAGTTCAATATGCATTGGAAACACAAGCCGAAATACGACGTTTGAACAAGAATGTGTCTGACACAGCTAAGGCTGGATTTTCCCCCCGTCCGTGGTAGGTGTGGGCGGAAACTATCGTACCATTTATTACTGCAGTTTAAATTTGATGTTTATGTGTTCGGTTGTCGTACTTCTTTCAATTGTGCTTTGGCACGTATTCATGTTGTAATTGTCATTGTTGTAAGCATCTAAGTTATATAATGCAAAATATTTATTTACTGCAACATCCAACGATCTAAACGTATGTGATGCAAAGAGCAATAAACCTCTTACCAATAAAGGACACTCTATCCAATAAAAGACACTCTGTCCAATAAAGGACACTCTGTCCAATAAAGACCCACTCGTACTTATAAAGGAGCACTCTTTCCAATAAAGAGAAGAACACTCTATCCAATATAAAGTAGCACTTTGTCTAATAAAGGGACACTCTTACCAGTAAAGGAGAAATCTGTCCAATAAAGAAAGGAATACTCTACCCAATAAAGGAGGACTTTGTCCAATAAAGAACACTCTGTCCAATAAAGAGGAACTCAAACCAATAAAGGAGCACCATAACGATAAAGGAACCCTCTTTCCAATAAAGGAGCACATCATCCAATAAAGGAGAACACTTTACCCAATACAGCTACCCACTTACCAATACCACATACCTTATATATAACAGCAACATTCCACTTCATATCTCAAATCAAAACTTATTCACAAATATAAATGGATTCCAGCTTCACAAAATGCTTGCTGGCTTTTGCTAGAGATTCGGATGAAGATGAAATCCTTCAAGAGGAAGCAGAAGAAATACAAGAAATACGGGACCTATATTGTGAAGCGTACGGTTCATCGTCCACAACTAGAGGGGGATCGGTTCCTGGAAGGAGGTTTATACACCGAAATCATGCTAAATACCACAAGTCTTTGATGCAAGAATACATCGATGACGATTGCACTTACGGACCTGATATGTTTTGCAGAAGATACAGGATGCGGAGAAAGCTATTTCTTCGGATATTGGCTGGTATTCAAGGTAACAATGATTACTTTAAGTACAAACAAAATGTATCGAAGACAAAGGGGTTGTCCGGTGAACAGAAAATGACGGCCGCTATGAGAATGTTAGCTTATGCCACTCCAACCGATGCTTTGGACGATGCATACCCATAGCAGAGAGCACGTCACTAGAAACACTTGAAACATTCTATCAAGCAGTTGTGGACGTCTACGGAGAAGAATACTTACGGTCTCCGAACGAAGCAGACGTAGTGCGAATCAGAGAGATGCACGAAAGCAGGGGTTGGCCGGGAATGTTAGGAAGTCTGGACCATATGCACTGGGAATGGACGAATTGTCCTAAGGGATTACAAGGTGCGTACAACGGCAAGGAAAGACGACCAACCATCATTTTGGAAGCTGTGGCATTGTATGATCTGTGGATATGGCATGCTTTCTTTGGAATACCTGGTTCGAATAACGACTTAAATGTTATAGAAAGATCACATCTGTTCAATGATCTTGCTCAAGGCCAAG
This sequence comes from Allium sativum, assembly GCA_030737875.1. Taxonomy (NCBI): domain Eukaryota; kingdom Viridiplantae; phylum Streptophyta; class Magnoliopsida; order Asparagales; family Amaryllidaceae; genus Allium; species Allium sativum. The sequence continues at coordinate 302,417,994 of CM060921.1, forward strand.
TACCTCCTTTAACATTTACCCTAGGCCAAAATACTTACAACCATGGCTATTACCTAGGTGATGGCAATTACCCGAAATGGAGCACCATTGTTAAAACATGTCCAAATCCTTTAACTCCTAAACAAGTCATGTTCGCGGAGATGTAGGAGGGACAAAGGAAAGATGTGAAACGTGCTTTCGGTGTTTTACAATCTAGATTTGCAATGATAAGTAATCCATGTCGGATGTGGTTTAGGAGTAAGATGTCTACAATCATGTTTGCTTGCATCGTTCTTCACAACATGATTATAGAAGATGAAAGAGATATGGATGAAAAACAACGTCACTGCGATTACGAGGGTGCTTCACCACTACCGCAAGTATTCCGACAAAACCTACCACTAACAGAAGAGGACTTCAACATTCATTTGACCCGTCAGGTTTTGTATAGAGATGCAGAACTCCATAACCGGCTGCAGAAGGATCTTATGAATCATTTATGGAACCATTACGGCGAAACCTAGTTATGAAGAACCATTATCTATTTTCATGTTTTATTTTATGCTTGTCCGAACTTATCGATCATGTATGCAGTGAAGATGTTGTCCTTTTCTATTGTACCAACTCGTTCTTTTGTATTTGTAAGGGTTATTAATCATCTATTATTACGTTTCAAAGTTTATTTTATAAAAAATTTAATGGTTTTGTTTTTGTATATGACAAAATAGGGTTTAATAGTTGAAAAAAATTTTGGCCACGAGCCGATAAAATCGGCTCGTGCGTCCCATTCAGGACTCTGAATTCAGACCGTAACATTTGGCTTAATATTACACCACGTAACATCTGTTAGGTGCAAAAACAACCAATATTACATACCGTAACATGAATTGCCTCCTTTGTTGGAGATGCTCTTAAATCCCATGGACCCAAATATACGTGGTCCTCCTCTTGATTGCCACTAGAACATTTCTCTAAGAGTAACTCATTTGTCTAATCCACGGACTTTAGCTCCCACTTTAATGCTTCTTATTCCGCAAATACCTTTTATTATGACTAATAATAAAAAATACAATATAGTACAAGTGACTGTAGTTAGCAGTCAGCTATATTCGGATTTTAAGGTGGATCAAGTCCACCACATACGGTTTACATCCTACCTCCACAGGCTTAGAGTACTGGAGCTAGCTAATTTACTAGACTAAAATATACGGTTTTTAAAGTGGATCGTCCACTATGCTAATTAAGCTAACAGTTCAGGAGCTAGACTGTAGTATCTATGTTACAATATTACATAGCCAAACACTCTACGCAGGGAGGCCAAAATAGATATTACATATAAGACAATACACAAAAAAGAAGAGTACAAAGTCTTGAGCCACACAAGCAAGCATCATCCGAAAGAACAGCAGAACAAAATCCAAAAACCCAAGGAAAACACTCCAGTTTCACCATAGCCAACCCACATTCAAAATAAATAAATAAATAAATAAATAAATTAGGGAACCCAACAAATCGTTCCAGTAAGACGCCATACTAGCTCACATTGAATATCTTGTTCCACACAGAGTACCAACAAACCAATCCCACAATCCAAGTAAGCCAAGCATACACTAACGCTCACCCACCAAGCTAAGGATAGTGCATAAACTCAGTATTTAAGTATATGCGAAACATACCTGGAAGGTGAACTGGAAAGTCACGAAACACATGTAACAAAAACTTACTGCGAACGTAGGATGCTCCGCGAAGGAGACAGCTCAACCAAATTCCTAACAAGTCGAAACCATCACCGATAGAAGAAGCTTCACCGGAGTGGCCACCACGTTAAAGAGTCGGAGGGAAGGCAGTTGCAAGATAAGGAAGGAGAAAGGAACCGTGAAGTGGATCGAAATTAAAAGGGGGGTTTTTGGAAAAGAGGAGGATGACGGTAATCTCATGCAGGCGAAAGCAGAATTAGATGTAGAAGGGGAAAGTGAGGTGAATCGTTAAGAACGAGAAGTGTTAGCCCACTTTGTGAACTGGGCAACACAAAGTCAAAACATGAAATATTGAAGAACTTGAAAAACTCTGAAGCGGGTCGGATCAGAGCAGGATAGCGGTTCGGATAAAGTTTTCTGTTCGGATCGGTGAGCTATTGCTGAGGAAATTAGAAAGGCACAGCTGTTCGGATCGGAGGGCAATATAATCTCAATTGGATCGGAAAGCCACTTGATTGCTACGGAGATAGAGCGGAGCGGAGCAGAATAAAGAGAAGAGAGAATTGTTTCCAAGTCAATCCGGGTCGGATCGGATATCCCGATCCGAACCCCTTGTACATGCCCCTCCGACCCGAACCCATTCTCCATATCACTCCCCTGCATAAGCGCCTGGATATCTGGATCGTCTATGACCAGTTCCTGCCCACAACGTCCATTACTCTGATGCGTTGTCAACATAGAAATGCATCCGAACCCGAGGCTGAAGGGGTGGATGACGCGTGGCTCCGATCCGGATCGGGTTCTGAGGAAATTCACACCTATAAATACCCCGTTTGGAGACAAAGAAAAGGATCTTTTTTCTGGCACTTGGAGAGTTCAACCACCTTCATAACCCGAATTCCAGCAATCCCGGAAAATCCAAATCTTCTTTCATTATTTGTTTTCAAACAATTGAGTGATTGTAAGTGAGTTGTGAGAGAGATCGAGTGAATATTTCATTGTACTTGCAACTAAATCAGTGAAAATAGTGAAAAACAAGTGGACGTTGGCATTTCTTCGCCGAACCACTATAAATCCTGTGTGTTCATTTTTATTTTTATCTCATTTCATTTTGCTTTTAATCAATTTGGGTGTTAGAACCACTTTTTGGTCTAACATTTTGGTGCTTTCACTGAGAACTCATCTGAATTCTTTGTTTTCCTGGATTATCATTCTACTTTTTGGACCGTTGAGTTCAAAGAAGTTAATCCTTAAGTTTCAACGCCCTTGGATATTTGTCGAAGTGATTGTCAAAGAACCATGGCCAAAGGAAAAGGCAAAGAATTTCAATATGTTCGAGGAAATGGAGCTGGCGAAGATCAGCAAAATGCGGTTGTAACAAGGTCTCGTGGGCAGAGTTCAGCAGCAGGACGAACCAATGCAGGAAATCCGAGCCGTCTTCAGGGGGAAAGCTCCGATCCGATCCGGGTAGGAGATTCTGAAGCAGTGCATTCCCCCAATCTGAACCGACCCGAGCAGCTTGCCATGTACCGACCCGACCAAACTCCCCAGCTCCGATCCGACCCGACCTCCCATCTCCGATCCGATCCGACTCTTGGTGATGTTGGAACTTCTACTCGAGTCCCTACAAATGCTCTGATTCCAGCCGCCAGGGTCAGTGATCAGGTCAACCCATCTGCGCCCATTACTCAAGGAGATTTCTCGCGCCTACTTGATATGCTTGAAAGTACAAGGGAGGCTATGAAAGTCCACGAGCGCACTAATCTCATGATGCAGGAGAATATGAGGCTCATGAGTAGGGAGATTAGCGAACTCCGTCGACAGAGAACTCCATCACCGGTTCGTCACACACCAGTGGATCAGTCTTCATCTTCCGAGGAAGAGCGGCCCCGTGAACGAAGGCCGCTCGAACGACCTCAGAATGTGGAGCAGCTGACATTTGGATCTTTGGGATCTCGTGAGGATATTGCACGAGCACTAGGAAACAATGACCCCACTCGGGGGCAAAGGCTCCTGTCCCCTCCTCCCGAGATCGACCGGGAGCGCAGGGAATGGAATAGAGCAGAAGCAGAAGAAGCTCGAAGAAGAAGGGCATCTCCTGAACAAGAGCCCAGAAGGAACTCGGATACTAGGGCCAGGGAACCTGAGCGGCCCCTAACTAATGCTGATGTACAGGCAATGGTTCGCCAGATCATGTCCGAGAGCCGGAACTATACAAATGAAGATTATGGCATTGAGCGAAGCCATACTCCTTTCACCGACGATATCCTCGACTTCCAATTTCCCCGGCGCTTTAACTTGCCACAGATGGACAAGTACAACGGAAGGACTGATCCGGGACAGCATTTAATGCGATACTCGTGGTTCATGAATGCTGCTGCTGCCCCTGATGAAGTGAAGTGCAAAGCATTCCCAATCTACTTAGAAGATGTGACGCTGTTCTGGTTTACCCGACTTCCTCCTCGTTCGATTTCGAATTACAGGGAACTGAGCGAACGTTTTATGAACCAGTTCCGACTCCATGCCCGAAAGTCCAAAAGTGTTATTGAATTATTGAGAATCAAGCAGGCACCAGGAGAGTCTTTGAGGGCATATCTTGACCGTTTTAACCTAGCTGTGACTGAAGTTAGTGACCCGCATGAGCCCACCATTCTGATGGCATTAAAGGAAGGAGTCGATCCTGAATCTGAGTTCGGGGATTACCTTTCTGGGAAGACACCCTCCACAAGAGAGATATTCTATGAAAAAGATGATATTTATTTAAGGCGAGAGGAGGCCAGGGCAAACCGAAAGAGAAAGTCTGAGGCGGCTTCAAAAGAAAATGTGCAGAGTAATATCGCCGTGAAGCAGTCTGGGGAAAGTTCTGGAAAGGTTGAAGTAAATGTGGGAAACAAGGGTGGAAACAACAATGCTGGAAGCGGGGGTAACAACAACAATAACCGTAATCCGAACGGTAACAGAAGAAACAGAAATAGGGGAAGTGATCCTAACAAAAGACCCCGATTCCAGACCTACGAGAATTATACACCATTGAACGACACCCTGGAGAATATTTACCTGGATACGTACAATGTTTTGCAGTACAAAAGACCGCCACCTCGTGATTCGACCGAGAAAGAAATGGCGACAGGGAAATTTTGTTTGTTTCATGGAACTCATGGGCATTCAACCAATGAATGTCGGCATTTGAGGGATGTGATTGAGAAGCTGCTGTGTGAAGGGAAGTTGGATGAATACAAGGTTGCCCCGAGGGACAGGGGGCAAGGAGAGCAGGCTCCAAAACAGATTCTACCTGCTCCCAAGCCTACAGCGCAGCAGAAAGGTAAAGGAATTGTTATCAAATCCATAGTGGGCGGACCTCACCCGGCAATCCGAAGTTTCAGATCAATGGATCAATATGTAAATGCTGCCAAGCACCTAGATGTGAATGAAGGTGATGATTTCGAAGATATCACCCCCATAAAACAACAGAAGACCATGTTTGACGACGTGGTATTCCGCAGCCGAGATAATACTGGGATCCAATCACCCACTGATGATCCGTTGGTTATTACTACCACTATTGGGTCGGCCTTGGTCCATAAGGTATTAGTAGACAACGGAAGTTCTGTCAATATTTTATTTAAAAAGTCATTCGATCAGATGAAGCTTGAATCTGAAGATTTGAAGCCATGTGAAGGATGGATCAGAGGCTTCAACGGGGCGTCAACAGCTCCCATGGGATACATAGAGTTGCCCGTGACCTTGGGGCAAGGAGAACGTAGAAGAGTGCGGATGCTTCAGTTCGTAGTATTGGACGAAGATTCGCCTTACAATGCATTTTTGGGGAGGCCTGCCCTTGCTGAATTCAGAGTTTGTATTGCCCCCTGGTGTTTATTGCTTAAGTTCCCAACCGAAGCCGGAACTGGAGTAATGAGAGGGGATCAAGTTTCCGGACGGGCCTGCTATGTGGCCGAACTAAAGATGTTGATGAAAGGACTTAACATTGAGAGTAAAGATGCCTCGCCTCCCCCAAAGGGGGGCTCGGCATAGCAATTAGAGAAATCGACCCCGAAGGAGTTGCCCAAAGGAACGCCAGAGGACCTGGATCCCAGAAAAGACGAGGAACCAGAGGCTAGAAATGCAACTCCTAATGAAGCGACAGTGGAAATTCCCATTGATGAAACTGATCCGACAAAAGTTTTGAAGGTTGGTTCTCAGTTAGATCCATGTCGAGCCAAAGAACTAACGGACTTCTTGAAGGCAAACTTGGACGTGTTTTCCTGGACCCATGCTGACATGTGTGGGATATCGCCATCCATTATAAGTCACAAATTAAATGTAAACCCGAAACATCCGCCTGTGAAGCAAAAGAGACGTATGCTGGGCCCAGAGAGGTCGGCTGCTCTCAAAGAGGAAGTGGAGAAGCTGAAGCAGAACGGATTTATTCGAGATTCGTCATATCCCGACTGGATATCGAATCCCGTCTTGGTAAAGAAGCCAAATGGAAAGTGGCGGACTTGCATTGATTTTTCAGATTTGAACAAAGCTTGCCCAAAAGATAGTTTCCCACTTCCCAGGATTGACCAGCTTGTAGATTCGACAGCAGGTCATGAACTTCTCTCTTTCATGGATGCATATTCCGGATATAATCAAATTCCTATGCACATGCCAGATCAAGAGCATACGAGCTTCATTACGAATTTGGGGTTATATTGTTATGTTGTAATGCCATTCGGATTGAAAAACGCCGGAGCCACTTATCAGCGCTTGGTGAACAGAATGTTTTGTAATCAAATAGGAAAGACTATGGAAGTTTATGTGGATGACATGCTTGTCAAATCGAAACAGTCCTCCAGCCATACGCAAGACTTGGCGGAAATGTTTGGCATCCTGCGAAAGTATCGGATGAAATTGAATCCTCTGAAATGCTCATTTGGAGTGGCATCGGGAAAGTTCCTTGGCTTCATTGTGAGCTCCCGAGGAATTGAAATCAATCCTAGCCAGATAGCAGCGATTAGAAACATTGAAGAGCCGAGGAGAATTAAAGACGTCCAAAGTCTTGCAGGGAAAGTAGCGGCGCTGAGTAGATTCATCTCCAAAGCCACAGATAAATGCGTTCCGTTTTTTGATTTGATTAAAAGAGGAAAGAAGGTGCAAGAGCCGCTCTTGTAGCAGCAATTGTTGGTTCACTAAATGCTAAAACAACACAAGGCAATCCACTATTTAGATTTCGAATGAGCCTTGGACTTCTTGGCGGCTTTCTCCGCATCCTTTGCTTCTTTCTCAGCCTCTGTTAAGATTCGTTTTGATTTCTTCTTTCCTGAAGATGCGGTGCTGGAGCCAGTAGACTTCTTCGCGGAGGGCGGAGCGCTGGAATCAAGAGAAGATTTTTTAGCGAGTTCCTCTGTAATAGATCTAGTTGAGAGCTTAACAACTAACGTTGATCCCGCATCCACAACTGCGAGGGGCTTGAGGGCTTCGGGGTCTAGTTCTTCGGCTTTTAATTGCAAGCGTTTGTCTTGATCAGCTTTCATTGCAACCAAGGTAACATCATCAGCATTTTTTGACTCCCCGACTATAACAACTTCTGGTTCCTCTTCATGCCCCCCGTCACCGCCATCGTCCTTTAAAGCTGCTATCATTTCTTCATCATGGGGAGTGGCGACCTTAGTTGGCTCACTTCCTTCTCCCAAGTCTATAGGAGCAGTCTTATCCTCCCCTCTTTTGGCCTTTTCTGCGGGCTTTGCCCCGGCGGTGGCTCCCTGAGTCACATCTGTCTTTTCGGATGGCTCAACACCTACAGAATGAGAAGCAACAGTTATCAACTCAGGCGAAAACAATGGGTTTTTCATCGATTGCTCAATCACATGGCGAAAGGTAGAAATAGCCTTGACAAATTGAGGAGACAAGGTAGGGATACCTTCCGAAGACTTCTCGGCAGGGGTGACTACTACCTCTGATGCTGTTTCAGGAATAGGGGATAGCAGAGTTGTTCGGGGAATTCCCGGATTTTCAGGATCATACTCCTCTACTTCAGAAGTCGCAGGGGCAGAAGAAGAGGAACCAGCTTCGAGAGCATTCTTCTGTTTAGACTTCCGTCTCTCTTCTTCCATGACCTCAGCAATGAGGCGGCGCCCTTCGGCTAGGCGCTCCGGTTCATCATCCCTCAAGTATTTCTCCATTAGCTTATCTTCATCGATGGAATCGACCTTAAGTTCCTCTTTTTCCCACTCGACAATCTGATTCCATACTTGAACTAGAGTGGATGGATAATCCTCGATCCAAGAAATGTTTCGGCGACGGATGATATGTGCGAAGAATTCAATCATTAATTCGCCGAAACCCTGAATATCAGCCTCCGCCTCTGACAGTTGTTTGCGGGCTTCCTCCGCAGATTTGATAGCACACTCCACATTGCCCTCAGCCAGGGCAGCTCTGTTCTCTGCCTCCAATAGCTTAGAAGCTAAGTCAGCATTCTTCTTTTCTAGTTCAGCACTCCTCTTTGCTAACTCGACATTTTTCCGTTCGAGGTCAGCATAAGCAAGGCGTGTCTTAGCAGCTTCCGACTTAGCCTCATCAGCTTGCTTTTTTAACTCAGAACGCTCTTGAGTGTGAGATTCAAGCAAGTCATGATAACGTTTTTGCATGTCCTCAAATTGTTGTTTGAAGTTAGAAGCGTCCCTTTGAGCGACAGCTAGCTGAGCTTGAGTGTCTTCCAAATCTTTTCCTAGAGCTTTTAAAGCCTTGGCATCCTCCTCCGCGGTCTTTTGCATTGAATCAGTATTCGTGATTAGAGTGCGGATGATTCTAGAAAGATTGCGTGAATATTTAAACATCTCAGTATATTGTTTTTCAACCGCATCTATCTTTGCTTTGGCCTCATCTGCCCACTTAGAAGAAACAGGTTCAAGGGCAGGTAAAAAAGTCAAAGTCTCGAAGTAGTGTTCGGGAAATTGCTCCTCCAAATATGCTCGCTTTACTGCAGTTTCCGCATCTAGTGGGGGAGGAGCGGGGATTGTCAATTCGGTGTCCCTGTGTGAGGAGGATTCGGTAGTTTCTTTGTCTGTCCTAGGTCGTTTAGTAGTAGGGACCTTGTGCTTACTCCGAGACCCGGTTTCTTTCGGAGGACTTCTCTCTCTACTGCGCTTTTCATGGGAAGAAGTGGAGTCTTTAGATTGTGGTCTGTCCTCTTCCCTACGGCTTTGATAACCCTTGTATTTCTCTTGTTCCGGCCGAACTGGTGAGCGAGAACGTGAGGGTCGAGAACGATAGGGATCATAAGGCCATCTCTCATCCCTACCACGATCATCATGGCGATCATACTCGACATCCTGAGGAGGATTGGACATGCTGCGGCGAAGCTTCCTGATATCATAGTAGGATCGAGACATCGTACCTACACAATAAGATAAACGAAATTTAGAATTAATGGATTCACGGAGAAAGAGGTGCAATGAATGTTAATGCTGTTGTATAAAGTGTGTCCTAAGTGGTGTGTTTCCCACCAACCAACCCGAGTCTGAAGCTAGACTAGTACGGGCAGGCTCTTTAGCCTTAGCAGGAGTGGTCTCTTCAGAAGAGGTGAAGACTAAAGGATCCTTCCTAAAATCCTCTAAAGTGTATATAGTTTCAGGTAAGGGGAGATCCCCCAAACCCTGAAATATTTGGTCATCAGTACTAGGGACATCCCCCTCGGAAGCATTAAGTGGCGACTCTTGGGAGGATGTTGACTTTTCCGAAGAAGTAGCCTCCTCGGGGGCAATATATCCTTCACGATGCTTTTCGGCCAGGTTAGCCAATTCGTCATCCTGAGTAGAAGATGGAGAAGGTGAAGTTTGAAGAGGCACTGTAGGAACTCCTGAGCCTTCTCCTATCTCTGGGACTACCTCCACTGGAGGAATATATGCGTATGGAGCCATCCCATGACCAATGCTACGAAAAACGGATAACAACCCATGAAAGTGAAGATATTCGTCTTTAAGGACTTCGTCGATAGTCAAGAATTTTTGATCGCCATTAAGAAGTTGATGCATCCGGTCAAAGAACACCTGATCTGATATTTGTTTTGGATTGTCGACTGCAAACAAAAAGGAAAACAAGTTAAGGTGATAACTCGAGTGTATAGAGCCCGGATTTAGAAAATCAGTGCTTTACTTGATTTCGTCCACCTCCTGGCACATCCAGGCTGTCGCTTCACATAGAACCATTCCAGTCTGGAGTCTCCAGCTTTACTGCTGAATGGCGCCGAGATTATCTTCCTCTTAGGAACAGACTCAAAATAGCAGAAAGATGGAGTCTCTCGAGTCCGATGCTTGAAGTTATAGAAGAAATGAACGTCATCGAACGTGAGCTCTATGCCTAAGATCTCACGGTATGCTATGTAAAAAGTGTGCAAGTAGGCATAAGAATTATGATGCAGCTGCATGGGGGCAATCCGCATTTGTCTTAGAAAGTCAATGATGAAAGGAGAAAACGGAGGGATAGCGCCGACCATACACATCAACCTAGTGACTGCCATATATCCTTCTGGAGGGTTGTGGGGACGGTCAGAGCTTGAAGACACTAGAGTGTCCCTTTTCATTATCCCGTACTTTAAGCAAATTCGGATAAGTCGATCGTTGTCGATTGTTGATTCAACGGAATCTGGAGGTGATTCCAATATAACGGCCGATTCAAATTCATCGGGGGCTCGATCGTCACCAATCCCTCCTTCCTCCTAAAATCCCAGAGAAACTTCATTTTCTGAAGACACCTCGTTGCTTTCCCGATTTCCAACCCCGTAGTCTGGACCCTCATTGTCCCATTCTGGATCTGACGGAGAAGATATGTCCTCGAGAGTGATTTTGTTAGAGGTTTCCGGGGCTTCTTTCCTCTCAGCTAGTCTGGAAGAGCGTCTGGGTCTCATGGTCATAGAACTATTGAAGAAGCAATAGCACAAATTAGAGCAAATTAGCCCGTATCCCCCCGTGCGTGTGTGCAAACTAAAGTGTGAACAGTGTATGCGGAAAGTGCAAAGTAAATGTTTAAAAGTGCGACGAAAAAGTTTGGCAAGATATAAAGAGTTGAAGTAATTCTTGATGTCCAGTTACGTTCGCAAGGCACTATCCTAACTGTCCATAAGATTGAAGATTATGCCGAAGTTTGATTGGGTCAGTTAGACGAGTTTTTATGCGTTAAGATAGACTGTGCTTTGGTTCGGTTCGGATTCATTCATTGGGATCGGATCGGGGGCGTGACCTTAGGCTTGGAAATCTTATTGAAGCTCAGAAATTGAAGTCGGATCGGATCGGAGGCAAAGTCCCCTAACGGTTCGGATCGGATCATGTAGTTATATTTCTCTTCCATCATTTTACGATCTGATCCGATCCGGTTTGGGAGGCTCCTTCCCTCCTGTCTTAAATGCTTGCTCCGACCCGATCCGATCACCTAGATTTCGTTTCTTTTTTCTTTCTGTGCTCGCCCCGACCCGATCCGACCTCCTGAATTTCCTTCCTTCTTCCTTTGTTTTTCACCATCCATATCCTTCCGAACCGAACCGATTCTCCATCATCTTCTTCTTCTCCTTCACCCTCTTTCTTCCCTATCCGACCCCAGGGCCAATCTCGTGCCATTTCCTCAAGACAAAACCAAGCAATTACATGCTGGTGTATTCCATTACAGATCCTCGTTCCCTCCGTTCCAACCTCAAGACGGCGACGCGTCTATTGATAACGATGGCGAGGGGGAGGGTCACGGCGGCAAGGTCATCAGAGTTTTACGATTGAATTTTGAAGAATCCGACTCGAAAACGATTAAAGAAAGGATTGTTCAAAGTTTTATAACCTACCAGTGTGATTACTTCAAGAATTAAGAAGAATTTTTAAGTTTCACGAATTGAGTATTTTCTCTTTCGTTTTACAGAACTTCGCAAATGAAACAGTGAAAGTGAAAGGAGGAAGAAGGCGAAGTTTATATAGAAGAAGAAGGTGACTATTCGTCTCCCCATTCGGATCGGCGGCCCAATAGGAGAACCCCTGTTCGGATCGGATGGACAGCCCAGAAGCGAAGCTTGGCCCAATACTCCAGCAAAAGATAGAGAGAAGAGGGGGTCTGTTCGGATCGGATTCCGAACCGAACCGAATTCTTTAGCTTGGCAACAAACTGAATTGAAATTTGAAGAAAAAGATAAAAACGCAAGGAAAATCAAAAGGGAAATTACTTCGAAGAGCGCTATGCATTGATGGTCAAAGCATGCTCCGTCTCCAACAGAAGCATCCTTTGAGGGGGCAAAATGTTAGCCCACTTTGTGAACTGGGAAACACAAAGTCAAAACATGAAATATTGAAGAACTTGAAAAACTCTGAAGCGGGTCGGATCAGAGCAGGATAGCGGTTCGGATAAAGTTTTCTGTTCGGATCGGTGAGCTATTGCTGAGGAAATTAGAAAGGCACAGCTGTTCGGATCGGAGGGCAATATAATATCAATTGGATCGGAAAGCCACTTGATTGCTACGGAGATAGATCGGAGCGGAGCGGAGCATAATAAAGAGAAGAGAGAATTGTTTCCAAGTCAATCCGGGTCGGATCGGATATCCCAATCCGAACCCCTTGTACATGTCCCTCCGACCCGAACCCATTCTCCATATCACTCCCCTGCATAAGCGCCTGAATATCTGGATCGGCTATGACCAGTTCCTGCCCACAACGTCCATTACTCTGATGCGTTGTGAACATAGAAATGCATCCGAACCCGAGGCTGAAGGGGTGGATGACGCGTGGCTCCGATCCGGATCGGGTTCTGAGCAAATTCACACCTATAAATACCCCGTCTGGAGACAAAGAAAAGGATCTTTTTTCTGGCACTTGGAGAGTTCAACCACCTTCATAACCCGAATTCCAGCAATCCCGGAAAATCCAAATTTTCTTTCATTATTTGTTTTCAAACAATTGAGTGATTGTAAGTGAGTTGTGAGAGAGATCGAGTGAATATTTCATTGTACTTACAACTAAATCAGTGAAAATAGTGAAAAACAAGTGGACGTAGGCATTTCTTCGCCGAACCACTATAAATCCTGTGTGTTCATTTTTATTTTTATCTCCTTTCATTTTGCTTTTAATCAATTTGGGTGTTAGAACCACTTTTTGGTCTAACAAGAAGGAAAAGAAAGAGAAGGGGGAACACGAAGAAAAAAAAGAAAGGAATATTATCATGTCGCCGTTAACGAGATTACCACGCACCAATTTTCTGTACCGAAATTTGGTGTGCTCAGTGTCCCCAACCAATCACAGCCCCCTGATTTCCGCCTTTTGCAGTTAAACCCTTTAATTGTCCGAGGACTAAAATGTAAAAAAACCGAAATACAGAGATTTAATTGGAGGGAACATGGAGGATATGGGAATTGGGTACAGAAGAATTGGTCTCAGATTACCACCGAGCTCGTCCTGTGATTCCTACAATTAAATGCACATCATTATCATGTTTTCCCTAACCTTCCACTCTCTTTCAATTTTCTGTTTTTTTTACAACTACTCTGTGTTTTCCTTCGTTTTTGTTATGTGTTGTCCAATTTTTTACTTACTATTTTTATTGGTATTGTCACTGGCACTCCAAGTATTATCAAGTGGAGGCCATTTATTTAAAACACTCCATTCTCTGAAAAATTGTTAAGGGGCTACACAAACATATTATTTCACACTACTCAATGTTCCTGAATTGCCCCTTCAAATTGGATTAAAAAAACTTATTCGACAAGGGAAACGAAAATAAAATAAGCAGTTCGTTATCACTGCACCAAATGCAGCACATAATGAATTATATATGTATTCGACAGTGATATGTCGAAAATTAATAATCATTTCTGTACATTGCCTCCGTAATTATAAAATTCGACATATCTATGTTGACCAAAAAAAATTGTTTGATCCTTTTCCTTCGAAAACACTTATCCTTTAGGGTTTTAAAAAATCGATATATGCTAATCGAAAAAAAAATACTATGGCCCTTGCAATATTTGTTAAGGTAAAATTATCTTTCTTTGTTAAGGGGCTAAATGGGTAATAAGGTAAAATTACCTTTATTTGCTAAGGGACTACTTTCCTCATTGGTACTCCCCTTAACAATTTTTGAAGAAGAAAATCCCCTTCCCCGTCCCTCCCTAACAATATTTGAAGTGTCAGTAACAATGCTCTTTTTATTTTCTTTAAATGAAACTGTCAGGATAGTCGAGTTTGTCTGCAGAAATATTAAATTATTGTGTTATGTTATGTCGATTTCTCAAAATTCCATAGCTTCAAACAGTAAACATATATAACCACTAATTATTAATTTATTTAGTTCCCTGCAGTTTGTTACATAGATTTATTAATCCTTTAATCTTATTGTTGAATTCCACACAAATTTTAGTATACATGCCTTATCCGATCATGATCGCTATAAGTTGGCACACTTATATTTCTTCTTGTTTGGTTGTGTATATTATAAAATTTAATATATTTTTTTTTTGGTATAGCGTTATTGGATTAAAATTAATTTATTATTTTTTACTATCTTTTGTTTGACTTTTTTATCGCCTTATACAGTCTAATATTTATCCGATTCATGTACACTACAAGAAAAATAACCTATCGCAACAGGCAAAATCTGTTGCAGTAGGCCTATTGCAACAGGCCAGCGCCTGTTGGTATAGCCGAAGTTGCCAAAGGTCTGCAACAGTTTTTGCCCGTTGCAATAAGATGTTGCGGTATATCTTTTTGCAACGGACTTTTGTTGTTGCAATATCTCCTTTTGCAACAACAAATGACCGTTGTATAGTCCATATTAAGTATCAACAAACAAGATACCACAACTATTTTTGACAGTTGCAGTAAGTCAAATTACAACAGTTATTAACCGTTGCAATAGGTAATTTTAATTTTTAGCAGATAGTGATACCACAACTGTTTTTGACCGTTGCAATAGGTAATTTTAATTTTTAGCAGATAGTGATACCACAACTGATTTTGACCGTTGCAATAGGTAATTTTAATTTTTAGCAGATAGTGGTACCACAACTGTTTTTGACAGTTGCAATAAGTTCAAATACAACTGCTATTTACTATTGCTAATGACTCAACTGCAACTGACATTTGCAGATGCTACATTCAATTCATCAATATCTAAATTCGATAATTTACTGTAGTAACGATCAGACATTACAAATAAATACACGTGCATTCGAAAAGACATTGATAAAACAATAGATTCAATAACTTTAGAACATTCCAAAACATTAGTTGAAGTTACATTCCAAAATTAGCATAGTAACAAACGTGATCCATACATAATATAAATGCATACCGTTACACCGTACCAACAATTCCAAAATATAGCATAACATAACATCTAAAAGCTAAGCAGCACATATTACTCTAGTGAAATGAAGTCTTTGTGCCACGCCACGGTTGTTCCAACGGCCTCTTTAATGGTGTTTATCTCCGAATTAGGCCTAAGTAGAAAAGCTTCAGGATCCACGGCTACGTTAACCCATACCTTCCAAAAGCAATACAATACACATTAAAATTCTAATTTTAACGCAAATAGTGAAAGAAAAGACCAACATACTGAAAAAAAAAGTGGATTAGAAAGATAGCAGCTCTGAAAGTTGCTTTGTGTCTCGCATCTTCTTATTTATAATTTAAGTTGAGCAATACAAGAAAAATATCACAAAAGAAACCTGAAAACCATAAATAGTTTAACTAGCAAAAACAATACAGCTTGCACACAATTTGTAGAGGATAAACATATAATATTGCTGCATATATACTTGCTTATAGCGTTTCAGACGATTAATTAATATTAATCGATAATCATACTATAGTTATGAAGGTCTTGGATCATCTCTGCTCTGATAATGAAGTGTTAACCCATTGATAATGAAGTATATATGCACTCAGGTTTGTTAGTGCAGTTGTGCCACATCAAATAGAAAAATGCTTCGGTTCTCCTCCATATGTGACATGTTCAAATGTTTGTAAAGATTTTTTTTTTCGACTTGCAGTTGAATTTTTTGTACATGTTCTGTCAACTAATGATAATATAATAAACAAACTGTAAGCTATATTAACATGACAAGCTTTTAACTTGCAAGCATAAAAAACCGGAACACTTATTTGACGAGCTTATATCTTACGGTATGAGTAACTGTACAAATTCCAATTTTTCTTAATAAAACCACTTACTACCCAGAACACTAAGATCAAGGTCATATCACATTATTAACCCATACCTTCCAGAAGTCGTGCCCAAGTTTCATAAAGTGTACCGTAGCATTCGGATAGGTGCTTGCAATCGTTCCTTCTGCAACTATGTTCTTGCTCAAACCCAATAGCTTGCACTTCCTTTTAAGTAAACTTTCGGGACTTTTGCTATTTTGACGATCTTCAATTTGCACATTATTACTTTCACGGTGCGACTACAAAAAAAAAGGCTGAAACAGAAACAGAGTTGAAACAGAGCTGAAAAAATTGGCTAGATGCTTGGGTACACTAATTTGCTTTCTCCTGGTAAAACAAACATTCAAGTAGCATTTATACCTAATTTGTGTTTCCTACAACCAAATCCTAGTTGCTGCCATGCCTTTGGAAGAATAGAATCCACATAATAGACACAAATAATGATAAGCATTTGATTATTCAGAAAACTAATAATAATCTGTACTGCAAATAATGATAAGAATAGGATCACTGTCATAATTAACATTTGGTCCCTTATTGTTTTGCCTACCCACTTTTGACTTCATCATTTTGTAATGTAACAGTGCATGCACTATGCTGTAATGCACTGCATGTGGCCAAGACATCAACAATTATGTCAGAAACCAAGAAATCAACAATGTTTATTTTTGTTTATGGCGTTAACTGTGAACTTGAAGCCATAAACTTGAAGTTTATGACTTTGTAATGTAACAGCCCCTTATTGTTTATTTTTGTAATGTAACATTAAGGCCAAAGTCTATTTTAGTGAGGAAAGCAAGATAAACTATGCACGAACTTACTGTTTATCCATAAAACAATGGAAACTATGAATTGGCTTCTATGTATATTCTATGTACTTGGTAATATTAGAACCATGATGTTGCATATCCAAGTACAGCCCTCCTTTCCTTCTAGTGCAGGTTTTATTTTATCTTCTTTTTTTCTCTAAATTGCTGTTGTCTTCGTGGCAGCAGACTTGTAGCAGCAGCGACCATGCTGTTGCGCTATTCTTCCCCTTTTCTTTTTTTCAGTTTTCACTTTTATATATATATACATTGTTTTCGCTGTTTTGGTAGTAGACGCTGCTGTAGTTATTGCGGCAGCCTTACCTAATGTAGTCGTCGGTCAATCATGATCGTACAACATGGGGCAGCATAAGGGCAAAGCGAGTTTTCCAAGGAATGCCATTTACTGACTCAGTTTGGATTTGCATATCGATAAAACGATGATCGATTGACAATTGACGGATTCCTCTAATGTTACTTCTTGGAGTAGTTTATGTATGCCTTATCATTTTCAATTATAATCACTACAACTTAATATCATTATCTGGTATATTTAGTATTTCTCCAAGTAAGATTTATTTCTCTGAGAATTCATTTCACTATTAATGCAAGCGACAATTTTTGTTAAATTATAGCGAATTCACATTCAATTTCTTCTATACAGTTCCAAAAAGAAAAAATAGTCTTCTCACCACTTGACTTTATTTGGGATTGCAAATCTAAACGTATATAAATCAAAAATGTAAGAATATGGACTGTTACACATGATTACTTAGCAAATCAGCTTTCCATCCATGTCTGGAGTTCTCAATTCGCTTAAATTTCATAAGTTGCATGTAAAATCTTCATATAACAATATCCTAAACCCCTTTTCCCATACACATAAATTGAACTGACAGAAAACTTTTATTGATAAAGTTTTTACATAGTTTGATTAAGTCCAAAGTCATACTAATCATATCAAGAAGTAAATTAGTGAAAAAATGGGTATGTACAAAGCTTAAGTTCTAGAAATGAGGATCTATTTGCAGCAAGGCTTTTATTTCTGCTATTCTCAAATTCCTGAATCACCCCTTTCAATTACTCAAAGCTTACATCTTCATTTCATTTTAGTATGCATCCAAGACTCATTCTCATAAAAGTTTTAATAACCAGTTCCTCCTGAAATACAGATCACCATGCTATTTAAACTTTGTGTATCCATTTCAACTAAGATTGGTTGGATTCACCTACTTATTATTTTAATTATCACAGGTTTAACTTGCCGTTAATATAACTTCTCAAGTTAAATATTTTCTTCAAAAACACTTTGGATTGAGCACTAATGAACATAAATAAAAGTTTCAATTTTCTTTCAGATTATGCTCTTTAAATCTGCATTTATCAAGTTAGTGTTTATCTATTTGTTCATCTTCATATAATTCATTTGTCATCAATGTGCTTATTTGTAAATTCCATGAAAATTTCTATTTATAGAATCGATATACTATTTTAAAATATTTTTAGCACTGTAACGGCAGCCGCCGCTGCCTCGGATACTGCAGCTGCTGCTGCAGCCACCGTTACTGGCGGCAGCGGTCTTGCGGCCGCTGCTTTCAGTGGCAGTGCCACTCAACCCATCTCTTGTTTTCTGTTCAGCCCTTTTAAAATGGGTATAAGTTTCTTACTTTTGGTTTTGCCCACGCCCTTTTCATGATGGGCATTTGTACGTAAAGAATACGCTGGTAGCTTGAAACAACGTTTAGTTATCTTGTTTGCTCAAATAAACCAGCATGATTTTATTTATTTATTAGGGGTTTCTCCTTAGGTTTCATGTTTTAACAACATATACTAAATTCATATCGTTTGTAAGTTTGAAAACACACGTATTCTTACATTCTTCAATTTAAAGTAAAATTAAGATTTCAACTAGAATACTAATGAACCTAAGTTTATGTTGTAATATTCCGATAACCATTTGAACTCACTGAAATTCTCATCTTCAAAATTAGCATTTCAAGCTCACAAACGTTTTGAACATTGAAGTAGTTTATAAATTCACAAACATATAACTCGCTATGATCATTAAGAATTCAGCTAAATCATTTAGTTATCTTACACCGACCATTTTCATAATCTCCATGTGCATCTTGTAAACCGAAAATGGAATCTTAAATATAATGGATTCTAACCAGCTGCAAGGTATTATAATATAAGTTGAAGGCTGCTTCTTAATTTCTTCCAATCCAACATTGGAGTTGGAGGAATTGGTTTCTTTTGTTTTAATCTTTTAAAATCTATACTATATTATAATTACTAGGTATACAATGGAGCTCTCACAAGCCTCCAGATCATTTTCCCCTTATTTAAAACTGAACCGTCTCTCCTTTTCGTAATTCCTACTCGATCCCTAACTCCCACCTGACACGTTCACAAGCCCTTCTACCCGAATTACATCTGATCGTTATGTGAACTGGAATTGTTTTAAAAAGAATAAAACGAATTAGATTATACATCTTAATTGTTTGTATTTAAACAATTCATGTCTCCTTTGATATAGATCATATAATAGAAACTTATTATGCCGAAGAGATGTACCACTATCATTTTCTTAGTGTATTTGCCACAAAATTTGGAATTATTTTTGATGGATTAAAGTCTTAATAAGTGCATAGTTTAAGTGTTAAATTTCTGTATGTGCATAAATATGACAATAAATACATATTTGAGTGTAGATTAATTTAACTATTACTATTTAGAACAATGATAAATATGTGTATAACATATATGTCAGGCCGAATCACTCATTACTGTTATTGCTAAATTAATGGAAATAAATGATTTAACAACTTTAATGACTCTTATTTTGCCCATTTCATTTTATGTATTTAGGAGTGAAATAGCAACAGTTAATAAAATTATTGGCATTTAAAGGTTGGAAGTTTTCAATTTCTATCGAAACATTAATGATTTTCTGTAACACCCCGCCTCCGCTAGGGTCACTCGCAAAGGAATGCACTAGCTTTAGAGGGGCATTATTGGTAAACATGCACAGAAATATCACAAGACAGAACATATAAAATAGCGGAAGTAAAATCAAACTTTCATAACATGAATAAATAAGGTCTAAAGCCTTTTACATCAGAGTACATCAAAACCTGTCTTGCAATAGTAAAGAAGCATAAAGACATTTTCATAAATTATTCCCCAAGTAAAAACAGTAAAGTAGCCATTAGCCAAGAAAAGTCCAAGCCATCCATGATGACCTTCAAGCAGAAGAAGTCCGAACTAAACAACAGTATTTCCTCCCTGTAACCTGGGGGAGGGAAACGGAAGAAAAGAGGCGAAACAAAACGGGTCAGTCAAAAAGACTGAGTAAGCCCTATCTACTATTAGCATAAAAACTAGTAAAGTTAACTGACATGAGAAACTGAGATGAACATAAGCATGATAACAAGATAGATAAGCTAAATCAAAATAACAGGATGAACTACTGAACTCAGATAAACTAAGGTGTCATGATAAATTACGATGTCAAGATAAAACAAGGTATCACATCGTCAGGTTTCTATCAAGTATAATATCCCCAAGATATCTGTCACGTATAACGCCCCGTGATATCTATCCTGTATTTTAGCTCTGCACCTACCGTACTAGTATCCCCACCGTGTCATGTGTTAACCAAGAATGACCCTCACTCAAAAGTCGTGTAATGGTCCATGTCAACCTAATATATCGCATATATAGGTTACTCAACTTGTATGTTTTATTCCATGTAAATGTTCAGTCCCTTGCCGTAGACCATACGGGCTTTCCCATGAGATTCTATATTACTTTAACATAGTTCCATGATCCTTAAGATCGGTTTGGACTGTTACCCTAAACCTAGCTAGGGTCTTCCAACATGAATTATTGTTTGTACAACTAGGACTTATGCTACCTAGGGCTGCTAGGGATTATGCTTACCTATTGCACGTTTTCGTATCTCGGTTTGGGTTCAACCACCTAGGGCCACTAGGGATTACGCTAACCGCCAACCGCGCCCTTTTTCCCAAGCATTCATCGTGAATCGCTTTTCCATGACTGTATGCACATGTATCACATCGTGCCATCCGAGTCCTGTCACAGGGCAAATCAAGAAATACAGGACTCGGTCGGGAGCTTTCGATTTATCTGCCGATGCAGATGCTAAGGTCTGTTTTTCTTATACGTGGCTATGGTCCCACGATACCACTCCCTCAACTAGTGAAAGACAAGACAGGATAAATCCTGTATGAGAACACAACACTGGCCAACCCACATCCAAGCCTTACCGCAACCATAATTAGATAGCAATTATGGTCTTTTGGGTGTTCTCTGCCTTTTCGTACGTACACGCTTGACCAAATATGGTAGGTAGCCTGACGAAATGCTATCTAGGGTACGACCGTGTATCGTCGACTATCCCCTATCCATCCCCGTCTTTAGGTCGCTCGTATAGCAACCAAGGCATACTCTTGGTTCTTCTAACGCAGACCTTAACCTCTCATGAGCCTAGTATAATCACCTGGCAGCTCATAGAGGGATACCAAGAATATCATCACGTTCCCCGAAGCCGCTGCTTCGTTACCCAGTTCGCTGGAGCCTTTATCTAAATCAGATACTTGCTCCTACTCGTATACTTAAACGATGACCTACCGTATCCGGTTACTCATCTATCTATGAACTGGTCTAAATTTCCTTGACTAAGAATCATTACTTAGTTATTCTTCAACTAAGGTTTACCACTTAGCATTGTTCCCGTTATCCTTGTTAACTACGGTTATCCACCTAATCCTCAGAACTAGGGTTTACATAATGGATTAAGTGTCACTTAAGTTCATGACTTAACCCGTCTACAAATCCTGTCAAAATTGGCTAAGTATCCAAGTTCAAGGCTTAACCCTACAAACCATGCTCAAGTTGGTTAAGTATATTAAGCAATTCACGACTTAACCTCGTCCAATTATCATTCTAGATTGGTTAAGTATATATTAACTTGACCCTATCAATTTACTTAGTCAAATCGGTCAAGTGTATTCAAGCGATTCGTGACTTAGCCTTATCATGTTTTCACGTTATATTGGTTAAGTATTGGTTAACTTAACCACAATAAATTAACGAGTTAGATTGGATAAGTATAGGTCACTTAACCACATCAATTCATCATGTTTAGATTAGTTAAGTGTTTAACTTAACCCCATTAAACTACCAAGTGGGATTAATTAAGTCTAGGCTAACTTAACCCCATCCGATTTCCATGTTTAGACTAGTTGAGTCTAATCTTAACCCCATTCGTTAACCGTATTTTTCGGTTAAGCGTCATTAAGAAAACTTACTTAACCTTACCAAGTTATCGCGTTGGATTGATTAAGTGTTGGTTAACTTAACCCCATCCACTAGTCATATAAAAATGGTTAAGTGTCATTAGGCAAATCAAGTTACTTAACCTACCCAACCTTGTCATGTTTTGTTAAGTATCATTAGCCTAATCAAATTACTTAACCCATTTGTCCATGTCATATTTGGTTAAGAGTCATTAATCAAATTAACTTAACCCTATCATGTGGCATTAATTACTTAATGCACCTTCACCTCTCACATTAGACTTTGTTGTGGTTACTAGTTAAGCCGGTCGGTTCCGGGTAGCTTTACACCACAACTTGGTCTAACCTCGGGTTCAAGCACAACATGACCAACTTCTCACATTGGGTCCTATTGTTTGCAACTACTAGTTAGGCCGGTCGGTTCCGGGTAGTTTTACGTTGCAAACTCAACCCAACCTCGAGTTGGCCACACTTATATTATCTAAGTGTCATGTCCATCATGTTTCCCAAAACATGTTACAAGTTTTCAAGCATTTGGGTAGACCTAACTTAATAGGTAAATTCCCAAAGGGTAGACCTAACTTAATAGGTAAATTCCCAAGCTTATGTTTTTATGCATACTTACATGTCAACTTCCATGTTATATTTCAAGTCATGTTTTCAAGTTGTATTTTCATGTCATTAGAAATTACCCATAACATAACCCAACGCTTTTAAACTCGCATATACGTTCGCGACAACGTAATGGATTAAAAGAAGAGACTTGGCAAAGGCATGACAAAAATGGATATTAAGCCACAAGTTAATCATGGTGGCAAATGAGGCACAAATGTGTTCATTAACTTGCATGTTACATTCTTAAGCCTCAAAACATGCATAAACCCAAACTTGGCACATAAGCGAATCATGGTGACAAAAGATATGGAATGATGACTAGTAACTCGCATATATCATCATATAAGGGTTATGACTTCATATGCAAGTTGACATAAAGGTTATGAGGGTTCTCATGTTGCCTAATGCAACATTTCAACATAAAGGTTGTAGCTTTTAGCTCACAAGATCAAGATAATGACTTCATAAACTTGCATGACATGATAGCATGTATCATACTCAATGATCAAACCCAAACTTGCAACATGAACATTTAACTTCATAGTTAATATCTAAGAGTAGGGAAAGGGCTTACATTGCTATGAAGGCACAAAAGATATGACAAAGCCCTTATGCAATCAAATAGACCCAAAATGCAAGCTCTAACATAAAAACCCTTGAGCCAAAATGATCAAAACCCTTGCTTTATGATGCAATGATAGAAACTTGACTTGAATGCAAGCTAATGACACTCATACAAGCTTGAAAACACTTGTATGCATGGAAAATCTCTCATAGAAACCATTTAGAAATTTTATGAAGAGAGTGGAGGCCATGAGAGGTAAAATTTTGCCATAGTTTAGTTGCATGAATGAATAATGAGGATTTAGGATAGGTTAGGGTCTTATTTATAGATTAGGCAAGTGTTTTAGGCCATAGGATTAAACCTAGATTCAATCCAAGCCATCAAAGCATGTCTTGGGGAAGAAGTCAAGTGTAGGATCCATCTAGGGCCTTTAGATTAAAGATGAACCATGAGAACCATCCAAATGCAAAATCTGCATTTGAGCGAATCGGCCCACGGGTTGACAGCCAAACACCCTGGATTAACCCCTAGTCGACCCACCGGGCTTGGGTCGACCTCAAAAATCGGCCGGTTCGGTTATTCCCCTCTCCCAATTCGCTGTTTTGAACATTTTTGCATATTTATTTATTTAATTTTCAATTATATATATATATATAAATATATATATATATTTCTCTACGCAACCCATTTCACTTAATTAAGTATACTTTAATTTGGGAATTTTTCGTGAAACTTCGCGAGGCCATATCTTGGTCATACGGACTCCGATTTTCGAAAACTCGGACTCTATTTCGCGTATTTTTCCGAGACGAACGCAATGGCATAGTCCCTTTCCCTTGATTCAGATTTTACAGTTTAATTCTGCCTCCATTTATGTTATAACAGGTTATTGAAAATACGGGTTGTTACATTCTCCCCACCTTTTAGGATTTCGTCCCCGAAATCTCCAAGTTAGGAAGAACATATCCTACCATCCATCATCCATCTACTCAAAACATCATCCACAAGCAACCATTGTCCTTAGATGATTTCTAATGCTGTATGAATATATGCAAAACGTGTGTGTACATGTTCCTTAGCTAATGCTAATGATCAGGCCTGAATAATCTTTCTAATGCAAAATATGTATAGTGCCATGAATCCAACATGTATGCAAATAGTCCTAGTCATATAGATACTATATGCGTGCACAATCATTCATTCATATGCAACAACCGCATGATAATACATTCGATTTCATCCATAAACAATTATAAATACTCGTGCATATGCAATATGAAATGTGACCGAGTCGAGATAGTATCTAATGTGTATTCGCGCATCCACGAGCAACCACTTGCAACCATATCAATCATAACATGTTTCAAATACATGTTTACATCCATAGGGTTCTACCTAGAATTCCCTGAAACAGGGTCGAGAAGATAAATAGGACAAACTCCTTACATGGTTTGTAACGGAGAATAGGACCGAGAGGATGTCCACAAAAGATAGCCTACAAGTAAGCTCTACAGAAAACAGGGATCAAGGATATACTCCCAAAAAGAGATATCATGCGCGTATCTAGTCTTTGACCATCAAAGTCGTCTTTTAACTTCGCGATTTTGTAGCTTCTTATTCCTGTTTCCATAACATGAGCTGGAACTCATTTCTTCGTCGCCTCTCGTTCCACTTGCACTTATCCTTTTCCTAGAATACTTGACGCAAACATGACTACGTACTCATGATCTCATGCAAGCTTTCCAAAATTCACTAGTGAATCTTGGATCTCATTTATATACTATAAGGAATTCCATGTAGAAGAACTTTCTCTTGAAAGTAAACAGATGTCAATCAGGTTATCATGCGCACTTACTAGGGTGATCTCTATAACCTATGCATAAATGAAGTAAACCATCCGTCTTATTGGCGAACACCACTCGATCGGGCTTCAAATTTCCAATAAAGGCATCAAGGGATTC
Source organism: Allium sativum (assembly GCA_030737875.1). NCBI lineage: Eukaryota > Viridiplantae > Streptophyta > Magnoliopsida > Asparagales > Amaryllidaceae > Allium > Allium sativum. Next base: position 302,443,112 of record CM060921.1, read on the forward strand.
TAAGTAACTAGTCATGACAGAACCTCAAAAAGGTTACCCGATACTTCGAGGGCATTACCAAGGCTAGTCAAAAGGTCTAACTACCCTCCTATCAAAACCGAGAGTGGCACCCCCTACTGGATAACCACTTCATCCCTAGAATCCATCCATAGCTTATAAACATAAGCATTATTTCCAAACTCAACACTTGGCATAGACATTCCCAAATCCAAACAAGTCATGTATAAATGGACTGATTCTCCAATAGGACTTTGAGACAAAAATGGGATTCTCTATTACGCTAGTACTTAAGGTGCAGAGACTCAACTATCGAAGCAGACTTAAATGATACGAACAACGAAGTCCTAACGGGATGATAGAGAAGAAAAGCTAAACCTTTAACAAGATCGTTACCCTCCTTCCGAGGTACTCTAGAAATGAGAGCATACTACTGCCCTCCCGATGATCTTGTCCTTGTCCCATAATACTTAACTATCCGCCCCGTTTTACCATGCCAAAGGTACTCTCTCATCATGGGTTTCATTGTTCATCTTTCTCCCTCCTTTGAGGACTAAGCCATACCAACAAGTTGCTCATCCTTAAGCTCGTATCCTTTATCCTTCTTTCTCACGATCCTTTCTTATAACGCGGCCACTGGTCTCTCGAGAACCACCTCCATCGTATGGAAAGCACTTTCGTAGGTAGAAAAGACTAGTCGCAGTTAAAACTACTGTGACTACAGATGGAGGAAAGAAAGGAAAAGAGACTCAATTAAGGAAACAAGGATAGTGCTAATGGCCTTTGGGGAATAGCCTTTTTCTTTTAAAAGAAAATTTTCTTGAAAAATGCTTCTTTGTAAACGGTTTTTTTTTTTCAAATAGTTTTCAGAAGGTCTTTAAAAACTTTTGCCCAGTCTGGTAACCTTCTGCTCTGATACCACGTGTAACACCCCGCCTCCGCTAGGGTCACTCGCAAAGGAATGCACTAGCTTTAGAGGGGCATTATTGGTAAACATGCACAGAAATATCACAAGACAGAACATATAAAATAGCGGAAGTAAAATCAAACTTTCATAACATGAATAAATAAGGTCTAAAGCCTTTTACATCAGAGTACATCAAAACCTGTCTTGCAATAGTAAAGAAGCATAAAGACATTTTCATAAATTATTCCCCAAGTAAAAACAGTAAAGTAGCCATTAGCCAAGAAAAGTCCAAGCCATCCATGATGACCTTCAAGCAGAAGAAGTCCGAACTAAACAACAGTATTTCCTCCCTGTAACCTGGGGGAGGGAAACGGAAGAAAAGAGGCGAAACAAAACGGGTCAGTCAAAAAGACTGAGTAAGCCCTATCTACTATTAGCATAAAAACTAGTAAAGTTAACTGACATGAAAAACTGAGATGAACATAAGCATGATAACAAGATAGATAAGCTAAATCAAAATAACAGGATGAACTACTGAACTCAGATAAACTAAGGTGTCATGATAAATTACGATGTCAAGATAAAACAAGGTATCACATCGTCAGGTTTCTATCAAGTATAATATCCCCAAGATATCTGTCACGTATAACGCCCCGTGATATCTATCCTGTATTTTAGCTCTGCACCTACCGTACTAGTATCCCCACCGTGTCATGTGTTAACCAAGAATGACCCTCACTCAAAAGTCGTGTAAAGGTCCATGTCAACCTAATATATCGCATATATAGGTTACTCAACTTGTATGTTTTATTCCATGTAAATGTTCAGTCCCTTGCCGTAGACCATACGGGCTTTCCCATGAGATTCTATATTACTTTAACATAGTTCCATGATCCTTAAGATCGGTTTGGACTGTTACCCTAAACCTAGCTAGGGTCTTCCAACATGAATTATTGTTTGTACAACTAGGACTTATGCTACCTAGGGCTGCTAGGGATTATGCTTACCTATTGCACGTTTTCGTATCTCGGTTTGGGTTCAACCACCTAGGGCCACTAGGGATTACGCTAACCGCCAACCGCGCCCTTTTTCCCACGCATTCATCGTGAATCGCTTTTCCATGACTGTATGCACATGTATCACATCGTGCCATCCGAGTCCTGTCACAGGGCAAATCAAGAAATACAGGACTCGGTCGGGAGCTTTCGATTTATCTGCCGATGCAGATGCTAAGGTCTGTTTTTCTTATACGTGGCTATGGTCCCACGAGACCACTCCCTCAACTAGTGAAAGACAAGATAGGATAAATCCTGTATGAGAACACAACACTGGCCAACCCACATCCAAGCCTTACCGCAACCATAATTAGATAGCAATTATGGTCTTTTGGGTGTTCTCTGCCTTTTCGTACGTACACGCTTGACCAAAGATGGTAGGTAGCCTGACGAAATGCTATCTTGGGTACGACCGTGTATCGTCGACTATCCCCTATCCATCCCCGTCTTTAGGTCGCTCGTATAGCAACCAAGGCATACTCATGGTTCTTCTAACGCAGACCTTAACCTCTCATGAGCCTAGTATAATCACCTGGCAGCTCATAGAGGGATACCAAGAATATCCTCACGTTCCCCGAAGCCGCTGCTTCGTTACCCAGTTCGCTGGAGCCTTTATCTAAATCAGATACTTGCTCCTACTCGTATACTTAAACGATGACCTACCGTATCAGGTTACTCATCTATCTATGAACTGGTCTAAATTTCCTTGACTAAGAATCATTACTTAGTTATTCTTCAACTAAGGTTTACCACTTAGCATTGTTCCCGTTATCCTTGTTAACTACGGTTATCCACCTAATCCTCAGAACTAGGGTTTACATAATGGATTAAGTGTCACTTAAGTTCATGACTTAACCCGTCTACAAATCCTGTCAAAATTGGCTAAGTATCCAAGTTCAAGGCTTAACCCTACAAACCATGCTCAAGTTGGTTAAGTATATTAAGCAATTCACGACTTAACCTCGTCCAATTATCATTCTAGATTGGTTAAGTATATATTAACTTGACCCTATCAATTTACTTAGTCAAATCGGTCAAGTGTATTCAAGCGATTCGTGACTTAGCCCTATCATGTTTTCACGTTATATTGGTTAAGTATTGGTTAACTTAACCACATTAAATTAACGAGTTAGATTGGATAAGTATAGGTCACTTAACCACATCAATTCATCATGTTTAGATTAGTTAAGTGTTTAACTTAACCCCATTAAACTACCAAGTGGGATTAATTAAGTCTAGGCTAACTTAACCCCATCCGATTTCCATGTTTAGACTAGTTGAGTCTAATCTTAACCCCATTCGTTAACTGTATTTTTCGGTTAAGCGTCATTAAGAAAACTTACTTAACCTTACCAAGTTATCGCGTTGGATTGATTAAGTGTTGGTTAACTTAACCCCATCCACTAGTCATATAAAAATGGTTAAGTGTCATTAGGCAAATCAAGTTACTTAGCCTACCCAACCTTGTCATGTTTTGTTAAGTATCATTAGCCTAATCAAATTACTTAACCCATTTGTCCATGTCATATTTGGTTAAGAGTCATTAATCAAATTAACTTAACCCTATCATGTGGCATTAATTACTTAATGCACCTTCACCTCTCACATTAGACTTTGTTGTGGTTACTAGTTAAGCCGGTCGGTTTCGGGTAGCTTTACACCACAACTTGGTCTAACCTCGGGTTCAAGCACAACATGACCAACTTCTCACATTGGGTCCTATTGTTTGCAACTACTAGTTAGGCCGGTCGGTTCCGGGTAGTTTTACGTTGCAAACTCAACCCAACCTTGAGTTGGCCACACTTATATTCTCTAAGTGTCATGTCCATCATGTTTCCCAAAACATGTTACAAGTTTTCAAGCATTTGGGTAGACCTAACTTAATAGGTAAATTCCCAAAGGGTAGACCTAACTTAATAGGTAAATTCCCAAGCTTATGTTTTTATGCATACTTACATGTCAACTTCCATGTTATATTTCAAGTCATGTTTTCAAGTTGTATTTTCATGTCATTAGAAATTACCCATAACATAACCCAACGCTTTTAAACTCGCATATACGTTCGCTACAACGTAATGGATTAAAAGAAGAGACTTGGCAAAGGCATGACAAAAATGGATATTAAGCCACAAGTTAATAATGGTGGCAAATGAGGCACAAATGTGTTCATTAACTTGCATGTTACATTCTTAAGCCTCAAAACATGCATAAACCCAAACTTGGCACATAAGCGAATCATGGTGACAAAAGATATGGAATGATGACTAGTAACTCGCATATATCATCATATAAGGGTTATGACTTCATATGCAAGTTGACATAAAGGTTATGAGGGTTCTCATGTTGCCTAATGCAACATTTCAACATAAAGGTTGTAGCTTTTAGCTCACAAGATCAAGATAATGACTTCATAAACTTGCATGACATGATAGCATGTATCATACTCAATGATCAAACCCAAACTTGCAACATGAACATTTAACTTCATAGTTAATATCTAAGAGTAGGGAAAGGGCTTACATTGCTATGAAGGCACAAAAGATATGACAAAGCCCTTATGCAATCAAATAGACCCAAAATGCAAGCTCTAACATAAAAACCTTTGAGCCAAAATGATCAAAACCCTTGCTTTATGATGCAAAGATAGAAACTTGACTTGAATGCAAGCTAATGACACTCATACAAGCTTGAAAACACTTGTATGCATGGAAAATCTCTCATAGAAACCATTTAGAAATTTTATGAAGAGAGTGGAGGCCATGAGAGGTAAAATTTTGCCATAGTTTAGTTGCATGAATGAATAATGAGGATTTAGGATAGGTTAGGGTCTTATTTATAGATTAGGCAAGTGTTTTAGGCCATAGGATTAAACCTAGATTCAATCCAAGCCATCAAAGCATGTCTTGGGGAAGAAGTCAAGTGTAGGATCCATCTAGGGCCTTTAGATTAAAGATGAACCATGAGAACCATCCAAATGCAAAATCTGCATTTGAGCGAATCGGCCCACGGGTTGACAGCCAAACACCCTGGATTAACCCCTAGTCGACCCAGCGGGCTTGGGTCGACCTCAAAAATCGGCCGGTTCGGTTATTCCCCTCTCCTAATTCGCTGTTTTGAACATTTTTGCATTTATTTATTTAATTTTCAATTATATATATATATATATCAATATATATATTTCTCTGCGCAACCTATTTCACTTAATTAAGTATACTTTAATTTGGGAATTTTTCGTGAAACTTCGCGAGGCCATATCTTGGTCATACGGACTCCGATTTTCGAAAACTCGGACTCTATTTCGCGTATTTTTCCGAGCCGAACGCAATGGCATAGCCCGTTTCCCTTGATTCAGATTTTACAGTTTAATTATGCCTCCATTTATGTTATAACAGGTTATTGAAAATACGGGTTGTTACATTTTTAGCCCATGGACTATGGTTAAAAACCTCTGCCTATAGTTTGTGGAAATAGCAAGTTATATTTTCAAGGAAGGCCAAACTATGTCATGATAAGGTTGCACTAATAAATTGTTCCTTTTATAAATAATATTTGTATAATTTGTGTATTTATCACTTGACCTATACAGATGCAGTTGATGATATCTATAATTTTCAAATCGTAATGTTATTGACTAAAAAGATAAGTGTTTATTCAAAAGTCGTCGATCGAATATTTAATAAACCAAGGATGTGAAGCATTTCATTTTTTTGGCTGTTTGTTTTATAATATGCTTGATTACATATATCCACACACTTTTTTGTAAATGGTTCTACAATTAGGGTATTCATCTCTTAACCTATAAAGATGCAGTTGATGATATTTATGGTTTTCAAATCATATGTTCATTGTTTACTTATACTACAATCGATTTCTTGGAACTTCTAAATTCAAAAATAGATGATCAAATATTCAAATAAACCAAGGGTGTGAAGAGCATTGTTTTTTGCCCCAAAATGAAACGTTAAATTTTTTTTTTTTGTGCATCATGCGACTGTTTTTTTTTTTTTACTCTAATGTAATTTTATTTTTGCTCTCACCTAAAAAAAATATTTATATTGTTTTGATGCTTCTCATTTGAAAGAAAAGAAGTATTTGCCTTATATATTTTGCCAAATCATTTTGGGGTGCTAATCTCATTTTTCATGCTATGAACATACATGAAGCGGGCAACTTCTGTCATATGCAAATGCCTACATTTGTACTGAGATGATTTGGCCAAAGTTACGCTATTTTATATCAAAATCCTTAAAATAAATATCCAAAATCTGCTGTCTTATAAATTTTTGTTTCATTTTATTTGTTTTTTTAGTTAACTTTGAACTCAATGTTTGTTCTCATAACTTTTAAGCACGAGTCTACCGATTTCTTCAACACTGATTTTATGACTGACTCATCTATTATTGAAAATGATGAAAATCATATATTGGAATCAATGGTTATGGATACGGTTAAAGCCACTATCTATTGGTTTCTATGTTTATGGAAAGATACAGAAAAAAAAACTTAAAGAAATTTAATGTTTTATTGCAGTAGCATGCACAGTTTGCTCTTATGTGCTAAAGTGACTTGATTCTGGCCCTTATGTGCTAAAGCAGCAGTTTGCTCTATATAAGATGACTTGATTCTATCCCTTATGTGCTAAAGTAGCAGTTTTGAATCAATAATCCTTACTATAATTAATCATCAATTATAATTTAATATGTAGCATATATTGATTTGTTAGATGCCGTTTTTAAAGGAAATCCATTCATATCAATGTCAAGCCAACAATGTTTCTACATGAACTTTTTTTTTAAAAGAAAACAAAACCTTTGTTTTTGTAGTAGTCAAACTTTGATCTTTTCAACCCTACCATTTTCTAATAATCTGCCATTTTCATCAATAAGTTCTTATAATGAACTTGGATGAATTTTTAACATTGGTATTGTCAATGTCATTCAGGATCTAAGACAGCAATTTTCTCTTTTCTCCATGATAATGTTTCCGAATAAATACTAAAGTAGACAACTCTAGATCTGCCATTTTCATCAATAAGTTCTTACAATGAACTTGGATAAATTTTTAACATTGATACTGTCAATGTCATTCAGGATCTATATGATACCAATTTTCTCTTTACTCCATGATAATGTTTCTGAATAAATACTAAAGTAGACAACTCTAAAAATTTTGAATGGTTTTGGTTTCAATGCATTGCTACATGTTATTTATATGGTATCTTATATTTGCATGCAACTATATTGTTGAGTCGTCAGCTTTAAGGAAAAAAAAGGACAAAAATTTATGGTGTTATAGCCAGTCTAAACGCAAGTTAGCTTAGTCATCAACTAGTTTGTAAAATGTAAATAACGCATATGATGCATCATAGGTTACCCAATCCAAAGCCAGTCTAAACGCAAATTAGCTTAGTCATCAACAATACGTGACTGAAGGCTCTAAATGGCTGTTTTGATGGTCTTATCCCATAACCAAGCCAAACATCATTAGAATAGAACCATCAAAATATTTTTCGAAATCAAATCATATATTACCTGTGTCGTATGAGCACGAAGAGTCTCTGAATGTGGTGCATTATCGATCCTCTTTCCATTCGTGTTCTGTAAAATGTATAATGTTAGAGACTATAACTTACTGTAACATATCATATATTCATAAATATGGCTAACTATCTATAACTTACTGTAATGACCAATTTAGTTAACTCTTCTACTTTAGCCGTCAAGCTAGCAACTTGGTTTTCCAATACAGACACCTTTTTTGAATTGCTTGCACGAATACCAATTCGAGATGGTACAATGCCAAAGCCTAGTCCTCTCACTCTTCCCTTATGCTCGGTGCCAAAAACCTTCGACACTCCATCTTCACCTATCGATGACACTCCCTGAGAGCTATGAGTGCTACTCTTATGCTCTTCTATCTTAGCCTGCAGATTTTTGTAAAAAAAAAACATTAATAAATGAAATATGTATTGCTGCTAACTATCTAGATTGGCATGCAATCCAGTAAACTAATGTGTACACTATAACAGAGACTATATTGTTGGAATTGCAGAAAATCCTTTGACACTCTTATTCATATGATCATAAAGTATTTCCAACTAATAAAAACTAATTATGGTATCAGTTATTCACCTCCAGAATCATCATCTTCATCACAAAAAGAGAAAACGGAAGCATGTATGTAACAAAGTTACAATATTAATATAAATAAATTCTTACAACGCAGTTAGCCACAACAGAATTCGGCGGCTTTCCATTTTCTTATAGCCTAAACCAAATGATTTAAGCAGCTTCTTTGTTTCATACGTGGAATCAGGAAGCGTGTTTTCTACAGGCAACATATCTTTCAAAAGTTTAAGAAGTTCCGTAAATGCTGTGTCAGTTAAACCATTTCGAGCTTTGTGTTTATAAAGAAGTATTGTAGCTGATAGCTTTGTGTAGCTTGCACACCCGGGATACAAAGGGATTTCAACATTCTTCAGGATCTTATTAATCCCTTCTCCATGTCTTACATTATCATGACCTTCCATCTCCTCATTACATATTTGTGTATCCAAGTACATTCTATATGCATCTGACACTTCATTACCTTGATTACCTTCATTTTGTGAAGGACGTTCTTCCCCGTGAAAAATCCAAACATCATATGTTGGGTCAAATCCATAACAAATCAAGTGTGACACGACATTCCTTGGCGATTCCCTGTTAAGATTCCGACATTCTAAGCAAGGACAAATAATTTTCTCCGGATTTCCCTCCCTTTCTGTATGCCCATATACAAAATTCCAAACAGCTTGCTTATATTCTTCTGTCATTCTATAAAACATGAAGATATTGGTAATCAATCTTAAATAATTGCAACTATGAAATTAATAACCAAAACTAACTAAACCTTGGTAGATAGATCCATGTTTTGTCCATCTTGACGATCCTCTAATATCTTAGCCTTTCCTAAAAACCTCAAATTCCCAAAATCGATCAATGGTGTGAGTGATAAGTGGGTAGTCGGAACCTAAAACCCTTTCAACCCCTAAAACGAGCCATGTTTTGCCTACAGCCTAGAATGTTTATATTTTGTACTTGAAACCTAATCCGACTAAATTTAAAAAAAAACTAATTCTTGGTTTCTAACTAAAGAATATCAAACTTTGGTTTAGTTGATTATGCACGTAAGCAAACTACCTACAAATTTTTTTTCCATCTTTATGGAAAACCTCCTATGCTAGTTAAATTCACTCCAAGTCATAGCCTCTTGGAATACTACTGATATTAGGGAGACCAGTAGAACTTGCGCATTACGTATTTATGTTGAATTCTGGTGCATAAACCATGATGCACACACATAATCTCTTTGATGTTTTCCATTTGATGTTCAAGCGGGATTGAAATAAAGATTGGAAAAGTATAAGTATTAATTTATACCATGATCACATAATTAATTTTTCATTTTTACCTGGGTTAGGTCACTGCTTAGATATATAGTTTCACCTCTCCTTATATAACACTTTTTTCATTTTAATTTATAAATTAATAGTTGAATAATATACACTCACCCACATTAGCAACTGAAGATACAAGCAGACATGTTTGATGCAGCTGTGATAATCTTTAAAAAATGTAGCAAAATTAAAGATGTGTTGTGAACAGAAGAGTGGTTCAAATTGATAGTTAAATGTGCACTGAGTATATTCAAGTCATAGTTGATATAAGATGTATCAAGCTTATGTGTTCTAACAGATCTGGCAATAGTTTATCCAGTTGATTGTGCAAGTTTGCAAAATATAATTAAGAACATATGAATTATGACTATCTACATGGATGAACATGTTTGTTAAATAAAAGATTAAGATGGTAACAATTTGTTTTAAGCTACATAAGATAGAACAATGGAGAAAGATACACGTAAAACTCAAATTTACATGCACGGATGCTATTTTTAATTTTAGAATGTGATTTTAAATTTACATAATTTTGTAGTCGTTAAAGCATATTTACAACTATTAACTAAAATGTCTCAAAAAATGAAATAAAATCAAGGTGGATATCATATATTAGAGTGTGTTATGATAATAGTGTATTATTGGAAAGAAAAATGGTTACAGTGTTTTATTTGATCCTGGGAAGACGAGTCTAAGTAAATATATTAGTAGTACAATGACCAGCTAGCAATATTTCAGTTTGCATTTTGGCAGGCCTGCATTTCAGTGAAATTAGTTTCTTATATAGACTAATTGTCATGCCTCCCAAAGATTATCTTGTTGAACATTGCACACAATAGGAATACGGAACTTCGTACTACTCTTAAGTGGAAGCAAAACTCCATTCCATATCAGGAATCAAGATGCTTATATAACATGCTAACAGTAAAGAGTATTTAACTTCATTAGCTCAAGAGTACTCTTTCCTTTCAAGTTATATCTAGCAAAAGGTTAATAAAATTCTCACAGAGAGCATTCTCTCCTGATATGGTCCCAAAAAACATGTGAAACAGTAAGGGTCCCCGATTATTTTCCAAAAAGGTTTGCATTTATATTTGAACTAATAATATAGGCCTTAGTTTTGAATCTTCTGATGATTTTAGTTTATGAATATATGCAAAGCTAATTACAAATTCCATGAAATGTCTGTGCTCTAGTTCAGCCACTTCCATAGTAATTTATTTGACCGACATTAAAATAGCTTCTACATTAAAACAAAATTGAGAACAGCTTCTACATTAAAACAAAACAGTTTCATAAATAATAGTTCCATACTGATTTGAGAACAGCTTCTACAGTAAAACAAAATTGAATCTTAAATTCGTTTCATCACAGATTTAAACAGGATGGGGATTAATCGAAATCGAGCAAACAATTACAACGAAGGAAACGTAGGGTTTGAATTTTACCTGATACCAGAACGCCGACACGAAGTGGATCGATTTTGAGACTGGAGATTGAACGTTGGCACGAACTGAGAGCTCCTGGACGGATCGATTGAATGAGATGTCGAATGGCGGCGGATTGATTGAAGACGGAGGTAACGTGGGATCGCAAACTAGGGTCACGAAGTGGAAAGCTTTTAGGATTACGGATAGATTGATAAAGTTTCACGAAACAGAAGGGTTAAAAACTTAAACCCGTTATTACTTAGTGGAGTGCTCCTGGACGGCGTATATACTTTTGAAATTCAATAATACGTTAAGAATATACTTTTGAAATTGAGTTGCTGTAGTGCTCCTGGACGGCGTGACTAATTGCACAGGAATGGAATCATTTAATTTACTAATTTTTATTACTTAGTGGAACTAAATTATGATTATCAAATATCATACATTAATAAATATTATGCTAATTACTTAGTAAAATATAACTAATTATTTACTAATTTTTATTGATTACTTGTTATTTCGGAACTATTATGTTAATCATATAATTTTCAAATATTATAACTCATATAATATAACTCATAAATATTATGTTAATCATATAATTTTCAAATACACACACACACACACACACACACACACACACACACACACACACATATATATATATATATATATATATATATATATATATATAAACTATTATGCTTATACTTCTTATATTACAACCGAATATTACTTGGAGAAAAAATAATTTTCAAAAGTACGTTATTCGCAACAGGCTTTACCACTTGCAAAAAAATTACAGTTATCGCAACTGGTAAAGACAGTTGCTAAATATATATTTCTTGCAACTAGTTTGAAAGTGTAGTTGCAAATAATATTCCTATTGCAACATGAATGGAAGTCCAGTTGCTAAAAGTATGTTTTTGCAACAGGCACGAAATCGCTGTTGCGAAAAATATGCTTTTCGCAACAGACTGAATAAGCATGTTGTTAAATCTTATCTATTGCAACAGCAACAAAAGGCGTGTTGCTAAATATCATTTACTGCAACTGTCATTTGAAGTCTGTTGCAAATAGCTAGTTGCAATAGGGTATTTTTCTTGTAGTGGTAGGAGATGATGCTTAAAATTGATGTATAATCAATTGTCTCAATTAATAATAAAAATCAGTTACAAATCCATGAACCTACCTATCTGACATATGAGGCAGTTTTCCTTTAAATGTTAGCTATAGTGTTGGCTTCAAATCGGAAATTTCATGTGGATAGATAGTTGAGACATGCTTTAGACCAATAAGTTATTTTCAAAATATTTACGAAATGTATAACTAAATTCATATGGTTATATGTCATATTGCTAATAACACCTCAGGAATTATCCAACTCAAAACTATACTGCCATTTCATCTTTCATGTTACTCTATAAGCCATGATGCATTTTCCATTTTATAAGCTATCAAAAGCGAGATGATTATATAGTTGAACTAGTTTAATTTTACGCTATTCCTGCTTTACCATTGTTTCTTTTATCGATTCGAGGATGATTCTTTTTAGGGTACTTAGTTGAGAATTCCAAGGAGAAAACAACGTTCTAAAGGCTTTGCGGCCCAATAGTATAAAAAGATGATATTTTTTTAGGATTTATAATAACTGCCGTCATTTTTGTATTTATTATTTTAATGCATTCTTAAACAAATAATAAATGACAATTTATGATTGAAAGCTACAAATTACACTTTATGTGATGAAAATGGGTTTTAGTGTAGAACATAACATAAAAAGATTGCGTTTTCCAATCGCTTTAACAATATGCAATTCTTTACAGCCCGATAATGATATAGTTGCATTGTTGCATAAATAATAAATAAATAGATATCTAACATAAAATTATTGAGGATGATATACCTCTAAAAGCCACACTTAATTTTGATGATTCATACAAAATACAGGTCTATCTCAAGAATGTGATCCATTAATAAACACAAATTATGCAAGCTTCTCTTAAATCTTTAATATTCTTTAACTTATTATTCATTAATTTCTTTCACTTCTAACATCTGTACTTTTGCTAGATTAGCAAGGCATTTAACATTTTAGGCAGAGATTAATTAACTTAGTTAATCTCAAGGGTTGAACAAGTTTGAATGGAGGGTAACGTTAGGCCTTAGAGCCGATCTTGCATATACTTTGAGAAAGTGCCCTTAATGTTTGACAATGTTTTATATATACAAAATGTTATATTATTTGCACCAAATTTATTGGTTCAAGTCCACTGCCCAAATTTGCTGCTGAGCTGTTAGTTCAAGTTAAAATAGATCAGTTCATTGGTGGAATCCAGGTTGGACGTGATCCAGTCGCAAATCTTAAAAATCTTTCAGTAGTAGGAAGTTATAGCCCTTTTATTGATGCATTATTATTGGATCAACAACATCTATGTAGGAGAATTCTGTATTCGATAGCAAACTCCCAGAAATTAAGGAGGAAGAAGACAAAGAAGAATACGAGGAAAATACTAATGATGTGTTTACGCAGATTGGTTGCCAAAAATAATACTAAGTACAAATTATTGAATATTCCCAATCTTCGTTTATTTCAGTTTTAGTTTTTCTACTTAGTTTAGTGGGGAAAAGGAACACACCTCTTTTTGCAACTATTTTTTGGGTTATATCCCTCTCTTTAAAAAACTACTTCTCACATCCGTCTTTTTTGATTCGTTTTTTTAATTCTCTGTTTCCACATTTAAGAATGATTATGAGTCTAAAACACATGTTAAGTTTAGTAAAAATTACTTTAACACCATTTTGAGTTTTATTACAAATTTTTTTGCATAGCCAAACGGCTTTTAAGGAGACCGCAAACGCTTTTTTATTATAACCAATAATAAAAATATAGTATAGTACATGTGATTGTGTTTACAATCAACTAATTCGGTTTTTAAGATGAACCGTCCACCGTCTACGGAGTTTATAGTGTTCCGTCCACTCTACATATCAGATTTACAGCACTGGAACTAGCTAAATTACTAGACTACAATTTACATACTACAAAGTAGCAATTACATACTCCCTCCAGTTCAAATTATTGGACGTTTCGAGGAGTTTCCCATTTTTCAAATTATATGATGTTCTGCACAAGCCGAGGATTTAATAATTTGAACTCTGCATTGAAAAAGAAACTGCTGCATTGGAAGAGTACAAATTTAATTGTTTTTAACAATTGTATTTAATGTTCCCTCTCTATTGTTGCATTGAAAAACGATAAACAATGGCGAAATTCATGTTGAAACAGCAGAAGCTGAGGAGGATTAAGGTAGTTTTAACTTTTCTTAATTTGTGTGAAAAACTCTAAAATGTTTAATAATTTGAACCGGAGGTAAAGCAGCGCACCTACTCCATCTTCTGACATGACAAGACAAGACATCAGCATTGTAGACTGACGCTTGCTCCATCTCGATTACCACACACAACAGTACGTGGTAACTTGCATTGAAAAAATCACATGGTCATATGGCCAAGCAGCAAAGTTCCTGAGCAATGTAAACTAGCTTGGACCATCGATCTCCATAACAGCAACACTTGACATTGAATGGAACTAACTCATTCAGGCTAAAACCACCGTTAACCAAACCGCTAAGGTCAGCGCCTACGGCGTCACGTGTATAGCAGCCGGTCGTCAGTGATACCCAAACAAGCATAACCAAAAATAGTTCAAGGCCACCAGAATTTCATATTACAGATCTGTGCCCTGTTTACTATTTTGTTCGACAACGAACACACACATACACAAACAATAAAAATAATAAATACAAAAACAATATAATATTAACTTTGCCTCTTTTGTAAAAAAACACGTTTCTCGTTCGCAACAATTCTCCTTCAAGTAACCCTTCCAACTACCCATTTCGGTTGAAAATCAAACGCACCCTAATTATTACTTGAAGCCGGCTTTTTGAATGCCGTAGGAATATTTTCTGATGATTTTTTTATTCTCATGATATGTTCTTAAGGTCTATGCCAGGTGCGTTGTTTTATGGTATCTTAGGGTGCGTTCTTAACCAACGCGAGTGGGGCATTTGAGCGGGATACTTGAGCGTGGTACTGTAGCGTACGGGGAATGTGTTTTTAGCGGCGAACGGGGTATTTGAGCAGGGTAATTGAGCGTGATATTTTTAAAATAAGATATAAATAGATTTGATTAGACAAATACGACTACAAATACAGATACAGTTTCTAATACAAATATAAGTACAAGTACAGTTACAGATACAAAGACAAATTAGCGCAGACCAGCAGAAACCAACCGATCTCTAATGTTATCTCAAACTAATGCCATTTTTTGGTTTCCATCTGGGTGTACACGTTCAGTGCCTCTATTCGTCGTATTTCTCATACTGTAATATTCCGCCATGTAGTGATCGGGGATTAGTTCAGGATTATCATCAAACGCCATAAAATCAGGGTCATCGCTATTATATTTGCGTATGAAATTGTGTAAGGCCATTGTAGATACGACAACAGCTTTCACTTGAGTGTTGAACCGAAACGTAGGCATCTTGTTGAGAATGGTAAATTTCTTTTTCCAAATGTCAAATGTTCTTTCGACGGCCATCCGTAGACTCGAATGGTAGTAATTAAACACTTCATTGGCTGATTTTGGTTGACTCGTGGTATCACGGAAATGCAAAATATGGTACCGCATATTTCGGTATGGCGGTAAATATCCAGTCTGAAGGGGATAGCCCGAATCAACCAAAAAATACTGTCCAGTTGGAGGGCTAGGAAAGTTAGAGCTTCTATCGTTTGTAATCGGAGGATGAATCAGAGTTAGACATTACTCGAAAAAGTAGAAAGAGTTGAAGAAGTTGTTGAAGGAGTATTGTGAAGGTGTTAAGGGTAGAGGAGGTGATTATAAAGAGGAAGGGGAGTTGAAAATCAAGCCGTTGGCGTCCGACACGTCCGACGCCAACGGCTTGATTTTCAATTTCCACTCAACGTTCCATGTGACAGTGGAAATTAGTGCTCGCGTCTGACGCGTCAAAAATTTCCAGCGTGCCACCAATTGACTGCGAACGCACCCTTACTCCCATTTTGTAATTCATTTTGCAAAATTTAAATAATCATTGTTTGGGAGCAGACCTATATTATTATACATCTATCTTTGACTGAAGCGACCCATGTTATCCAACAATCAATTGAACTGAACAATACAGTTTTATAGGGTCCCATTTGAACTAGCTAGATCTATTTAGGTCACACTTTTAGTAAAATTATTTCAAAATAAACCAATGCTCCAAAGTGGGATCAATTTATGTTTTATTATAGGTAGTGTTACAAACATTGTTTGGTTTAGCAGCAGAAAAATTATATTGAGTGCATGTTTGAATCCAGTAACTAAGTTCTTATTCAGCTCTTTGCGGAGACGTTCTATAGTAAAATTTCACATGATTAGTTGTGTCGTTGATATCCAAAATCATTTGATCATTTTTTTTCCGACTTCATATAGTTTGAGCGTGGAAATATGTAAGTATCATAATTGAACTTATCAAATACGGTATTTTTATGATTCAAAATATCCTGACTATTCCGATAAATATTCTAATGTAGCGTTTTCTTACCTTTGTACGTGCAAATAATGGAACTATTCGTATTTTACAACATCCATGTGCGAAGCATGAGTGCGCTCTTGTGTAAATGATACCGCTGTTTATTTTCTTACAAAAATTGCATGACTATCCCATTCTTCATTCTTTACGTAGATCAAAGTTCTACGTTTACTGATTGATAGGATTTTTTTTTTCTCCATTTAACTTCCCAATTTTTGTCAAAGAAGGACAACTTTTTTGGTATCTTAGTCTTCATAAGAGCTATAAAAGAATAATCATGTTGTTTTACCACTTTGGTTATATCTAACCACTCTAAGTTATTCGAACCCTTAACAACTAACAATGGACGCAATTGTTTAGTGGGTATTTTATCGTTCCTTAGCAAAGGAGTATATGATCCACTTAGATAACTCACTTTTTTCTTTTTATTTCTCTTCACTTCTTTCAAAGCATTTCACAATTTTTTATCCTCAACTAATTTCTTTGTATCAATAATAGATGGTTAGGTTATTAGGTTCAGTGCCGTATTTTTTATTTCAATTGCCAAATGAACATCTACTAGATGGGAATCATTAGTGGGAGATTGCAAAATTTCTTAATCATGAGTATTAATATTTTTATGAAAATTTTAATTATAACAAGGTTAAAAGTATGTTGTTTTTCTCCTTGGTAGCAATAGCTTGACGAAGAGATTGGTGCTTCATTCTGACCCTTTTTCGTTCTGAAATAGCATTTTCATTATGTACGTCTTGTTTGAGTCAGTGAACTAGTAGAAGGCTTATGCACCATGAAATTTGGCATGG
Organism: Allium sativum; assembly: GCA_030737875.1. Classification (NCBI taxonomy): domain Eukaryota; kingdom Viridiplantae; phylum Streptophyta; class Magnoliopsida; order Asparagales; family Amaryllidaceae; genus Allium; species Allium sativum. The sequence goes on from CM060921.1 coordinate 302,460,345, forward strand.
CAACGTTGAATTTTTCCTTTGGACATGCAACTTGATTACACTCCTTATCTATAACATCAATATCTGAGGGAACTTCCATATAACCCACATCTGAATATGTGTTTCTTATTATATCAATACTGTCTGTATCATTTATTAGGTCCTTGATTTTTTATGCATTACTACCTTCGTCCACCAATCTTATAAGTTGCATTAATTCATTATTCATATTTGTTCTTGTGTTAATTTTCTCTTATGAGCTATGGATGTTATGAAGATTTACAACCACTTGCGATTTACATTTCCTTCTTAGTAACTATTTGCTTTACTACATTTACCTCTTTAGGGCTTTCACTTATTTCCTCGTAATCAATGTAAGGTTAAGCTAGAATCACCAACCATATTAGACATATGTATTGGATAAAACCAAACAGGATAAATTTGTGTATTGTGGATAGTTTTATACATTTTCTACTAACCAAGACTTGTTATTCTGACTTATTTCTCATTACAACTCTCAGGATAACATTATGGGAAGCAGGTCATCGAAAGTGAACGTTTTTTGTTTTCTTTCTTGTTCTCTCATGCTCGGTATTGGTGTAGCATTATTATCCTGTCTTGTTTCCATTGTGAATTTGTCTCTATTATACTTTGATTATGATTATGTTTACTATTGTAGGTACTAGATCAATACGAACTGTGGTAAGTTGAATCCGAGTTTTGATTTTTGTCAAAACCCAAGCTTAAAAAAGTGCGGATTTTACATTTAGTAATAGAGTTCTATATTAGACTATTAGATAAAATTAGGAACTAAGATAAAATAAGAGAATGTATTCGAGCGTTCTTTCTATCTTTCTTTAATCTTTGTACGGGCTTGACACAATGTAATCATGGTCCTACCTCAAAGGAATCGACCAAATGATTATGAATTGGGGATCTTTTTGGGTTTGAATTTCTTTCCAATCCCAAACTACCATGTGATGTGTTTGGCGACTGTTTTGAAGAGCATAAGGATGACATATGATGAAATCCCGAAGATTAGAGATTTTTAACTAGACGATAAAGAGCTAACTGCACTCGAGATTGTTGTGATTTGGATGTTGATGGAGTCAAAGACTTATTCTTGGTTTTTGATGAACGAGAAATTTAAGTTAATATGGCATATTAGTACGAAAGCACGTTAGGAGGTGTTTCACTTGATACCTTTTGACGGCTGATCTGGTATTTCTCTATTAGGAATAATTCTTTTTCAATTTCTTAGGCCAGCCTTCTAGAGAAGTTTCGATATGTACATTTGGAAAAAATAAGGTTTCAAAGATTTTAAATAACTTCTTTGGAAAAATTTCTTTTAAAGAAAATGAGATTTGGTTTCCAAAATAAATAAGTAAATGCATGTATATATAAAGTTTGAAGCTTTTATTTTTTAAAGAAAGTTTAGTATTAAAAAAGGAACTTCTAAATTTTACTCTCGATCGGGCAAAGGAAAAAAGGATGATGTACTTTGAGGTGTTTTCTTGCTTAATTATTGTTACCAATCAGCCAGAAAGAGGATAGTCCAATATGAAGTAAACATAGAATAATGGTTGAGATTGTGTAACAACCCGAGTATTTAACTTTGTTAAATGGAATTTCTATGGTACAATTTGAGTTTCCTAAAAATAAATAAGATTTAAACACAGATATTAAATTAATAAGTCTTTATATTTTTGCTTCGATATGCACTTTATTTATTGTAATGATTTGAGCAAAACTTATTTTTAAGAATATGATAGATTATAAAATTTTATTTGTCCAAAACTCTATCTAATTTTAATTAGTATTAATATAGGAATATGATTTTGTATGGTACGACAATGTTATATTTCCATATATAAAGATCTATTACAAGATATGGACTTTATAAATATTTAAAATTTTATATTATATTTGGCAATATAGGTATATTTACAATGTTAATGTTATGCGATAACATATGAAAATTTGTGAAATATAGATTTCATAAAATACGATGTTTATATATATATATATATATATATATATATATATATATATATAGGTAATAGAACAATCTCAATATTTATATATATGTATATTAAGGTGTATGATACCTTCATAAATGTAGAAATTTGTCACATATATGTTTGTTACAAAGATATAAACAAAAATCAAAATTTACAAATAAATAAATTAGCTTATTTTGTAGAGCATGCATTGGTCAATTTTTAAATGATATTGCCGAAAGAAGTATTTGCGATTCATTCAAGGCTTGGTTCACGATTTATATGAGATCGACATTGTCCGCGTAAAATTAGTGTTGGACGGAAGTTTATACGTGGTCATCCGTGGTTGCACGCTTCTTCGTTAAAGAGTGAGCGCAATGAAGGTGAGAACATTTAAAATTTAAGTATATGATTTATGATATACTGCGTATTTTGATGAATGCGGTAATATATGATATTGGTTGCATGAATGGTTAATTGTTCGTTATGAAAATAACATTATAAATTGATAAATAATATTTCAATCCATGTCAAAACGCGTTAAAACGCGTTAACGTCTTAACGCGTGTGTATAGACTATTTGTTGTATGCATTGAAATGAATGACATGTAGTGGAAATATTTGAGCGTTATTGAACATAACGGCCATGCAAAATTTGTTGATGGTTTGTTTAATCAGTGTGTTTGAAATAAATGATACATGTTCGTTATGTGGCTGATTTATATGGTTGAATTTATTTGTATGAAATGCACTTACCGTAATTATGGATTTATGCAGAGGAATCAATTTAATCCTTTCCGTGAATGACCATAAAAATTTTAAGATTTGGAAATATAGTTATTTAAAATTTTCATTGTAATTTGAAAACATTTGGAAAGTTTGAAATAACGATTTTGAAGTAAAGAAATATTGGTACTCGAATGGAAATATAAAGCATATTCGAAAAATGGTTTTAAAAAAAAAAAGAACATATAGAATTTCGAATTTATTTTGAGAAAAAAATGATGGGTGTTTTATTTAAATGTAATATGGATTGAACAGAATGCGTCGCATAGCGGCAGTCGTTAATATTGATTTTTCATTTTCAAACAACTGTAACTTGAATAGTTTAAATCGAATTAACGCGAAACGAAAAACGTTGGATTCCTATGTATAATAACTTCTGATTAGAAAAAGAATTTTTAAATTCTGTCATATGGTTTTCAAGTTATGTTTAAAACAAATTTTGAAAAGGTCGCTATATGGGTAGTTCGACAACCGTAAGGAAAATCGAATAAAAAGAGGTTTATATAAATTATTAAATTTTTTGGAAAAATTTATGATAAATCATATTTTATTATTTGTAAAGGTGACGTAACTCGAAGTATTCAAATTTAGAAAATTTTGAATCTATTTGATCTAAATAGCCAATTCAGCACTTTCAGTAACGTTTTTAACGTTATTATAATTTTCCTTTGGAAATGATTTGGGTTCGAAGAATTTATACGCTTGAAGTCTGGTTTAGATTTGTGAAAAGAGCTTGTTAAATATTTAAAGATTTAAAAATCATTTGGTATAAAATTTATTTGAATATTATTGATTTAAGGTTAGAAATGTAAGAAAAATGAGCTTGGTTAGATTTAGTCTAATATTTGATTTACAAGGCAACCTAATATTTTCTCAAGTTGGGAATCGAGATCGGATAATAAATCGTTGAAAGCTATTGGAAATATAAGTTGGATAAACTACTGTGAGTGAAAGTTAAATAAATTTAAAATTTGGTAATTTTGAAACTTATGGAAGAATGACAACGATTTAAAGCGTTATGTTTGAAAATATAAGATTTAAAATGAATTGTTGATTTCAAGGAAGGTAAGACGATTATGAGTTATGAAATATAATCTTGATTTTAGATGGATTAATAATGATGAGGAAAGAAATTTGAGTCGGAATCACGCATAATCCATAACTATTGTTTAAATTACGCTTATTACTTGGAAAGACCGGGATCGAATATTATGTCCGAAAACGATTCCAAGTAATAATACGATGTTATAAAGAAACCGAAGACCTGACAAATGGCAAATAAAGGCCGAAAATCTTTGGATTGTTGGGATCGATTGTTGATGCCTCAGTTGGGCTGATCCTCCGATACGAGGTTATAAGTGGCATGAGGTCAGAATGTATTTGAGGATTTTTGGGTTTTATTCCATTCAGACCCAGAATGGACTTGTATGGATTGTGTGTCTGACATTCACTACAAGAAAACACTGATTTTGTAGCGGAAAAATCCGTCGTTAAAGACCTTTTAGCGACGGATTTGCAGCAGAACACAGCTGTCGCTAAAAAACACGTTGGTATTTTAGGCACAATTTTACGATGGAAATTAACATCGATTCTCCGTCACTTCAGCATCATTTCTGTATATATTATCATTTCATTTTAAAATATTTCACCGACGGATATATATAACATAATAAAATCAGCAAATATTTTTCTGTCGCTAAATGCACGCTATTTAGCGAGGGATTACCGACGGAAATATATAGTAAAGATCTTACATTTCAGTTATCCGCCGGTTAACCGTCGCTATCTTTAAAATATCAGTTTCTCCTTAGCGACGTTTTAGTGTCGATTTTGATAAAAATTCCGTCGGTGTTCTCTTTCCATTCAGGTTATATGATTTTTTTTCAGCCATCGCTACCAAATCGATATATATGTATATATATATATATATATATATATATATATATATATATGTTTGTGTGTGTGTATATATATGCATGCACATAAAATGAGCGACATTAACAAAAAAGGAAATGCAATTGTTAGTTTTTATCACAACAATTTTTTTTCATTGGAGATAATATTCCATATAAAAAACAATACCGTTCACAATCGTCCATCAATTCATACATACACTAGACTGAATTAGAACCAAATATCTCGCATGTTTTCATAAAGAAAAAGGATGCAGTGGCACAACTTATATCTTCAATCGCCTTTGTCTCATGAGTAATTTCTTCTTTATAAATCTTTTCGGAATCAGCAACAGCTTCATTTTGGATGCACAATACTTTTATCTTCAATTCCTCTTTCAGTTTTTCCAGCTTATCCTCTTTTGCTGCTAGCTTTTCTCGCATAACAGAACCCTGCACATAACAAACAAGGTAGCATGAGCCCATGGTCATAACTCAGCATGGCATGTGTGCCCAGGAAATATATTTAAAATCCAGATTTTAATTGCATGAGTTATAAGGTGCAAAATAAGATAAGGCCAGGCTCAGTCTTTACAAATCGGCAGAGGTGTATACTCTAGCATGACTGTATAGCTTTAGGGCACATAATGTAGCATAGGTCTAAATGTGCCGAAGTAGGGTAAATATGAGCCATTTGTTTGAAAGAAGGAACATAACAACTTCAAATAAGGCACAAAAAGTATATGTTTCCAAAAAATTCACAAACAGCAAAAGGATTGGGTTTATATACGCAATTTATGATTGAGGCAGAACATGACCCAAAGCACTTGCATATAACTATTTGAGCTAAACACATGCACACACACATATAGATACATGTGTACGTATACCGATGTTGTCACGATGTATCAAAAACTTAATGACCAACATAATAAATATATGAAATTAAGATAAACAGATACCAATATTTCAAATTAACAGTGTTTTCAGGTCTATCCGGGTAACATATTAACTAAATATAAGTTCCATGTTTTCAACAAGTCAACATTGTGCTTCCAGTTTACAGAGCACTGCAGTTTACAAACAAGGCATTAAAGGATCAAGGCAGTTTATATGCAGGCAATATGGAAATAGAAGTCAGGAAAATACGAGAATGTAGGCTAAACGGATATATACAGAACAATGCATACAAAAATTTAAATGAGCAAATGCATGAACCAATGTGTGTGCAGCAGGAAAAACCACATGTAATTATAAGTACATTTCAGGTATATACCAAAAATCACAGTAGTTTTAAAACAAGGTAGGATTATTATGGTTAATCCATCATGCATGTTAAATAACTAACAAGTGCCATATTGGATAATATTCTGGATAGGGCAAACACCGCTCGAAAATTTAATTTGGCAAAATCTAAGTTCATCCTTGTGCCTAACCTGGAAAACTTAATATGTGATTACTATACGTCGAAGATCAGCGCCTAACCATGTAGAACAAAGAAGTATGGGTTCCGGGTTAACAAGGAATGAATTTTATAATTCCAGTTCACAATATAATGCGAGGAAATGTGTTCCGACTTCATTACTATAGATAATGTGAATTACTTCCGTCTTACCACTGTTCAATCAATGGTAAGGCGAGTTAGTTTTACATTTCGAAAACAATGATATAACTTTAATTTGTTATAAAAATTGTGGATTATTTTTCTTCTTTATTTCGTACTTCTTGGAAAAAGTGTGTGCACAAACCTTGATCATGGATTTGACAATATTTTACAATTAAAAATTCTTGGAAAGAAGCATGTAAACTGTTTTTCTTTGTTACTTATCAAAGTACATATCAAAACGATAAAAATTATTATAGAATATTCAGTCATATGTCTCTAATGTATCAAGTATTTGGTCCTTAATGTGATAGTAACTTGCAAGGATGATGCAAATTCCAAGCAATTTCGCAAGCTGACTATACTTTCATTTTCATCTTTTGCAATATAATCCAGCATCATTTTGAAAATGATTGCGGTTTGAGTAGCTGATGTAATTACTCATATTGCTTTGACCATCTTTTCTTCTAATGTTGAATTTCAAAATGTTATGTGGAGTTCATTATGTACATTTTCATGTAAAAACCGAATCAAATGTTGGTTCCTTCACAAAAAGATTGGTTATGTTCCATATTACATTAAGTGTAGCTAGGTAGTATGACATAGAATACGTGAAGTGCTGAAATTTGGAGTCTTCATAAAATGTATGCTTAAATGCATGCATAACCTTATATATATATATATATATATATATACACATATATATACATATATATACATATATATATATATAATTAAGGTTGTGATTTGTCAAATTGTACAATCTGAAATAATTAATTTTTGTTTCTTCATTTCAATCCAAATTATAAAAGAAGTTACACAAGTTCTTTAATGATTTGCCATCAAAATAAAAAGTTTATGACAGTTAGTACCTTATAATGTTGCATTTTACTTGTATGCTCTTTAGTTCTCATGTTGCCATAATACATTTGTTGTTAATGTTTTATACTTGCATCACATACAATATTATTATCTTAAGTCTATATCATGTATAGATATGGAATGCTGCTAATACTACAAATAAATGGCTATTTCATAGTGAATTCAAGTAGTTGCAATTTACTTAAATTAACCTGAATATGAAATTGGCAAATACTAAAGAATCGCATCATTAGCTTGAAACGTAAAAAGTTTTGGCCATGAAAAAGGTTTCATTTGTGGGCTTTATTGCAGTTATGCTTTTTAAGACACATCATTAGAGTACAAATACTGTAATTAGTTCACAATGATTCATTTAGTTTGATATAGAAAGTTTTAGCCATGAAGAAAGTTTCATTCTGACACTGTTGTTTTTCAGTTTTACTTAGGCATCTTTGGAAATAAGTAATATTCCCCTTTTTGACTTATAACTTAAAACAGTGCATTATTTCTAAATCAAACTATTTTGACATTCATTCTCGCTTGATAACATTTTCAACTGCACATAGGCAACTTATGATTAATTTTTATGCATAAGGTAGAATTTCTTTAATGTGCATTTTCACTGTTAGAAGCCAACGCTGGTTATTAAAAGGTGTCATCGTCTAGCACTTCTTTTTTTATAACTTATGATTCATTTTTATGTTCATATTTAGAAACACTTTACAATAAGTTAAGTTAAACAGTATACAATCAGGACCTGCAGCTTCAGTATACAATGATAATTCATTATTTGCACTTTTAGAACGGTATGCCGCTAGCTTATATTGATATTATCATAATGACATTCCCTGTTTGAAATATTATGCAATCTTAACTATGATTTAGTGTTTTTCATATATTTGATTTATCCATGGTTTCGAACCAGTCCATCGATCTTACGTTTTCAACCAAGAAAAATATTGCTAAGATTTAAGAACGTATCTTACGTTATTGTTTGAAATATTATGCAATCTTACGTTTTCATATATTTGATTTTTCAACCATAGAAAAATATTTGATTTACCCCTACTATTTTCAGTTTTGTTCTCTTTGCCATGGGTTGTGGTCAGTTTCTTCATGTGCAGGACATATCTTTTGCAACATGTTTTTTTCTGCTTTTTTTGATAGGATAGAAATTTCTTTTTTTACCTTTAAATGAAAGATTCTCGTGCTACACTGATTGAAATGAATATGTATTATGGTATGGATTATTTAAAACAATAATTTTTATTATGTGCTAGATGATGAATGAATATATGTATGTGTGTGTGTGTGTGTGTGTGTGTGTATATATATATATATATAAATTCTGTGGATAAAATATGATTTAAGAACTTTACTTTTGAAATTAGTATCTAAGCATATTTTGGATAAAGTGGATATATGGTTTTAATTTTTTTGGCCTGCTTGGTGCTAAACTGATTTCAATTCTACTGTGCTTACGAACTTACTTAGAACAATATCATTGACATACAAAGATCTTTAAGGAAATACAAACTTACTTGCGCTTACGCTCCCTCCTAGAAGGTTCCGTCCAATTCTCACTTACAAGTTTTTTGAAATCTACGTTTTCATCTTCCTACACATAGTTTTTCTAACAATATCAGAAGTGAACTGTGCAGGCTTAAAAATTGAAATGGTCACTGAAGCTATTGTAAAGATAATATATATAATAGAGGTACCTTCTCATCATCAAAGTCATGCAAATCAACATCTGCATGTAAAATATGCAGCAATAAGTGAGTTGAATGGACCCAAAAAAAAAAAAAATCATTTTTCTTGGCATTCATAAGAGTTAAGACTATCTAAAGATTCATTTCAAGTATTAACCACAAGTTTCATGTTTAACATTGCAGAGTTTGAGTGTATTTTTTTGCAAATGGTTTATGTATATTTGCCTAATACATCATTAAATTGCTTAAATGATTCGGTTTCACATACTAATTTCAGACAACTATAGAATGCATACTATTACGATCTTACTAAACACAAAACTTTTTTTTTTGAAAATTGGTACACTTTTATTAACTAATAGAACATTACATAGTAAGATTAGCATACTAACCGGAGCAACTGAAAAAAAAACATAAAACGTAAATATAAGCATTACAAAAGGAAACTAAGAAAATAATTTGTGACCCATAATGAGGTCGTGTCATCCCACATAGGTGCAATCCAACCTTGCACAATTCCTCACAATCTTCACGTCTCTTAACAGTTTAACTCTTTTATTCCTTGATTTTCTTTCATGTACAATATCCAAACAAGGAGAAATAACACTGCATAGGCTATTTTCATGTACCAATCCCTTCATGGATGGAACTTTGAAAAACAACAAACTTGATTCAGTAGCTATGCAGAAACTCTGTAATTTTCAGAAATAAGGCCACAAAGACTTAACCAGTGGTCTAATAACACATTACTACTTCCTAATTTCGAAATTCATAAAGGACTGATCTTGTAACTAGGTAGTCAAACACGCCAAGACTATGGATTTGAATCTTTACTTCATCATCGAGTAACATGCATGAACTAGGTTCACTGTTGAGTACACGTTAATCATGCAAAAACGAAGCCAAGCAGATTCTAGTTTTCCCATAATAGCAAACAAACCTATTTGCATATGAACTCAGAAAATTTCTAACTGAAGACAGTAGATTTGAATGCCGGCAGAGATGCTAATTGCTTTAGATGAATCTATCACCTGTAAACCATAGGCTTCATTGACTCTCAGCAATTCTCTGAGTGGGTTCAGTTAAATGTTTCATCTACAGCCACCATAGGGAATGAAGATCGATTTAACTGTAAACACTATCTAATACACGACAGATGAAATTTGCAGAGGAAAACCAGATTGCCATTAAACATCAACAAGCCCTTAAAATGTTTAAAAGAAAAGCCAGACAAACACCACATTCTCCTGCCAACACACAAACCTGTAACTGATCCTTAGCCACAATTTAATCATAATTGATCCACGTTCTACAAAAGTAACTATACTGGATGATATCTTGCCATATCAAAATATAAATCAAATCATCCATCGATACTAAGCTTCCTGATATAGCTACTACCAGAAGTAGAAGTCTGATATGTCTAGAACTATAGTGCGTTCTAACCAGGTAGCAACATCCAATACCGGTGATTTGAACAAACTTGTAGACAATCGAGCAAATTCAAGTTGCAGCACTGACTTTACTTAACTCTAAGCATACATTTAAACTTTGGAAATTTGGCTTGCTTATTTCCATTTAATAATTGGAGAACAAATGTAATCAAGTAGTGCTTAAACCAATGCAAGATTATTTCAGTTATCTAAACCTATTTCTAACTCCTAAATTTCAAACTCACAAATATGGTACGCTGAGTATGAAATCCAATAGTCTAAAAAAGGGAAGACAATACAATAAGAATGCAAAAACTGGCCTACACAATGAAGTCTGCAATTGCAATGGTTCTCTACCAGAACCACAAATCAATAATCACGTCATTTGCCAAGACGAAAACTGGATATATCCAAACATTAAATCTGAATATGAACGTAGATTGCATTAACGCAGTTAACCTGTATAGGCGTTGAACCGAAGGAGACCAATATTATCGCCAATAGCCCAGGATCGACCAAATCTGAACTTATGAAACTCTTACCCAGTCACAAGTAGGGAAATACGACGTTGAACACGAACTAGAGGATTAGTTGAGGGAAATTGGAACCAAAAAAATAAACACAACAACATTGTTAGAAACACATTTACAAAGATCAACATCACATTACATCAACTCAAACTTCAATCTCAATAACCTATAATCTTTCCATTTGGACATTTTGGCTTTAGTTTGATCACAACTGACTTATATTACTTTTCTGTCAATCTAAACAAAGTCAGGATCTTCAACCCAAACATGACCACCTAATTTGATTCATATACCTTTTAAATATGCCAATTAACAACCAAACTGAAATCAAGTGATTTTTGTCCTTTTCAACGAGTCTAAACTCACTCAACAAATTACCGTCCACCAGAGTTAGTAAATTATAACACAATAACTAAAGTAATTCAATAATTAAAATTTAAATATATGGAAATTAAAATAGAAATTAAGTAATACAAGTTTTTTTTACTGAGTTTTAGAATTTGTGTGTTGCTTGTTTGTTTTGTTTTGCCCCAGCTGCCAAGGATATCGTACCTGCTGCCTGTGCGGATGCTCCCAAATCCCAATCCATAGAGATAGCGCTTGCTGCCTGGAGGGAGACGGAAAAACTCTTTCGTTGCTTAGATGGATTCCTTTTGCTTTGGATCACTGGTTCGTCGTATTCATGAACCGCGATTCAGATTATTATTTTTTCGATCCTGTATTTCGTGAATTTGTTGCCCTCCATGTTTTGGGGCTTTAAGCGAATGCTTCTGTCGCTTTGGTAAAGGGCTCGGTCTGGGTATGAATTAGGGTTTTAAGGGTACGATTTAGGGAAAACCAGAAACGAAGATACTGAAATGATAAAAGAAATATGTTTAATTTGAGAATGGATTTTAGGTAAATGTTAGATTATTAATTGATGATCCAGATTTTTTTAAGAGTGAACAATGGATTGTTAACTAATCATCGTTGGATTATATTAGTTAAACGATGCAAATTCTGTACATATAGATGACGAAGATTGTTAAGTTTGCAGGAAATCACAAAATTGTAGGTGAATTGCTTGGATAAATATTCGTCGGTATTCTGCCTGAATTTGCAGCGGAAAATAGCGGCGAAAATTTTTTGTCGGTAATTTGACGCAATTTGCGACGGTTTAGTGAGGGATGACATCAGATGATGGTAATAAATAACAGAAAAAGTTGAAAAAACAAAAAAAAAATCCCTTGCAGATCACATGGAAATCCGTCGCAAATTAGCGACGGAAATTTCCGCTTCTAAATTTTTGACGCTAAATCAGTGTTTTCTTGTAGTGATTGTAATTGAGCGCATAGCACTGATTTCCACTGATATGTATCTAATTTGTGACGTATGAGCTCGAAGTGGTTACGTATTGATGGAAATCAGTGGTCATGTCGTGAATGGACAATGTGACATAATTAAGATATGAAATGAGCTTGTACGATCAAGTCATTGCTTGTCTAGGCATAGCCTTGTGTACGATGTGACATCGACAAACCTTACACCCCGGATTGATGAGAAACTGGCGGTTAGGTTGAATACTTATATATGATTGATGATGAAAGCTACGGCGGTGGTACCTCTTATGAACTTGAGGAACAAGGTATGTTCGGGGGTCCACGTCTGGACGAAAACAGTTGATCTGCGTCGCAATTTGTAGTTGGTGTCCGTGTATGGATGAAAAAGCCGTGTTACGAAATTGTGTTCCGATTGATCTTTCATGCCAGAAATTATCAAGTTGGGAACCCAAATCTCCAATATGAGCCATACGGTTTTGATTTTATATGGTGACATAATATTATGGGTATTATGCAATCTAGGATTAATACATTTATTTGTGAAATGATTTTCCACACCATATTATAGTATTAAAAGAGGATTTTCACGTATGAAAGCATGTTTGGTTATCATAAGACAAAACTCGCCCATTTGGTGTGCGCTTGCATTGTGTGATGTGGGATGAGCTTATGATAGCTTCATTTTTCAAAAGTCATTGCGAATTTATATGCATGGGTATTCACATGGAGTAAAACCGTTCCGCGTTAGCGGCATGGTCCGGTGAATTTCCCAACTTTAAAATAAATCCTAAAAACAACTGTTTTATGTTCTCACTAGTCCCATGACTGACCTGGAGTTTATTGTTCTTTTCTAAACTCTGGGTGCCCGCAAATTTCACACGGACAGGTAGTAGTTTAGTTTTACAGTTGTAGATTGTTGGAGCAAGATTTGGAACGCTTTCTGAGTTGGAGTCCATGCTGAGTTTGGAGTTTCCGCTATATCATACTTCTCCCTCCGTTGAGAGTATATTTTCTTTTCTTCCGCTGTTTATGTGTAACTCTGATATTCCATGTAACTCTGTTGTAATATTGTATTATGCAATGAAATGTTCTGTTATTTTGCTCAATATATGTAAGTACCCATAACAATTCATCTTTGTGAATTGTTTAAGTTGGTTTAATTACCGGCGAGAATCGGGGAAAAGACGGGTCGTTACAGATTGTTTCAGGTATTTAGAAATATTATATGGTTACAACTTCTGTTAGAACTACTGTGAATGTTCGAAGGATGGTTTAGAACTAGACGGTGGTTTGTGACACCGCCATGGTGAAAGCAAGAATTTTCGTATCGCCTTAGTTCTTTAAAGATGATGCTAAACGATTAGTATTTTAATCTAGTCGTAATTGGATCTAGATTTAACCTATGTCCAGATCCTGTCTAACAGATGATTGCCTAACGTTAAACCCAGAGAGCTCAACTAGTACACGAGATTTGCTAAAATTTGGATCTAGGGAACAACCCTTGAAGTTGCGCCCAAATTTCCCCTAAACTTCTTTCTTTCCTTCTTCCTTCCTCATCAAACCGAACTCTATCATTATCTTCCTCCTCTTTATTTGTAGCTGCCTTGCCTCCTCCCTTTTTGCGCTAGCTTTGCACATTAGATCTCTCCCCACCACCCCTTTAAGATCTAAATCCAATTTCTTCCCCCTAACAATTTCTTGGCATATAACACTTACTTGAACTATCTGTTCTTCCTCGCGTCATTTAGGAATCATCCTTAGAGGGGCCATTTGGTTGTATCAGAATGAGTAGAAGATTCTACAGCTTCAAGGTTAAAAGAACAAGTTGTAGCAATAGGATTAGCACTGGTCCTTTGCATCGAGATTTTTAAATGGAATTATTGCTCGTGCTACATTAACCTTTACATTGTCTTATTGGAGTAGATGTTTGATTAAGGCAATTGTTGATTTGGAGGTGAGGATTGAGCTATCTAATGATGGTTTATTAAGAAGAATCTCATTGAGATATTGGAGGTATCTATCATGTGTGTGGACTTGAATGATCTAGTAGATAACTGGCTTGGAGATTTCGCAGTAAATCTCTTCCTTCAATGTCGGCTTTTGAAGTTGAATGATCTGTGGTCGAATTGTCCATGCAGATGTATGACATATTCAGCGTAATATTCCAAAAATGGGAGGTTACAGCTAGATTTGTTCTTCAATGCAGAAGTCAATCTTTGATATGTTTGGGGGCATCACCGTCAACTGTGATCACATCCTCTTTGATTCAATTTGTTGATCTAGGCTGCTACTTAGTGGAGTTAGTTTCTATGTTTTCACCTATCTAATTTCTCTTTAGGCGATGTCAGATGAATCTCCCCAGAAAGCAATTTAGAAGTTGGCTTCTTTTGCCATAAATAATTCTTATTTAGAAAATGGTGATGTTTATACCTCCAACACCAGTATTGCCAGTAATACAAGATTGAGCATCTAGCTGTCAAGATACAATTAGTCAGAGGTCGTCGAAATGGTTCAAGCTCAAGCCGAAGAGCAAGATGTCCCGTTGTATATAGGCAATATTTTAGAGCCTTGGTATTGTTATCCTTGTCCTTTTAGCATTGGTTCTTTTTCTTTTTAGGTTACCATTTAGGGTTGTGTGGTGTCTGTTAATTTGTTAGCATCCTTGTAAAAATCATTTGATGATGCTATGAGTTTATTATCTTTTGAAATTGTTTTATTCGTCATTTGCACTTATATTATGATCTGAAAGTGAAATCTCATAACCTAGCATAACTAACAATAAGTGTAGAGCTAGAAAAAAAGATTAATTGAGTTCATTTTTTTTAACAAAGGACAGGTTAAGAGTTGTTTCTAGCATGGAAAATTATTTTTGCTGATTCCATAAAAGCTAAAATTTAAATTCCAAAAAGTTGGCATTTTCTAAAATCTCAAAACTTTAAGTAGGATTAGTTAAATTTGGCTTGCATGTTTAGTGCATAACTGACTTCACCTACATCGAATTATGATCCGATTTACCCTAATATTTAAAAAATAATTTTTTAAACCTTTTTATATTGTTTTAAGAATGAAAATAAAAGATTTTCTATTTTCAAAATTTTAATTTAAGTTTTGATTTTTGAAAAAGATGGGCTCCCACATGTTTTGAGTTGATTTTTCCTAAAATGGATGTACAATTTTGAGAAATAAAAATTTATATTCTAGAAATCATGATTTTTATGGCTAGTTGTAATGAGTATAAAAGGTAACTAGAAATTAGGTTTATGATTTTAACGATGCATTAGGACTGGTGATATGTTGGAACACTAACGATAACAAGGAAAAAACCATTTTATCTTTCGCGTTTCCATTCTGTTGATTTTTTTTATTGACATAACGGTTTTGGAAATGGAAGTAATTGACTTTGAATTAAATTAGGAAGGGAGAAGCACAAATTTTCTAAGAAGGGAAATGAAAGGAGAATCGAGAGGAGGGATGCGCGCGATTTAAACTTCGAAGCTTTCAATTTTCGGTTTTGATTTTATCAAAGAACAAGGAATGAAAAGGAAGGAAATAGTGTGGGAATGAAGATTACGGAACACGGTGAGTTTATATAGATGTGAATGGGAAAACATATAGGTACGAGGCCATTAATTTGCTGCCTCCTTGATATGGAAAATGGAAGACAAATCAGTTAGCTCGAGAAGAATAGGTGTAACAACCCGGAAAATCAGAACCAATTAAAATTTTTTGTTTTGGCTATTTCAATGAATTTTGAATAGTTAAAATAAATTACTTTAAATAATAACGATTTAAAATTTATTTAAATCGAAGTTAGAACGAATATATTTATTTTAATTTCAAAAGGAATTGGAAATAGCGCGGTAGTTTGAAAATTTGAATCTGAACGTTGACTGAATGTATAGGATTCAAAATAAAATGGATTTTAGTGAAACCAAAAGTATCTAAATCTGTTTAAAAATATCTTTCCAAAAAATCTGAAAAATCGAAATTTCATAGCGGGAATAAAAAGTTATGACCTATTGAATATTTAGAATAGTTGCTATGAAATATAGTATAATTTATAGCCCGTATAAACGACCATTATACAAACGCCCTCCATTTTCGATGAAACCATTTTAATTGGATCCGGAACGCCAAATTATTGCTAAGTTTAAAATTTCCAAAATTTTTGGAATTAATTTGTGAGCATGATAAATTAAACTGTGATTCGATAATTTCTGTTGAATTTAATTGACCGTTAAAAAGGCCATTTTTCAGACGGCCTCCAAATTAGACAAAATTAATTTTGTTAGGACCGTATCGTCAAAACATAGTTATATTTATTTTTTGGGAATTTTCAGAGTCGTACGTGACCCCGGTGAATTTAAATGTACGATCGAATTAATTAAATTAATGATTTAAATTTTAAATTAAAGAAAACAGGTTGAAAGCGATCGTCTGGGCTGACGGGACCTAGCCCATTGGGTCCGGAACGAGGGCAATTAGGTAGGACTTAACGGATTTATTTGTAAAAACATATAATTAAATAATATTTTATTATAAATATCTAACTAAAAACCCTAATACCCTATACACAGTAGCCGCCACCATCGTTTAAATGGCCTAAAAGCTTCAAACGTTCTCCTCCAAATTCTCTCAATCCACAAGGAATTAGACCACCATCATTTAGAGGATTTTGCAGTCCTCTCTGAGATCTACGAGTACATACCCGTTTCAGCCTCCATCATTGCACGTAGCCCGAGAACCAGCGCTCCAAACCCGACCCGTTTCAACCGTCGTGCAACCCTCCTGCCCCCATCGCACGCCACCGCGTGGACCCCCTGCATGCGCCTCCTTCCCCTCTTCAACGTGGCGGCATCAGATTGTGACCAAGCTTCTCTGTTTGAACGAAAATATCAACCCTAAAATCGAACCAAGTTGGAAATATCGCTGTCGTTGTCTGTTCATAGAGGGAGAAGGTGAAATCCATTTTAATTATTTAATCAATTTATTTTAAAATGTTATTAACGTAAAATAAATCGTATCTCACTCATACGAACTCGAAATTGAACGATTTCAGATCCATTACGATCGTGAATCCGAGATCTACATTCTGGATGGACTAGAACAAATTCTGAGTAGATAAATTGTGGTCAAATTTCAAATCGAAATCATTCAGATTTAAACGATTGTGAGAATTCTATTTTATTTCTTTTTCTTAAATAATTAAATTTAATTATGATCGTATCTTCACAGATCCGCTGTTAATTACTAATTATTATGATACATGATTTGATCTGTGATTGTTGTAGATCTGTTAATTTGGTGATATTATGGTATTATGAAATTATCACAAACATGTGGATTATTATTGTTTAAATGAAATTGTCATAAACATGTGGATTATTATTGTTTAAATGAAATTGTCACAAACATGTAGTTTATTATGGTTTAGATAAAATTGTCATAACAAAAATGAACATTTTTGTTGAAATAAAATAATCAAAACAAAATTGACATTTTTTTAAAGTAGATTTGTGTCAAACACAAATTACATGCTTGTCAAAAAAATGTAATATCACTTTTTGTCATTTTGATTGAATTAAAATTTTTAATCAAAAATGACATATCACTTTTGTCATTTTGATTGAATTAGAATTTTCATCAAAAATGAAATATCACCTTTTGTAATTTTGATTGATTTAGAATTTTCAATCAAAAATGAAATATCACTTTTGTCATTTTGATTGAATTAGAATTTTCAATCAAAAATGAAATATCACTTTAGTCATTTTGATCGAATTAGAATTTTCAATCAAAAATGAAATTTCACTTTTTGTCATTTTGATTGAATTAGAGTTTTCAATCATAAATGAATTATACATGTTATAAAATAAAAACATGATTACATTGAAAATTCACGTTTTTAATTTCATGTAAGGAATTAGAGAAATGTGCATGTCTTAAAATAAAAACATGATTACATTAGAGTTTACATTTTTAATGTAATGTTAGAAATTCGACAAATGTTCAGGTTTGAAAATAAAAACATGTTTTACATTAAAAATTCACTTTTTAATGTAATTAGGCAAATATTCATGTTTTTAAAAAAAACATGTTTATATAAAATAATCCACTTTTTAATGCAATATTAGAAATTAGAAAAAGAGGCAATTAGGGAGAAGGACAAACTTTACCAAAAAATTAGGCTGAAGGACACCAAGTTTTATTTTTAGTCTGAAGGACAAACATTGAATCAAAATTAAACTGAAGGAAAATGCTAAATGTAATTAGCATTATATTCAATTTTTTACGCTACACGAAAATGCTAGTTTTAACTAGCATTATTCAGTTTTACACTGCAGAAAATGCTAATTATATATAGCATTGTCCTTCAGTCTAAATTTTTTCAAAGTTTGTCCTTCAGCCTAAAAATAAAACTTGATGTCCTTCAGACTAATTTTTTTCCAAAGTTTGTCCTTATGCCTATTTTCCACTTAGAAAAATGTACATGTTTTTAAAATAAAAACATATTAATATTAAAATTTCACACTCTGATGTAATGTAAGCAACTAGGAATAATGCTCATGTTAAATATTGGAACATGATAACATAAAAAAAAAAAAACCTTATTTTCAATGAAATGAATGAATCACTAGAAAATGTTCATTTTTAACACAAAGGCATGTTAACATTAAAAGTATCATTTTTATAAAAGAATGATTCATATGAAAATTGTTCATATTTGAATAAAAATGTTGAAACATTAAAATCATATTTTTAATATAAAGTTTGATTCATTAGAAATATTGACTATTTGAATAAAAATGTTACAACATTAAAAATTCCATTTTTAATGTAAAAGTGATTCGGTAGAAAACATATGTTAGAGAATATTTGTATGTTAAAACATCATTTTTAACATGCAAGAAAGGAGGAAAATGAAAACATCACTTTCATACATTTTGTTTAAAATAGAATTGTTAACAAATTGAAACATCAAAATATGCATTAGAATTTGTGTATAAATCTAGGAGACATTTTTATTTACAATGCATATATTAGAATTTATATGCATAGTTAAAATTATATTTTTATTTACAATGCATAATTTAGAATTTATATGCAAAATTAAAGTAACATTTTTATTTACAATATATATTAGAATTTATATGCATGGTTAAAATGACACTTTTATTTACAATGCATATATTAGAACTTATATGCGTAGTTAAAATACCATTTTATTGGCAATACGTACATTAGAATTTGTATGAATTATTTTTATGGTAAAATATACACTGGAAACTTTTTACAAATAAAATATCCCCTTTTTATTTGTTAAAGTTAAAAATAGAAATACAAATAAAAAAGTTAGCTTTTTATTTGTCATTGGCTCAGTTGTCATGTAAATGAAATATGTTTTGTTTGACATTATGAATATGTAGATATGATATGCCAATAAAAATAATCTTTTATTTGGCATGTTAAACCCATTAGTGGAATCGTCGAATAGTTTATATTTATATATAATTATATATATAAATTAAAATTAAAATTTAATGAATCGCGCGTGGTAGTTCGCGTTTCGAATCGTAATTTTAAACGATTATGCCGAAAGAACCGACCGTCGGATTTTCCCAAAACTGGAACTGTTTGGACCGCTTTGGGAAGATCTTTCCAACGATATAAAACTTGTTAAAATTCAATGGTTAGATTTCGAGATAAGGGTAAATCAAATTTTGATAAAATCAGCGCCAGGGCCACTTATTGACTCGAAGCGTTATTAAATTAATTTATCTATTTTTATATACAAATAAAAATAGCGATGAATCGTTATTGAATACTATTAATGATATGAAATGGTTTTAAAATATATATATATGCGAGAATCATTTGAAAATACCGAGTTCAATCTCATTTCAAATGATTATACGACGACTGAAGACCAGCGATATTGACATCGAATGGATAACTACTGATGCCCGACATTGGTTAGCTCCTAGTAAAGGGTTAAAGTGGTAGTTGTCCAGATGTACTTGTTGATTGTCCAGATAAGCGAGCACCTCTCTTCCATATTGGACTTACGGGATGAGGAATAAGGTGTCTCTGGTTTCATTCAGACCCAGAATGGACTTGTAAATGGATGTGTGTCCGACATTGGATTTCATTCCATGTAAATTGATTTGTATTTAATATATATCTGTTGGTGGTGGAGAATTTATTCTCTTGCTTAACACCCTTCTCTGAGACGCATGAGCTCAGAGGTTATATATTGGTAGTTATCGATTGCATGGCGTGAATTGTCAATGTGGCATGCCAAGATGCAATTGATCGAGGCTTTTGTTGAAAAGCAGAGCCTTGTGGTTGATGATCAAAGCATAGCCTATTTATGCATAGCTTTGTGTATTGCGTTACCTAGCGAGCCTCTCACCTCGGTAAGATTCAGAAACGGGACAAGGGAAAGCAGGGAGTGCACACATTTATTTCTAGCTAGAAGTGGTATCAGGGTTTTGCAAGCCCTGACATTTTACTTGTGTGGTTGATGGATTATGAGGCGCCACGGATTTATTGGTCGATAGTGACCAAATTATATGTTCAGTAGGACCGGGAAACCTACGTCCAGGAATTTCCAACCCACTAAAGTATTTGTGGACCGGCCCTGCAGGATCCAAGGGTTGCCCGTAGGTGTGATCCTAAGACATTGCTAGAGTGTCTCGAATCGGTAAGGAGATCGTCCCTATCCTTGACTCATGACGGAAACCCAATTTCCAATACGACAGTACGGTTTTGATTGTAAACCTGTGTATGGCGACATAGTATATGGTCGCTATGCCGTCTAGGATTGATACGTTTACTTTGAAGTATTTCAAAACCGATTAGACACTAATAATAATATTAAAAATATTATTTTCTACGTATCAAGCATGTTTGATCACTATAAGTTAAAACTATGTCCTCCGGTTTGCGTTGCATTGTGTGATGGGACTTGAGTCTTATAATGATTTCATCTTTCTAAAAGCATTGCGTTGTTTTGAATAAATTTTATTTAACTTATGCACTGGCAATCCAATGGAGTAAACCCGTTCTGCGTTAGCAGTATGGATGATTAGCCATATTGTTAGCTAAAGTAGGAAAGATTTCTCATACCAGTCCCATGACTGACTCGTAGTAGTTTGTTTCACTTTGCAAACTCGGGTGCCCTCTTTTCACACAGGCAGCCAAGTGACAGGTTTATGTATTTATGCAATATGCTGGGCTAGAGCGTGCTTGTGAGCTGAAGATGAAGATCATTTTATCTTTTATTTATGCTTTGAGACATTTAGACATCTTTTGATTTTGATGTAGTTGTTAGAGATTGAGACTTTTTTTTTTTTTTTTGAGACTTCTATTTGCTAAGTGTATCCTGTAATTGTGCACTCTGATGTCTTTGATGTTATGATGTTGATGACATTCCTATTTCTGCTGCAATGATTTATGTGTTATGATGTTATCTAAGATCTGCTATTGTTGTAATTATGTTATATTCCAATGATTATCCTTGCTTTCGTACTACGGAAGTTTGGGGTCATCACAATAGGTTGGCGAGATTTCTGGTTTTGGTTGGCTATTATGTTGGCTTAAGTACACCCATTAATTTATTTCGATTTGATCTTATTATATATATAGTATCCAAAGTATCTCGGGGTCCTTAACTTCAATCACGAACCCCTATTTTTAACTTAAAGACCGACATTTCCAAGTCATGCTATTATTCTGAATTTAACGGATCTGATTTTGAATTTTAATTTGAATGTGTATACGGAATAACATTGTTAAATTTGACGAATTAAATCGATAAAAAAATAGAAATCGACCTCAAATAATTAAATTTATAAAAATAAATAAATATTATTATCATTCTAATTCAAATGAAATTTATATAAATCTATAAAATTGTTTTGATTCAATTTTAACCATGACTTCAATTATTATTGCTTCGTATTACGATAATTCAATATCTTTGAATCTAAATCGTATATCAACTTATTAAATTGATAAATTCTATATAAAAATTAAATTATATTTCCAATTCATTATATGAAATAAATTTAAATTTTATATATTAAATAGCCAAAAATCCGGGACATTACATTCCTTCCCCTTTAAAAGAATTTCGTCCCCGAAATTACTAAGGCAGAAGAAATGCTACAAACCCGTTAACTTTTCAAAATCCCACTTTGTTATAACTTAGTACTTCACATCTCATTCATATTGATTCTAATCAATTTATTCATTTTAATCCACCTGCTTAAGTTAAATTTAGATTCCAGAATTCTAATACTGGTATTTTATTTCAAATCATTTTGAAATAATATATATTTTTCAAATTCAAAACATTTGAATTTTCCAAACAATTTCTTATCTAAAATAAACTTCCACTGGAAATCTTACTATGGTAGCAAACATCACTTAGAAACTCGAAACTGAATACCGATGTTGTGGCCATCCATCATCTGAATTATTTTCCAGCGACTGAAGTGATTTCAATGCTTTATCACTTTTAAAATCCATTCAAAATGATTTTTCATTCAAAAATCTCCCCAAACAATGTTGTATTATTTTAATATACTTCATAAAAATATTTTCCAAACATCCGGAATTTAAATTCCAATTCTAATTTGAATCCAATTTTAATTCATCTCATTAGTATATATAGTTCTTATACCATTTCATTTGGTTATATATAACCATTTCAATTTTTATATCTAATTTTATTTTAATCTCAACCAACCCATCCACATTTCAAAAAATTATTCTTTTCATATAAAAATATAGTTTTTGGGTAAAATTATTTCATTTACCCAACTTTCAAAACATTGTGTGTCGATTTACTTTGCCCAAGTGTTTAGAAACACCTATCGATACAGTTGTACATTCTGTACCGACCAGAGTTCATAAATCGCTCGACAAACCAATCAACACAATATAAAATAATTTTTATTTCAATATACAAATACGCTCTCTCATATATACACTCAACTCATTCTAGGGTACTGCTTACCCTATCTCTAATGAGTAAACCTCCACCAAAGCCTAGGTGTTCGCTCAACCTAAGCTCTGATACCAAATGTAACGACCCGCAAATTCGTACTATCTGAGTTGACTAAACAACACACGTCCAACCCAAATAATATAGAAATATGAGTCAATAGGGATAAAGAAATAGAAACAGATAGAAGAAGAAAAGAAATAAAAACACAGAATCTCACAGCGGAACGAATAAAATATATTATATAACATAGACTTTGAATTACAAAATTTTGTATCATCAGAGTATAATACAACATTTGATACAACGGTAATAATTATTAAATATCTAATGGTGAAGCCGCCTGCTTCAAACTCCTCCAAATGTATCCGTAAAAGCCTGAACACTTGACTGCCCATATAAATTTAGGCATCTAAGAGTTTAGGAAAAAATAAACAAAATAAACTTTGGTCAGTCATGGGATTGGTGTGAGCAAGCTCCAACCATATTGTTTTACTTTGAAAAATATTTCGAAAGAAAGGGTAATAGTAAGGCCAGCCCATACATAAACATGGACGGTTTTTTCCTTAATATAACCAAACCATTGTGATATTAAAATCCAGAGATATTATAAAAATGTCTAATCAAATAAATAATCAAATAGCAGAATGCTTGCATCTCACGCTCTACATACATAATATAAAATCAAAAACCGAAGGGTGCTAATTGGAGATTGGATTGCAACTATGACAAGGTATGGGACCACCTCCCGATCAGTGTACTCTAGAGGGGATACACTGGGGTTTAGCCAGAACGTCTTGCAACCCGGCCACACATGACCGCCCACTCATTTAGCTTAACTGTAGCGAATATATTGTCACCCACGGTTGTTGGCCAACCAACCGTAATCCGTAACATACAGAATCGAAAGAAGAACAAATAACGAATTTTCTCTAAATCGGTGACAAATATACCCTGCTTGGGTATGACCCACCTAGCCATGTTGCCTGCCCGATTTTTGTCATTTCCCAGTTGTGAGGCTTGAGGCTACGTAAGTCTTTCAGAACATCTGGCCACTATTCACTTTGAATGCCACATCGTCAAATCCGTCAAATCACTAGTTGATCTTCCCAAAATATTACGGGTATAAAAGTTAGGAGAAACGAAATTCTCCGCCACTAGACATAACACCTTAGAAAGATCGTCTTACGTGATCCGTTAGGAATACTGTGTCAGACATTTGTCCATACAAGTTGTCCTGGGTTTGGACAAACATAACAGCCATTGCATTTTACTCCGTCTTCCATTATCTTCTGCAAAATCTTCCATTATCTTTAGCAAAATCAAATTTGCAATGCCTATGCCTGTACAGAGTGGTTTTCGGATATTAAATCCAATCGGTCTCTCCGTATTGGCAACGATGGCAAAAAATCTTTGATAGTCGGTGGTTTAACTATCAAAGGAAAACAAAACATCCATCCTAATTTCTAACATCAAACAAATCACTGGCCTTTAATATTTCATGTTTTTTTTCCTTATTGGGTTTTCTTATTGATTTCTAATTACCAAATTTCTCAAAAATATTCTAACTCCTTAAATTTTCGAAAAATTTCGCCAGCACCTCCTTTGTACCGGTCAATAGTTCAAACCTTAACTCGCCTCTCTAGGCCCTTTCCATTTAAAAAGAAAATCAAAAAGTCAAGCAACTTGCCCAGTAGGCTCATAAAATCTCATATGGAAATTGAAACATGTACCTTTTTGTTGGACACTTAAATTTAATCTTCATTCTCTTCATTCCATACCTGTTAACATATATATACCTGTTTCCTCTTTCATTCCAATCATTTTAAACAAACTCGATAATTACTTCTTTATTTAGCTTGTGGCCCAATGCGCTTTTGATTTGAACATATCATGATCAAATATAATTTTAATTCACTTACACATAAGTCGAAATCAAATTCTATGTTTGATTCCAAGTTGTACATTCAAATTTCTAATTCCATTTCACAATTTCAATTTCCTTAACCAAAGCTGAAATCAATCCAATCTTTATTTAACTAATTGCCTTTCCCATTAATCCACTAAAATGCAAAATCTAAAGTTTATACCAAAGACCACTTCATTCACTCCACTTGATGTCAAATCTAATTTATAAATCAAATCTGGATTTTTCTAACTGAAATCCGGATTTTATTCACTAAAAATACCTTAAATTAATTAATTAAATCATTATGGGTTTTAAATGATTTTATAGCGACTTTTCTAACATTTGACTTTGACGTAACTCAAAATCTTTAAGACGAAATCCAGATTTTCTCTTCCATTGGATAATTATTATTCAATAGGTACAAACGCTTCTGGTTTCATCAAATTCCAACTAATATAAAGTTCTATATGCTCAATTGAAGTTCAGAATGCCAATTTACGAACTACTGTGCTGCGGTGAGTTCGTTTTAATTAAATTTATATATAACGTTTAAAAACTTTGTTCTAAATTAATTCCAACTCCATTTTCCATAAATTGAACCCATTATCCAAAATTAACTTAACAATTCAGACTATTCAAACTCATCGATTATTTTATTCCACATTCATAACTCAATTATGAATTTATTTAAAAGCTCAATTTATATATTAAATTATTTATAAAATTCGATATAATCGAAATTCCATTATAAATTTCTTTTATGGGAAATCAATTAATTCAACATCATTTATCATTACAAACCAATATCATCCCTTGATAATAGTGAAGTCGTTCAAGTTGGGGTATTTTATTTACCTCTCAGGCTTTGACCGACAACGTTCTTATCTTGAGAAGGATAAGAGTTTGTATCACAAAACCGCCATTACTTAGCAATAAAGTCTCCTCTTCTATCTCATTTAAAAAATGGTTTTTAAATTATATTTCTTATATTTAAATAAATCTATTTTCAAATTATCCAATGAAAATTATTTCATCATCTTTATAAACATTGTTTAATTGGCTTCTTTATTTTATATTTAATGAGCTTCCATTTAAAATTTCAATTAAAGCTCGATTCCCATTTCAGACATTTTATTATCATAGCCTATATATATATATATATATAATTTCTTTCCATATTAAAGCTTAAATTTCTATTTACTACAATTCTGATATCTTCCGAAAACAAATTTATTTCTATAAATTCGACATAGTCGAATTTACATCATAAATCTATCTGGATTTTATTTCAATTCATTTTACAATTCCGAACATTGAAATAAATTTCATTATTCCTTTTTGAAACGATTTCAAATTATAAATCCCTTTTTAAATTCATACTTGAATTTAAATTTATAATTTATCTAATGAAAATTCCCCTCCTTTATTTATAAACATCATTTATAAATTTCACCTCTGGTTTTAAATATTGAAACCAGTTTCCATTTCAAATTCCATTTGGGATCCAATTTCTACTTCGAAAAGTAACTTTACCTTTTAAAATTCATACTTGAAATTAACATTTAATATTACCAAATGATAATGTTTCTTTCCATTCATAAACATCGCTTATAAATTCAATCACTTATTTTTAGTATTAAAAACAAGTTAATATTTCTAAATTCATTCGAAATTCCATTTCAAATGCGAAAAAATAAAATTTTCATTTAAAATCTAAAAATCCTTATTATTTATATTTTTAAATATCGGTCTCTAGGGCCAGTGATATTCAAACATTCAAATACAAAAGCATCAATTCAATTCAACATATCAAGCATATATAAATATATAAAAACAACGATAAGTAAATTTTGAGGGATCCAGTTGGATCCCTCCAACCTGTTTTTTCTATATACACAAATGTTAAACAACATAAATATTACCAATCCTGCTTCAAGGTAGGATATCGCGGTATGAAGGTCATCCAATCATATATCATGGGGCGATAGGGTCATTCGCTAATGATACCGCGGGCATCCGCTAACGGTACTACGGGAAATATCCAATAATATATAATAACCACAACTACCAAACCTAAATAACTAATATATATTTTATATAATAACCACAATGATTCAATAATCCATATCTGCATCCAAACAGCCAACAATTTGTTTTTAATGATAAAAATAAATTTTTAAGTGAGAATTACTCACCTGATTTTATTTGTCACATATCCAATTGAATTCCATCTCATCCCGACTATGGATCTCTCCAATAGATCTACTTTGCCCCTACATTTGTTTAATTTAATTATCAATCAAATTATTATTCATTTTAAATTAACTTCTGACATAACTCGTTGATATTACGTAATTTAAATTGTGTAAAACATGTACCTTTTCGCCTTGTAAATTAATCGATCCATCGACGAACACTCAAAAATCGCTGCCTACATCGACTATAATCAGTCCAAAACTACCCTATACCTATTACAACATTTCATCGAACATTATAATGTCGACTACCATCCCATTCTATCATCCACACCTCTCTCGTGTTGTTGCTGTGATTACACCATCGGATCAACCACTATAAAGCTTCACCTATTTATCACTCATGTCTACGTCATCCAACCTCCATTGTTTGTTGTTGATACATCATCTCAGACCCGAACTTCATCAACCCCTCAGTCTTCAAAGTCTATCACCGACAGGAAACGCCTGGATACCCCTATCTCCAAAGTTCACAGACCCACCCTCTCAATCAATGGACCAACTTCATATCAATAAAAATCACACCCTAGTTCACCAACAATACATTCGGCTCCTCAAGTTGCCACCCGTTCATCCTCTAATCAAACTTCCCCAAACACCTCAAAGCATCGAAGTTTACCTAGTTGCAACAAAAGCGTGGCAACCAGTGGCTTTCCAGAAACCGCGCATCCCTTTTTGCTCCAGAAATCGATCCCAAACCTACTTCAAAATCTCATACCCTGGCTGCTGCGAAATCCTTGAATCGTGATTCCCCCTTCGTTGCTCAAGATCCGAACCTCCAGCCTCAACATCCATCGCAACTTCAAAAATCTTCCACGGCTTCATCGCATGCCCTTCCTTGCAACGCAATTGCTTCAAACTTGCTCGAGCTTCAGTTGCTTGCGGTTTTCGAATCGCTTTTCCATTCTGTTGATTTTTTTATTTACATAACGGTTTTGGAAATGGGAAGTAACCAACTTCGAATTAAATTATGAAGGGAGAAGCACAAATTTTCTGAGAAGGGAAATGAAACGAGAATCGAAAGGAGGAATGCGTGAAATTTAAACTTCAAAGCTTTCAATTTCCGGTTTTGATTTTATCAAAGAAAAAGGAATGAAAAGGAAGGAAATAGTGTGGGAATGAAGATTACGGAACGCGATGGGTCTATATAGATGTGAATGGGGAAACATATAGGTACGAGGCCATTAATTTGCTGCCTCCTTGATATGTAAAATGGAAGACAAATCAGTTGGCTCGAGAAGAATAGGGTGGCGAGATTTCTAGTTTAGGTTGGCTGTTATGTTGGCTTAAGTACACCTACTAATTTATTTTGATTTTATCTTATTATATATATATAGTATCCAAAGTATCTCGGGGTCCTCAACTTCAATCACGAATCCTTATATTTTGACTTAAAGACCGATGTTTCCAAGTCATATTGTTATTTTAAATTTAACAGATCCGACTTTGAATTTTAATTTGAATGTGTATACGGAATAACATTGTTAAATTTGATGAATTAAGTCGATAAAAAATATATAAATCGGCCTAAAATAATTAAATTCATAAAAATAAATAAATATTATTATCATTCTAATTCAAATGAAATTTATATAAATCTATAAAATTGTTTTGATTCAATTTTGACCATGACTTCAATTATTATCGTTTTGTATTACGATAATTCAATATCTTTGAATCTAAATTGTTTACCAATTTATTAAATCGATAAATTCTATATAGAAATTAAATTATATTTCCAATTCAATATATAAAATAAATTTAAAATTTATATACTGGCTAAAAATCCGGGACGTTACATTGTAAATCCCAAATATTACTATATTTACTTAATTTCATTAGTTTTTATATGAATGTGTGTGTATATATATTCGTGCGTGTGTATATATATATATATATTTATTTATTTGTGTGTGTGTTTATTATTGCCTTATTTGTTACCTTTTAATTATAGCAATCAGTTCCATGTTTATTGTGGTCATAAATATTCATTTCCATTTATTATGGGAAACATTACCATATTATTCCCACCAAAATAGATTTCATTCAAATTCGAACTCAAAACAAACATTTAATAAGTAATATTATAATAGCGTTATTTACGTAGGTTTGGACGGATAAGATTATAATAATTATATTTATATTTTAAGCATGATGTTAACGTAGTTACTAACTTTATTATTATTATATATTCCACTCTAAACTAACGACCAAAACAATCCTTTTTGAGTTTAATTTTGTTTATGATTCAAAATCCCATCGAAAATTTATTTACTAAATTTTGTTCAAACTATTTTAAAGAGGAATATTAACATATTTAAAATCTTATGGAAATAGGTTAATATTTTATTTGGACTAGATGTTCCAAACTACACACAAAAATATGTGAATTTATGCATCTCTTCCTATATGTATTGTTTATATGCCTTGTAGATTTAAAATAATGCAATTTTATATAAAAAGACAAAGAAAACAACAAAAATACCAAATGTAAATAAGTTTATAATTCTAAATCATAAGTGCACAAATTATATATTTACAACAAAATTCTATGATTTTGGAATAACAACATTACAAATATGACAATACTTTTCGACTAATTTCTAGATTTAGGGTGTCCACCATAAGCACAAACTATCCAAAAGAATTGCAGGCAATATTAGAATATTAAATTAAAAGGCCTAAAGATCTATATCAGATTTAATATATATTATTTCAGATTTGACATAAACAAACAAATATGATACTGTTAGGCATACAATCCATATTTAACACAAATGAATTAATAAGATATTCTAAACAATGAATATATTTCCCACTTACTTGAAAGTAATCCAAATCCAAATCTGAACGTAGCTTTTAGGCCTATAGTTTCCAAATCTCACGGATCTACAATCTGTATACAAAGGTAATATATATACTGATTAAGATTTGTAAATTTGAAATAATAATTGGAAAAGAAGAAGGAAATTTTATACTAAAGATTACCTATTCTCTGAACCAACCCTTTTGCACGAATCTGGACTCAATCTATCCAACCTTTGTTAAGTTCATTTGTGTTTGTTTAAATTTAGAAATTTAGAAGAGAATGAAGAATTGGGAATGACAGAGCTTCGTTGCTTCCTTCAGAAAATATAAGCAAAAGAGTGCAGGTCTAGCCCTTTATTTATATGCATAGAAACGACCATGTACCTTTAGATTTAATTTGTAGAAAAATCCACCCGTTAGTGTAATTTTATATTATATAAATCCTTAGCGGCCACCTGAGGATCAAATCAACCAAGAGTTCGGTCAAAAAGTCGACATCACGGTCGACTGCTAGGGTCGATCTGGCAACGGTGGAGGCAGGGGATGTTATGGTAAGATTTATTACCATTAATATATAACTATTGATTAATCATTTCCGGTTATTTTTGTATTTCATCCGTTATTTTTTTCGTATGGACTTCATTCGAGAAGTTGCAATTGAAAATTGACCAGAATTTTTTACTAATGCAATGACGCAAGTTTCATTATCACATTGCATCATTCTAAAAATTTCGTTTTTGGAATCTAATTAAATAATTAATTTAATGATTGCTAAAACTTCGGGTGTTACATTCTTCCCTCCTTAAATGAAATTTCACCCCAAAATTTTATCAATGGCTAAGTCAGTGTGGTGGTACCTAATTATCCTAAACTATACTACTAATTAGCATACATCCAATTTTGCAACTAAATATGCGCATGTGCATAGTGTACATAGTGAGTCACAACCACAAAATATGTATGCATAATGATTCTAGTCGGATCGTCCTATATGAATGCCTTTTATTTTTGGAAACAACTTTGAAAACATGGTGCAAACATCCTAGAATATGCTAGCAGTTTTACATAAATACAAATGTTTTAAAACATTTTTCATCCAAAAACTCACCACAAGATAACGAATAGAAGTGTGAAGCAACCAATTTGCATCCAAAACCTAACATCAAATTCGTCAACGTATCTAAATTGCTTCCTATTAATTCTCCTATGCCAAAAAAGGAAATTAAAACAGAGAATTCAACATTCTTACCGCTTACAAATTTTCCAATTCCCATGCTATAGTGGAATTTTAGTTCAATTACCCTAAAATACTCAAAAATATCTTATATGTAGACTGCAAAGGAGGCAAAAAAGCTCTAAAACGTAAAATGAGTTAAATAACAACTCATGTGCGCCGTCGAGAAAGCATGGAAACAACTTTTCCACAGCTAAAATAGCTTTTCTCTTGTTATCGTTAACTTTTTTAAAACACATTGTCACCTCTAGTGCACCGCTTAAACACATAGACCAATTATTCAAAATCTTACTTACGCGTTATACGGGACCATGAAATTGGTATTTTCATAAAAATGGATATCCGCTTATTTAAAAATTCATGTAAAATTTGGAATTCTTTTTTGATAATGCTTAACTTTTCATATGAGATTTACACAAAAACTAAGATTTTGGTAACGTGCATTGTACTATATTTAAATATTTATTTTTATACAAAACAGATATTTAAACATATGTAAATTACTGCACCTAAATCCCCGTTTTGCATAAATCGAAGGAAAGTAAATCAAACCAAGTATTTAAATTAAAAACGATTTTTTCAAACGAATTTTAAAAAAGTTAAAAAAATGGTTTTGTAGAAACTCAAATGACTTAGGCCACATTTCAGCGAAAACGAAGTTAGTCACGCAGAAAATGCGAAAACAAATACCACACACAAAAATCAAAAGTAAATTTTAGTTTAAAAAGTACAGGTGAGAAAAAATAATAATATATGTGACAAAACGACGCAAAAACCTGCCCCTTGCTAAAATTTATCTGCCATAGAAATCTATTCTTTCGAGCTTTAAAGTGATTGCTAGTTAGATAAATGAAACAAGATTTCACTTTCAATTCAAATAAAAATAAGCATGAATGGAAAACACAATCTTTCCAAAAGATAGAAATCTCATAGCATCATCGTGCGAATTTTAAGGACAACACACTAATAGTTATAAGCACACTGCTACAAGGAAAAAAGATTAAAATGTTGTAAAGGGAAAGAACAAAGACAACAACACTGAAACTTCAAAACATTGCCCACAAACAATGAAATGTCTTGCTCAACAATTGGAGCTCAAACCATTCCATAACTTTTGAGTAGTCATATCATGGTAGCGAAATGCTAAATTTTGTATTGTAGACACTGTTGGTGTTGTCGGAGGATTCTACATTACCATCTCGCCTAAGAGATAATCAACGATGACAAAGGAAACCTACCATCCAACTTCTTTTCACGAAGATTCACTTGACATTGTCTAAAGAAAAAAGTGGATTGGTGAAAATACAAAAAATGAATTCATGAAATAACATACATGAACAACATGCTGAATTAAAATGATGCAGTACAAATTGATGGTTACACCATCAATTAAAGAAAATATTGATTCTCGCGTCATGAGACAAATCCAGTCGCAACTTCCCAATTTAGAAATAATGCGCTAAGTGAGTCACTTGTCTACATAGGTAGTTCAAGCATAGATTATCCAACTCAAAAATCAACATTGAGAAAAAGAGATTTGCTGCAAACTCTCCGAAACTGGTTGAACTAAAGGTCATTCAAGTCCATGTAAAATAAAGATGCCACTAAAATCTCATCGAGATCCTGCTCAGAATGACCATCCAAACATCTTAATCTTCATCTTCGAAAGAACAATTGCCTTCATTAAAATCCATTCCAACAAGATATGGAATAGGCAGATACAACATAGACAACAGTCCTATTCAAAAACTTCGAAGCAAAGGATCGATGCAAGTCTAAATGGAACCGCTAGTTCTCTTATCCTTAAAGAAGCAAAAACTTATGCTCACTTTGATCCAACCAAATGGGCTTCCCACTAAGGATGAGACTTAAATAGCACAAGGAAGATCAGATAGCGCAAGTAGGTATTATCGGCTAAGAAATGACCGGGGAGAAGAAATTAGGTTTAGATCATGGACTACAAGTACGGAGAGATGTAATGCGCATACTAGAGTGGAAAAAGGAGATAGGGAGATAATAAAGAATGGGAAGAAGAGTAAATGTATGGTACGGCTATAAGAGGAAGGAAGCACGAAAGAAAGAAGTTTAAGGAGGGGTATTTGGATGCAACTTTTATGATTGAGTCATAGGTTCAAGTTGTATAAAAACTCATCAATTAGTTAGCCAACCTAGGTATAACATTAGGCGGTCAACTATTAAACGGGCTTTGGACGAAGGTTGAACCTTGAACGCATTAGGGTCAGATTAAAATATTAATCGTCCCACATGATCACTTAAGATTTGACGCGAATCCGAAAAATACTTGTCCTCATCACGATAGTATCATAGAATGTAGTCAAACTCCAAAATATCCCCAAACATTCATAATATTCTTAAAAAAAGGTTGCGAGCACACAACGGATGAATTCCTAAAATAATTCTACCAGAAATCCATAATAAAAATTAAATGGATTTTCGCCTTACCTAACTGACAAACAAATCGAATGATTAAGAAATGGAATACTTAAAAATATTTTAGTTAGTAGTTCATATTTGGATTTTTGTGAAATTATCTCCTTTGTTTAGCTAGCAGGTTAACCAAATAATTGAGAAACAAATACCAAAGTTGAACAGAAATTTCCTTAGTCTAATTCAAGGGAAGGTTTTCGATTTTTTTTTTTGAGATTTAGTTTTATTTATAAACCGGGGATCTTGAACTATAAATCTATTTTATTTTTTTAATTAATTTATATTTTAGTTCATGTTATTGACTGGAATAATCCCTTCATATTTTGAATTGTCGAATTTTTTAAATCTTTAAACGGTTATTTATAATAATTTCCTTAAATCATCCAAAACATGAAAAAAAGGAATATTAAGAATCATAAGGAGTGGGTATTAATAATTATTTTGATCTTTGGCATATTCCTTGTTATTTTCATATTCTTGTTTTCTTACCAAAAAGGATAATTATATTAAATTACACAAAACCATAACAATCCGAAACATGGATAGATTTTAAAATCTTAAAATTTATTTACTTTCTCAATTCTTTATTTGTTGAACAATTTTCTTAGAAACTTTAATTTAAAACATTCGAAACCCTTTTTCTTTTCCCTAAAAGTTTTAAAATTTTGAATTTTCTCCAAATATAAGACAAGGACTCAAAGGAATAGTTCCCAAATAATTATCTAGATTTCCAAAATTAAGTATCGAATTGATATACCTCCTAATTATATTTCCGAACTATTACGATATATTAACATGAATTCATCGTTTCAAGATCAAGAAAAAGTCATCGACGAAAACTCCTAAATGAAAAAAAAAACTATAAATTGCGACTATCTCAGTTGTAGCTAGCTTTTCGTCCAATCATTAAGTTTAATCCACGGGATTCACTATATGTCGTCCTCCTGCTTTTCACACTAAATCGTCAAACGCACCATGGGGTAAATTGGGGTTGGCCAGAAATTCGAACTCAAAATATTTATATCTCATAGTCGTTTTAAACCCATTTTAAATAAACAGGCCCACGAATTTCTCATCATCAAAATTATTTAGAGTCAACTAAAAAAGACAAAGAAAATAGAAAAGGAATTTGAATACATTCTATCACTAATTCCTAATTTATTAATTCCTTTGATCATCTAAACCTAAGCTCTGATACCAAATGTAACACCTGACACTTTTCTAAGCCCGAATTTCGATAAAAATCAAAACTCAAGCCCATCTAAGCATAAAGAGTATAAATTTGGTACCTGCAAGTAATGAACATGAGCATAATCAGAGTACATAAAGATAACTCACATCGGAAACAAGATAGGATAACAAGTATCGACTTTGACAACTACTTTAAAAGTGAATCGCCACATCAATGCCGAGCATGAGAGAACACGAATATAAATACCAAATTGAACGCATGCAAAGACCTATCTTCCTCAAGGTAAACCTGAGAGTTATTACGAGAAGGAGGGGCTAGAACAACAAGTCCTAGTGAGTAAAAAATTCTAGCACTGTCCACAATACACAAATGTGTCCCCCCTTTTTTACCCAAAATCATTTGTCTAAAAAGGCTAGTAATTCTAACCTAACATTGTAAAGATTTACATACGAGGATTAACTACGACGCCCAAGGTAGCACTTCCCGAAGATAATGTTAATGTAATATATCAAGACAAAACCTGTATGCATAAGTTGGAAGCCTTTAAACCACCACTCAAAGAAATACCAAAATTAAATGGTGGGGTCTTCAACTACTCACTACCCTATAAAGGAGGTGGGTTACTCATATAGCCACTTATGGCCTCACTCCTAAAATAACATAAGGGTGGATCCCTACGATCTCTTAAAGCCCAAGACGGATCCATTGATCACTTAATACCTTACTAGGTGGTTTACTACATGCTAATATAAATTAGAGTACACTAGCTATTAAGTTATACAAATTTAAGGTCTCCATCATTCATGCATATTCCCAAACCTTGCATAAGGCGATAGATAGTAAGCAATCACTTATGACCTATATGGTAGGTAGACGACTAACGTCATTTTAGACCTTCCTCAACTGGACCCTTATGTACTATCTAATTGACCTTACTAGATAACCCCTAGTCACTTAATACTTCTCTGTGAATTATATTGGATATTAAGATGTATAAATTAAGTACAATAGGTATAGTGAATGTTATTAAAGTTTACTATTTACTAAATATTATCCAGGTGTGGATAATTGAATATCAGAACCTCATGTATTTCCAACCTCCCGAAACAAAAGGATTTTTTTGGCTTTAGTAACCAAATATTCTTAATTTGTAAGATGAAATAATATAATTATCTGTGCCATCATAGTATCATTGCAGTTGAAGTGCAGTCCCATGGACACTTAGTACCTTATCCCAAGGCGGACTCTCACTCAATCACTTACTAACTAGAGGAAGCGGGCCATCACAGAGATTACCGATCTCGTACCCAATTAGCCACTTAATACTACTTATTTATGGGGAAGAGAGTTATATAATCACTTAATACCCAATAGGTGGATCCCACTACTTAATACCTCTAGACCCAAAGTAGGCTACGCTATGAATTATTTTCTTTTTGGTTTTTTCTTTCGAAAGGGAGGCTACCTCAACACTTTAATTAAACTCTTTTTAGGAACTAATTCTCGTTACATAATTAATTATCGT
This sequence comes from Allium sativum, assembly GCA_030737875.1. Classification (NCBI taxonomy): domain Eukaryota; kingdom Viridiplantae; phylum Streptophyta; class Magnoliopsida; order Asparagales; family Amaryllidaceae; genus Allium; species Allium sativum. The sequence goes on from CM060921.1 coordinate 302,496,842, forward strand.
CACGGGTTCTCATGGTTAATGATATCTTACATCAATTGTACATATATCCGACTGTTGGAAAGTGCAGACTTCTGTCGAATAAGGCAACTAACCTCGCATCATTGACTACTAATACAGTCCTTATTCCTAGTTAAAGAAATTTTATAATTAAGCTATGATAGATAAAGGTAATTCTCAACAACTTCCTATCCTAGGACATTTAATTATTTATTTCCTTATTGAACTTAGTATTTACCGCAACAATTAATACCCATTAAATCCCCTTTAATCCAATTTACTATTACAATGGTCACACGCAATTAATTACCCTAACGGTCATATTTCCTAAGACAATTGGCACTCAATTAAAATAATTTCCATACTTGCCATGTGCCATTAATGACCCTGATGGTTATGTTTTCTAAGGCAACAGACAACCTATTAAATGCCATTTATATCAGTCACATTTAATTACACTAATTCTATTTGTTGTAACTCCTAATATTACTATATTTATTTAATTTCATTATTTCTTATATGAATATATATATATATAGGTTTATTACTATTATTAGTTTTCCTAATTGGTGTCACAACACCTATTCCTAATCACATTTAAACTGTAACCAATTTTGACGTTTATTTCTTATTCAATTCATTTTCCCAAAGCATTAATGGTTATAATATTTATTCCCTTATTCGTTTCTTTTTAATTATAGCAATCAATTCCACGTTTATTGCTACAATGGTAACATATATTCATTTCCATTTACTATGGGAAACATTACCATATATATATATTTCCAATATGGAATTTATTCAAATTCAAAAACACAACAAAAAATTATTGATCAATGTTAAAATAACGTTACATACATAGGTTTGTACGGATAAGATTATAATAATTATATTTATATTTTAAGCGCGATGTTAAGATAGTTACTAATTTTATCATTATTATTATTATCATTATTTTATATTCCAGTCTAAAATACCGACCAGAACAATCCTCTTTGTGCTTGATCTTGTTTAGGATTCAAAATTTCATGGAAGGGTTATTTACTATAATTATTGTTAATTTTGCCCAAACTGTTTAAAGAGGAATATTGGCATATTTAAAATCACAAATAAATAGGTTAATATTTTATTTGGAAAAGATATTGCAAACTACGTACAAAAATACGTGAATTTATACATCTTTTCCTATTTGGTTTATTTATATTCCTTGTAGATTTCAAACAATGTCTTTTATATAAAAAGGACAAAAAGGCCCAATTTATAATAATCAAGTAAAATCCCCAAACAATATCAAACACAAACAAATTTATAATTCTATGATCATAACTGTAGAAATCATATATTTACACCAAAATCCTATGAATCTAGAATAACAACATTACACATCTGACAATACTTTGGGATTGATTTATAGATCCAGAGTGCTTACAATAACCACGAACTATCCAAAAGAATTGTGTATAATATAAGAATATTAAACTAAAAGGCCTACAGATGCATATCAGATTTCATATATATTATTTTAGATTTGAAATAAACAAACAAATATGATATTTTTAGGCATATAATCCATATTTAACACAAACGAATTACATAAGATATTCTAAATAATGAATATATTTCCCAATCACTTGAAAGCAATCCAAATCCAAATCTGAACACAACTTTTAGGCCTATGATTTTCCAATCTTATAGATCTATAATTTGTATACAAAGGTAATACATATATATATATTGCTTAACATTTGTATATCTAAAAGAAAAATTCGAAAAGAAGAAGGAAAATTTATATTAAATATTACCTATTTGAAGGACCAATCATTTGCAAAAATCAAGATTCTATCTCTCCAGTCCTTTTTAAGATGATTTGTGTTTGTTTATACTTTAGAAGTTTAGAAGATATTGGATAATTGGAAATGGCAGATCCTCGCTGCTGCCTCTAGAAAATATAAGGAAAAGAGTGGGGGTCTAGCCCTTTATTTATAGGCGTAGAAATGACCATGAACCATTAGATTTAATTCTAGAAAAATATGTCTGTTAATATAACTTTATATTATATAAAACCCTAGCATCCACCTGTCCATATCGACCAGGAGACCGATCAAGTAGTCAACACCATGGTCGACCTGGAAATGGTGGAGGCAGGGGAGTTATAGTAAGATTTATTACCATCTGTATATAGTTGTTGACTAATTATTTTTTCGTTTGTTTTCATATACCATTTGTAACATTTCATACGGACTTCGTTTGCGAAGTTCTAAACATGAAAGTTGACAAGAATTCCGTTACGGACGCAACGGTGTAAGTTCATGGTCAGATCCGTCATTCGCAAAAAATTAATTTTTGGAATCTAATTAAATAACTAGTTTAACTATTTCCAAAATTCCGAGGTGCTTTAGAAGTGCATCTTATGAGGCATTCATTTAATCTAGTTGTTTTGCAAAGGGGTAATGGATCATCCCCACATTTCTCGTTCATCAGTCTTAAGCAATCAATTATACCATTTCTCATTTATCGGTCTTAAGCAATTATATTGTTTATTTCCTTCCCAAGAATGTCCCAAATTTGTTTTTTTACTTCATGATTCGCTGCATAAAGCACAATGCAGATAAGTTCAATCCATGCCTTGTTGTATAATGTGATACTAATGCATTGTTTGCTTACAAAAATAACATGATTACCTCGCACTTCATTCTTTACATATATCAGAATTCTACATAAACCAAATTTATATGATTTTTTTTATTTTTCTACTTTTAACTTCCCAATATTTGTCAAAGAAAGACAATTTTCTCCAAAATCTTAGTTTCTGTAAGTGCTATATAAGAATAGTCAGGGTGTTTTACCACTTTGATTAAATCTAACCACTCTAAGTTATTTGAACTCGTAACATTCCAACAAACAATGGACACATTGTTTAGTGGGTATTTTATCGCCACTTAGATCACTCTTTTTTTTTTCTTTTTGCTTATTTCTCTTCGTTTCTTTCAAAGCATTTCACAGTTTGTTATCCTCAACTAATTTCTTTGTATCAATAATATGTGGTTAGGTTATTTATTTTAGTACCATATTATTTCACTTGCCAAATGAGCATCTACTACATCGAAATCCATATTAGGAGCTTGCAAAATTGCTTAATCATAAGCATTAATATTTTAATGAAATTTTTAACTAGAAAAAAGTTAAAAGTATGTTGTCCTTCTCTTTGGTGGCAATAGCTTGATGAACAAACTGGTTCTTCATTTTGTCCCTTTTTCCTTCTGAAATAGCATTTTCACTATGTACATCTTTTGTGAGTTAGTGAACTAGTGAGTTATGCATATGCAACCAAGAAAATTGTGCATGACAATGTCAAAATTTTCCTTTTTACATGCTCTTTTTTAGCCCTAAAATGGTTAATGTCCCAGGTCAGTGGATTTTGGCCATTTCAAAAGGAAGATCAACTTTTATTCAATTTTATATTTTTTTTTGGGAAATGTGAATCATAGATCTTAAGGCTAGCTCAATAATAGAGAGAGGGTGAATAGTGTTTAATGATATTTATGAACTTTTTGAAATCTTTTCAAATTTAATAGAATCAAATGAAAATCACAGATATGAAATAGTCACAGAATCAGACATAAATGTAAATAATAAGTAAAAAACCATAAAGGAACACGCCAGGATTTTATGCTGGTTCGGAGATACCCTACATCCAGTCCTACACAACTCTAGGTTGTGCAAATATCTTTTCAAATAAATCTCAATATCCATTCTTACTATCCTCGATTTCAAGGGCCACATGGTCCACCTCCAACTACTTCCGAGAACATGGTGCTCTCTTGATTTAACAAGGCAACAAGATCACCTAATTGATTTATGGGCTACAATCACACCTAGTTGATTTGAACAGGCTATAACCACACCTTTTTAGTAACAGTTTGGTAGTGAGACTCGACAGGCTTTGATCTTTTAATATTTGATTATAAATACTCTTACAACTCTGAATAGCGCTTGAATCTTTTAGAGAGCGTGGTAGAGAATTAAACTATAAATTATCTAGTTCGACTCTCTTTGAATTTCGGCAGAGTTTGGTTATGAAAACATAAAAGTATAAATGGAGAGGAGAAAAAAAATGCAACAACCCGACATTTCTGAACTAATTTAAAAATTTTATTTTAGCTATTTTAATGGATTTTGAATATTTAAAATGATTTATTTTAAATAATAATAACTTAAAATTAATTTAAACCGAAGTTAGAACATATAAATTTATTTTAATTATTAAACGAACTCGAAATGGCACGGTAGTTTGAAAATTCGATTTTAAATTTCAAGTGGATGTACAAGATTCAAAATAGATCGGATTTCAACATAACAAAGAACGTTAGAATTGGTTTAATTATATCTTTCTAATGAATATGAAAATTTCAGATTTCATAACATAAATTGAAAGTTATGTCCATTTTAATATTTAAAATAGTCGCTATGAAATTTATATATTTTTTAATATAATATGTAGCCCTTAAATATAGCCATTTTACAAACGACCTCCGTTTACGACGAAACCACTTTTATTGGATCTGGAATGTCAAATTACAGTCAAGTTTCATATTTCATAATTTTTCGAATTAATATGTGAGCGTGGTGAATTTAAACGTGTTTGGCAATTTCAGTTTGAATTTAATCAACTGGAAAAGGCCATTTTTCAAATGGTCTCCAAATTCGATGAAATTAGTTTTGTTAGGACTGTATCGTCAAAACATAGCTAGATCTATTTTTTTGTAAATTTTGGAGTCAATATGTGGCCCCGGTAAATTAAAATGTACGTTAAAACTCAATATATTGATTTATATTTTAATATAAAAAAAACTGATCGAAATAGTCGAATTGGACTACGAAACGTATTCCATTTTGTCCGGAATGGGAGTATTTTGTTAGGGACGTCATTCATTGGGATTCATTTGGAATTCAGAGCGATAAACAAGCAAGGACTAAATCAAATAATATTTATATAACAGCCTATAAAAGCAATTCCTAAACCCTAATCCTTCATCAGAATTTTGCGCCGCCGCTCCTTCGAAATCGATGGCCAAGTTCATTGATTTCTATTCCTTCAATTATTCCCATCCCCTCCCGAATTAAGCCATGGATCAAAAAGAAAAATCGAAGAGAGATTCATGCTCTACTTTTTCAAACGGTGACGATATAATCTAATCTACCGAGGTCATCGAATTGTTTCCTCAAAGTCACGGCGTTTGCAGCTAGTTTCCAGTACCTAAAGTGCATCAAGTTCATCAAAATTAGGGGAGGGGGTGGTGGTCACAGGGGCCGACGGCGTGGTCACCGTTGATTTGCTGCTGGTGGCTCGACGCGATGTGCGGTGGTGGGGTTTTCATACGAGCTGATGGGTTTCGTCCCAGATGGGTTATATGGGAAGAGGGATTAAGAAGTTTAAGGGGTAATTAATTAATATTAATTACCTTTTAATTATATTGTGTAAAAATATTAAAACGATCGTATAATGTCCAATTCAAAACAGAATCATGAAACTGGAAGCGTTGGGACCGTAAATTCAAGATCTACAACATAGAACTGACTGAGAGGAATTTGGAAGCAGTTAGAATTTTTGACTAAATTAAACATCCAGTTAATTTAGTTAAAACCATTTCCAATAAAGAATGGCATAGTGGAACCCAATGTGAGAATTCTCTTACTAAAATTTTGTACAGTTATTTATTTTATTTTAATGACTATAAATATATATAGAAATTGCCAGTATAGATTTTCATCTGTAGTATGTTATTTGTTTTTTGAGTTCAACACATGAATTCGCACAAATCACATAAATTGGAAGCGATATATGGATATTAGCGACACTCGCATTTCATACTCCGCGAATGGCCACTTATGGCGTCGTAAATGGCATTGGGCAGTTGAGTATTTATATATTTGGATGATTTGGTGATTTGTGTATTGTGATGATGATTTTGTGATATTTAACATGTTAGAAATGTTAATATTAAACTGATAGATGAAAATGGACAAAATAATCATTTATATATTAAACAGTGAAAATTGTCTAATTAGAAAAATAATTCAAACCGAATTGGAATTGGTTAAATTTATTAACCAAGGATTTCTTTAAATAGACTGTTTTTGTTTGAAAACCCCACACGGGTATTAGGATGATATTTGACATACACGAATCCCAATATTTAGTTGTATGTCAGTCGATTGATGGATAGACTGTAATGAGCGTTATTTATTTATTTTAATGCTTAGACAGTTATAAATTGTACTATGGATGATGTTAGAATGTAGAATGATTATCATTATTGTTGAATATATGCGATGTATGAAATCCATATAACTGAAATTATATGGTAATTGATTGAGTCACATTCTAACTCAGAAATAATGGATATTTTTATATAATGAATATTTTAAAATAATATACAGTGAAGGATTAAACTAATGAACGAATATTTTATAATAATATTCACTGAATAATCAAAATATGGTTTTGATGCCTGATTTCGGATCAACACGAAAATATAGAAATATTCATAACTGAAATGAATATAAAGCCGAGTTAAGTAGATATACTCCATTTTTACTTGAACGGAATTTCAATCGATTTTATTCATTTTTATTAATATTGAAAAGAAATGATTTCAAAATCAGATATTTTGAAGATTATATCATTTTAATATTTTAATGATATGGAATATACAATTTTGATTTAGAATTGAAAACGAAGTTGAAATCATTTTAAAATGAATTTATAAACGATTTATAAAATATGTTTGAAATTGAAATCGATGATATATTATATATATATATATAATGGCTTGAATAGAACGCGCCGCGCAGCGACCGTTTGCGAATTTTGACCATTAACTTCAAATGGACATAACGGAAGATCCGACCGTTGGATTCTCCTAAAACCAGAACTGTTGGGTTCGTATCAAAAATAGATTTCCGATGATGATATGAGATTTAAAATCTAATGGGATTGTAACACCCCGTGTATTTTATAACAGTGAAATTCACAAATTAAAGTATAATAAATTTCAAATCAAAGTATTAAGGGAAACGGGATACGCCATTGCGTTCGTCTCGGAAAAATACGCGAAATAGAGTCTGAGTTTTCGAAAAACGGAGCCCGTATGACCAAATTATGGCCCGATGAAGTTTCAGAAAATTCAAATTTCGAAAACAGATTTGAATTTCAGCCCAATCAGAGTAGGCGGGAAAAGTTCCCGCCCATCCCACCAGGTCAACCTGGGGGTCGACCCTAGGGTCGACCTGCCAGGCCAGGTCGACCTGGGAGTCGACCTAGGTGTCGACCTGCCCTAGGCAGGTCGACTCTAGAGTCGACCTAGGTGTCGACCTGCCCAGGCAGGTCGACTCTAGAGTCGACCTGGGGGTCGACTGGGGAGTCAACCTGGCCCCTGAGCCAGGTCGAACCCAGCCCACCCTGGCTGGCCTGGTCTGTGTTTGGTCGATTTTCTGAGCCTTGCCTTGTCACTAGGGCTAGGTGTCAGCTCCTGATGGGCCTCTCCTTTGAACGAACGGCTATTATTAAACCAAGCTTCATCGACGGTCTAAATCAACTCACAAACTCTATAAAAAGGACCTAAGACTAAGCCTAATTCACACAAACTAAAATGGAGATGAGACCGTCATGCTGCTGAGGAGAGACTAAGGATAGCCGCCAGAAATTGGGAGACAATTAGGAGATAAATCAAAAGCTTAAAGAAACGTTAATCAAATCAAAGCAACGCCTACAACAAAGGATAGCATCTCCAAACAGAATTCAGATTCCTGAATTGAAGATTCGTCATACGTTGTAAGTAGAGTGCTATTCCGATGTGAATTAATTAATTGCGTTTGATACGTGTAAGATGCGAAATGGAATTGTGGCGATAATAATATATATTTGTATGTTATTTTGATTCTAAACGATTTGGGAATATTATGGTATACGATTGGATATTTGCAAGTACGTGATTTGCGTTGGAAGTTAACAACGAAATGGAATTGTGGCGACAAAAATCTATATTTGTATGTTGTTTTGATTCTAAACGATTTGGGAATGTTGTGGCATACGATTTGATATTCGCAAGCATATGATTCATATTGAAAACTACATGTTTGTGGTAGTTATTTACAACACCCATTTGATAATTGCAAGTATATGATTCATGTTGAAAGAAATAACTATATGTTGTAATAGTTTATTTGAGATTCTTGCAAGTATATGATTTACTGTTATGCCAACATGATGTATAATTTTATGGTCATCTTTAGTGTAATTTGATCCATTTGACTATTATGATTCATATGAAGTTATGTTGGAATTGACATCATGGTTCAAGTATAAAAATCATGTTTTTGTGATAGTAACAGAAGCAAGCATCTTTGTGAACTTGTATTAATTTTATGAACATGACTAAACAATGTTTATTATTATGCCTAATTGAAAAACATGTTTTTAGGCTTATGTTGTTATCATAATCATATGATAATATATGTGACACATAAGTTACATTAGAATTACATTCCACTTGCAAGTTTACATAGATAGAGTAAAAACCATGATTTAAGTTTAGGTATGTTTAAGTATTGTTCATGCCATAATCATATGAATAGAATGATTCATGTTTAAGTATTGTTTATGCCATAATCATATAGAATGATTCATGTTTAAGTATTGTTTATGCCATAGTCATATGAATAGGATGATTCATGTTTAAGTATTGTCTATGCCATAATCAAATGAATAGAATGATTCATGTTTAAGTATTGTCTATGCCATAATCATATGAATAGAATGATTCAGGTTTAAGTATTGTTTATGCCATAATCATATGAATAGAATGATTCATGTTTAAGTATTGTTATGCCATGATGTTACAATTGCAAGTTCACATGTGCCTACTTTATGTTAATTGAATCGTTCGTTGCAAGTTCATGCGTTCACACTCCCCTTTTTCATGTTACCTTATAAACACCATGTTATAAGCCTCCCCTTTTCATTTGGCTAAATTGGGTTTATGTATTAAACCCAACACACCTTACATTGGAGCAAACGTATAAAACGGGGGTAATGACGTTTGGGCTAAAATATAGAACATATGTGTTGGCATGTTTGACGCATGCCAACAATCTTGAAAAGCAATTAAGTGGCATAAATAAATTTTTAATCAATAAAGATGAATTTGAATAATGGGCCACAAATATTTACATATAAAAAGAAAAGAGACAAAATATGTAAATGTACAAAATACGATGTGTTTAACCCGAGGTTGGATTGAGTTGTGATGTAAACCTGCCCAGAACCGCCCGACTGTCCAGTAGTCACAACAATACATATCCAATGTGGGTGGTTAAACACAGAGCCCAATAAGGACCCGAGGTTAGACTGAGTTGTGGCGTAAGACTGCCCGGACCCAACCGGCAACAGGCAGCTACAACAATACCTGTCTAATGTGAGAGGTCAAGGCTTTAATAAGACAATTAAGGCTGAGTCAGGATTGATAGGATTAAGTAAATTATATTAATACTTAATCAAAATGGAACATGCTAAACTAAACAGACTGATTGGGGGTTAGGTTTACGAAATACTTAACCAACTTAGCATGTTGGCTAGAAATAGAAAACCTAGTAGCGGGGGACCCTTTTCAGCAGTAACCCTACAAGGCGTATCATGATACCCTGAAACTAGGCAGGGTGGGGCACGATTACTGGGCTGACTGTAAGAGGTCAAATCAACGGCGGTGGTGCAGCAGTGTAGGTTCTAACGGGGTGCGGGCGTGCACACACTCCGGCGCAGAAAAATAAGGCACTGGGCACCAGTAGCATACCTGTGCATTCTAGGATTGTGTCGGGCCACCACCATGGGACTTGATACACCCCATGGTGGGACCAGCATAGGTAACTACAACATCGGGGGCCGTAAGACACATGTAACTATGCGAGTAGGAGCCGATCATCAGAAAAAGGATCACTTCACCCTGATTATGGGGTGCCTGTTGGGAACTAGTTTATATGGGTACAGAGATTAATATGGGGTACGATTGTATTCGACCCTAGACCACCTAACTTAGTTTATAATGCTTTCCCATTTCCAGTTTATACTTATCATACCCAGTTCTTTATTCATAGACTGAATAGTCCTAGACTTACTCAGGCTTTATGTCTGACTCTACTTTTCTTTCGCCTTCTTTTCTTTCGCCTTCTTTTCTTTCGTTTCCCCACCAGGTCCACAGGGAGGGAATACCGCAGCTTAACCAGATTTCACATCCAGCTTGAAGAGAAAGAATGTATTGCATGGATCTTTTCCGTTTTGGACTATGGCTTTGGACAACAATTATGGGACTTTTGCAGTTTATTTATGTTTTCTTTATGCTTCTTTAAATAATGTAATCAAGACAGTTGTGATTTTGGAAGTATTGTAAGACAATTATGGCATGGTTTGTGTAACACGTATTTTGATGAAATAAAAGTTGTTGTTTTCCGCTGTTCAAAAATATGTGTTATTATATCTGTCTTGTATATCTGTGACTTATACTTATAAAACTCCACCAAAATTAGGGCATTCCCTTTGAGAGTGACCCTGATGGAGGTGGGGTGTTTCACTTGGTATCAGAGCATAGGTTTACCAGATAAGATAAAAAGTTTTGAAAATTTATTTTCAAAAAGGAAATTTAAAGAAGCATTTTTAAAAGATAAAATATTATTTTATTTTAAAAGGCAAAGTCCCCCCAAAGCCATAGTTACTATCTCTTATCCTTCGTTTTGAACCTATCCTTTCTGTTTCAGCATGTCTGGAGACCTTACTCCCCAGCTGCTGACGCTTTCACTCCTCCTCCTCCTCCACGTGAACCAGCAAGCGGAAGAGTCCCAGAGTAGGAAGACGAATAATAGTCAAACAAGAAAGGATCATAACAGTAATAACAAGAAACGAGAAAAAAGGAAATGCAATTCTTGTGGTACGGAAGGGCACATAGCCAAGGATTGTAGAAAAGGAAAAGAAAGCAAGGAGAATGTTTTCATTGTGGGGAGACTGGACACATCAGCAAAGACTGCCCTGAGAAGACAGACTTTAAGAAGGGCGGGAAAGACAACAAGTCCCAAGAGAAGAGGAAGTGTAAATTCTGTGGCAAAGTGGGGCACTTAGTGAAAGATTGCCGGAAAAAGAAGGCCAAGATGAACGGCGGGTGCTTTTCTTGCGGTGAGACAGGCCACATGGCTAAGGACTGCCCAAAGAAACGAGGACAGGGGCAGAGGGATGGATCCACCACAGGGGCACAGGTTCAAGTGCTAGAGGCGCCACCTCTGCAACAGCGAGGTATAAATACTTCTGTAGAAAGTGTAGTTTATCTTTATGATCACCCCGTTCGCACTTTATTTGATTCCGGCGCATCACACTCCTTTATCTCGTCTACTTTAGTAGAATCTCTGCACCTAAAAACTAGTATGGTAAAGGACCCCTTAATTGTTTCAAACCCAATTGGGGGCCCAGCTCATTTGTCTATGATCTGTGTGGGATTAAAAAATTTCTATTCTAAGCGTAGAATTTAAATGTAGTGCCTTTGTTTTGGGCCATTGGTTGATTATAGCAATGGAGTGGTTATCCAGTAAGGGTGACCATCTCGGTTTCGAAAAGAGGGTAGTTAGACTCTTGACTTGCCTCGGTAATACCCTCGAAGTCGCAGGTAACCTTTAGGGTTCTATCATGATTTGTTTCCTAGAATCTCTTGACACATTTATTGGTAATTTGTAATCCGATCGAGTAGTGTTCGCCACTAAGGCAGAAGGTTCATTTCGCTTATGCATGAGTTGTAGAGAATCACCTTAGTAAGTACATTTGGCAACATGGTTGGCATTTATTTCCAAGAGATAGTTCTTCTACGTGGAATACCTATAGTAAGTGGACAAGATCCAAGATTCACTAGTGAATTTTGGAGAGCTTGAATGAAACCATGAGTACGCCGTTATGTTTGAGCCGAGTATACTAGAAGTAGAGTAAGTGAAAGAGGAACGAGAGGCAACAGTGAAATAGGTTCCAACTCATATTTTGGAAACATGAATTAAGAAGCTACGAAATTGTGAAGTTAAAGACGGACAAAGCATAATGGAGTTAAGCTCAAGGAAATGCGACTTATAAGATTGAAGACTAGATTCGTGCATCATATCTCTTCTTAAGAGTATATCTTTGATCCCTCTCTTCCTGTAGAGCTTACTTGCATGCTATCTTTTGTGTATATCCTCTCGGTCCCATTCTCAATCCAATTTCTGTTGCAAACCCCATAGGGAGTATGACTCATCTGTTAGTAACACATGTTGGGGCTTGAGGGTGTTCGTTGGTTTGACTAAACTTTTTGGGTTTTATAGGATACGGGTTGGTCTTAGGAAGGGACTCCCTTGTGACCTAAAAGGAGTCCATCATGCTTAGTTTCCTAGAATCTAGTGGTTGGGTTGAGTAATTCTTTGGGTGTCAGTCTGATGTTGATTTCGGTCTTTGGGGCTGATGCTTAGAGAGTTCTTCTCCTAATCAATATATATGTGGCATAGATTTCCAGTTTTGACATTGCTTAATGGGCACAAAGTTTTTACTTGCTTCTATCATTCGACTATACCTTTAGGAAGGACCATTTCCTGTTATTGAGAAAATTGGGGAAATAGCTTATAGATTAGAGCTACCCGAAAAATTGGTCGGAGTTCACAACGTCTTTCACGTTTCACATCTCCGAAAATGTCTACATGAGTCTTCTGAAGTGGTAGAGCCAAATATCCTAGAAGAAGCTGAAGTGGAACGCGAAGCAACCGTAAGGAAAGTTCCAACCCGCATATTAGGAACGGAAGTGAAGAAGCTACGCAACTGCGAAGTCAAACTCGTCAAAGTTCAATGGAGCGAAGCCGAAGAAGATGCAACTTGGGAAACTGAAGCTAGAATACGCGCAGCCTACCCTTTTCTTTTCGAGGGTACATCTTTGATCTTTCCTTTTTCCTTAAGTTGCGCTTTTGTCTATCTTTTTAGATATATCTTCTCGACCTTATCTTTTAGGTAGAAACTCTTTGGATGAAAACATGTAATTGAAACATGTTATGGATGATGATTGCAAGTGGTTGCAAGTGATTGCTAGTGGTTGCTCGTGGTTGCATATACACACACAATTTAGGTTTTAGATCGGCTCAGTCACTTCATATTGCATATGCATATATGTTTGCATTCGTATATGGTTGAACTTTAATGTGTTGTCATATGGATGTTGCATTTGTATGAATGATTGTGCACTCATGTAGAATCATGAATAGGAGGATTTGCATACATAATGGATTCATGGCACTTACATAATTCGCATTAAGGAGGTCAACTGAATCAGTAGACCGCCTGATTTTGCATTAGATAAGTACATGTACACACACACTTCGCATATTATCATGAAGCATTAGAAGTCTTTTAAGGACAATGGATGCTCGTGTTTGATGGATGAGTAGATGGGTGTTTGGATGTTAGGATGTACATTCTTCCTGAACTTGAAGATTTCGGGACGAAATCACTTTAAGTGGGGGAGAATGTAACACCCCGTGTATTTTATAACAGTGAAATTCATAAATTAAAGTATAATAAATTTCAAATCAAAGTATTAAGGGAAACGGGATACGCCAATGCGTTCGTCTCGGAAAAATACGCGAAATAGAGTCCGAGTTTTCGAAAAACGGAGCCCGTATGACCAAATTATGGCCCGATGAAGTTTCAGAAAATTCAAATTTCGAAAACAGATTTGAATTTCAGCCCAATCAGAGTAGGCGGGAAAAGTTCCCGCCCAACCCACCAGGTCGACCTGGGGGTCGACCCTAAGGTCGACCTGCCAGGCCTGGTCGACCTGGGAGTCGACCTAGGTGTCGACCTGCCCCAGGCAGGTCGACTCTAGAGTCGACCCGGGGGTCGACCTGCCCAGGCAGGTCGACTCTAGAGTCGACCTGGGGGTCGACTGGGGAGTCGACCTGGCCCCTGAGCCAGGTCGAACCCAGCCCACCCTGGCTGGCCTGGTCTGTGTTTGGTCGATTTTCTGAGCCTTGCCTTGTCACTAGGGCTAGGTGTCAGCTCCTGATTGGCCTCTCCTTTGAACGAACGACTATTATTAAACCAAGCCTCATCGACGGTCTAAATCAACTCACAAACTCTATAAAAAGGACCTAAGACTAACCCTAATTCACTCAAACTAAAATGGAGATGAGACCGTCATGCTGCTGAGGAGAGACTAAGGATAGCCGCCAGAAATTGGGAGACAATTAGGAGATAAATCAAAAGCTTAAAGCAACGTTAATCAAATCAAAGCAACGCCTACAACAAAGGATAGCATCTCCAAATTCAGAATTCAGATTCTTGAATTGAAGATTCGTCATACGTTGTAAGTAGAGTGCTATTCCGATGTGAATTAATTAATTGCGTTTGATTTGTGTAAGATGCGAAATGGAATTGTGGCGATAATAATGTATATTTGTATGTTATTTTGATTCTAAACGATTTGGGAATATTATGGTATATGATTGGATATTTGCAAGTATGTGATTTGCGTTGGAAGTTAACAACGAAATGGAATTGTGGCGACAAAAATCTATATTTGTATGTTGTTTTGATTCTAAACGATTTGGGAATGTTGTGGCATACGATTTGATATTCGCAAGCATATGATTCATATTGAAAACTACATGTTTGTGGTAGTTATTTACAACACCCATTTGATAATTGCAAGTATATGATTCATGTTGAAAGAAATAACTATATGCTGTAATAGTTTATTTGAGATTCATGCAAGTATATGATTTACTGTTATGCCAACATGATGTATAATTTTATGGTCATCTTTAGTGTAATTTGATCCATTTGAGTATTATGATTCATAAGAAGTTATGTTGGAATTGGCATCATGGTTCAAGTATAAAAATCATGCTTTTGTGATAGTAACAAAAGCAAGCATCTTTGTGAACTTGTATTAATTTTATGAACATGACTAAACAATGTTTGTTATTATGCCTAATTGAAAAACATGTTTTTAGGCTTATGTTGTTATCATAATCATATGATAATATATGTGACACATAAGTTACATTAGAATTACATTAGAATTACATTCCACTTGCAAGTTTACATAGATAGAGTAAAAACCATGATTTAAGTTTAGGTATGTTTAAGTATTGTTCATGCCATAATCATATGAATAGAATGATTCATGTTTAAGTATTGTTTATGCCATAATCATATAGAATGATTCATGTTTAAGTATTGTTTATGCCATAGTCATACGAATAGGATGATTCATGTTTAAGTATTGTTTATGCCATAATCATATGAATAGAATGATTCATGTTTAAGTATTGTCTATGCCATAATCATATGAATAGAATGATTCATGTTGAAGTATTGTTTATGCCATAATCATATGAATAGAATGATCCATGTTTAAGTATTGTTTATGCCATGATTATATGAATAGAATGATTCATGTTTAAGTATTGTTATGCCATGATGTTACAATTGCAAGTTCACATGTGCCTACTTTATGTTAATTGAATCGTTCGTTGCAAGTTCATGCGTTCACACTCCCCTTTTTCATGTTACCTTATAAACACCATGTTATAAGCCTCCCCTTTTCATTTGGCTAAATTGGGTTTATGTATTAAACCCAACACACCTTACATTGGAGCGAACGTATAAAACGGGGGTAATGACGTTTGGGCTAAAATATAGAACATATGTGTTGGCATGTTTGACGCATGCCAACAATCTTGAAAAGCAATTAAGTGGCATAAATAAATTTTTAATCAATAAAGATGAATTTCAATAATGGGCCGCAAATATTTACATATAAAAAGAAAAGAGACAAAATATGTAAATGTAGAAAATACGATGTGTTTAACCCGAGGTTGGATTGAGTTGTGATGTAAACCTGCCCAGAACCGCCCGGCTGTCCAGTAGTCACAACAATACATATCCAATATGGGTGGTTAAACACGGAGCCCAATAAGGACCCGAGGTTAGACTGCCCGGACCCAACCGGCAACAGGCAGCCACAACAATACCTGTCTAATGTGAGAGGTCAAGGCTTTAATAAGACAATTAAGGCTGAGTCAGGATTGATAGGATTAAGTAAATTATATTAATACTTAATCAAAATGGAACATGCTAAACTAAACAGACTGATTGGGGGTTAGGTTTACGAAATACTTAACCAACTTAGTATGTTGGCTAGAAATAGAAAACCAAGTAGCGGGGGACCCTTTTCAGCAGTAACCCTACAAGGCGTATCATGATACCCTGAAACTAGGCAGGGTGGGGCACGATTACTGGGCTGACTGTAAGAGGTCAAATCGACGGCGGTGGTGCAGCAGTGTAGGTTCTAACGGGGTGCGGGCGTGCACACACTCCGGCGCAGAAAAATAAGGCACTGGGCACCAGTAGCATACCTGTGCATTCTAGGATTGTGTCGGGCCACCACCATGGGACTTGATACACCCCATGGTGGGACCAACATAGGTAACTACAACATCGGGGGCCGTAAGACACATGTAACTATGCGAGTAGGAGCCGATCATCAGAAAAAGGATCACTTCACCCTGATTATGGGGTGCCTGTTGGGAACTAGTTTATATGGGTACAGAGATTAATATGGGGTACGATAGTATTCGACCCTAGACCACTTAACTTAGTTTATAATGCTTTCCCATTTCCAGTTTATACTTATCATACCCAGTTCTTTATTCATAGACCGAATAGTCCTAGACTTACTCAGGCTTTATGTCTGACTCTACTTTTCTTTCGCCTTCTTTTCTTTCGTCCCCCCCCCCCCAGGTCCACAGGGAGGGAATACCGCAGCTTGACCAGATTTCACATCCAGCTTGAAGAGAAAGGATGTATTACATGGATCTTTTCCGTTTTGGACTATGGCTTTGGACAGCAATTATGGGACTTTTGCAGTTTATTTATGTTTTCTTTATGCTTCTTTAAATAATGTAATCAAGACAGTTGTGATTTTGGAAGTATTGTAAGACAATTATGGCATGGTTTGTGTAACACGTATTTTGATGAAATAAAAGTTGTTGTTTTCCGCTGTTCAAAAATATGTGTTATTATATCTGTCTTGTATATCTGTGACTTATACTTATAAACCTCCACCAAAATTAGGGCATTCCCTTTGAGAGTGACCCTAATGGAGGTGGGGTGTTTCAGGAATTTTAAAATATGTCCAAAATAGTTTTGGAAAAGGTCGCTTTGGATGCAGTTCGGTGGCCATTATTGGAAACCGACTGTAAGGGCCTCAATAAAATTGTTTAAAATGTGGAAAAATTGTGTAAAATCATAATAATTGATTTGGAAAGATTTTGGATGAAAAATTCCAAGTTTAAAAGATAAAAATACATTTTTATCGAAATGAACTAGTTAATAACTAGAATAATAATCTAATTATTTTTGGAAATAGTAAATTGGATCGAAAATGGGTTTTGAAATAACCAGAATTTTCCAACGTATGAATTAGAAAGGATTTAAATGGAAATAATCTTTGTAATATTTTGATACCGGGTTCCGTGATTATACGGATATTGTTGAGGAATTTGAAAGATATAGATATCGTTATTCCCAATACGATATCCGTTAGTTTCAGAATTTGTTATTGAATATAAGCCGATATACTTTCTATTCAGAGCCTTGTATTTAATATCAAATTGGATTTCGGGTTTGTCGTGAATGGTGTCTTTATTAACACTGTTCTTAAAACCTTGATGAGAAAAGAATAAATCTTTTAATCAAGATTTAGAGAAGTTTACCAATTAATTAATATTTAATTGGAAATAAATAAAAGAATTGGATTTTTGGGTTTATCGTGAATGGTGTTTTAAATAACATTTGTTCTTTAACCCAATTAATATTGGAGATATGATTTGGAATTTATAAATCTTTTATAGAAGATTAATGGAATTTTCCAAAGAAAAGTTTTCCAATTTAATATATTAAATTGGAATTGAATGGAATTCGATTTGGTACTGATCGAGATAGCTTCTGTAAAGGAAGACCTTTACTATATATGGAATTTAAAAGACCTAGTCGTTATTCTGTTTATAGTATTAGTTTGATACGGAAATTTATATTGATTATATATTGATCTGTTTTCCGTGAAGATTCCATAGTTAATGGAAGGTGATTTGGGTTTATCGTGAACTGCGTTTTAAATTACATTAGTTCTTTAACCAATTTGAAGACAGGATTAATTTTCCAAAAATTGAATAATCATTAAGTAATGATTTTAGTGATTAAAACGAAGAAGAGTTTTAATAAATCTTTAATTAGATGTGAAGGAATGAATGGTAATTAAATTTATCAAAACATGAGGTGTGGTATAAACCAAATATACTTGGTTGTTGATATTGATTGTGATTGATTGATTGTTTGGATTGTGCTCGACCAGCTTATGAGCAAGATATGCTTTTACATTTTGCATTGGGTTGGGTAGAAATATTTGTATGCTAACATCTTGTGAAACACTTAACAATTTGACTACGAGATGTTTAGCGATGTAATTGAGTTCATTTCGAATTTAATGAATGATGTTGGAATGATATTTTTCTTAAGTGAAAAGAAATGTATTTCCGATTTTGGACACGGAATGTTTTATAAAACAGAAAGAATTTCGAGGGCTAAACCCAATGTTTTTAAAATTATTTAGAAATGTATTATGGTTTGACATTGTGGTTCATCACGTAACCCATTAGTTGCTATTGATGATGTATTTGTTTGGTGGCGGAGAATTTATTATCTTACTTAACACCCTTCTTTGAGATGTACGAGCTCAAAGGTTATGTGATCAATAGTGACAGATCATATGTGTGATTTGCTAATGTAAAGTACTATATTTTGGAAAGTACTTGTGATTGTTATGTTGTGAAAGGATTTTTCCTATTTCGGTATATAAAAATGATTTAGTATATGGCTGAAGATCCTGGTAACCCAGACGACTAAAAGTATGGGTGAGATGGTGGTGTAGTCCTCGAGAGCATGGGATTATGCATCGTCAGTGTAGCCTGCTCTATCGTGGGAGGTGCGCACACACACACACGCGCAAATATATATATATATATATATATATATATATATATATATATATATATATATATATATATCGAGTTGGTAAGGTAGTACCCTTTGCCTTGTCTAAGCCTAATATTTGGTTGCATACTTTTTTGTATGCATTGTGATGTTTTGGAAGTCATATTTCCAAAGATTTTGGTTTGAGATCCCGAAGTGAAATCTACTTTTGATATAAAAGTTAGATATGTATTTCAAAATGATTTGAAATAAGAAATCGGGAAATAAAGTCCCAAGAAATAATTTTTGTAACGTGAATTGGATTTCTAAAAATCTAGATTTAGGATTAAGCCTAAATGGGTAGATTGGAAAACTGCATGTTGTATGATGCATTGTAGATCCATAAATCTATTATTGGTTATTGTTTATGCACTGGTATTAATGGGGGTAAACCCGTTCCGTGACATGCGGTGTGGTCCCATGATTTACCATATTTTAAAGTAAAGTTTTAATAACTGTTTTTAGTTCTCACACTAGTCTCATGACTGACTCGGAGTTTATTATTTCTACATAAACTCTGGGTGCCCATATTTTCCACACGGGCAGCTAGTAGTTTTGGTTTTGCGGATTTCTATTTAACAAGATCCTGGTTTACAGCTGGAGCTATATCCGGAAAGCTTTGTATCCATGTATTTCATCTCAGCTATGATAGTTGATGATTTTCCGCTGCACATTTTATTCATGTATTATATTTTCCGCTGTTTGTAATTTGTAAATCTCTGATATTTATTTTTCGACTATATATTATTTATTCATACTCGATTATATTCTTATACTCTGATGGAAGTTATTCTAATAGCAATGAAATGTTCTACTATTTGTGTTCGGATGCGTCGTGTTCTCAAAACAATCTGGGCTTTCCCATCTCCTCGGAGACTGGGGGATTTCGGGTCATTACAGTTTGGTATCAGAGCTTTAGTTTACAAAGCTCGGAGAACAAAGCATATTAGACCCAAATGAATGAATTTGTCAGAGATAGGATTAGTAATATCCTATGAGAACGACTCATTAGAGAGAGGGTTAATAGTACCCTAGAATGAGTTCGAAGAGTATTATTTATAAAAATGAATTTAATTTTGAAAGTTAGATCTTTTTATACATATTTGAGTATTTTATGTTAATTTGATTTTGGACTGTCGAGTATAAGGAGATTTTTCATACGTCTGATCCACGTGTATTTGAAGTCTCAAATATACTGGGTAGATATAGAACATTTCAATAGCTGCGTGCAAAATGCCTATAAAAACTCAATTTGTTATTTTAGGATAGGGATGTAGAACTAAACATGAAAAAGGGATGAAAAAACAACCACGAGTTTCTTTATTTCTAGACAAATACTATTAAACCTGTTCTTTGTTGATAAGAATCAATATGATCTTTATAAGGTTCCTCCTCTGAATGAAATTCAATAGGGTCAGAAATAGCAATAGAGTTTTTCCAAACATTTGTAATTCGTCTAATTAGACAACATATTGTTTCTAACATCGGGATTGCGAAAAGGAAAATTCGGGAAAAAGAACCGTTTGTATGGGAAATACTTCAAGAAGTTATGCAGGGGCACGTTCTAGTCGCCCGGAGATGGTTCTAATGATTGACATGTCATCATCAGCATTTATGTTCGAGTTTCGAAAGTGGATATCTATATATTTCCAATTGACTAGTGTGAGAACCAAAACCTAGTTAGAATTTATTGTTTATGATTAGACACTGAAAAATATGATATTTAAATATGTATATAAAAGTTATATATTTCAAAAGCTAATCGGTTAATCGGTTGTTGGTTATGTTGTGTGATTATTAGTCGAACTAATAAAATATTGGAATGATAAATCCAATATGAGAATGAAATTTAATTTAAGCCAAATCGAATATTGAATTAAAATGAAAATTGATTGGAATTGCATGCATATACATGTATATATATTTGTTGAACAGGTTACGGATTTACTGTTGAGTAAAGAGTTAATTTGCTTTCCCAACAAATAGGTACACCTCAATGAGTTGGTTGTGCAATTTTATTTATATAAACTCCTGTGAATGAAATTGGATGCATTGTGATGGTTATTCTGTGTGAGATTATAAACCATGCCATAGGATAGCAACAAACAAATTATGAACTACACCGCATGGCATACTGCATGAAGACATCATATCATATTCCATATAAGCATTTGGCACTTATATGACGATATTTGATTTACCATACGGGCAAGATGCTTGTATGGCGATGACAATATTACAGTTTGAACAGAAGACATATTATGGACATAATTAAGTAATACATGTAACGATGCTGGGGGCAGGATTTAATAAAAACCCTAGACAGGTCTGGAGATGACATAAATTCACATCTCTCTTGTTTTTAATTAAGGCACATGGATTATTTTTATTTCCAACACGGGCAAGGTCTAAGATTTCGACCATTGCATGTTCTCCCTTGTACACAAATAGGTCACAAAACATGTGTATGCTTTTTCTTGATTTATTGGGTGCCTAATACGGCCCAATAAAAATTTTCAAACCCTCTCCGTAAAAAGGAGGTTATGACGAAATTTTTCAGAAATTTAAGGTGTTAGCCAAATTTTAGCGAAATTAGAAAATTCTTAGAAATTGAAAAGTTGAAGAATGAAAGTTGAGTAGTTAAACAACTTCCAGCTCCGTTCCTTTTCGAGGACGAAAAAATTTTAAGTGGGGGAGATTGTAACAACCCAGAATTTCTGAACCAATTTAATTTTTTTATTCTAGCTATTTTAATGGATTCTAAATATTTAAAACGATTTATTCTGAATAATAATGACTTAAATTTTATTTAAACCGAAGATATAACATATAAATTTATTTTAATTATAAAACGAACTCGAAATGGTGTGGTAGTTTGAAAATTCGATTTCAAATTTCAATTAAATGTATAAGATTCAATATAGATCAGATTTCAGTAAAACAAGAAATGTTAGAATCTAATTAATTATATCTTTCTTATGAATGTGAAAAATTAAAATTTCATAATATAAATTGAAAGTTATGTCCAATTTAAAATTTAAAGTAGTCGCTGTGGAATTTATATATTTTTTAATATAATATGTAGCCCTTAAAAATAGCCATTTTACAAACCACCTCTGTTTTCGACGAAACAACTTTTGATGGATCCGGAATGTCAAATTACAGTCAGGTTTCAAATTTCATAAGTTTTGAAATTAATATATGAGCGTGGTGAATTTAAATGTGTTTGGCAATTTTAGTTCGAATTTAATCGACTGGAAAAAAGGTCATTTTTCAAACTGTCTCCAAATTCGACGAAATTAGTTTTGTTAGGACCATATCTTCAAAACGTAGCTAGATTTATTTTTCTGTAATTTTTGGGGTAAGTATGTGGCCCCCGTAAATTAAAATGTACATTTAAAACTCAATATACTGATTTATATTTTAATTTAAAGAAAAATTGATCGAATTGGCCTGCGAAACATATTCCATTATGTCCGAAATGGGGGTATTTGGTTGGAGACGTCAGTCGTTGGGTTTTGTTTGGAATTTGGAGCGATAAACAAGCAAGGATTGAATCAAATAATATTTAAATATTTATATAAATGCCTATAAAAGCAATTCCTAAACCGTAATCCTTCATCAGAATTCTGCGTCGCCGCTTCATCGAAATTAATGGCCAAGATCATTGTTTTTCTTCCTTTAATTATTCCCATCCCCTCTCGAATTAATCCATGGATCAAAAAGCAAAATCGAAGAGAGTTTCATATGCTACTTTTTCATACGGTGATGATATGATCTTATCTACCGAGGTCGTTTTATTGTTTCCTCAAAGTCACGGTGTTTGCCGTCGGTTTCTAGCACGTAGAGTGCATCGAGTTCGTCAAAATCAGGGGAGGTGGTAGCAGTCACAGAAGCCGACGGCATGGTCACCGTTTATTGGCTATTGGTGGCTCGACGCGATGTGTGGTGGTGGGGTTTTCATACGAGCCGATGGGTTTTGTTCCAGATGGGTTATACGAGAAGAGGGATTAAGAAGTTTAAGGGGTGATTAATTAATATTAATTACCTTAAGTTTATTTTTTTGAAAAGAGGTACTTTATTTACAATAGAAAGTTACAAAATAAGGTAAGGGGAACAAAATAAATCAGTACAAACATATTGAAACCAACTCAGCGCAGGAAATAAATGATTCCCCTTCACCCATTAACACAACCGGACAAAACATTTACCAAGAAAATCAAAAGACGTACAAGCCCGCGTGACTCAAAATTACTATCTCCACTTCCCAACGTTAATATGCTCCTTTCCGAATCTTGCAACTGTTGAATCTTTTCTTGAGGATTCAGCTATGGCGGCTGCTCTTCAGATCTGATATTACGTCTCCTCTTTTAGTCAGATCTCATCTCCTTATCTTTGAATACCTGTTGGTAGTATCTAGATAAGACTGCTTCAATCTCTGCCTGAATAACTTTAGATAACATCTCCTTGTTCAAGAATTAATTCTTAAATAGTCGATTACAGTGTTCCTTCCATATTTGATTGATGGTAGCGATTATGCATAATCTAGCTATTTTATAATTCTTGCTTTTTATAAAATCCTTAATTTGTTCATAAATGCTGACTTGCTTGTGAATTTTATCAAGAGAAAATTTTCTCTTAATGTAGTTCCAAACATAACCAGAGAATTCACATTGAAAAAATAAGTGGTTGTTAGTCTCCAATTGCTTATTACACAGGCAGCATAAGTCTGTGATGGCAGGATTCCATTTCCCGATCTTATCCAATGTCTGTAATTTATTAGAACAGGCTAAATTACTTGTTAAGGCATACTTTGAAACCACATGACATCTCCAAATAAATTTAGTCCAATTAAGTTGTTGAGATATATGATTATCAATTTATAAGCTTCTTTAATGCTGAATTGTCCATGTTTACCTTCTTTCCATAACCAGTAATCAGAATTACCTTCTGGGCTTATTTTAAAAAAAAAAAAAAATCTCTTTTAATATTCTTAGGAATGTTCAACTTCTCCAAATTCCAATTGCCATTAATATAATGTCGGCTACATGAGAAAGAGACATCTCTTCAACACTTCTGCCCTGCCAACCAGTCAAAGAAATCAAACTCTTGCCCTTAATCTATGGATCAAACCAAAGATGAGTTGATTCTCCGTCTACAATACACTTACTACTATTAGCTTTAAACAAATCTCTATGTTTAAGCATTATTTTCCATGTATAAGAATCATTATTATCTATCATAAGACTCCAGAAATTCTTGTCATTTTTACAGTATCTATTATACATCAATTTTGCCCATAAAGTGTCTCCCTTTAAAAAAAACCAAATAAGTTTAAGTGTCGTCACTGCTTGTAAACTCTTTACATCTTTCAAACACATACCCCCATTAACTTTTGGCAAACACATCTGACCTCAAAAGACTTTGTGAATCTTGCCTTTCCATATAAAATTGGCACATATGGTTTCAATCTTATTTATTATTTGCATAGGAAGTTGACGGGATTGAACCCAAAATTGAATATAAAGATATATAGATGATTTTATAAGTTCAATTCTAACCATTGTAGATAAATATTTATTACTCCAACAATTGAGTTTGCATGTAATACTATCAAGAAGCTGAGAAGCATCAATCCACTTCATTTTTTTGTCAGTCAGAGGAAGTCCAAGATATTTAACAGGAGATTATCTTCTGTTAATTGTAAAGTATTAGTAACAGTTGCTTTTCTCTTGTTCCCTCTGCTAAAATATACTTTAGATTTCTACTTGTTAACAGAAAATCTCATTTTAACCATTTCAGATAATACTTTGTGTATAACCTCTACACTTCCTTCATCACTTCTAGAAAAAAAATCAGCAAATCATCTGCATAGATAAGATGTGTAATAAAAGGAGACACTCTTAAAATAGGAGTAATATTTCCATTTTGCAGTTGCAACTCCAAATTAGTAGAGACATATTCCATAACCAAGGTAAAAAGATAAGGTGAAATAGGATCACCCTGCCTCAGCCCTCTATTACTAGCTATATAACCAATTGGCTTTCCATTGATTATAACAGAAAATGTGGGAGCTGATATACAAGAATAAATAAATTTGATAAATAAATTAGGAAAGCCCATTTGTTTCACGGCATATATAATAAATTCCCTGCTAATTCTATCATAAGCCTTTTGAAAATCTATTTTAATACACATCCTATCTGCCCCTGATTTATTAAAATTTTTGATCAATTCAAAAGCCAATAAATTATTTTCAAGCATATGTCTTCCTCTAGTAAAAGCATTTTGATTTTCTGATATAATATGAGGAAGAATCAACTTCAATCTATTACTGCAAATAGAACTTAAAATTTTTGTGTATGACATTGCAGAAAGAAATTGGTCTAAAATCTGGTGGCTCTACACCATTATGAACTTTTGGAATTAGAGTTAAAAGGTATGATTTATTTCTCTTAAAAAATTTCCACTGAAAAAAGAACCACTAATAGCATGCAATAATTCTTCTCTCATATCATTCCAGTGAAGTTTAAAAAAATTTGCACTGAATCCTTCTGGACCAGGGCTACTATCATCCCTCGTTTGAAAAATAGCTTCATGCAATTCATCTAAAAAGATAGGATTAATCAAGAATTTCTTACCTGCATATGAGATTCTTCTTTTTGGTGTAAATTTTGGAAAATCACTGCTTGGCTGATCTGTGTTGAATAACTGCTTGAAATAATCTATGGCTTTATTTGCAAAGAGGTCATTGTTGAAAGTTGGAGAGCCATCTTCCTTTATAAGGTAATTCACTTGAATCTTATTCCTTTTCTCTGTCATTTTTGAATAAAAGAACTTATTTGGCATATCACCTTCCAATAACAACTGAGTTTAATTTTCTGCTTCAAATCAACTGCTTGTCTGAAAAGATCATCTTCCAATTTTTTAATATTGCTCTTATAACTTTCTACCAAATGTGAATCTGAAGGATGCTCAATTAGATTATTGTAGATTATATTGTTCTCCTCTCTCAGCTCCTTGATAACATTATCCGTACTAGGCAAGTTCATGTTCCACCTCTTCAAATTTGCTTTTATCATCTTCATCTTCATAATTACCTAAAATAAAGGTCTACCAATAAATTTACTTTTAAGAATGGTAATTACCATCTCATAATAGCCTTCTCTGTAACTCTAATTATTCTTGTATCTAAAAGGTGATTGTTTCTGAAATAAGCTGACCACTTTTCCACAACTCAAGTTAATAATGATAGGAGTATGGTCACTTGTGGAATGATTAATATTTCAAACCAAAAGCCAAGGCAAAATGTCTGAAACCTTCTTGTTTATAAATACTCTATCTATCTTAGAATGAATGTTAAAATTTAATCCACCTCTACAAGTATAAACATTACCATAATACATTGGTTCCATAACATTTAAGGAAGAAATACAGTCTTAGAATTCTTCATTAGGAACTGCCTGTTCCTGTTTGTCACTTATTCTGTCCTTGGAATAAAGTATATCATTAAAATCTCCAGCAACGATCCAAGCTTTATCACTTCCTGATTTTATTTTCTTGAGATGTTCCCATAACCACTTTCTTTAATTTAAAAGATTAGAACCATATACTGCTGATATAACAATCTGAAGTCCTCCTCTGTTAAAAAATTTGCAAGAAATACATTATTGATCTATCTGTAAAATTGTATATCTCCAATATTTTCTAGCATAACATATGAAAATTCTGCCTTTTTGGGTGCCCTCGTTATTATTAATAAACTCCCAGTCCTTAAATTTAATAGCAAAATTAGCTAAAGAACAATTTGATAATTTATGCTCCATCACTGCCATCCAGTTGAGATCACTGTCTCTAATAAGGTTAACTAAGTCTCGCTGTCTCATTAGAGAATTCAGACCATGCACATTCCAAAATAGAAGAGGCATAATTTTATTATTTATTTTTGGTAATACCCCTAGTTGACACACCACCAGGAGGCTACCTTCCTCTTTTTGCTTCTTTTTCTTGGATCTAGATTTGAATTGTGATGTTAATTTGATCCATTCTGGACTATCTTTAACTAAATTTTCTCCATCTAGTATACTGTTACTTCCATTATGGTTTTTAAGATTTATTTTACTTCTTTTTCTCCTTTTACTCATTGATTGTGTACTAGAGTCCAAAACTTCAACATTCATATTAATTGAATTGTCTTAATATTCATCTACTGATAAGTTAGAGCTTAAATCCTCTTCTTTGTTTTGCATTTGTGGATAAGATTGTAATTTGGGTTCAACTTCAGGCTATTTTTCGTTCACCATCTCTTTATCAGCTATTTCTGTCTCCATTTCCATACTGTTTAACACTTCAAACCTGTTCACTGTTTCTTTTTCCATTACTGCTTTAGCTTTCATCTCTTCTTTCCTATATTTAACTTTATTCTTTTCAATCCTTTCCCCATCAAAATCTGTCTTCAAATTATTCTGTGCTACTATTGTGTCTTCCTTCCATAAATTATCCTCCTTCTGCATGTTTTTATCACCTTCATTTCAATCCATATTATGTGATTGCAGATTTTCTTCAACCTCCATGTCAACTTGTTTATTATTTAGAGAGTCTTTTTGTATCCATATCTTTTTAGCCATGCATGCAGTGGAATTATGCCCAAAAGTTTTGCAATTAAAACATTTAACAGGTTGCCACTCATAATGTACACTTTGCTTGAATATGCTACCATCAAAAAATTATATGTATACTTCATTTGGAAATGCAAAATTAATACCCACTTCTATCAGCACCCTTGCATATGAAATTCTTATAACCTCCTCTGTTATTTGGTCTAATTTGACAGGAGTACCCAGCTGTGAAGCTATTCGACTAATGGCTTCTGTGGACCAAAATTCTAGCTCTAAATTTGGAAATTGTACCCAAATAGGAATAGTATGAAGATGCTCCTTAACTAACTTCATCCCAGGGTGCAACCTCTTCTTGAAAATCAACTTCTTATTATAATGGTAAGGGCCGCCTGCTAAAATTGTCTCATAGTCTTCAAGAATTTTCCAATTTAATTATATACAAACCATTTTCTCTGCTGTAAAGCTGATAATTCCCTTTAACTTTCCATGTTCTATCAATATAAGCTTTGAGATACTTGTAACAAGGCCTATTTCTATAGATGTAGAAAGTAATTGAGTTTTTCCACTTTTCTCTTCCTGCATGTAATAATTCCTCACTGATTTCTGCAAATTGAACGTTATTCTTCTGCACTGGTTTGTAATTGCTTAGCTGTGAGAAATTATTATGAAATTTGTTTTCTCTGATGACTTCTGCCCATGATTTGGAGAATTTTCTAACTGTTAAGTCATTATTATCTTGCGATTGGCTTCTTGGAATGGGAAAATCCTCTTCAGAATTGATGCTGTAATTTTGCTTGCTATTTACCTCTGTGAATTGAGATTTCTTACCACCTGGGTTATTTCGAGAATCTGCATGTTGATTTAATTGTTGCGGTAGGACAATCCCTTCAGGAGGACGTCCTGAGAGAGAGGGAAAAGGAGTTGGAAAAAGATTTGAGGACGCCATGGCCAATAGTTTAACCGACTTTCCTTTTTTCTTGTACCATCCAACAATAGTTATATGAACTAAAATGATAAAGTTTTCACCTTAAGTTTATTACATTGTGTAAAGATATATAAATGATCGTATCTTGTCCAATTCAAAACAGAATCGAGTGAACCTGAAAATGTTGGGACCGTAAATTCAAGATCTACAACATGGAATTGACTGAGAGGAATTTGGAAGCAGTAAATTTTTTTGACTAAATTAAATGTCCGGTTTAGTTTAGTTTAGTTAAAACTATCGCAAAATAAAGAATGGCGGAGTGAAACCCAATGTGAGAATTCTCTCGCTATTTTTTTTACAGTTATTTATTTTATTTTAATGACTGTAAATATATATAGAAATTGCCAGCATAGATTTTTATCTGTAGTATGTTATTTATTTTCGGAGTTCAATAAATGAATTCGCACAAATCACATAAATTGGAAGCGACATATGGATATTAGTGACACTCGCATTTCATACTCCGCGAATGGCCACTTATAGCGGCGTCAATGGCATTGGGTAGTTGAGTATTTATTTATTTGGACGATTTGTCGATTTGTGTATTGTGATATTTTTTGATATTTAACATGTTAGAAATGTTAATATTAAACTGATAGATAGAAATGGACAAAATAATCATTTATATATTGAACAGTGAAAATTGTCTAATTAGAAAAATAATTCAAACTGAATTGGAACTAGTTAAATTTATTAAACAATGATTTCTTTAAATAGACTGTTTTTGTTTGAAAACCCTACATGGGTATTGGGATGATATTTGACATATACTAATCCTAATATTTAGTTATTTGTCGATCGATTATTGGACAGACTGTGATGAGCGTTATTTATTGATTTTAATGCTTATATAGTTTTAAATTGTACTATGGATGATGTTTGAATGTAGAATGATTATTTATCATTATTGTTGAATACATACGATGTATGAAATCTATATAACTGAAATTATATGGTTATTGATTGAGTTGCATTCCAATTCAGAAATAATAGATATTTTAAAAAAACGAATGTTTTAAAATAATATTCAGTGAAGGATTAAATTATTGAACTTATATTTTAAAATAATATTCATTGAATAATCAAAATATGATTTTGATGTCCGATTTTGGATGGACATGAAAATATAGAAATATTCATAACTATAATCAATATGAAGCTGAGTTAAGTAGATATACGCCATTTTTACTCAAACTTAATTTATATCGATTTTATTCATTTTTATGAATATCGAAAAGAAATGATTACAAAATCAGATATTTTGAAGATTATATCATTTTATATTTTAATGATATGGAATATTCAATTTTGATTTAAAATTGAAAACGAAGTTGAAATCATTTTAAAATGAATTTATAAACGATTTATAAAATTCATTTGAAATTGAAATCAATGATATATATATATAATGGTTTGAATAGAACGCGCTGTGCAGCGACCGTTTGCGAATTTCAACCATTAACTTCAAATGGACGTAACGGTTGATCCGATCATCGAATTCTCCTAAAACAGGAACCATTGGGTTCGTATCGAAAAGAGATTTCCAATGACGTTATGAGATTTAAAATCTAATGGTTTGATTCTAAAATATGTCCAAAATAGTTTTGTAAAAAGTCGTTATGGATGCAGTTCGGTGGCCGTTATTGGAAACCGACTGTAAGGGCCTTAATAAATTATTAAAAATATGAAAAATTTGCGTAAAATCATAATAAATAATTTGGAAATATTTTGGATGAAAAATTCCTAAGATTGAAAAGAGAAAAATATATTTTTATCGAAATGAACTATTTAATAACTAGAATAATAATCCAATTATTTTTGGAAATAAGAAATTGGATCGAAAATGTGTTTTAAAATAACTAGAATTTTCCAACGTTTGAGTTGGAAAGGATTTAAATGGAAATAATCTTCGGAATATTTCGATATTGGGTTCTGTGATTATATGGATATTTTTGAGGAATTTGGAAGATATAGATATCGTTATTCCCAATACGATTTCCATTAGTTTCAGAATTTGATATTGAATATAAGCCGATATAATTTTTATTCAGAGCCTTGTATTTAATATCAAATTGGATTTCGGGTTTGTCGTGAATTGTGTCTTTATTAACACTATTCTTAAACCCCAATGTGAAAAAGAATAAATCTTTTAATCAAGATTTAGAGAAGTTTACAAATTAATTAATATTTAATTGGAATTGAATAGAAGAATTGGATTTTTGGGTTTATCGTGAACAATTTTTTAAATAACATTTGTTATTTAACCCAATTAATAGTGGAGATATGATTTGGAATTTATAAATCTTTTAAATAAGATTAATGGAATTTTCCAAAGAAAATTTTATAATTTAATATACTAAATTGGAATTGAATGGAGTTCGATTTGGTACTGATCGAGATGAGCTTCTGTAAAGGAAGACCATTACTATATATGGAATTTAAAAGCCTAGCTGTTATTCTGTTTATAGTATTAGTTTGATAGGAAATTTATATCGACTATATATTGATCTATTTTCCGTGAAGATTCCATAGTTAATGAAAGGTGATTTGGGTTTCTCGTGAACTGTGTTTTAAATTACATTGGTTCTTTAACCCAGTTAAAGACATGAATAGTTTTCCTAAAGTTGAATAATCATTAAGTAATGATTTTAGATATTAAAACGAAGAAGAGTTTTAATAAATTTTTAATTAGATGTGAAGGAATGAATGGTAATTAAATTTATCAAAACATG
This sequence comes from Allium sativum, assembly GCA_030737875.1. Lineage (NCBI taxonomy): Eukaryota > Viridiplantae > Streptophyta > Magnoliopsida > Asparagales > Amaryllidaceae > Allium > Allium sativum. The sequence continues at coordinate 302,528,312 of CM060921.1, forward strand.
AGGTGTGGTATAAACCAAATATACTTGGTTGTTGATATTGACTGTGATTGATTGATTGTTTGGACTGTGCTCGACCAGTTTATGAGCAAGATATGCTTTTACATTTAGCATTGGGTTGGGTAGAAATGTTTGTTTGCTAACATCTTGTGAAACACTTCACAGTTTGACTATGAGATGTTTAGCGATGTTGTTGAGTTCATTTCAAATTTAATGAATGATTTTGAAATGATTTTTTCCTTAAGTGAAAAGAAATGTATTCCCGATTTAGGGTAGGGAATGTTTTATAAAGATGTTTTACAAAACAGAAAGGATTTCGAGGGCTAAACCTGATGTTTCTAAAATAATTTAGAAATATATTATTGTTTGGCATTGTGGTTCATTACCTATACGATTAGTTGCTATTGATGATGTATTTGTTTGGTGGCGGAGAATTTATTCTCTTGCTTAACACCCTTCTTTGAGATGTACAAGCTCAATGGTTATGTGATTAATAGTGACTGATCATATGTGTGAATGCTAATGTAAAGTACTATATTTTGGAAAGTACTTGTGATTATTATGTTGTGAAATGATTTTCCCTACTTCGGGATATAAAAATGATTTAGTATGTAGATAAATATTCTGGTAATCCAGATGACTAAAAGTATGGGTGAGATGACGGTGTAGTCCCCGAGGGCGTGAGATTGTGCATCGTCAGTGTAGCCTGCTCCATCATGGGAGATGCACATATATATATCGATTTGGTAAGGTAATACCCTTTGCCTTGTCTAAGGGGAGCCCGATATTTGGTTGCATACTTGTTTTGTTTGCATTTTGATGTTTTGGAATTCATATTTCCAAAGATTTTGGTTTGAGATCCCGAAGTGAAATCTACTTTTGATATAAAAGTTAGATATGTATTTCAAAATGTTTTGAAATAAGAATCGGGAAATAAAGTCCAAAGAAATAATTTCTATAAAGTGAATTGGATTTCGAAAAATCTAGATTTGTGATTAAGCCTAAAAAGGTAGATTGGTTGCATGAAATATGATGCATTGTATATCCATATATCTATTATTGGTTATTGTTTATGCACTGATATTCATGGGGGTAGACTCGTTCCATGAAATGCAGTGTGGTCCCGTGATTTACCATATATTAAAGTAAAGTTTTAATTACTGTTTTTAGTTCTCACACTAGTCTCATGACTGACTCGGAGTTTATTATTTCTACCTAAACTCTGGGTGCCCATATTTTCCACGCGGGTAGATAGTAGTTTTGGTTTTGTAGATTTCTATTTAACAAGATTCTAGTTTACAGTTGGAGCTATATTTAGAAAGCTTTGTATCCGTGTATTTCATCTCAGCTGTGGTAGTTGATGATTTTCCACTGCACATTTTATTCATGTATTATATTTTCCGCTGCTTTGTAATTTGTAAATCTCTGATATTTATTTTTCATCTGTATGTTATTTATTCATACTCTGTTATATTCTTGTACTCTGATGGAAATTGTTGTAATAGCAATGAAATGTTCTACATTTTGTGTTCTGATGCATCATGTTCTCAAAGCAATCCGGTCTTTCCCGTCTCCTCGGAGACTGGAGGATTTCAGATCGTTAAAAAAAAGACGAAGGAGATAATGAAAATTAGTAAAAAAATCGAATTTAAATGGGTATTTATAGGAAATCAATAGTCACGTCTTTTCAGGAAAAGTTTTAAACAAATACCCTTCTTTTGCGATTTATATATTTTTAGGAAAAAACGGCTATGATGTTGACATGTAGGGTAGTACATGTCGACATGCCCTTTGAAAATTTGAAAATAATGGTAATGATGTTTAAATAAATCAAGATAATTAAGAAGTTTAAACAGACTATTTTCCTATATATTAAAGTAGTACAATGTAATAAGAACATAAATTTAAAACATAAATTTATAATCTGTAAAAGTGATATCAAAATTAAATATAAAACTATAAATATAAATACTAGAAACTTAAAACTTAAGATATAAAACTATAAATATGAATATAAGGAAATAAGAATATTAAAACTTAAGAAAAATACGCATATATATATATATATTTTAAACTAAATCTATTTTTAAATCGATTAAAAACAAAAGTTAAGAAGATTTTAGAAATATTATAAGATAGAATTGGTGAGAGAATTAGAATAAATATTTTAGTGCTATTATGGAGTTTTAACCAAAATTCTACTCTAGTACTTATCTTGATATCTTTCTTGAACTCCTGAATTTTTATTACTCATGAGTCTTCAATCTTGAACTCTTCCTCTTTGTAATCTACAATCTTGAATCTTTAAAGTATACATTCTTCAACAATTAATACCTACATACACATCCAACATATATATATATATATATATATATATATATATGGATAATAATGTTACTGTATATTTTATAATAATATTTAAAAAGGTTAAAAGGTTATTGTCATCAAAACCATTATCTTAGTCCCTAACAAATTTATCTTGAAAGTACATGACCCATGGCTTTTAGATCACTCGGAAGCCTACTTAAGTTAATTATAGTGATATAATGAAGTTTTAGTTTTCTGGTCACCTAAGGCCTAAGGTGAGGTTCTTTACGAAATTATACTCATGATAATAAGCAAGCTCGTGTTTCATCCCCTTTTGATGATAGCAACCTTTTTCAGGGGATTTTATCTGAGTTTATCCTTAAGACATGTAAATAAAGAATCTTATATTGCAAGTCCCACTAAAGGAAGAATGAATTGACCATATACCTCGAGATGGGTTTCGGGTTCCAACAACGACTGATTTCCTTTCCCCTTTAGACAAGAATTAGCTATTGTCGGCTTCATATAATCTCCATAATATGACTTTGGATATAAATAAGGGAAATGAAGTTTAAATTGTGTGGAATAGGCTATTAGTCAGGCTAATAGATGATATGATTAATCCCGCTCTTTCATAATTAAAATCCATAAGTCATGGTTCACATTTTCCTCCTTTATTGATTGTGGAATGAGATAACAAGAATCAGAGAAATCCCCAAATTGATTTCAAAAGCTAGGGTTTTCATTCCGCAAATGTTGTTACAAAATTTGAAAGGAAATTAAAATATCAAGGTTCTGGACCCCTAGAGACATATTTATAGGTGTGGGTCTACCCCTCTTTCTATTGTATGTGCTTCTTCTTTTACGGAGGTAGATCCGAAGGCTTATCAAGGGTGCAACTTGGAAAGTTCAGCTTGTGCTTTCGATGTAGCCTGGAATGTTCTCATTCTCTTTCATGTGCTTCTTCAAAAGTAATTATCGAGGTGCTTTCGTATTCACTGAATGGTTTCATATGAACAATGGACTTTGCTGCCATGGGAGATATAAGGTTCTGATGCTGGCGACAGGTAATCCCTTTCAAGTGAATTTTTGTCTTATACAATAGGTATCTTGTGATAGATGCTTCGTGCGGTAACTGGATATCATGTCGACCTTGATGTATATTTTATGGGAACATTTCCATTCGAGGGATGCCATGAGATATTTCCAATCATAGCTCCAGAAATGAACTTTTTATTGGAGTATGGCCTTTGGTTTCTCCGAAAGGGGCTTTCTCTAATAGTTTCATAAGTTCTAGGCTTTCGATGCCTTTTGACTATAATTTCACTTTTTCTCCTATATTTCAGCTTAATACAGCTTTAGGCTTTGGTATAGAGCCTTTAGTTTATTCAAAAGTCTTTATTCCTTTCCAGTTATCTTTTAAGAGTGTTGCTTTCCTCAGCTTCCTTAAGAGTTTGCCTCTGTATTTCGTACTTTTTTCACTCTGTTTACTTTGGGTTTTTGGCTAACGTCTATCCCTGGAGTGAAAGAAGCTTTTGTTTTTTAGGACAAAATTATGAATGCTCTCGTTTCCATTTACCTACAAGTTTATTTCGTTAGTACATATTAAATATTTATGAAAATATTTAATAATAAAGAATCGACTATTTTGGTAGGGGTAATTAGAAGATTCTGAAAATGCTTCTGAAAATTATGAATAATTATGAATCCTTTTTTGGAAAATTTAGAAGTTTCAAAACCATTTTCAATTTTTTAGAGGACCCAAAACCTCGATTTGAGTATTAGAATAATAGAAGTCCATAAGTCCTTTTTTGGAAATAATATAAGTTTCATACCACTTTTGGCTTTTTAGAAGACCCGAAACCCAGATTCGAGTATTAGAATAATAGAAGTTCAAAAATCCTTTTATAGAAACAACATATGTTCCAAAACCACTTTCAGCTTTTTAGAAGACCCGAAACCTAGATTCAGGTATTAAAACAATAGAAGTCCAGAAATACTTTTCTAGAAATAATAGAAGTTCCAAAACAACTTTTGGCTTTCGGAGACCCCAAACACAGATTCGGGTGTTAGAATAATAAAAGTCCTGAAATCCTTTTTTGGAAATAGTAGAAGTTCCAAAACCACTTTTTCTTTTTAGACGACCTGAATCTCGGATTTGGGTATTAGAATAATAGAAGTCCATAAATTCTTTTTGGAAATAGTAGATGTTCTGAAACCAGTTTTGGTTTTAAAGCTCTGACGCCCATTTCAGGCTTGTTCTTAAAACAGGGGTATATTCTTCTTTCCAACAAAGGTAGGGCATGCTTTAAATGCTCCCTTTGAGCTTTCATTTTGTAGGATGAGGCATAAGAAAAGGTAGAGCATGCTCATTCTTAGAGCAAAGGTGGGGCTTGTTCTTAAAAGAATAGAGGCAGGGCGCGCTTAGAGCCGAGCGCACGTCCTCGGACATACACTCATCTCTCCAGGAGGTGCCTAGGCTATACCTAGGGCTTATCGTGTCTGGCGCATGTTTCCAGGCTTAACCTCCTCCCACCAGGATACGCCTAGGCTATACTTAGGGCTTGGATCCAGGCGCATCTCCCTAGAATTACCCTCCCCCTGGGAAGAACCTTGGTTTACCAAGGAATTTAGTAGGTGTCAGGTGCATGTCCTCGAGCTTAACCCTCTTACCTTTCAGGAAGCACCTTGACTTTGTCAAGAGCATTCTTAAGTTATCCAACTTTAGAGGGAATTTTTCCCGTATCCATGAATAAATTATTTTTTAAATTAGTTTCGCTTGTTATCCATGTAGAATATCTTATTTTGAATTTCGATCGGGAACTTTTCTATACATATTTATCTATGATGATTCTCATCACTACTCATCATGCGAGTTAAATTCATTTGATTACTAAGGAAATACCATTCTTGAAAAATTACTGTATCCACTTATGTATGGAAAATGTGGTCTTAAATGTTCCAAATTCGATGTTCTCGGGAGCATGTTGCCTTCAAGATGGCATAAGCGATAGGATCTTGGTGATATAACTGTATGTATAATTAGCGGTCCTTCCCAATTTGGCCCCAATGGTTCATCTGTCGGATTCTTGATATTAGTCATCACCCTTTGAGCACTAGATCTCCTTTACTAAATGCTCTCGATTTCACATATTCGAATTGTAATATTTTTTCATTCTTTTCTGGTATTCTGCTGTTTGGATAGCAGCTTCGTCTCTGAACCCAAGGATCAAATTAGGGGTTTCATTCTTTAATTCGTGATTTGTATCGAATGCATATGCAATTAAATCACTTTCAAATTTTAATATTTTGTCATTCTTTTCAGGTATTCAACTGTTCGGATAGCTGCTTCGTCTCTTAACCCAAGGATAAAATCCGAGGATTCATTCTTTAATTCCTAATTTGTATCGAATGCATATGCAACCCTCCAATGGGATGTTATCTCAATTTTGATTGAAATCATTTCTTCACATCTAAAAGTCAAAGAATAGGGTGCATGACCTGCAGCCATCTTAGTGGAGGTGCGAATGCCTATAGAACTAATGGTATTTTCTCTACCCAAATTCCGTTGGCACTATTTAATCATTTTTCAGCATGGTTTTTATGGTCTTATTCGCAGCCTCTATGACGTCGTTAACTTTTAGATGTGCCACCAAAGAGAATTTTTCGATAATTCCATTATTGTAACAATACTGTGAAAACTCTTCGCTCTCGATTTATGTCCCATTATCAAATATGATTTTGTGAGCTATTCCAAATCTAGTGACAATGTTCCTTAGAACACATTATAGCAATTTTCCTAAAGTGATTTTTGGGAGCGGCTCGGCATATAACCATTTAGTGAAATAATCAATTGCAACAACCTTTCCTCACTTAGAAATAAGTTGTGGACCAATAAGGTCGATTCCCCACATATCAAAAGGCCATGGACTTGATATGGGGGTCAAATGATTTGGAGGGAGTCGAGGGATATTGGAATACCTTTGACACCATTTGCATATTTTTACCAATTCTATGGATTGCTTCATCATTTGCTACTAGAAGAAACTCTCATTTTCTACCCAACTTTATTCCATTTGAGTGAGCTCCACAGAATCCTTCATGTGCCTCTTTTAGTAGTTTTAACCCGTCTTCAGGATTTACACATCTTAAATATGGAAGTTCATATCCCTTCTTATATAGAATTTCATCAAAGATCGTAAAGTTTAGAGATAGGTGTCATCTAATTGTTTTCACTGTGAAGGGTTTATTTGTTCAAGCGGAGCTCCTTGGCCAACTCCCCTTTCTACTCCGTTTTGTGCTAATGCCTGCTATCTAGTCAAGGCTAAAGATTCATTTCCTTTCTCAACTACCATTTCATCAATGCTTAGAGTTACATGATATCCAACGGGAATAATCCTAGTTTCGAGAGCACTTTGGAACTGGCCAACTAAGCTAGTGAATCTGTTTGAGAGTTTCTCCTCTCTAAATTGGATGTTTAGAAAAAACTTCAAATGGTACAAGAATTTCCAATATTTTTTCTTACATTGAGATAGCTTAGGGCCCTTTGTTTGGTATATTTGCTTCAACTAGTTTACCATCAATTAGGAATCACTGAAAATTTGGGTTTATGGGATTTTATGTTGTATTGCTAAGGTTAATCCTATAACCATTAACTCATTTTCTGCTACAATATCATTGTTGGGAAATCCAATTTCATGGCGTAATGAAGACGATGCCCATTAGGAGTTATATTACATACCGTTCTCTTGCATCTTGTTTATTAGATGCTTTTCAACAAATAATTTCCACATCAGCTCTTGGTCTTTTCCCTTTATACACTGCTGCTCAATAAACCCTGTACATTCATTTATGATTTATACTCCAAGTCATATTGGCTCAACTTAATTCCACATATTACCAGCCTTCCGGGTTCTCTGGTTTAGAAAACACTCATTTGAGGAGAAAGCTTATCAAAATCTTAACACGGTGTGCATGGAAATACAACCACAACTTTCAGGCGGTTAGAATCGATCTGTAAGTTAATTCCACAATTACTAGTAACAGGTTTCGGCATCCTTTAGCCTTTTTCTTACATAGTAAATCAAAAGCTATATCCCATTCTCTTCTCGAAATAGTACAGAACTAATACATGTTCCAAAATGGCCACATATAAATACAAGGCTTCTCCTTCTTTTGAATAAGATAATATAGGTTTTTTTTTGAAGTGTCCCCATAATTTTTCATTTATTTTATATATTAATCCTATATTATTAATAGGAAAACTCTCGGTGTCACTTTCTCATGGGAATGACCCATAAACTAATTCCCAAGACCCAAAGAAGATAATATAAAAAAATTGTATATGCAGAAAATTCATAGCCTATATATATGATGGTATATAGACCTGTTTTGCCATTGCAGAATATTTAGCAAACTATAAATTACAAAATATGTTAATTTCAGATTTAACTTGTACAAAACATTGCTTATATAATTTAAAATGAATATATCCAAATATTTTTCCTCAGGAGGTCTGCAAGTGTTTTAAAACCTCTTTAAAATAGCTTTTGTTCTCAGATATTTAAGTGTATTTTTCCCACTTATTTTACTTATTTTGATATTGCTATCTTAAATATTTTTATATACCATTCAACGTTACTCATCAATTTTTGAACATACAACATTTCATGTACTTCAAGCATTAACATAAATTTTTAAAGATAGCATACATAGACATACATCAAATAACTCTAACAAAACAGAATCTTCTTAAAATTAAGTAAGTAACAACAGTTCTCCCTAATGAATTTAAATGTTTTTAAACCAAAAACTCCTGGCTGCTTTAGATTCATCTATTCATGCCTCTCTACCTAAAACGAATCCTTGAACTTCCCTATTTAAATGAGACACCCCAAGGGATTGCAAACATAATCAAATAGGGTTAGACATACAAGTCAGGTATGAGTATAATGCATTAAACTTGCTGAATAAAAAGTATAATATCATATTTATCTTATAAATTTTCAGATATACTGGCATGTAATTCTTTTGTGTCTGAATATATATAAGGATATATAGGTTAAAGTTGCTTCAGAAATAAATAAGAATGAGTGTTAATCACGAACATAACAACAAGCAATTCATATTAAAACAAAGCATTCATTTATAATATATTCATTGCACTTGAATATCAAATACCTGGTCCATCCCCTAAAAGGTTTGCTCCTTAACTTAAATATAACTAAGTTTACAATACCACCTAGTACATGACTATACACAATTTTTAATGGTTATCTTATCATATGTTGAACACACAGGGGCACTTGCCTGGGTCCTTTGATTATACATTATCTCAGCACATAAAGGCCTTTTGGGCTTAAACAAGCCATGTGCATACATAGCATATTACTTGATCCAAAGATGATCAATGTAAACTGGTGAAAAGCATCTGTCTTGACACATTTCTTGTTTATATGTTAGGATTTTAGACACTTGTTCTACTACATTTTCTTCACGCACCCTATCTTGTGCATGTCTTTCCTTTTTCCTAGACCATTATCCATGACATTCACCTAGAATTCATATCATACAAGGACAGTGCTACAAGGCCAGAAAATTAGGGTGCGAAAAAATGCGGAAGTCACGCAATTCACGGGGAAGCGTGGGATTCAACGGGGAAGAAGAACAGTAGCCGCAGGATTTGATTTTCGGACAAAGTGACAAAAGAAGTTTCGGGCCTTTTAGCATTTTTGATCATACAATGTGTGCATTTCATACAATAAATTCAGTAAACATATGATAAAAGTATTTTACAAGCACACACATCCAATGACTCCATACAGCTTATTTATTCAAGCAAATATATTATTCAGCAATAGGACTAAGTATCCCTGCTTTTAACTGGCTTGTTATTTACGTCTCCTTTAATTAGAGTTTAATGGAATAAATTCCATTTATGTGTAAGAAAGATCCTACTGACCCTACATCAACATTTAAGTGCATATTTATGTTGTGTAAATATGGCTAATGGTGTTTCCGGGATACCTCCTAACCCTTGGTTTTTCCTTAATAAATTTCATTACATAAATATGAAGGTCTAGCTCAGAAAATCTAGTAAGAACAAAGTGAATCATCACATGAATAAACATAAGCGTAAACCTACTTATTTATGCTGCCTATTCATACTTTTTCAACCATACTACATAACAATGCTATAATGTTTTACTCAGCACTCTTATTAAATCTGTAGGCTTTTAATCCACAGAAACCTCAATATCTATTTATCAACGTAATAAGAATAATTATATCAAATTAAGACTCAAATATTCAATTTACAACACACTACAACAAGATGTAAATATGTTAAAGTGGCTGCCGCTTATACATCTTATTGCCATAAAATGAATCATACTCACTAACACCCTTTCTCCTCTTGATCTTAGGTTTTCTAGCTTGTTCCCACCCTACTTTATTACTCTATTAGTGCTTTTCTTCAAAAAAATAAGGTTATTATATTTTTTTTCCAAAATCTTTTTAACACTGATTTTTATACATTCGGTTACTATGGTTTTTAATGCTATAAAATACCATCTTATCCTTAATATAATTGTCAGGCAATTATTTGTATCCATTCAATATTTTTCAGTGGTCCGTATTAACTAATTTGATTCCGTATGCCCCCTTTTTATTTCACCCTATTAGAGAATAGCGGCCGCTCCTCACTAATATTGGTTTATATTTACTTTGGGCCTGTTCTGGACTCAGCCCATTTTAGTTTCTTCTGCTATATATTTGTACCCATTTACCTCCTTGTGTACAATTCTGTATTACAATTCTATCAAGAAATAAAGCTTTCTTTTTACATTTCTTCTCTGAAAATATTCAAGCAACATCATTTTGCAAATCTCAACTTGATATCAGAGCATCATAGTGTGCTTAACAGCATCAGATTATCTCCTAATCACAGATTGAATCTCAGACAAAAATTTTCTGAGATTATAGTTGTCCATCAGATAAATTTCATCATTTGGACGCCTCCCATCAAAGATTTGCATCTTCTCATCGAGAGTTGTTGCCCAAACAAGAAGAACAGTGCCTCGCCTAGCGCTGAACACTGGCTGCATCTGTTCTCCCTGTCTAAGTTGGAGATAAAAGAATCTGATTCATAAAGATAATCGATCAAGATTTTAAAGAAATCGTTACAGTTGATCAAAAAGCCATCCAGAAGAACTTTTCAGAGTTATTAGCATCTGTTCATCAGAAAATCATCAGGAATTCATTCAAGAAAACTCATCATTTAAAGTCCTTAAGGTTGCTGTTGTGATCAAATATAGCATTTCTTTAAAACCTCAATTCAAGAAAATTCATCAGATTTCCTTTACCTGTTTTTGTTGTTCCCTCCTCTGAATTCAACCATGACTAATCCTCCTAATCAAGGCAATCAAGGTGATGAATCCAGTACCAATGTTTCCAGCAATAGAGCTCCTGTATCACAGAATCAGACAGATCCAATTCAAGATCTGATGAAAGCCATCATTAAACCCCAAAGCCAGCTTATCTCTATCCAGCTTGATGAATCTAATTATCTGTTGTGGAAATTACAAATAGAAACAGCTGTTAGAGGTTATGGTCTTGAAGATTACATATTTGGAACAAAGATTGTTCCATCTAAATTTGTTCGAGACAGTGAAGAAAAACTTATTCAAAATCCTGAGTTCTTGGCATATCAGAGACAAGATAGTCTCGTTTGCTCATGGATGATGTCATCCATTGGAGCAACAATTCTGCCCCAATTAATTGGTGTTAAATCTGCTCAAGATGTTTGGTCAACAATTGAGAGAAATTTTTCTGCTCAATCTTCTGCTCGCATTATGCATTTTAAGAGGCAACTTCATAGCATAAGAAAGGGTGACTCATCTATGAATGAGTATCTACTAAAGGTAAAGAATATATGTGATCAGTTAAACTCTGCAGGCCAAAAGATTCCAGAATCAGAACATGTGCTATCAATTGTTAGTGGGTTGGATGATGATTATGAGGCAGTTTCAGCAATTATTTTGTCAATGGATCCTACACCCACTCTGCAGTATGTGTATTCAACATTATTGGCTCATGAGGGAAGAATAGATCACAAGAAAACTATTAATTCTGATCTATCTATCAACTATACCTCATATGGTAGAGGAAAGAATCAAGGTAACACTTCAAGAAACCAACAAAATGTGCAAAGAGGTGGTCAAGCTAATCGAGGCAGAGGTAGAGGCAGAAACAATAACAGTAGAGTTAGGTGTCAGATTTGTGAAAAGTTTGGCCACAGTGCTAACAAATGTTATTTCAGATATAACTCAAATTTTAACCCATCACAAACTGGGAACAACTCTAGTGTTAATCTGGTTAATGTGCAGAAAGACAACAACAAAAGCCAATCTGAAAGTGTTAATGCTGATTCTACAGCAAGTATTGATGATATTAATGATGATAGCTGGTATCCTGATACTGGAGCAACCAACCATGTGACCAACAATTTGAACAATCTCAATTTGGGGAATAAAGAGTACAAAGGTATGCAGAATTTATTTGTAGGAAATGGTAAAACTGTGCACATTACACATACTGGAAATGCAAGTTTAGATGGACCAAAACAATTAATTTTAAAAAATCTTTTAAGGGTTCCATCAATCAAGAAAAATTTAATGAGTGTTTCCCAGTTTGCAAAGGACAACAATGTGTTTTTTGAGTTTTATCCTAATGCTTGCATTGTTAAGGATATTCTAACACAGGAAATTATTTTGCAGGGCAATGAACATAAGGGACTGTACAAATTTAATGTCACTAGTTCTAGACCATCTGTGTTAGTTAGAAAAACATGTATGCTGACAGTTAAGAATGACTGTAATGAGTATAAAGAATTTAGTATATGGCATAGCAAATTAGGTCATCCTAGTCTAAAAACTGTCAAGCATATTATGTGTAACAATGACTTTTCTTTGTGCAAAATTCCTACTTCATATATGTGTACCTTTTGTCAAATGGGAAAGAGTCATAAACTTGCATTTCCAGATTCTCAAACCAGTTACACTAGACCACTTCAATTAATCGCTACAGATTTATGGGGTCCTGCACCTATAAGTTCTGATTATGGATATAAATATTATATCTCCTTTATTGATGCCTATTCTAGATATGTTTGGATTTATATGCTAAAATCAAAGGCTGACACTTGCAGTACAGTTATTCAGTTCATCAATAAGGTTGAAAACTTAGTTGGCAATCATGTAAGTATGTTTCAGACTGATGGTGGAAAAGAATTTTTACCTTTGAAATCATTCTTTGACAAAAAAGGCATAAGTCATAGAACTACATGTCCTTATACCTCAGAACAAAATGGGATTATTGAAAGAAAGCATAGGCATGTTGTGGAGACTGGTTTAACCTTACTTGCACAAGCCTCTATGCCATTAAAATTCTGGCCAGAGGCATTTAATACAGCAGTGCATTTGATTAATTTACTCCCTACAAAAGTACTTGAATTCAAATGCCCACATGAAATGTTATACAAGGTTAAACCAGACTACAGATATTTAAAAGTCTTCGGTTGTCAATGCTTTCCTAATTTAAGGCCTTATAACACTCACAAATTAGATTTTAGATCTACTCCTTGCACTTTTTTAGGATATTGCAACAATCAAAAAGGTTACAAATGTTTAGATAGCAAGGGTAGAATATATGTGTCAAGGCATGTTAGATTCAATGAAGAAGTCTTTCCATTCAGTCAAACAAATATTAAAACTACTGCAAGAGTCATAAATCCAAGACAATACATACCTGACATACCAGAGGAGATTGAAAATGTTGTGTCATCTTCTCAAGAGAAGAATGACAGCAACATTCACTCTCAACACACAGTGCCCACCAATGATGGACCAGGTCAAGAGAATTCTGATATGCCAGATATTGGAAGCAATCTGCAGGAGCATTTACAAAGAAGCAACAGTGACAGTGTTAGTGATACTGGTAATAACAATCATGAACTAGAAGAAGCAAGTCAATCAGGAAACAACAATCAAAGCCAACCAGTTAGAGACAATGTGAACATGCATCCTATGATGACTAGAGCCAAGTGTGGTATCTTTAAACCAAAAACCATAAACACTGTAAGTTTGCAAGAGGAACCAATTTCTTTTGCTGATGCAAATCAGGTAGAGGAATGGAAAACAGCTATGTCTGAAGAGTATAATGCTCTTATTAAAAATAAAACTTGGACTCTTGTTGAAAAACCCAATGATAAAAATATTATTGGATGCAGATGGGTGTTTAAACTCAAAAAGAATGCTGATGGTTCAATTTCAAAATATAAAGCAAGATTAGTTGCTAAGGGGTATTCACAACAGTATGGTTTTGATTTTTCAGAAACCTTTTCACCTGTTGTAAAACCCTCTTCAGTTAGAATTATTTTAACTATTGCTTTATATAGAAATTGGAGCATCAAGCAATTAGATGTAAATAATGCCTTTTTAAATGGTATTTTGCAGGAAGAAGTATATATGGAACAGCCTCAAGGGTTCATTGAAAGTGGTAGCAGAAACTTAGTATGCAAGTTGAACAAAGCTATTTATGGATTGAAACAAGCTCCAAGGGTTTGGTTTGACAAGTTGAAAGAAACACTTGTTAAAAATGGATACAGGCCAACCAAATCTGATAACTCAATTTTTACTAAGTTTACTGCTACTACCACTACTTATATACTTGTTTATGTTGATGATTTCATCATTACAGGTAGCTGTGTTGCTGAAATCAAAAATATTACAGACATTCTTAATTCAGAATTTTCTCTCAAAGATCTAGGCAATTTGGATTATTTTTTGGGCATAGAAGTCAAGAGAACAAATGTATCTGAAATACATCTCAATCAGAAGAAGTATATTTCAGAAATTTTGTTCAGGGCCAACATGGTTCAAGCTAACTCATTACCTACTCCAATGGTGTCCAGCAGTCAATTATCTAAGAATCAAGGTGAAGACATTCAAAATCCAAAATTATATAGAAGTATAGTTGGAGCTTTGCAGTATGCTACCATTACAAGACCTGACATTGCTTATAGTGTCAACAAAGTAAGTCAATATATGCAAAGGCCTTTAGACAGTCATTGGAAGGCAGTCAAGAGGATTCTTAGATACTTGAAAGGGACTATTAATTATGGACTCATTCTAAAGTCTAGCAAAAATCTTAATATCAATGCCTATGCAGATGCTGATTGGGGTACTGATCATGATGATAGGAAGTCAACTTCTGGTTATTGCATATTTTTAGGAAATAATCCTGTATCTTGGAGTGCAAAAAAGCAAAGTACTGTTTCAAGGTCAAGCACAGAAGCAGAATTCAGGTGTGTTGCTAACACAGCAGCAGAAGTCATGTGGATCGAATCCTTACTTAGTGAACTTGAAGTTAAATCTAACAAAGTTGCTACAATTTGGTGTGATAACGTGAGTGCAATTTCACTTACATCAAATCCAGTGTTACATTCGAAAACAAAACACATAGAACTGGATTTGTACTTTATCAGAGAGCAGGTGATAAATGGTAAATTAAAAGTTGGATACATACCATCATTTTACCAAAAAGCAGATATACTTACTAAACCTCTGTCCAAGGTGAACTTCAGTCGTCTGAGAGACGAATTGAATGTTGATGAAGCAGAATTGAGCAAGAGAACTCAGAGGGTGGTATATATCCCTAATTAATTCCTCGTATTTGTCTTAAAGATCATTCTGAAGAAGCCGAAGCTTCAAATCCGTTGTTGAGCTCAAAACGCCATAATAGAAGATATATTCTCTCTCGTGCTTGTTACAATGGAGCTGAAGATCATCTACAAGTTGTTGATTCTTCGATTCATCTTCAGATTTGTTATTTATGTGTGGATCGCCTTGATGGAGGCCGTTATTCTTTCTCCATGGCAAACCCTAACCCTCGTAGGGTTTGAAGGGGGGTATTAGAGAATAGCGGCCGCTCCTCACTAATATTGGTTTATATTTACTTTGGGCCTGTTCTGGACTCAGCCCATTTTAGTTTCTTCTGCTATATATTTGTACCCATTTACCTCCTTGTGTACAATTCTGTATTACAATTCTATCAAGAAATAAAGCTTTCTTTTTACATTTCTTCTCTGCAAATATTCAAGCAACATCATTTTGCAAATCTCAACTCACCCAGCACACTTGTTTCTATTTTTAGAAATAAAACTAACATGCTATTTACATGACAAGTACATTTTCTTTTGTTTGAGAAAATATAAGTATTTGACCTGCATTTAAATAGGACATATATGCTTAATTTTTCTTACAAGGCTTCCTAGTTATAACCTAGTTGTCATTCATGCCATACTTTTATATTAGACTCTTAATATTTTAATTCAACCCATGTCATGCTTTTTAAATTATAAATCACATATGTGCTGATTCATGTTAACATATTATATTCTTAATACCCATGCAAAGATTTTCTTTCCAGTTAACTCATGCACAAAACAGCCATGCACACAAACAACATTATCACTGATTTATTAAATTAAATATGAAATAGGGTTGTATTCTTGGGTCATCACATACACCCTTTTTTTAGAAATTGTATCCCACAATTTATCATACCTTCACCAGGTATTCCAGCTAAATTTAATCAGCGCAAACTGATTCATATTTCCTCAATCCAATCACATGAATTACGTATAAAAAATAACATAAATTAATTTTAAAGTGTATTTTTCCTACTTGTTTTACATATTTTGATATTGCTGTTTTAAAGAATTTGATGATTTTTGCAAAGATACAGCATAGGGTTGTTTACCCTTAAGAAATGGATATGTGTACATATACACAACAGGTACATGTACACTTCTATTTCACTCTAAATAATTTACCAATAAAATAATAAAACATAAATTCAAGTTTTTAGGTCCATTTTTATATACCATGTTTTACTAAATTTCAATCATACTTATTATGTGATTCCTATAATTTATGTACAACCTGAGTGTTTTGTGCCTAAAATTCCCTAGCATAATACTATATGAACAAGGAAGCACACACATATATCATCTTATATGCTATGTTTCCCCTAAGATACGCTATGTGTAAATGACCATGTAATATGGTCCTTTATTTTACACTTTACATGTGCATATATAACACGTTCAATTCCTAGATACATACACAAGTGCTCAATTATTAACCATATAATTACTTGTATTTTTTAGAGAATACCACTTCTTTAAATGGCATGACCCTCACCTCAAATCATAACTCATTTTGATAAAATAATTTTCATATATGATCCAACATTACTAATCAATTCTTGAACATACTACATTTCAGGTACTTCAAGCATTAACATAAGTTTTTAAAGATAGCATACATAACCATACATCAAAAAACTATAACAAAGCAAAATCTTCTTAAAATTAAGTATTAACAGGAGTTCTCTCTACCTGAAACCAATCCTTGAACCGCCCCAATTAAATGAGACTCTCCAAGAGATTGCAAACACAATCAAATAGGGTCAGACATACTAGTCTAGTATTAGTATAATGCATTAAACTTGCTAAATAAAAAGCACAATGTCATATTTATCTTATATATATTCAGATATACTGACATGTAATTATTTTGTGCTTGAATATATATAAGGATGTATAGGTTAAACTTGCTTCAAAAATAAATAAACATGAGTTATAATCATGAACATAACAACAAGCAATTCATATTAAAAAAGCATTTGTTTATAATATATTTATTGCACCTGAATATCAAATACCCAGTACATCCCCTAAATGGTTTGCACCCTGACTTATATATGACTAAGTCTGCAAAACCACCCAGTACACAATAATACACAATTTTTAATGGTCATATTATCATATATTGAACACACAGGGGCACATTGTCTGGGTCCTTCAATTATTTGTTATCCCGACACACAAAGGCCTTTTGGGCTTAAACAAGCCATGTGCATACTTAACATCCTACTTGATACAAAGCAGATCGATGTAAACTGGTGATAAGAACCTATCATGACCAATTTCTTGTTTATATTTATGTTTTTAGACACTTGTTCAACTAACATTTTCCCTATGCGCCCTACCCTGTGCATGACTTTACTTTTTCCTTAACCATTATCCATGATATTCACCCAAAATTCATATCATACAATATGTGCATTTCATATAATAAATTCAGTAAACGTCTGATACAGGTATTTTACAAGCACATACATCCAACCACTTCATATAAGTAATTTTTTCAAGCAAATATATTATTCAGCAATAAGAATAAGTATCTATAATTTAAACTGGCTTATTATTAATGTCCCCTTTAATTTAGAGTTTAATGGCATAAATTCCATTTATATGTAAAAAAGAGACTACTGACCCAACATCATCATTTAAGTGCATACTTTTGCTGTGTAAAAATGGCTAGAGATGTTGTGAGGATACCTCCTAACCCTTGGCTATTCCTTACTAAATTTTATCACATATATATATGAGGATCTAGCTCAGAAAATCCAAAAAGAACAAAGTGGATCAACACATGAAATTTCATTGCTCCACTTGCCCTTTTATATAAGAATAAACATAAGCATAAACCTACTTATTTATGCTGGCTATCCCTACTTTTTTTAACCCTACTACGTAGCAATGCTATAATGTTTTAACTAACATCCTTATTTAATTTGTAGGGTTATACTTGATAGAAACCTCAATATCTATTTTCCAGTATCATATTAATATTTATATTAAATTAAGACTCACATATTTAATTTATAACACGCTACAACAAGATATAAATATGTTAAAGTGGCTGCCTCTCATAGGTCTTATTTCCATAAAATGAATCATACTCACCAAGACCCTTTATCTTCTTGATATCTTGTTCCTTGTCTACTGTATTACTCCATTAATGCTTTTCTTCAGAGAAAATATGGTTATTGTGTTTTTGCCCGAAATCCTTTTTACACTGATTTTAATACATTAGGTTACTAGGATTTTTACTCCTATTAAATGCCTATCTTATCTTTAATATAACTGCCATGCAATTATTTGTATCCATTCAATGCTTT
The DNA here is from genome assembly GCA_030737875.1 of Allium sativum. Lineage (NCBI taxonomy): Eukaryota > Viridiplantae > Streptophyta > Magnoliopsida > Asparagales > Amaryllidaceae > Allium > Allium sativum. The sequence goes on from CM060921.1 coordinate 302,546,705, forward strand.
CCAGTGATCCATATTAACTAATTTGATTCCGTATGCCCCCTTTTTATTTCACCCAGCACACTTGTTTCTATTTTTAGAAATAAAACTAACATGCTATTTACATGACAAGTACATTTTCTTTTGTTTGAGAAAATATAAGTATTTGACCTGCATTTAAATAGGACATATATGCTTAATTTTTCTTACAAGGCTTCCTAGTTATAACCTAGTTGTCATTCATGCCATACTTTTATATTAGACTCTTAATATTTTAATTCAACCCATGTCATGCTTTTTAAATTATAAATCACATATGTGCTGATTCAAGTTAACATATTATATTCTTAATACCCATGCAAAGATTTTCTTTCCAGTTAACTCATGCACAAAACTTCCATGCACACAACAACATTATCACTAATTTATTAAATTAAATATGAAATAGGGTTGTATTCTTGGGTCATCACATACACCCTTTTTTTAGAAATTGTGTCCCATAATTTATCATACCTTCACCAGGTATTTCAGCTAAATTTAATTAGTGCAAACTGATTCATATTTCCTCAATCCAATCACATGAATTATGTATACAAAAATTAACATAAATTCATCCATTTATGAATAAACTTATTCAAAGCAATCAGTGTATTTATATTTAAAAAGCCTACCAAAATCATTTCAGAATCCAGCAATCAAGCATCAATCTAAAAACAGTCTAGGATACTTAGACTTCACTTTGTCTTCCACTTCCCATATGCAATCACTTGAATCCAAGCTTCATTGTACTTTTACCAATTTTATTATTTCATTTCTCACATTCTTTTCCTCCTGTTACAATTCCTATTCACTCATTCTCATAAACTAGATTAGATTTTATTTCCGCTTTAGTAGGGTATCCTAAAATTGTTCCCTTATCATGCACCTATCAAGTTGAGATACATTATGTATTCCTCTTAGCTCTTCAAGTAGCTTTAATTTATAAGCCAGTGCACCTACTCTCTTTATAATTTCATAAGGGCCATCATATCTTGGAGAAAATTTCCCCTCCTTACCAAACCTCAACACCTTTTTCATTGGAAAGACTTTGACAAATACAAATTCCCCCACACTAAATTCAACTTACCACCTATCTTTATCAGCATAAGCTTTCTTCCTCTTTTGTGCAGCCCCAATTCTTTGCCTTATTATTTCTATCTTTGTTGTTGTTTCTTTAATATGTTCAGGCCCAAACAATACTTTTTCACCCACATCCATCCAACATGCTGGAGATAAGCACGACCTGCCATACAAGGCTTCAAACGGTGCTATTCCAATACTTGATTGATAACTATTATTATAGGAAAATTCAGGTAGATGCTAGTAGTCTTCCTTCCTCCAAAACCAAGCACACATGCCTTAAAATCCTCCAGTATTTTATTTACCACCTCTTTCTGCCCATTTGTTTGAGGGTAGTAGGTAATACTCAAGCACAATTCAACCCCTATAGCTTCCTGAAAACTTCCCCAAAAACCTTGATGTAAATATAGTATCTCTATCACTAAAAAATTTCTTGGATACGCCATGTATCCTCATCACCTCTTTCACAAATAATTGAGCCAAACTATTGGCATTTATGTCTAATCTAATGGAAATAAAATGGGGGTGTTTCAGTTAGTCTATCAACCACCACCCAAATACTATCATTTCCCCTCTTAGTCCTTGGAAACCCCTCTATAAATTCCATGGAAATGCTTTCCCATTTCCATTTAGGTGTTTCGAAAGGTTGCAACATGCCTCTGGTAATCTACTTTAACTTGCTGACATGTTAGACATTTTGCTATATATCTAGCTACATCACTTTTCATCCCTTTCCATCAATAGCTTCTCATTGGGTCATGGTACATTTTTGTACCCCTGGATGGATTGTATACTTGGTTTTGTGATGCTCATCCATTACTTCTTTCTTAATTCTTCTAAACCTGGCATGCACATTTTTCCTTTATACATGATATAGCCTTCGCCATCTAGTTCATTATTTTCCGCCTCTATATTTTTCAATAACAAACTATTTTTCTCTTTTAGAAATAAATCTTAGTCTTGTAATTTCCCTATTTTATCTACCAAGACCGACTGAATAGAAACATACTCAATTTCCCATACTCCAATATATCATAATATTTTTCTATCGCGACCGCTTTACTGCTGGATATTTCCACTTCACCAAGAATGGTCAAATCTATGAATTCTTTTATCATTAACCTGGCCAACTTAACATGATGTCTACTTAATGCGTCTGCTACCATATTTTCCTTCCAAGAGTATACAATATATCCAAGTCATATGCAGTCAAAAACTTCGCCCATCTATGTTGCCTCACGTTCAAATCCTTTTATGAGAACAAATATTTAAGGGATTTGTGATCGATGTATAGTTCAAACTTAGCCCTAAGCAAGTAGTGCACCTAAAGTTTCATTGCATATACATTTGCAGCAAGTTCTAGTTCATGAGATGCATATCTAGTCTCACTTGGCTTATGTTGCCTTAATGCATATGCGATCACCTAACCATCACTACAAGAAAAATCGCAATTAGTAGCGGCAAAATCCGCTTCTAATCCGTCGCTAAACAGGCACTAGCGACGAATTTCCAACAAAATGATTTCGCCAGTAAAAACCTTGACGGTATTTGTGTTAGATTTTGCGACGGAATATAGCATGAGTTTTCCGACAGTTTTCCATCATTTTACTATTTTTATAATTAAAATATAATTTTATTTAATAATTTTATTTTAATTTATTTACCGACTATTTACCGACGGATAAGTAATTTATAATAAATTATTATTTATAAAAGGCGTTGGTAAACCCTTACTAATTGCCAAGGGATTAGCGACGGAAAATAAATTGAAGTAAACTGAACCTCACTTTTTTATTGGTAATCCGCTGCTATTCCCCTTCTGATCTGCCTATATACACACACACACTAACACACTCATAATTTATGTTCCATTCAATACACAATCCTAATGTAAATACAGCATAATTATTATTGACATACACATCTTATAATCAATGTATTATATTAATCACGCATCTCATAATAAACATTCAACATTACATTTTTTCAAATAGAACATTTTCTAATCTTATTCTACTCCGTTAATTTACATATGTTATAACAAGAAAATCAACATCATCAATTCATCAGAACAAATCTACTACTTCACTATTCACAACCTTCCTTCACCTCAAACTCATTCCTTATAATCCCTGCCATTTCTTTTCGACCGTCCACGTATATACTTCACCTTTTTTTCAAGGATATACCCCACTCAACGTAAATTAACATCTGTTGTTTCTTTAAGAGATTGTTGCAAATCATCCAAGAGCTGATGAGGATCAGGAACTGAAAGCTTGTCTACTGCCAAAACGATCTTTATTTTGTTCATATAACTCTGAAAATGAAGTGCAACTACCTGTGCATAATTCCCAAATCAATGATTTTTTAATTGCAGACTGAATATACATCGTACAAAATAATAAAAACATTGCAAACCCAAAACAAATTGTCATTCATCGAAAAGGTTTAGATAAATATGCATATGGTATAACAAAAGGTGAAACTAAACCCAAGTAGCAGCTATTGCATCAAGATAGTCCACTGTTTGAGTTAGTTCACAAACCACACAAAACAACATCTACTCCATTGTTATTCCAACAAAAGAACCATAAATAAACAAAGCAGATACGCACCTCATGGAACTGAAATTAATTAGACTGGAAGACCATCCCAAGCTTTAAAACAACTTCCCTGGGTATACTCATAATTTTGAATACTTAAATAAAGTAACAGCATTATTTTAGCAATGATTTAGAAACTTCCCTGAGTATTAATTAGACTAGAAGGCCATCCCAAGCTCTCCTAAAATAAAGTAACAACAAAATAGAAAATAAAACAAGACAGAGCAGGTATTGCAAGTATACTTAAATAAGTATTGCAAAAGGGTAACATTTGTAAACTACTCAACAGATGGTTTTAAGCGATGTAAACAACAGGTTGCCAGAATAACCTAAGCTTTTTTTTAAACCAAGATCTAAACTTTTGAATGTAATAAAAAACCAAACTCCAGCGAATACTGGCGCAGCCACAACAATTAAATCACTTTAAAACACAAGTCCTAAGACACTCAATTATAGCACAAGCCAATAATCCAATGAAAGCATATTACAGCCCAACTAAACACACTACTGTCAAATTACAAAGCTTACCAGAAAAACAACCACAAACTCAGCAGCTTGTCGAAGAAACTCCAATTCAAACCAATGAAAAAGCTACGGTCAGCCTATGCTGAGAGGCCAAACGTTGCAGTTATAGTGAGTGCTGTCGGAAGACAAAGCGGGGTCATGAGGCACACTGCATGTTAAAGGTGAGTTAGGTTGTGGGAGTTCAGAAATAAGCGGAAGAAGAAAAAAGTTTCACAGGTATAGATCTCGGCGAGAAAGAGCAGATCTGGAAGTGGATTGAAAAGAGGGGTCGATGTTTTTAATCCCCGTGATGGCGAAAGCTGAGTGAAGGTAGTAAATCGGAAAGCCGAGGATGGGTGGATGAGACACGAAAACGAAGTGAAAACGCGATTTTAGAGGGAGGGAGGATGGAAATTGGAAGAAAGTGGTATGGACCCAATCGCCATTAACGGCAATAAAAGCTCCGATGTTTTTCGTGTCTTTTGATAAATTGTTTTGGGGCTTGTTAAGATTTAAGATATTGGAGCCAAAATTTTAACAGTTGGAGCCAAAATTTCAACATGTGGAGCCAAAACCTGTATACATTTGGATTTAAGATATTGGAGCCAAAACCTGTATACGTGTGGAGCCAAAATTTCAACACATCTCTAATATAATGGTGTACATTTGCATTTGGAATACTGATGACCTAAGCCAAAATTAATTCACAAAAGTACCTCTTTTACATTCGAATTGTAATTAATTAATAGAAAATTTATTAAATATTAATTACTAATTAATCATAGTAATTAATCAATTTATAATAACTATTATATACTTATATGACCAAGTAAAGAATTATCTTATATGACCAAGTAAATTAATCTATTAAATATTAAAAGCAAAATGAAAAAAATTACTTAATAGCACCAAAAAGATTATCTTTTTCAGCATTTATTTGATGTATGAAATAAATGCTTTTTCAAAATAATGTTTCAAAAAGAAAACATTCAATTTGTTTATAAATTATTTATTTCTAATTTATTTGAATATTAAAGATGCCTTTCATAATACAGTTTGCAGTCATAAATTACTTGAATAAAATATTTAGAGCAATCAACGACAACTTTTGTCTTACTCCCATTACTTCTCTCAATTCCCTTTATTACTGGAGGAAAATTAACAAATTTATTACTAACTAAATTCCAACAATCATTCTACACTTATTTATATGAGTATATCTTCTTTACTTATCCTATTAGTCATTTTTACATTTTTCGCTTATATCACCTAGATCTTCAAATTAGTTTCACTTCCCTCATTGTAACTGCTAAAAAGTTTAGAAAAAAAACTATCTAAATTTATTATGTATAACATAGAAGAGTGAAATAAGGGAAAGTTGAAAACATTTAATCCATAAATTTCAAATTTTAGAAGCTAACAAATGTATACTTTTGTAGCCATTAATTTACAATTAATGTCATTCATTGTTTGTTTTATGAAGAATTTACCCTTTTTTCTTAAAATTACATTACATTTCCAACTTTTCTAATACAAATGATGGTAAATTTCCAAAGTTTTCCAAAAAATATTTATGTTTCCAAAAATTCCATTTCAAATCGGAAAATTTCATAATTTAAAATTATTCATCAAAATGTGCACACTTTTTGTTTCAGAATTCCACTTTAACAAAATAATTGGTTGTATGTTTCAAGAACTATTAGAATCATTTTCCATGGTTTCCCATTAAAGATTTTTTTTGCTAATTTAAAAAAAGTCTTTCAAACATTCTTGCTTTAATAGATCGTCTTTTTGGCAGGAATTAATGTCCATTCTTCGATTGAAGTTTGTCGCTTTTTTTGAAATTCCTACTTCTGTATTTTAATTGCTCAATTTCATAACATCCTTATTTGTTGCTTCCATGAATGCATTTTGTTTGTTTTTAAATAATGCTTAACCATATGGATTTTTTTTTTCAAATTTAAATCCAATATTTGCTTCTTCCCAAACATGTCTCAATTGCCTCATTAATATGTTCCCTTTCTTTCTCCTCAATTATAAGCAATTTATTTTCATTCAAATTTTAAGTTACATTATTTCTTTTTATGCAAGTTTATTCCATTTTTAATATATTAACTTCTACATCTAATTAAAACCTTGCACATTTATTTACTTACCAAATTTTTTTAAAGGACAAAATATAAACACATTCAAATTGCAAAAAAAAATTAAAGGACAAAATAAATTGCACAATGTATTTTATTAATTACTATTACCTCTTATTTATATTATATAGTAATTAATAATTAATCAACATTAATTTTCAAAAAAAAATAGCATTAACTATTGAATTTTATTTACTTCTATTAGTTATTATTTATTATTAATTACTAATGTATTATTAACATTAATTATTTAAAATTTAAATTTACTAATTAATTACTAAGTAATAACACAAATTTAAAACATTTAATAAATAAAAAATAAAAAAGTTTGTTTCAAATCTCTTGGAAAACTGCAGGAAAATAGCTTCAAAATTATGTCAACGGTAATCCGACTCTATTAGCAACGGAATTTAGCGTCAAATATTATACGACGGTAAAGAGCTGTAATTTCCATTGATTTAGCGACGGAATTAGTATTCGACGGTAATAATTTATAATAAGATGACATATAAAATCCAAAATATTTTCTCTTACAAAGCCCACGGAAATCCGCCGCTAATTAGCGACGGAATTTTCCGCTGCTAAAAATCTGTCGCTAATCTCGGTTTTTCTTGTAGTGCATGCTGCATCAACACAGCCTCAAGACCTGACCCACTAGCATCTGTGTACACTATCGGGCCTTCATTTCCTTCTGGCACTTGCAAAATAGGAGCTTCAATCAGTGTTTGTTTCAATTTCTCAAAGGTTGGTTCACATTTCTCTGTCCATTTAAAAGGTTGCTCCTTCCTAGTCATATTTTCCAAAGGAATAGCTATTCTAGCAAAACCCTTAATGAATCTTCTACAGTAGTCTACCATCCCCAAGAAAATAACCCACCTCAGTCATTGTTTTAGGTCTCTTCCATGTTTACACTGCCATCACCTTATAGGGGATCTGCTGATATACCTTTTTTAGAAATTATATTCCCTAAAAATTTCACTTTATATTACCAAAATGTACATTTTGAAATTTTAGCTTTTAAATGATGTTGCGTTAACCTTGTTAACACCATGTTCAAATGTGATTCATGCTCTTTTTCTGATTTTGAATATCTCAATATATTATTAATAAATACTAAAACAAATTTATCCAAATAATCCATTAAAGTCATATTCATCAAATCAACAAAATATGAGGGAGCATTTGTTAAACCAAATGGCATCACAAGGTATTCATATAGGCTATTCTCGTATTAAATTTTATGTACTTTTTGCTCTCTTCTCCAACTTTCATTTGATGAAACCCTTAAGCTAAGTACATCATGGAAAAGATTTTAGCTCCATTTAATTGATCAAAGAAACTATCTATTCTAGGTAGTGGATATTTATTTTTAATTTTCACTTTGTTTAATTCCCTATAATCTATACACATTCTCATGGAACCATTTTGCTTCTTCACAAAAACCATTGGGGTACCCCAACATGAATTACTAGGACTAATGAACCTTTTCTGCTCCAGTTCTTCGAGCCTTCTTTTTAGTTCTATTTACTCTTTTGGACCCATTCTAGTAGGCTTTAACAATTGGGCTAACTCCTGGTATCAACCTGATTAGAACCCAACTGGTCTATCATAAGGAATCCTACTTACTTCTTCAGAGACACATGGGTACTGATTTACTATATGAATGTCTTCCAACCTGAGTCCCTTTTCTTCTTCATTTATACCCCATACATCTCCGAGATAGTATATTTTTTATTTCACACATTAATGTTATACTTGGTTACCTATGTTTCTTAGAGAATGCTAGACTTTTCTGAGTTTATAATTGCTTTATATTTATGTTACCAGTCTGCATCCAAAATTATTTATATACCAGGGTAATTCAACACATAAAAGTCGGATATAAATATGCATCCTCTTATATTTAGCTCTACACCCACACATTTCATCCCCAACGCACAAGAACTTCCTATAGTACTTTTTATAATTAAAGGCCTATCCACTAATACACATAAAAATTTTAGTTTCTAAACAACATCATAAGATATAAGGGAGTGTGTAGCACCAGTGTCATACACCGCAGCTATAGGGAAAGTTTTAATAAAAAGTATATCTCTACTTGCCCTGATCTCCTGCGTTGGCACCATCAATTGCTTTTCCCTTGCCTTCTAAAGATCCTACTTTAGCATGCATTTTAAGTGGCTCGGAACAGTTCTTTTTTATGAGCCCTCTTTTCCACAATTGCAACATTTATATGTTCCCGCTTTCCCGGCCAAACACCTTGATTTCATGTGTCATTCCTTCCTACAGTTGAAGGAGAAATTCTTCCTCTTAGCCTCTGATGTATTAACTTCTTCTACTTTCTTAGCATTTACTTTAGTTTGCTTCTTATCATAAGGATGAGCTCCGTTCTTTCCTTTATTATTGTATTGTTATTCTTAAAAATCATGAAAATTTCCCTAGCATTATCATGTTGCTCATACTCCAAGGTGAAATTTTAAAACTGGTCAAAAGTCCTTTCTATACAGGGTAGCATTTCCTAGATAGATTTGCATTAAGTCCCTAAATATACCTACCATTCTTCACTGCAACATCAGCTATCAAGGTTGTGCCATACTTTGATAAACTTTTAAATTTCTGAGTGTATTTTGTTACACTCATATTGCCTTGCCTAAGCTTAATGAACTGTTCCAACAATGTGTCTTTTTCTGAGGTTGGAACAAATCTTGCTTTTAGCATGTCTTTGCATTGATTCCATGTTATCGCATTTTCAGGTCTACCTACCTCCCACCAGTCCAGTGCAACGCCCTTCAGCCTCCTTGAAGCTATATGTCTCTTTCTCTGATCATCTATCTACATGAATATTCTCTCCAAACTTCTTAGCTAATTTTGCACCCCTCATTACCCCTTTAGTTCCTTCAAACTCTCTCCCTCCTAAGTGTAAGTAAATTTTCAATAGCTTTGATAGCTCTGCATAAGGGTTTTTTGGCTTAGTCCCTATCCTATCTCAAACAACTCTCAAATACTCTTGCACATTTATCATTGGAAGCTCTCCTTATCCACAAGCCCCTTGGTTTGGTCCAATAACTTCCATTGACCTCTAACAACAATTTGGGTTCTTATCGGATCAAATCGTCATATTTTATAAACATTTTTTTGCTAATTATTTAAGTGTTTGCAACCTTGCAACCATAATACAACCAATATATATCATAAACTAATTACTATCTCAATCATTTTTGCCATGTTTTTGGTCAAACATAGCTCTGAAACCAACTAAAGTGACCCCAAAAAATTTCATTTATTTTATATATTAATCCAATATTTATTAATAGGAAAATCTTGGTGTCACTTTCTCATGGGAATGACCTATAAACTAATTGCCAAAACCGAAAAAAGCCAATATAAAAATATTCATACATGCAGGAAATTCATAGCCTATATATATATAATGATATATAGACACATTTTTCCATTGTGGAATCTTCAACAAAATATCGATTACATGTTATTTTAATTTCAGATTTTAGCTTACACAAAACATTGCTTAATTTAAAATGAATTTATCTAAGTACTTTATCCTGAGAGGTTTTTAAGTGTTTTAAAACCTCTTTAAACTTGCTTTTGTTTCCAAATATTAAATTGTATTTTTCCCACTTGTTTTACTTATTTTGATATTGCTGTTTTAAAGAATCTGATGATTTTTACAAAGATAAAGCATAGGGTTGTTTACCCTTAAGAAATGGATATGTGCCCATATACACAACAGGTACATGTACATTCTATTTCACTCGAACTAAATTATCAATAAAATACTAAAACACAAATTCATGTTTTTAGGTCCAATTTTATATACCCTATTTTACTACATTTCAGTCATACTTATTATCTGATTCCTATAATTTATGTATAACCTGAGTGTTTTATGCCTAAAATTCCCTAACATACTATATGAACAAGGAAGCATATACATATATCAACTTATATGCTATGTTTCCCCTAAGATACGCTATGTGTAAATGGCCATGTAATTTGGTCTTCTATTTTACACCTTACATGTGCATATATAACCAGTTCAATTCCTAGATACATACGCAAACGCTCAATTATTAACCATATAATTACTTGCAGTTTTTGGAGAATGCCACTTCCATTTACTTCTTAAATGGAATGACTCTCTCCTCAAATCAGTAACTCATTTTGATAAAACAGATTTTCATATATGATCCAACATTACTAATCAATTCTTCAACATATTATATTTCAGGTACTTCAAGCATTAACATAAGTTTTTAAAGATAACATACATAACCAAACATAAAAAAACTCTGACAAAACAGAATCTTCTTAAAACTATGTAAATAACAGGAGTTCTCTCTAATGACTTTAAATGCTTTTAAACAACAACTCCAAGCTACTTTAGATTCAGCAATTCATGCCTCTCTACCTGAAACCAATCCTTCAACTGTCCCATTTAAATAAGATACTCCAAGAGATTGCAAACACAATCAAATTGGGCTAGACATACTAGTCTATATGAGTATAATTCATTAAACTTGCTGAATAAAAAGCACAATGTCATATTTATCTTATATATATTTAGATATAATGGCATGTAACTATTTTGTTCTTGAATATATATAAGGATGTATAGGTTAAACTTGATTCAAAAATAAATAAACATGAGTTATAATCATGAACATAACAACAAGCAATTCATATTAAAAAATCATTCATTTATAATATATTTATTGCACCTGAATATCAAACACCCAGTCTATCCCCTAAATGGTTTGCATCCTGACTTAAATATAACTAAGTCTACAAAACCACCCAATACACAACAATACACAATTTATAATGGTCATGTTATCATATATTGAACACACAGGTGCACACAACCTGGGTCCTTCAATTATTTGTTATCCCGACACAAAAAGACCTTTTGGGCTTAAATAAGCCATGTGCATACTTAACATCCTACTTGATGCAAAACAGATCAATGTAAATTGGTGATACGCACCTATCGTGACCAATTTCTTGTTTATATTTAGGTTTTTAGACACTTGTTCTACTAACATTTTCCCTATGCACCCTACCCTGTGCGTGACTTTACTTTTTTCCTAACCATTATCCATGACATTCACCCAAAATTCATATCATACAATATGTGCATTTCATATAATAAATTCAGTAAACGTCTGATACAACTATTTTACAAGCACACACATCCAATCACTTAATACGAGTAATTTTTTCAAGCAAATATATTATTCAGCAATAAGACCAAGTATCTATAAATTAAACTGACTTATTATTAATGTCTCCTTTAATTTAGAGTTTAATGGAATAAATTCCATTATATGTAAGAAAGATACTACTGACCCAACATCATCATTTAAGTGCATATTTTTGCTGTGTAAATATGGCTAGAGATGTTTTGAAGATACCTCATAACCCTTGACTATTCCTTACTAAATTTTATCATATATATATGAGGATTTAGCTCAGAAAATCTGAAAAGAATAAAGTGGATCAACACATGAAATTTCATTGCTCCACTTGCCCTTTTATATAAGAATAAACATAAGCATAAACCTACTTATTTATGCTGCCTAATCCTACTTTTTTAACCCTATTATATAGCAATGCTATAATGTTTTAACCAACATTCTTATTTAATTTGTAGGATTTTAACCGACAGAAACCTCAATATCTATTTACCAATAACACAAGAATATTTATATTAAATCAAGACTCACATGTTTAATTTATAACACACTACGACAAGATATAAATATGTTAAAGTGGCTGCCTCTCATAGGTCTTATTTCCATAAAATGAATCATACACACAAAGACCCTTTATCTTCTTGATCCTAAGTTTTTCATCTTGTTCCTTATCTACTCTATTACTCCATTAATGTTTTTCTTCAGAGAAAATAAGGTTATTGTGTTTTTGCTTGAAATCCTTTTTACATTGATTTTAATACATTATGTTACTAGGGTTTTTACTCCTATTAAATGCCTATCTTATCTTTAATATAACTTCCATGTAATTATTTGTATCCATTTAATGCTTTTCAGTGATCCATATTAACTAATTTGATTCCATATATCCCCTTTTTATTTCACCCAGTACACTTGTTCCTATTTTTAGAAGTAAATCTAACATGTAATTTACATGACAAGTACATTTTCTTTTGTTAGAGAAAATATAAGTATCCAGCCTGTATTTAAATAGGACATATATACTTAATTTTTCTTATAAGGCCTCCTAGCTATTACCTAGTTGCCATTCAGACCATATGTTTATACTTGACTTGCCTCAATATTTTAATTCATCCCATGTCATGCTTTTTAAATTATGAATCACATATATGCTGATTCATGTTAATATATTCTTAACACTCATGCAAACATTTTCTTTCCAATTAACTCATGCACAAAACATCCTTGCACACACACAACATTATCACTGATTTATTAAATTAAAATAAATATGAAATAGGGTTGTATTCTAGGGTCATCACAGCTTTCAAAATGATACTTTCCTTCCTGGAATGCCTTTTGGCAGTCTTTTCCTTATTCAAAACCCTTTCTTTTTTTAATTGTGTTGAAGAACAATACACATTTATCAATTTCCATGGAGATAAATTTGTTTAAGGCTACTAGTTTTCCATTTGGGCTCTTTACATCCATATGGTCTTAGGTTCTGCCTTGTCTCTTTTGGCCTTTATCTTTGCGGGTTAGCTTTTGTTCCATGTTTGCTTATGATATATCCCAGAAATTTTCCTCAATGTACTCAAAAGTGACATTTTAAGGGTTTAATTTCATTTGATACTTTTTCGTTACCATGATCGTCTTTCCAAGATCCCTTAAATGGTCTTCGGTCCTTTGGGATTTCACTAACATGCCATCTACATAAACTTCCATGTTTCTACTTATCTGTTCATACAACATTCTATTAACCAGCCATTAGAATGTCGCTTTGGCATTCTTCATTCCGAAAGGTATAACTTTATAACATTACGTCCCATTATTGGTGTTAAAGCTAATATGCTCTTCGTTTGATATATACATTGATATTTGATTATGCCCAGAATAAGCATCCATGAGAGATAATAGTTTATGTCTGCTTGGTCTATTTGAGGCAAAAGATAACAATCCTTACCTAAATCAGTGTAATCAACACAAGTTCTCCATTTTTTTATTGGATTTTACTGGGCTTGCTAGTCATCTTGAATAGAAAACTTACTGAATTAACCTATTTATTAGAAACTTTCTAACCTATTCTTTCGATGCTTCCGACCGTATTTTATCAAACTGTCTCTTCTTCTGGCTAACTGGAGGCACACTTGGATCAATATTAAGGTGATGACACATGACTGAAGGGTCTATGCCTACAATGCAAGAGTAAGTCCATGTGAAAATATCTTCACTTTCCTTGAGAAAAAAGAACAAATAGGTTTTCATTATTGGTTCTAGAGTTTTCCCTATTTTAATGGCTTTCCCCAAGTCAGTAGGATATATACATGGTTATTTGATTTCTTCAATAGGCTAAATTCTCTCTACCTCTCCCAGATAGTCCAAGTCAGTCATAGTTTCTTCCTTTCTAAGATATTTACTTCCTGTCTCTTTCTTCTCTTGTATTTCAACCTGCAATTAGCTTTCTTATGCTTATAAGATTGATTATTACTTAACTTTTCCTCAAATGTTAGATGCAAAAACCCATCAGCCAAGGGCTGAAATTCAGTAGAAGAATAAAAGTTAGTAAAATATTCCTTCTTATATTGATCAAGAGTGATGAAGTACATTTCTCTTGAACTGAACAGCTTACATTTGATAGTTCCGTACCCGTTCTTGGTCAAGAATTTAACCATTATGTATTTTAGGGATAAAAAAACATCAATTTCACTAAGAGCAGGTCCTCGAAAGAAAGCATTGTAGAAAGATGACTGATCAATGACCACAAATAGTGCTACAAAAGTGAGCAACAACAAGGCAGGAGACCCATTTGTACTTTCAGCTTCAGTTGCCCAACTGGTGTGTAACCCTTTTGTTAAAACCGAAAATTGATTTTGGTCTAGGCTCCAACTTCCCTCCATGACATTCATCTGTTCGAAAGCGTGTTTGAATATGATGTTTACAGCACTTCCAATATAAATCAAAATCTTAGCAATCATGGATTGTCCAACTTGAGTGGTGATCATCAACAGGTTGTTGTGAGGGTGATGGATGCCTTTCTTTGGTCTTTACGGAGTCACCACTAAAGTGTGCTTCTAAAGGTCGTTCGAAGGATGATTGGAGGAGGTTTCTCTTATAGGAAAACAGTCCCTCCTTCGCTACTATAGTATACCAATTTTTTGTACCCTTGGTGCTTCCTATGATGTGAAAACTTCCGTGAATTATGTTAATGTGGTTAGGAGATGGGTTCATATCCAGCATATCCTCATCCTAAATAGCGCATACAATTCCTTCTCCATGAGGTTTTGATGTCCTTTATGGTCCTGAGATGTACTTTGGTTGTTCCGGACAGATTCTGTAACTGTCCCTCATGGATAAGCTTCTAGATAATCCCAGGTAGGACCTTGCACTCATCTGTTATGTGACTGTTTGCCTTATGATAAACACAATAGTTATCCCTTTTCTTGGCTTATGATTGGTATGAGCCTTGTGCACAATTGGAAAGCTCACTTTCCCTTGAAACATTCTATAGATGTAAGAAACTAGCTTATTCAAGGTTATAGTATCGCTACCCCCTCCTACCATGTTCTCTAAATGTTTCAATCATGACTAGGCTCTCCACCATCCTTCCTGATAAGAGATTTTAACTTAGCATAGTATACATTTCATCCATCCGGATGAATTATCCATCCGATAGTGGAACTCCCACAAGTCTTCACATTCATTGATAGACAAGTATATATAGAATTGAGTGTTTATCTGATGTCCTGAATGAACAACTATCAGCTTGGCCATATCAACCAGTCCTTTTGCCTTTAAAGCTTCGGTATTGAATCTCTTCGAATAATCACCTAAAGGATCCTTGTGTTGTTGTTTGATATTTGCCTCTACGCTATAGTGGATAGAAGGACCCTTTCAAATACATAATTAAGCTAAGAATTCATACAAAAATTGCTTTCAAGAATAGATGGTTTTGTCTCGATATTGTTGATACCACCTAGTAACGGCTCCTTGAAGAGTTACTGAAAATAATATGCATCGGATGAGTCGAAGGCGTTATGTAAGTCCATTTGGTTTTGAAATCCCATCAAGTTATCATCTGGATCAGTGGTTCCATAGTACATGATGGTTGGCACCTTTACTTTCGGAGGAATGACTATTGCTATGATTTTATCAGTGAAAGGAGCAAGTCGTTCATTTCCATTATTATGCTTTTCGAGAGTTCTCTTCCCCTTGGTGTTAAGAAAATCCTAAATTTCTTTCACTATTAAATCCTTGATGTAGGCTTCTTCATTGGGGTAATTTTCCCAACATGGGTTATATCCTTGGGTAATGGAACTTCTAGATTGTTGTTTCTTACTCCTGAACTTTCCCTGATAATCGACTCTTAGTGCCTCTTCTTTTGATTTTCCAGACTTTAACGGAGAATGGACTACTTTTTCTTTGCTTCGTAGCAAGTTATGTTTAGATCCCCTTCTCATAGAGTCCACCTCTTCAGCCTTCGTATTTTTGGCACTTCTATAAGACTTGTGAGAAGGTACCTAATGAAGTAGCCCATTTACCTCCACAATCTCTTTGCACATCCATACATTTTTCTCTGTATTGGTCTCCACTGAAGCAACATTGAATGTTTGTCCTAGAACAGTGTGCTTTGGGTTGAAAATCAAGGTTATCTCTTCTTCGAGAACAGTGGTCTGCACCATATCTTCTTTGATTGTATCTAGCTTTTTCAACTTTATTTTCATATTTTTACATTAAATATGTAAAATTAGTTTTTGTGGCTGTTAACCACAAGATCAGAGGTTCAGATTCTCTGGTGCCAAAATGTTATCCATAAAAATGGTTAACATCCCAAGTCAATAGATTTTGGCCAATCCGAAAGGATGATTGTCTTCGATTCAATTATTATGTTAAAATTTATCTTAAAAAGGACCTGACCCATTTCTTTTGGATCAGTGAAATTAAAGTGCTTAGCAATTCTACAGCGGTGGAGGTGCAAAAGGTTGTAGCGGGGATAGAACGGGGAAATAACGGGGATATAGCGGAAGTAAAAGAAGATCCATAGATATAAAACTAGGTATTTAAAATTAGTTAATTATCACTTCCACATAATTGTGTTGAAGAAATGAATATTAATTAGTCTTATATAACAAAATCAGAGAATATCATGGTTAAGCACATTAGATTTGACGGTTATAAAAGATATCTACCTTATATTGGGCGCTTATGCCTTAGCTTTTTTATTCTAACATTTTTTATTTACATTAGAAGAAAACTAGTCAATTCATCCTTTATATATTAATATTTTTAAAGTGGTTGCTAAATAGCCTTTATTTAGTAAGCGTAGCGGAAAATAGCCGGGATTAAAGCAGATTTTATTGTTCATCAACGCTAAATTGAAATAGTGTAACAGTCGAACAGTATTAAAGGCTATAGCGGGAATTTTATGAGGCTTTAACGAGGCTTTAACTGCACAGTTTTGGATCTCCCGAAACCTTCTTAATTCAAATATAGCGATATAATAAAGTTCCAGCTTTTGGGTCGCCGGAGGCTTAAGGGTGATCAGGTGCTTTACGAATTTATACTCATAATAGGTAGAAAGCTTGAATTTTATCCCCTCTCATCAGTCAGAACCTCTTTCGTGAGATTTTATTTCAAGCCTATCCATAAGACAAGTATATAAAAATATCTTATATTGCAGGGTCTACTAGAGGAAGAATGAACTGATCATATCCCTTGATAAGGGTTTTGGGTTCCGACAACAGCTAATTTCCTTTCCCCTTCGGGTGAGGATTAGTTGTTGTCGGCTTCATATACTTCATTCTTCCAATGAACTTGCAATATGACTTTGAATTTCACTCGATAGTTGTTGTTACAAACTTTGAAATGAAATTAGTCTATCAGGATTGTAGACCCCTACGGTCGTGTTTATAGGTGTGGTTTGACCTCTCCTTCCGATGTATGTGCTTCGTCTTTAACGCTTTCACGGAGGCAAATCCGAAGCTTATCAAGGGCGCATCTAGCAAAGTGTGGCTTATGCTTCTGATGTAGCCTAGGATGGCAGCGCACTCTTTCATGTGCTTCTTGAGGGCTAATCGTCAGGGTGTTTTTGTATTCTCTGGTTGGTTTCTTAAGAATTATGTACTTGGCTGCCATGGGAGGTATGAGCTTCTGATGCTAGCGATAAGTTGTTCCTTTCAAGTGAAGTATCGTCCTATATATATGACAGTTATTTTGTGAAAGATCCGTTCTGTAGTAACTAGATATGATGTCGGCCTTCATGAATATTTTACCAAAACATTTTTTTTAGGGTTGCCAAGAGCTATTTCTTTTTCCTAGTCCAAAAGGTGAACTTTTCAGGGGAATAAGCCCTTTGGTTTCTCCGAAAGGAGCTCTCTTATAGTTTCAGAAGTTCTAGGCCTTTGATACCTTTTGACTGTGACTTCATTTTTTTACCCTTCATTTCAGTTCGGGCTGCACACAACCCACATCCAATTCGACCAAACCCACCAACATGACCCAACCCACGTAAACCCAATCCAACCCATCCTAGTTCGGGTCGAATATGAGTTACAATTTGTAACCCATATTATATACGGGTCGGGTTTGATGTTTTGTTCTACCCAACCTTATTTTAACGCAACCCAACCCTATATTAAAAAATTAATTAAATATCAACCTAATTAAAATTATAATAGTATAATCCCCGAATAATGTTTATGTATACTATATTAAATATACAAAAAAACATATTTCATGTCAATCCAAACTATGTAGAATTTGACAAATACATTTTAAAGAGCATTTTAATGTTTTTTAAAATGAAATACTTGTTCTACTCTATAGTAAATTAATATCATATGATGTGTTTTACTAATATATATGTCTTATAATGAATCATTTATTTTAAATGCATTATGCTAGCTAAAATTTGATATATTATGCTAAATATTTTGATATTATTTTTAAAAAAAATCCCTCATATTATCTTTTTTTTATTATTTTATTGAAAATTAAGCGCTAATTATATTAATCAACGAAATATTTACAAATTTAAATTCTCAAGCATATACTAACATATGCAAAGCATACAAAATGAAAAGACTCATAACATTGCTAATGTCACCGTAACTTGCTGCATAGCTCATTGGAGCATGAAGTATCCAATTAGACGACCTCAAAACATCTTCCAATTTATAACACATTCCATGAAAGTTTGCTATCTTCAGGTCTGCATGTTGACGATCAACAGAACATGATATCAAATCACCTCATGTAAGAGATGGGTCATACATCGGATTGTTCCGCGTGTGCCTTCTGGTTGTTTTCAGCTTACTACTGACAGGCATCACATCCTCAGGACCATAGTCATTACCATCATCGAGATCATCATCTGCCCAAAACTTTCCTTTCAGTTTTTTCTCTTGGAATTAAAAGAAGAAAGGGAGGAAGTGGGAATAGCAGTTGAAAGCCTTTGATTGTTAACAATGGGAAATGTCAAATCTGCGCCTGTTACATTAGAAGGAGGTAGTTGAAAGTTTGATGGAGGTTTCAAGTGTCCATAAGGGGACATAGAAGCTACAGGAGCTGATTTCGCAGCGATAGGAGAGGATTTAGAAGAGACTGGATTTAAACCAGTGGTACGCATCAGACCACATGTTGCAGAAGTATTGCTCATGCCTGAATTTCCTTTTGGCGATTTGTCAGCATTAACAGAATTTTCATCAAAGAGATGACCTAGCAGATCCTCCTCGCCTTCAACTTGATTGATTTGTTCTATGTTTTGAGCTGCAACCTCCTGCATGGTATTGATTAATGCTACAAAACTAGTTGCAGCTTCAGCATTACCTCCAATATTATAATCAACATGTTGACTATTAGCTTGCACATTGGTGTTAGTATTGATGTCATTATTAACCGTCCCTTCATCTACTACTGCTTGTTCGTCCTCACCAACGTGTTCCACATCAGCAGCAACAAGATTCTCAAAAGGATTGGAGCTTCCATTTCCTATCTCCACATCTCGACTCACATTAACCATGCTATTACTCATGGTTTTCATTCTCCAATATTTCCTATCTCCACATCTTTTTTTTTATTATATTCAAGCAACTCAATCCAACCGTACCAAACTCGACGAAAGCCATACTTAACCTCAACTCATATCCAACTTCATATAGGGTCGGATACGAATTGAAGTACCTTAAACCCACACCTATGCGGGTCGGATGAAGTATTTGGTCTAATCCGATCCAACTCATACTTTGTGTAGCCCTAATTTCAGAACATCATTTGGCTTTGGTACGGAGGCTCTGGTTTCTTCAGAAGTCTTCATTCCTTTTCACTTGCCTTTCAAGAGTGATGCTTCTCTGAGTTTCCTTAAGAGTTTGGTAGCCTATCTACTTTGGGGAATATTTTTGGCTAACAACCTTGATTACATTAATTCCTCATCGATACCATTATTATCTGAGAGTGCTTCCATATAACACACGTCAGAAAATGTGTTGCTCATCATATATTATTGTTATTGTCTGTATGGTTTATTAAGCCCATGATTTTCTGCACATTATTACCTTCGTCTGCACTTAATCTTACATATTGCGTTATTTCATTATTCATACTTGTGTATGTGTTAGTTTTCTCTTGTGAACTACGGATGCTATGCGGATTCACAACCACCCTACGATTTACATTAATTTCCTTATTAGTAACTATTTTGGTTTTCCACATTTATCTCTTTAAAGCTTTCATTTAATTCCTCATAAACAGTATTAGAATTTCCTAATTTAGAATACTATTACAGTGCTGTGCATTCACCATTGAATCAGAATTGTTATGTTCACCCTTCCAGCTATTTAATTTGCTATCATTCTTCCTTTATTCTTATCTATCTATCTTTGGTTTTGTGCTTGACTGAGAGATGCATGCATCTGGTTCGTTTAATGATTCCTTCTCTCTTAACTGAGTGCATCCTCTTCATATGAAGTGACTGCAACTTCACTGAGGAAAACCAAATTAGCTTTCATTTCTACTATACATATAAGAAAGTTGATTTTTCACCTATTAGCAATGGAAAAATTGGTTGGATTACCTAATACGCTAGATACTGAACATAAAGCTTCTTCATTAAACAAACTTGAATCAATTCCCTATAGTTTAACCCCAGTCGGAGTAGTGGTTAGCATATTGTACTGCAGAGGGAATTATAATGGCTCATGAACAAAAGACTTTAACTCAAATGTTGCTGGTTGAATGTGTAAAAGTAGATTTAAGAAAGTATTTGCGATAGTTTATAGAAAGTTTCTAATTCATATACTTAAAGTTTTGGACTTTACTAATGGATAATTAAAATCATTGTTGAAATGGTTAACACCCTAAGGTTTTCGGTGTTGTCTAAAGGCATTCTAAATGGGTATATTTTGAAAGTAAAAAAGTATTAGACAAGGTGATCCCCTATCACCATATATTGTTCGCCATAATTATGGAATATTTCACAGTACTTAAGGAATTAAAATGCAGTGGAAAAATAAAACCAGCAACCAAATGTATAACACACTTAATATATGCTGATGATATATAAATTTTTGGCTAAAGCTGATGCTAATAGTGCATTGGGTATAAAGAAGGTTCTCGAAAAACTTCGGTGCTTCTGCTTTGCAGGGCTGCAAATGGAAAAACCAAAATCTTTTTTAGTGAAAATTGTCGAGTTAAAGATGAAGATTGTAATATTTAGCAAGTATTGAAAGCGGAATTACCAGTTAGACACTTAATGCTTCCATTGTTCATTTTATATGTCAAGGATAGATTTTGTGACACGTTAATGGATAATATCAGAAAGAGAGTTTAAGAGTAGGAATGTAACTTCTAAGTACTGTTGGAAGACTAGAATTAATCAGGTCTACTATCACCCCAATTGTTTTTATTTTAGTGTCAAAGCTCCAGGATTTTGACTGCGGTACTAAACAAAGTGATCAGAATTTGTTTTAATTTTATGTGGAAAGGAAAATTCAAAAAAAATTCAAAAAAAAAAAAAAAAAAAAAAAAAAAAAGGAAAATTGCATCATGGGATGGAGTCTGCTTTTCTCAAATCTCAACAAAGAGGGGTCCTTGGTGTCTGCAGTTTTAAACTTATGAACGAAGCTAAGCCCTTAAACTAATAGGGATCTTTCTTGAGAAGGACAACTTATGTTCATGTTGGATGAAGGATAAATACTGAAGCAAGTACCGTGTTTGGACACTAAAATTAAAGAAAATCAGTCAGGGGCATAGAGATGAATGCTTGGGCTGAGAAAGAAAGTAGTTTAAATTTAGGAAAGAAGAGTTGTGAGTGGTAAAAAATAAGAATACAAGTTTATGTTTGATCCCTAGATAAATGGTTCTAATCCAATTGAAAAGTTGAGCACTAATAGTTTAGAAATTTTAGGAGGTTTAAATCTACCAGTCAATTCTATAATTGTCAACTGCCAATTCCAGCCTAGAAGAATACAACAACAAGCTACAATAATTGTAGAGGAAATCAACTGAATTTGTTGAGATTTGTGATACGCAAATCACAAAATTGTAGGCAACAAATTTTCTATGTGGATCCATTTTTAGTGGAGATATTTGTTGCTACTTTTGTGGGATATTTGAAAATGAAGGCAAAGATTATTTGGTGCTTATCCAAATTGATATATTTGAGATATATGAGGATATATTTGAGATATATGAGGAAAATTTGGGTGACAAGTTACTCTATAAAAGACCTACATGATATCTTCATTATGTGGTGGAAAAATTTGTCATTGTTCTTCATTATCTTTCTCCTCAAATTGTTTAGCCATTAGATATTCTCTACCTATTTCTCAATAAGGTTATTGATTCAAGTTGTGTTTGTTTAACGATAGTTGAGATCGGTTGTAAACAATATTTTGGTGAATCAATAAATATGGTGGTTGGGTGGAATATCGTGTGTTCATATTTCCGATATTTTTTTGTGTTGTTATTTGTTATTCAATCACATTCATCTTCAAGTGATTGGGTGAAAAAGATTCATTTTGTTTTTGGGTGTTTTGTCAAAACTTCCGCTGCGCACAAAATCCCAACAGTTGGTATCAGAGCTCAGATCACCGCATAGCTTGGAGTGTTTGTTGGATTAAAAAAAAAAATTGATTTTTTGTTTGGAAAAAAAATTGTTTTTTTTTATGTCGGAGATGATGACGTTATCGAAGATGGCTATTTTGAATGGGAGGAATTGGGGTATATGGAAGCCGAAGATGGAGGACGTTCTATATCTCAATGATTTGCATGATCCCATTGATGGAAATGGGGAGAAGCCCTCGAATATGGATGAGGGAAAGTGGAAGAAAATGGACAAATAGGCGATTGCGTTGATTCGCCAATATTTGGATGATTCTGTGTTCCACCATGTGGCTAGTTGTGAATCTGCAAAGGCGTTGTGGGACAAATTAGTATAGCTGTATGAGTCAAAGAGTGCTACAAGCAAGGCTTTTCTGGTTCGAAAGTTGGTGCAACTTCGATTGGATGAGGAGAAGTCTGTTGCAGAGCATTTGAACGAGTTTCAAGATGTCATCAATCAATTGGCAAACATAAAGGTCAATTTTGATGATGAGTTGCAGGCTCTTTTGTTGATGAGTTCTCTTTCGGAAAGCTGGGAGACTTTGGTTGTTTCATTGAGTAATTCCAATGCTAATGGAACTATCTCTTTGGAAACGGTTCGAAGCAGTCTTTTGAATGAGGAGCTAAGGAGAAAAGGGTCGGAGTTGAAATCGGTTCAAACTGAGGCGATGGTAGCAATGGACTCAGGTAAAGATACAAGGAAGAAGAAATGTGCTATCTTTTGTCATTATTGTGATAAGAAAGGCCACAAGCGCAATGATTGCTATTCATATATACGAGATATGAAGAAGAAGAAGGCGCAAGGTGATAATAATAGTGATGAGGCACAGACAGGCTTTGCTGAAGGTACCGAAGGCAATTCTTCATGTGATGTCCTACTTAGTGTTGTGGAGCCTTGGAAGATGGATTCAGGAGCCAGTTTTCACATATGTCAAGATGTGAAAAGTTTTTCTTCGTATGAGAAGAGTGTTGGCATGATAAAGACGGCCAATGGAGTAGAGCTACCAATTTGTGGAGTTGGAGCTGTTAGATTTCGGATGCATGATGGAGTGGAAAGAGAAGTTGCCGGTGTGAGGCACATACCCACTTGTTCGCATAACCTCATATCTCTCGGTCAGTTAGATCGCCGCGGTTGCACTTATGAGACTCGAGGTAGAGTTTTGAGAGTGAAGAAGGGTGGTCGTGTGATGATGCGAGGAGTTTTGGAGGAGGGGAACCTATATAGTTTGGTCGGTTCAGTGGTCAACAGTGGAAGGCGAGTGACGGTTGAAGAACCTAGTCCACAGCAAGGTGGAGAGGTTAATATGGTCACTGCTGATGGTCCTAAGGTGGAGGATCATGGTATCGACAAGGGTCTAGATGTTGATGATGCTCGAGGGATCCCGGAGATGAAGAGATCATGTCAAGCGGAAGACGGATGTCGAGTTGTGAAATCCACAAAGACAAGATGGAGGTCTTTGTGGTATTACAAACGCTTTTGAAGATCGATATTGGCGTGGTGCACGATGAGGGAAGTGCACCATTTGTGGGCGATGGTGGAGGTTTGTAATGATGTTAATTGAGAAAAGAAGGTTGAAAGTGAGAGCTAAGTTGGCTAGTATTGAGTGGAGGAGATGTTGTGATTTGGTATCAAGGTGGAGTGTTGAGATTTGTGATACGCAAATCACAAAATTGTAGGCAACAAATTTTCTATGTGGATCCATTTTTAGTGGAGATATTTGTTGCTACTTTGGTGGGATATTTGAAAATGAAGGCAAAGATTATTTGGTGCTTATCCAAATAGATATATTTGAGATATATGAGGATATATTTGAGATATATGAGGAAAATTTGGGTGACAAGTTACTCTATAAAAGGCCTACATGATATCTTCATTATGTGGTGGAAAAATTTGTCATTGTTCTTCATTATCATTCTCCTCAAATTGTTAAGCCATTAGATATTCTCTACATATTTATCAATAAGGTTATTGATTCAAGTTGTGTTTGTTTAACGATAGTTGAGATCGGTTGAAAACAATATTTTGGTGAATCAATAAAGAGGGTGGTTGGGTGGAGTATCGTGTGTTCATATTTCCGGTTTTTTTTTTTTTTTTTTTTTTTTTTTTTTTTTTTTTTTTTTTGTTTATTCAATCACATTCATTTTCAAGTGATTGGGTGAAAAAGATTCATTTTGTTTTTGGGTGTTTTATCAAAACTTCCGCTGCGCACAAAACCCCAACAAAATTATCTTACATCAAGGGGACAAGGATTATTGATTCTGAAAACATGATTCTTAAGGTAGATTTACACTTAAATCTATCTTTAAAATTTTGTGCTTTAATGTTCTAACGGTGTAATGGCACAAATTTGTTTGGGATAAGATTCCCCAAAATGCTATGTGTTTGTCTAAAACTCTAACAAATAGAATTTCAACCAAACATAAATTGAGATAAAGACGCTTAATTTTGGATGGTGAAATTATGCTTTTTGTACTAGTAATATTGAAACGGTATCATATATATACTTTAATTGCAATTATACAACATACATTTGGAGTTGATGTAAAACGAAGTTGAGATCGAACAAAGAAATTTTTATGAGCTAGCAAATGAAATACATCAACACTTAATCAAATGCAGCAGTAAAGAACAATACGGAGACATGATGAGAAGGCACTATCAATCATAGTTTGGGTAATCATGCAAGAACAATATAACAACGTATTTTAACGGTTTACCTGGAACTAAAATTAATCTGAGTATGTATTTACAGTTTAAAGTCGACCATTTCAATGTCACATTTAAGCGGATATTTTAGTCCGTGATTTTCAATTTAATGGAACCGCAATTAATTAGTTATTTGTTTTTGTTCTTTTGTGTAACATGTCAATATATATATATATATATATATATATATATATATATATATATATATATATATATATATATATATATATATATATATATATATATATTTCTGTCAATTACTATCCCTGCGAAGGGGAAACATTTAGGGAAACCGAACAACTTTAAGAGTTTCCTTTTTCGACGTGTCAAAATTTGCACCTGAACGTCACCTTAGCATCTGCAGCACAGTTGTCTATAGTTTGTATGTTTAGCTGTTAATGTATGGTGTTTATCGGTTGTTTTTATTGTGGCAATAAATTTCATTTTGACTATTTCTCAAGGATTATTGTTGTATATGCGAATGACATGCCCAGTATGTTGTTACAGCGATGCTTGGTGGAGGTGCGACATAAACTAGGGCTGTTATGGTAATGGTAAATTTACCATTACCATACCATTACTAGTCAATCGGTAGCAATTTTTGATTGAAATCGGTATACCAGTTAAAATGGTATGGTAACGGTAAATTTACCAGTTTTAACGGTAAATTATCGGTAACGTTTCTTCAATACCAGCGGTAACGTTAATTTTACCAGTTAATTCAAAACATAAGTATATTCATCTGATATGCTTTATTACATGCGTTTAAAACCAAAAAAATTATTATATTTATTTTAATAATTAGTTGAAATAATTTCAAGTATACTTATTTTCTTTCTCATTTATGTTTTTTTTATAAAATAACACTACATATAGTATACTATAGATGCACTATATACAAAAAATATGTCAACATATAAAGTTTGATAGAAAAACGGTAATTTATCATTATCAGTGTAATGGTTACCTGATTATCGGTATACCAGTCATCGGTATACCAGTCGATCGGTAACGGTAACGGTAAGCAATTCTGACTTACCAGTAAAAACGGTACGATAACGGTATTTGCTAAATGGTAACGGTAACCATTACCATAACAGCCCTAACATAAACCATTGAGAAACTACTATTAGTATTGTCTCGCATGTTCTTAAGGAGAAATGATGGTTTGGATACAATAGTCTAACATCACAGAATCTATTGAAGGAATTGTGTACAAATATGAGTTTGTAGGCATGTAACATTAGGGATTCATTTTGTTATATGGGAATTGTGTGCCAGCTCATATGCGCGCAAGGAGGAGGGGGCTTTGTTCCAACCGTCGTTACATAACAACTGCATGGTTAAAGGTCCTTAAATTTCTTGATGTAAGGTTAAATCGTTTATCACTCTCCATTCATTATGACTTTATAAAATAGCACATTTAAGCAACACATCTATTTAAAGTTCTACTATAACTAGTAAACACACAAACTTTTAGGTTTTTAACATTTGCTTTAGTAATATAATATATAACATTTAGTTTGTCTAGTTATATTTTAGTACAAAATCCTTAGTAACGTTGAATTTGAAAATTTGTTATGTTTTGTGTTTCCAATATTTGTTTGATTTGAAGCGGAGAAGTTGGAACATTTTAATTTGTAATAATTCATCCTAGAATAAGTTAAATGTAAAGATGGCCCATCAAAAAATAGACTCATTCCATGATTGCTTTCGAATGATATAAAGAATCATACGCAAGTCTATTTGTTAACACATTTAGAAACTAATAGTGGAAGGGTAAAATAAAATATCAACATAATATCCATTTATTTTAAATGTCTAGTATCATAAAAATAGGCACAATATCATTACAACATAAATAGTTGGAGTATAATATTCCAAATTTTTAACATCATTTTTTTTTTGGGTAGATAAAAAAATAAATGAAATAACATAAGTAATAAATAAACAATTTTCACAAGCTTATCTTATCACCATTAAAGGAAATAATATAAGAGGATAAATAAACAAATGTCACAAGCCCCTTTTCAAGCCACCACCGTCGAAACCTTCATCTTCTCCACTAACCTATTGTGTAATGAAGAGGGGGTTATAACAAGTAACAACAATGACTGAAGAATAGAAATTTTGATTCTTCTAGTAATAGAACTTGGGTAGTACAATTTAAGTAGGAATTTATCTTATATATTTCTTACTTTATTATAAACATTTTCTGTCATAAGCCCCAACGCTTTCTTTTTTCCATATCTACCATTAGTAATATCCAATGCAAGAGGCACTACCCAAGCCACTTAATATCTCTTAGAAAGGGAAAAAAACATGCTTTGACCGTTTAAAGCCCCATTTACGCAGACACCCATCATTTAATATATGTCCTAAGGGGGACTCATCTTTGTTACTATGTGACGACCGTCATATACCAACGGTGTTTATATTATATTACCCAATAGTGTGATGTACATGCATCTGATTGATGCATGACAATGGTTAAGAGAAAGAAATTGGAAAAGAAGGAAAATAGATAAGAAAGGAAGAGAATACAAGAGAAGAAGAGGATTGAATACTAAACATGAAACAGTACCAACCGTATATCTCATAGCGCATCAGATAAAATATAATATAAATCAAATGTATAAAGTAGGGGAGATAATAATAACTATAAAATTAGAGTATACTAGAGATAAATGTACTCGCCGATAAACTGTCTTTGAACAAGTAGTCAACACTATCGTGGCTCCACAATGCTGCCCATCGGAATAATCAATAATACTAATATAATAAAATAAGATGCTACCTCCTATTGATCCATCTACGCAGCCCTAAATAGCGCCTACACCTTCTACCTAGCCTACTCATAGATGTGTTTAATGAGTACCTAAGGTAATAATTGGGAACATAAAACCTTGAGTCAGACAATAGTCTGGTGTGAGCGATAAACGATCACAAAATATTGTAAAAGTCGTAATAGTAGTTGGACTAGAAATACGGAAATCCATACTTGACATGTCCCTGCATCCATAGAAATAGCACATAATATAATATACTACTCTATAATAAGAATTTAGGTGTACCCTACATCAAAGTATTGGGGTGTCTAAATGTTTGTATCTACGTTATCTATATATGTGTCAATGATTACCTGCATTTTAGTGACATCCCTGAGGGTGATAAACAACTAAACAAACAGAACAAACATCATCCATCTTCACATTAATTCACTTAATGTATTGGATATATGTAGTATGTTTGGTTCCATGGTTACTGTACCCCGTCTAAGCCGAAACAGTCTACGTCAAACCAATTACCTCTATCTGTTTAAGAATGAGCATGAGTGGTATTCACAAGTACCCAATGGATTAACCATTTATATCCGACGGGTAGACTCCAAACCAGCTTACAATCTACATCAGGTCATAGACTCGATAAATACTCAAGTCTCAGCTCTCCAAGTACTTTCCCAAACCTACATACCAATGATCCCTTTGCATGCGTATCTCCAATGTAGAGTTTATTATGGAACTGTCCTCATACTCTTGTATGAAGCCTCCTGATCGGGAACTTCCTAGACAACTACATTTGTCGTCAAACACTGCTCCTTAAACCTCTCCTGACAACTTCTCCATCATAACTAGTAGTCTCGTTGTCCTGACTCATAGTCTTATCATTTGCGGCCTCCTTATCCTAACTCAAGTCTCAATACCCTACTTCTCGGAGAATTATCATCCATCGTGGAAGTTGTAACTGCTTCCCATCACGGAATCAACATCGTCGAATGACGAAATAACTATGTCGAAGCATGAAATCCTTGCCTCACGCCAAAGCAACTGGTCGAACAGCCATTAGATCGAATCCACTATCGAATGAACCATCATATTTTTTCCTCGAAATATCACCATCATTTACGTCAAATAGGTCAAAATGACTAATATTAATAATAGTCGATATTAATCACTCTACTATAATCGATAACGATTACTTTAATCATACACTTAACCAAAACAGGTTAAGTACACGATAAATAAAATTGTTCGACACTCGTTGTGAAATCCAAGTTTATCGTTAAGTTCATTCTCCATCTTCAAAACCATCGCCATGCTCTAATGTTGCTCCAACTTTCGATTTATCCATACGCCTAGTGCTCCTTCATAAATTCATCTCATCTTGTTCAAGTCATATCAATGAACTCAATCAATATGCACTAAACTTTTTGTGCGTTTGATCGATAAACTCTAGCAACTCTAGAAGATGAGATTTTTCCTAATTCTAAGTTGCCCACGAACGACGTTTCAATTAGCTAAGAAAACAATCGTTCATGCAACTAAAATGATAAAATTATCTAAATTTGCAAACAAATATCCATAACAACATTCATGAAATAGAAAAAACCTATCTAAAATGATTGGTGATGATTGACGTCAAAATAGTTCAATTCTAGCAATAGTGTCAAAATAACGCGTAATAACACGCAAATGGGTAAAAATAAGAAATCCAGGTTTAAACTAACCAAATTACTTTTCAGTTAATTTGTTTACTATTAACTAGATTCAACTATACTATAAAAATATATTTTAGGATTTTAAATCACTTAAAATGTCAAATTTTTACCATACAAACAATTACAGTTCAGTGAGAGATAATATCACTCCCCTTAGCCAAATCATCACAAACTAGTGTCAAAACCTAGAGCTCACCAGTACAAGTCCAACGCAAGAAACGACGTCCAAATCTAATGTCATATGCAAAAGTTATAAGTAATACAATTTATGTGATCTAAATCGACACAAAATAAACCAAATAATTCAGTTATTTACCAAAATGCCACCAACCCATCTTCCCAAATCCCTGTTTATCCATGTCGTGATGGCCTGTGCCCTAACCCAAAAACATGTGCATCAAAATCATGTGATATGGAGAAATACCTCCATGAAATCGAAATCTGAAAATACCGTTGTAATCTACTTCAAAAACCTGACAAGCTTGTGCCCAAACCAACACGCCTGAACCATCCAACCAGATTGTGACCTAGCATCTCCACCCTCGTCCACATAGCGGAAGGGAATCGCCTTAGGCAATCGAACTTGTTCAAATTAGGGGTGGATATACTATTTTTGATGTTGAATCCAATTCCAATCTTCATTTTGCAAATCGTTGCTTCAAACTTCTGGAAACTCGAGCCCTAGGCCTCACGTCACTCACGACCATGATACGAATTGAAGTCGCAACCTTCAACAATGATATAGGCTCTAAAAGAAATGAATTCTTGGAATTTAGGAAGTGGTTTCGTGATTTAGGCAGAGTATATCGATGGGACTTAGTTTTTGAAGATGCAGGAAAGGAATGACATTATTTTGAGAAGATGAGGACGACTACAGTATAAGGTGATGAGAGAATAAGGGCTAATAACAAATTATATAGGGTATTTATAATCTTATTAGGCTTAATTGTCAAGAATTATAAGTCCAAAACACATGCACATTTTAAGAGCATATAACGACCCGAACTTCCCCAAGAAGGAAAGCCCGGGTTGCTTTGAGAACAACACACATCGTAACACAAACAGAAGAACATTTCATTGCTTAAAGTCGTGACACACAACACGTTAGTTGACCGCGCCCTAGAGCATGCATGTGTATGCCACGTGTCTTCATATATGGTGTCTATTCTACGCATATACGTGAACGTCCAAAATTCATACGCATGACTTGATGGTGTGTGAGCAACATCCAAACAGTCCATGCTCTATTATTCAATTGACGTATTATTTCCTGAAACGTGTTTATAACAGGGTTAACAACCTAACAATAACAAAAAGCAGGAAAGCGTTATTATCAAACACATTAAACAGACTTGAAACCAACAACCACAAACCCAAAATCAATCTCAACATCACTACCTAATTGAAAATGGGGCTTACCACATGTCCGGACCTAATGGATTATGCTCAATGAGGGAGCAGGCTAAAAGGATATCGATGCTAAGGAAGACAAGGAGCTCACGGTCACTGGAGAAATCAACTACAGGGATTTGGAAAAATATCGTATATGCACATCTCAAGCAGGAAATACAACCAATATGCCAAGGCAAAAGCTCCACCAAACATCCATAACACAACATCATATAGTTCAACCTGGAAACCCATATAACAACTCACCAACTTAAGAAGAACAATGCTACCCAAGCATATCCAAATGACACATAGTGTCCACAACAACACAACTAACCAATTTACGCAAGTAAAGAGGATGAAAAATGAAACTGCCACATCAGTTCTAATGCCAAACGCAGGCACGCAATCCACACACTAGGCACACCGACTGGGTCATCCTTAAGATAGATCCATGCTCGAATGATATTCCACTTTCCAGATAGAGGTAAAAGAAGGGAAAAGGCTTGCTTTTAGAGTTGAGAGGACTAGGGCATAGCATTTCTAGCGATAGATTAAGGAAATGGTGGTGAAGGGAAGCGCCATCAAAGATGAAATCGGGATAACTAGGTCGCAGGAAACAAAGGAGGATGGGGTAAAATCAGACAAGGATCTCAAACGAGCAAGCAAGGGGCAAAGCTAGGCGGATTGAAACTGAGAACATCGGGGATGGGAGCAAACGGAGGAAAAATAATAGGGCAGGAAGCAGAAGTAATTGCCTGGAAAATAGATAAAATGACAAATAAGGCCAAGTGAGATGGAAGAAATGAATAGCGGATAAAGAAACTGTGGGTGAAAAATAAGACAATATGAAAGGGACCCTAATTCGATGGAACACTTTAAAGAGGAAGTTAGGGGAGATGGAAGTTAGGAAAAGGGATGGATAAAGGAACCATATTACTGAGTGGAGTAATTATCGCGAGTCACATGAGGAGCAAGGAAAATTATAATAAATTAAATTAAAAGGTGGAAGGCCTAATCTTTAGTATTTCAAATAAAGGTGGATGGAGGGAAACTTGGAGCCGAAATTCTCAGATTGTCGTGATAGAATTTGTGAGTTGGAGCCAATACTTGCACTCAAAATTTCATTATTCAAAGCCGACGAAAGTTTAATTACTAAAAGATATAGGTATGAAAATAACATTTATGGATTCGGAAGTAACAAAACATTAATTATAAAAAAAGTAAATGTTTATTCTTCTTGTTTATTTTCTAGTAATTTAATTATTATTACTTGTTGCTTCTTCATTATAGTGGAATATCAATAATTAAGTGTTTAGTATTCAATAGTTAATATTTATGAATCATTAATTATTCATTACTAAATAATTTATCAATTCCTAATAATTTATTAATTACCAAATGTTAAATGTTACTTTTTATTTATTACTTCTTAATTATTAATATTAGCTACTGGTTCTTAATTATTTCTTCTTAATTATTAATTATTAAAATATATTACACCTCCCATTTTTTCACTTATACATCATTTATTTATGTTTCTTCTTAATCATTTTGCTGGGAGAAATGATAATCGTTTTTAAGTCACATGTGGAAGCCTATAAATAGGCATTAAAATAATGACTAGTATGGTAATGTTTGTATTCTTCGAATTTCATAATACTTCAATATTTATAAAATTAATTTTTGAACATTTTACAAAATTTTATATTTATTTCAAAATTAAGAAAATTTCAAAAGTTTATATTTAAACTCTATATTTATTTTAGAAAATATGAAAGCTTTAATTTTTGAACTAATATGTATTAAACATAATTGCCAATTATAATTATTGAGTTTTAGATACTAGATAATAAGTTTTACTTCTTAATATTAAAAAATACTTATTAATCGTTGATTATTAAAGATTACTTATTAATTTATATTATTAATTATTATTACCTCTTAATTATTTAGTACTTATTAATTAATCAATACTAACTTTTAACTTTATTTACTATTAATAGTAATTATTTATTTTTTGATATTATTATATTAATATTAACATTAATTACTTAAAATTTATTTTTTCTTATTAAAAACATAAAATTAAAACATTTTACGAAGAATAAGAACACTGGTCTCTTGCAGATCCCTTGAAAACCTACTGCAAAATAGCATCAAAAAATACATGACCGTAAACTGTCTCAAATTGGCAACAAAAAAATGATGACGTTAAATCGTTGCAATTTGCTATATTTAAAGATGGGAAAAAGAACTCGATGGTAATATTTTAAAATATGTTGAAATAAAATTCTGAGATAATATCACTTACAGATTCCACGAAAATCCATCGCTAATTTACACAGGAAATTTCCAATGCTAAAATCTACCGCTATTTGCGGATTTCCTTGTAGTGATTTCTTACATAATCCACTTCGTTACTAGTCGTGGCTAGTGTTATTATATCCGACTCTATATTAGGCTGAGCTAAAATAGTGTTTCTTGGATTTCCAAGAAATAGCTCCCCCAGCACTGCTAAAAATATAGCCACAAGTTTTCATTGAATCACCAGATAAAGTATTCCAGTCTTCATTGGTATAACCTTCTAGTACAACTGGAAACTTTTCATAATGTAATCCAAGGTTCATGGTTCGTTTTAGGTATCTGATGAACCTCCCAATAGGTTGTCAGTGCTCTATACTTGGTTTACTAGTAAACTTGCATGATAATACCACGGCATATGCAATGTAGGGTCTAGTACAACCAGTGGCATACCAAAGGCTGTCAATGATCCTCACATAATTAGACTGTCTTATACCTTCACTGGTGTTCTTAAATAACTTTACACTTGGATCATACAATGTACATGTAGGTTTGTAGTCAAAGTAATTATATTTATTTAAGTTCATCTCAGTGTAATGAGTTTGATCCAAAAAAGTCCCTTTTTGGACCTAATAATTTTTAATACTAAGGATTATATTTGCTTCACCGAGATCTTTCATATCAAAATTTGCACTTAATAAAGCGTTAACTGTGTTTATAGCATAAATGTTTGATCTAAAAATAAGTAGATTTTCCACATAAACATAAAATAGTGCAAATGTCGTTCTCAGATTTATACCATATACATTTGTCGCTTACATTAACTTTGATACCATGTGAAATCATTAAGTTATCATGTAACAACCCGAATTTTTATAACATGTTAAAACAAGAAATCAGGGCAGAATTAAATTATAAGTTAAGAATCAATGGGAACGGGTTACGCCATTGCGTTCATCTCGAAATTCTGCTTGAAAACGAGTCCGAAATTTCGTAAATCGGAGTCCGTATGACCAAGTTATGGCCCATAGAAGATTTCAGAAAATTCAAAATTCAGCCCGAAATTCAAATTTAGTCCCAAACAGATTGGTCGGGAAAATTTCCCGCCCAGCCCCAGGTCGACTGCCCAGTCGACTTGGGTGTCGACCTGGGGGTCGACTTCCCTGGTCGGCCATGTTTGCCTGGTGCACCTGTTTGCTCCTTTGGGTCTGTTCAGTTGGCCTGTGACGGGATTTGATGGTTCAGATCTAAACTAGGGTTAATCCTATGGCCTAAACTTGTCTCTACCCTATAAAAACACCCTAAGACCTAGCCTAAACCATCACAAATCATCCTAACAACTAAGTGCTGCCAAAATGCTCCTAATCATGGCCTCCATCTTCATCAAAGAGAGCTTGAGAGTTCTAAACTAAAGCTAAGGCAAAGGAGCAATCTTTCTCCATCAAATCAAAAGAGCTACTTATCTCTCAAGGCTTCTAGTGTTGCTACATCATTCCAAGAGCTTCTACAACATCTCTATCTTGTTCTATTTTGTTCTAGTTCGCATAGCCACGATTTGTAAGCCCCACTCTACTCTTAGATTTAAACTATGAAATTAATATGAACATGTAGCAAGTTGAAATGAGATTCTTGTGTAATACTTGTCTTTGGTCTATCATTTGTACGCATAGATCCATTCATGACTCTTTTGATCTATGATTGTGGAACTATCATGAACCTAGTACCGTTCATCTTGATTTTTGGGTAGAAAGCTATGAGCTTTATTTGGGGATTATGCATAATGCAACATAGAACCCCTCATAACCTTGATGTTAACTTGCCTATGATGTTGAACTACATGCTAGTCACAAGTTTATCACTCTATGTCAACTATTATCATGTTATCACCCTATTTGCTAAGTTTGATGTCATACATATTTTGAGGCCAATAATCCTATATGCTAGTTGTGATGAACACCTTTGCCTCAAATATCATCATGTTTAACTTATGACCAACTTTACCACCTCATGCCCATCTTTGTCATATTGTTATGTTCCCCTTCTTGATCTATTTGTATTGATGCGAATTTACGTGCGATGGGAATACGTTATGGGTAGTTAGGCGAACTAGAAATGACATGAAAAACATGATTTGAAATATGATATGAAAATTGATTATGCTTGAAAACTTGAATGTGGTCATGACATGTAGAAAACCAAAGTGGCCAACTCGAGGTTGTGTTGAGTTTGTAGCATAAATCTGCCCAGAACCGCCCGACAAATCCAGTGGCTACAAACAATAGGACCCAATGTGAGTAGTTGGTCATATCGCGCTTGAAACCTGAGGTTAGACTAGGTTGTGGTGTAAAGCTGCCCGGACCCGCCCGGCACATCCAGTAACCACAACAAAGTCTAATGTGAGAGGTTGGGCGCATTAAATTAATTAATGCCACATGTTAGGGTTAAGTCATGAACCACTTAGATACACTTAACCAACTTGATACATGATTGGATAGGGTTAACCACACTTAACCCGTTAGAAACCCTAGTTACGTGGTCCTTTTCACCAGTAACCCTCTTGGATGTATCACGATACCCTAGGGACTAGGCTAGGGTGGGGCGCGATTACTGGGCTGATTGTAAGCGACCAGAAAGACGGCTGAGTAGGTGCGCCAGTGTAGGTTCAGGCGGGCTATGGTCGTGCACATAGTCCGAAGTTGAAAAATAACAGACATGGGCACCAGTAGGTTTAGACTGTGCGTGCTTGATTTGTGTCAGTGGTTGGCACCCTAGGGCTTGATACACCCTAGGGTGGACCTAGAACAGTTGACTACATTCCGTGATTGGGCCGTATGACACCGAGACTCGACGAGTTAGGATTACAGGGAGCCGATCGACTAGATCGTATAGTTGGACCTTGACTTGGGTCATCTCATGATATTGGGCCAAGGGATCATTTCTTGTTTATACTTGACATGGGTTATAATACTAGTACTATTGGTGAAAAACTAAACCTTGTATATGCGATGCCACGCTTGATCTACCTTGTTATCTATTTATCATGCCAGTTAGTTACCATCTGTATGTTTCATCTCAGTTTCTCATGTTTAGTTAACTTCATTAGTTTTTATACTAATAGTAGGTAGGACTTACCAGTCTTTATGACTGACCCTTTTTCTTTCGCCTCTTTTCTTCCGTTCCCCCCCCCCCCTCCCAGGTTCTCAGGGAGGGAACACTAGTGCTTAGCTCGGACATTTGGCTTGCTTTCTTGACAGCACATGTACGGTTTGGACTTGAGCTTGCTATGGCTTCACCACATCTATTTTGGGGATAGTTTACTTTATGTTATTTTCAGTTTATGTTTTCTAGACTTGTGGTAGTTGGAAAATGATGACTAAGTATTTTGATGTAAGTTGACTTTGGTTTTGAAATGGTTAACTATGGTTTTTAAATTTCTACCGCTGCTTTACTTATTTATTTATCTATGTTCTGTCTTGTGATATCTCTGTGCATGTTTACTTAGACAACACCCCTCCAAAGCTAGTGCAATCACTCGTGAGTGGCCCTGGCGGAGGTGGGGTGTTACATTTGGTATCAAAGCCTGAGGTTTACTAGACCAGATAAAAGTTTTAAAAACCCTTTTGAAAAACTATTTTCAAAACCAATTAAGTATTTTTCCAAGAAAAGTCTAGTTTATTTTTAAAAGGCTATTCCCCAAAAGCCATTAGCACTATCCTTTGTTTCCTCGTTCTAAATCTATCTTTTACTTCGTTTCAGTATGGCCGATAACTTTATCATCCCGGAGGGAATACCGGTACCTCTTTTGTTTAGGAGGTACATGGAGGCTATGGCAAATGGAGCCGGCCCAGCAAACACTCCTACTCCTCCTCACGTACCTGAGGTTCCTCCTCCTCCTCCTCAGCGTCCTCAAGCGGATTTCGCGAAGATTTGCAAAGACTTCAAGGCGATGGGTGGCAAGAATTTTGTTGGGACAGAGACTTATGTTGAGACAAGAAACTGGTTGAGGGAAACTGAAGACCTTTTTGCTATCTTTGATGTAGAAGATCGTAGGAAAGTTCTGTTGGCAGTATGGCTATTGAAAGAGGAAGCTGCTTATTGGTGGGAAGTCACCAACGCTACTAGGCCTATAGAGACTTGGGCCGACTTTAGGATGAGGTTTGG
The DNA here is from genome assembly GCA_030737875.1 of Allium sativum. NCBI lineage: Eukaryota > Viridiplantae > Streptophyta > Magnoliopsida > Asparagales > Amaryllidaceae > Allium > Allium sativum. Next base: position 302,584,393 of record CM060921.1, read on the forward strand.
GCTTAAGTTTCTATCATCTGCTGAAGAGAATCTGCAAATGGAGAGGTTTATATCTTTGAAGCAAGGGGACATGACCGTGAGGGAGTATGTGAATAAGTTTAACTAGCTTGCTCGATTCGGCTTAGACATGGTTAACACACCCCAGAAGAAGGCTCTACGCTTTGCTCGAGGATTGAATGAGCCATTGCAAGGTTTGGCCATGTCTCATATACCCATGGGAGCCACTTTTGAGAGCTTAGTGGATATGGCCTTGCTTCAAGGAGATGATAAGAATGGCAAGAAAGAAGTTAAGCTTAATGAGACTCAAACCAAGAAGGTGGACTCCAAGTGGGAGGCAACCAGAACAACCAGAACAACAAGAACAACAAGGGTAACAAGGCCAACAACAACAAGGCAAGGGAGACAAGGAAGTGCAACTTCTGTGGGATCACTGAACACATAATCAAAGATTGTAGGAAGAAGAAGAGAAAGTTGGGAGAATGCTTTCATTGCGGAGAGTCTGGACACTACAGTAAGGATTGCCTAAAGAAGCAAAGACAGAGGCAAGGACAGACTCAGCGGACAGGACCTTCTGGAGGACAGATGCATGTTCTCAACACTACTCTAGCTCCGGACCGAGGTAGTAATTCTGTAGAAAGCCTTGTTTACATTTATGGTTTTCCTGTTCGAACTTTATTTGATTCTGGCGCATCGCATACCTTTATTTCTTCTGACATTGTTGAAAGTTTGCACCTAAGTACTAGTCTAGTTGAGGATCCCGTTAGTGTTTCAAATCCAATTGGGGGTTCCGCCCATCTATCTATGATTTGTATGGATTTGAGGATTTCTATCTTGACCGTAGAATTCACATGTAATGCTTATGTTCTCGGGTTCATGGGATACGGGTTGATTTTGGGCATGGATTGGTTGTCCAGTTATGGAGCCATTCTCAATTGTGAGCATAGGGTAGTGAGGCTTATGACTCGCCTTGGCAATACCCTAGAGATTTCTTGTAACCCTATGGATCCCGTCATGTTATGTTATCTTGAATCCCTCAACTCGTCTATTGACAATCTTCAATCTGTGAGGGTGGTCCGAGAATATCGTGATGCTTTTGATGAGGTGAAGGGGTTACCTCCTAAACGCGAGATAGACTTCCGTATTTATCTTGTTGATAATGCCAAGCCGGTTTCATTGCCTGTTAGGCACATAGCCCCGCGAGAAAGAAGAGAGCTTAGCAAGCAAGTCAAGGAGTTGCTTGAGAAAAATTTCATTAGGCGAAGCATTTCTGAATGGGGTGCTCCTGTGGTATTCGCCACTAAGGCAGATGGTTCGCTTCATCTATGTGTTGATTATCGTGAGTTAAACAAGCTGACAAAGAAGAATAGGCACCCGTTACCGAGGATTGATGATCTCTTTGACCAGCTTGTAGGTGCTTCTGTTTTCTCTCAACTCGATCTAGCCACCGGATTCCATCAGCTTAGAGTGGCTGAGGATAGTATTGACAAGACTACGTTTAGGACTCCAGATGGATTCTTTGAATGGCTCGTCATGCCGTTCGGTTTGACTAATGCACCCGCATACTTCGTTGATTTGATGAGTAGGGTGTTTAGGGAGTTCCTTAACAAGTTTGTGGTTGTCTTCGTGGATGATATTCTGATCTTCTCTAAGGACGAGGAAGAGCATGCTATACATATCAAGGAGGTTATGGATACGCTTAGAGCTCATCAGTTAAAAGCCAAGTTCTCCAAATGCTATTTCTGGAGAAGGGAAGTTCGGTTCCTTGGGCATATAGTTTCTAAGCAAGGCATAGCTGTGGATCCCGCTAAATAGTGGCGGTACAAGACTGGAAAGTTCCAAAGAATGCAACTGAAGTGAGAAGCTTTCTCGGTCTGGCAGGATTTTATAGGAATTTCATTAAGGACTTCGCTAAGATTTCAGCCCCTCTCACTAAGTTAATGAAGAAGAACTTAGTCTTTGCATGGGACTTAGAGTGTGAGCTTGCTTTTCAAAGGCTCAAGAAAGCCCTCACCACAACTCCAGTTCTAGCATTACCCGATGGAGGGAAGTTGTTTACCGTGTATATCGATGCATGTGGCATGGGATTAGGCGTTGTCCTGATGCAAGAAGGGAGAGTGATATGCTTTGGGGGTAGGCAACTCAAAGTCATGAAAAGAACTACACCACTCATGATTTGGAGTTGGCGGCGATCGTCTTTGCACTCAAATCTTGGCGCCATTATCTTCTAGGTGAAAGGTTTGAGTTATATATTGATCACAAGTCGCTCAAGTACCTCTTCTCGCAGAAAGATTTGAATCTAAGGCAGCAGAGGTGGATGGAATTCTTGGCATCATATGACTTCGATATAGCTTATACCCCTGGCAAGGGTAATGTTGTGGCGGATGCGCTAAGTAGAAGAAGGTTGACTTTGAGTCCCTTGTTTGTTGAGATGAAGAGCCTAGAGTTCTTGGCAACCTTTGATTTTACACCTGCTGTTGAGTCGATGACTGATTCGTTAGCATCCCTTGAGCTTAGACCTACACTTCTTGATCAAGTTGGGACTGCATAGAGGGAAGACCCGCAGATAGTCGAGATCATGGACAAGTTGATTCGTGGTGAGACGTCAAGTCACCTCACTAGATATACTATTGATGACAAGGGGTGGCTAAGGCGCGATGGAAGACTATGTGTCCCACAAGTGGGAGACTTAGTAAATAAAGTTCTTGAGGAGGCGCATCACTCGAGGATGACCATACATCCCGGAGGGGATAAGATGTACTGGGATATGAAGCGCATTTTCTTTTGGGATGGGATGAAAAAGGATGTTGCAGAGTTTGTTTCTAGATGCATTGTTTGCCAACAAGTAAAGGCCGAGTCGAAGAAGCCCGGTGGGCTACTGCATCCATTAGAGGTCCCGCAATGGAAGTGGGAAAGTATCTCTATGGATTTTATGGATGGATTGCCGCGATCAAGGAAGGGGAATACTAGCATATGGGCCATAGTGGATAGACTCACGAAGAGCGCTCATTTCATTCCAGTGAAGAGCAAGAGGACCGCATCATGGCTAGCATCTGTTTATCTTCGAGGGATAGTGCGATTGCATGGAGTTCCTTCTAGCATAGTTAGCGATCGTGACCCAATATTCACTAGCCAATTTTGGAATAGTTTGCAAGAAGCGATGGGTACGCGATTGAATCTAAGTATAGCCTGTCACCTACAGACGGATGGTCAGACCGAAAGGGTGAAAAGGGTACTAGAAGATCTGTTGAGGCTATGCATTCTTGACTTTGGTGGCACTTGGGAAGGCCACCTTCCTCTCGTAGAGTTTGCTTATAATAACAGCTACCAAGCAAGCATAGGAATGGCACCATTCGAAGCTTTGTATGGGAGGCCGTGCAAGTCACCAACATGTTGGTGGGAGACGACGGATAAGCTTATACTTGGGCCCGACATGATAAGGGACACATCCGAGAAGGTTGAGTTGATTCGAAGGCAGATGAAAACGGCCCAAGACAGACAGAAATCCTATGCAGACAAGCGAAGGACAGACTTAGAGTTTGAAGTTGGAGATATGGTCTTTGTGAAGGTTTCTCCCTTGCGAAATGTGGTTCGTTTTGGAGCAGTTGGAAAGCTAGCACCAAGGTTCGTAGGACCCTTCCCTATCATCGAGAAGATTGGGCAAATGGCTTATAGGGTGGAATTGCCCGAGAAGCTGGCTGGAGTGCACAATGTCTTTCATGTCTCGCATCTCCGAAAATGCCTACATGAATCAGCCGAAGTAGTTGAGCCTAGCATTCTTGAAGACGTGGAGGTAAAGAAAGAGGCAACCCTGAGGCGAGCTCCGATTCGTATCTTGGGAATGGACATCAAGAAGCTGAGGAATCGAGAAGTCAAGTTAGTAAAGGTTCAGTGGAGTGAAGCGATGAAGATGCAACTTGGGAAACCGAGGAGAAGATGCGTGGGCTTTATCCATTTCTTTTTGAGGGTACATTCTCAATCTCTTTTCCTAGTTAGCATATCTTTCTTTTGCTATCCATGATTATCTTGTTATTTCGTTAATCTTGTCATGAGAACCTTAGGTAGAAACCCTTTGGATGAAACATGCATTTGAAACATGTTATGCTTGATGGTTGCAAATGGTTGCAAGTGTTTGCAAGTGGTTACTCGTGGATTCATGATACACGTTAGGCACTAAGATCGGCTCACACACTTTCATATTGCATATGCATGAGTGTTAATGCTTATTCATGAATGAAACTTGTTATGCTATCACCTGGATGTTGCATATAAATGAATGTTATGTGCACTCATGTAGAGATTATAAATTATGTTAGGAATTTGCATACATTTGGACTCATTTCACTAACATATTCTGCATTAAGGAGTTACTGAGTCAGTAACCGCCTGATTTTCGCATTAGATAGGTGCATATACACACACTTTTGCATATGTTCATACAGCATTAGAAATCTTTTAAGGACAATGATTACTTGTGGATGATGTTTTGAGTAGATGGATGATGGATGGTAGGATACGTTCTTCCTAACTTGGAGATTTCGGGGACGAAATCATTTAAGGTGGGGAGAATGTAATAACCCGAATTTTTATAACATGTTAAAACAAGAAATCAGGGCAGAATTAAATTATAAATTAAGAATCAATGGGAACGGGTTACGCTATTGCGTTCGTCTTGAAATTCTGCTTGAAAACGAGTCCGAAATTTCGTAATTCGGAGTCCGTATGACCAAGTTATGGCCCATAGAAGATTTCAGAAAATTCAAAATTCAGCCCAAAATTCAAATTCAGCCCCAAATAGATTGGGTGGGAAAATTTCCCGCCCAGCCCCAGGTCGACTGGGGAGTCGACCTGCCCCGCCCCAGGTCGACTGCCCAGTCGACTTGGGTGTCGACCTGGGGGTCGACTTCCCTGGTCGGCCATGTTTGCCTGGTGCACCTGTTTGCTCCTTTGGGTCTGTTCAGTTGGCCTGTGAAGGGATTTGATGGTTCAGATCTAAACTAGGGTTAATCCTATGGCCTAAACTTGTCTCTACTCCTATAAAAACACCCTAAGACCTAGCCTAAACCATCACAAATCATCCTAACAACTAAGTGCTGCCAAAATGCTCCTAATCATGGCCTCCACCTTCATCAAAGAGAGCTTGAGAGTTCTAAACTAAAGCTAAGGCAAAGAGCAATCTTTCTCCATCAAATCAAAAGAGCTACTTATCTCTCAAGGCTTCTAGTGTTGCTACATCATTCCTAGAGCTTCTACAACGTCTCTATCTTGTTCTATTTTGTTCTAGTTCTCATAGCCACGATTTGTAAGCCCCACTCTACTCTTAGATTTAAACTATGAAATTAATATGAACATTAGCAAGTTGAAATGAGATTCTTGTGTAGTACTTGTCTTTGGTCTATCATTTGTATCCATAGATCCATTCATGACTCTTTTGATCTATGATTGTGGAACTATCATGAACCTAGTACCGTTCATCTTGATTTTTGGGTAGAAAGCTATGAGCTTTATTTGGGGATTATGCATAATGCAACATAGAACCCCTCATAACCTTGATGTTAACTTGCCTATGATGTTGAACTACATGCTAGTCACAAGTTTATCACTCTATGTCAACTATTATCATGTTATCACCCTATTTGCTAAGTTTGATGTCATACATGTTTTGAGGCCAATAATCCTATATGCTAGTTGTGATGAACACCTTTGCCTCAAATATCATCATGTTTAACTTATGAGCAACTTTACCACCTTATGCCCATCTTTGTCATATTGTTATGGTTCCCTTCTTGATCTATTTGTATTGATGCGAATTTACATGCAATGAGAATACGTTATGGGTAGTTAGGCGAACTAGAAATGACATGAAAAACATGATTTGAAATATGACATGAAAATTGATTATGCTTGAAAATTTGAATATGGTCATGACATGTAGAAAACCATAAAGTGGCCAACTCGATGTTGGGTTGAGTTTGTAGCATAAATCTGCCCGGAACCGCCCGACAAATCCAGTGGCTACAAACAATAGGACCCAATGTGAGTAGTTGGTCATATCGCGCTTGAAACCCGAGGTTAGACTAGGTTGTGGTGTAAAGCTGCCCGGACCCGCCCGGCACATCCAGTAACCACAACAAAGTCTAATGTGAGAGGTTGAGCGCATTAAATTAATTAATGCCACATGTTAGGGTTAAGTCATGGACCACTTGGATACACTTAACCAACTTGATACATGATTGGATAGGGTTAACCACACTTAACCCGTTAGAAACCTTAGTTACGTGGTCCTTTTCAGTAGTAACCCTCTTGGATGTATCACGATACCCTAGGGACTAGGCTAGGGTGGGGCACGATTACTGGGCTGATTGTAAGCGACTAGAAAGACGGTTGAGTAGGTGCGCCAGTGTAGGTTCAGGCGGGCTATGGTCGTGCACATAGTCCGAAGTTGAAAAATAACAGACATGGGCACCAGTAGGTTTAGACTGTGCGTGCTTGATTTTTGTCAGTGGTTGGCACCCTAGGGCTTGATACACCCTAGGGTGGACCTAGCACAGTTGGCTACATTCCGTGATTGGGTCGTATGACACCGACACTCGACGAGTTAGGCTTACAGGGAGCCGATCGACTAGATCGTATAGTTGGACCTTGACTTTGGTCATCTCATGATATTGGGCCAAGGGATCATTTCTTGTTTATACTTGACATGGGTTAGAATACTAGTACTATTGGTGCAAAACTAAACCTTGTATATGCGATGCCACACTTGATCTACCTTGTTATCTATTTATCATGCCTGTTAGTTACCATCTGTATGTTTCATCTCAGTTTCTCATGTTTAGTTAACTTTCATTAGTTTTTATACTAATAGTAGGTAGGACTTACCAGTCTTTATGACTGACCCTTTTTCTTTCGCCTCTTTTCTTCCGTTCCCCCCCCCCCCAGGTTCTCAGGGAGGGAACACTAGTGCTTAGCTCGGACATTTGGCTTGCTTTCTTGATAGCTCATGTACGGTTTGGACTTGAGCTTGTTATGGCTTCACCACATCTATTTTGGGGATAGTTTACTTTATGTTATTTTTAGTTTATGTTTTCTAGACTTGTGGTAGTTGGAAAATGATGACTAAGTATTTTGATGTAAGTTGACTTTGGTTTTGAAATGGTTAACTATGGTTTTTAAATTTCTACCGCTGCTTTACTTATTTATTTATCTATGTTCTGTCTTGTGATATCTCTGTGCATGTTTACCTAGACAACACCCCTCCAAAGCTAGTGCAATCACTCGTGAGTGGCCCTGGCGGAGGTGGGGTGTTACATATCAAAATTTTCATGTCATTGCTTAGTTTCTTGTTTTAAACGATATGAAGATTCTTGCAATCTTTATGTCCTAGACCATGAATAATAAAGCCTTTAGGCTGATCCATATAAATTTCCTATTTCAATTCACCATTTAAAATATAGTTTTGACATCTATTTGGTGTATAATCAAATCAAGAATAGATGCAAGAGAAATTTAATACTCGAAAGGATGTAATTCTAGTTATAGTAAAAAAGTGTCAATAAGTCTATATATTCTCTTTGCTTAAAACTTTTAGCTACCAAATGAGCTTTACATTTATCGACTGTGCCATCAATGAAACAAACCGAAAATCCATACTATTTGAGTTTACTAAACAACACATGTCCAACCCAAATAATACAGAAATACGAGTCATTAACGTTAAAGAACCAGAATAGATAGAAGAAGAACAGAAATAACCACAGAATCTCACAGCGGAACGAATAAAATATATTATATAACATAACCTTTGATAAACAAAATTTTGTATCATATGTACATACCATCATCAAAGTATAATACAACATTTGATACAGCGGAAAATAACTCTTAAACATCTAACAGTGAAGCTGCCTTCTTCAAACTCCTCCAAGTGTATCTGTAAAAGCCTGAAACACTTGACTGCCCATACAAATTTGGGCACTCAAGAGTTTAGGAAAAACAAACAAAATAAACTCTGGGTCAGTCGTGAGACTGGTGTGAATAAACTCCAGCCATATTGTTTAACTTTGAAAAATCCTTTGAAAGAAAAGGATAATAGTAAGACCAGCCCACAAATAAACATGGACGGTTTTTACCTTACTATAACCCAAAACATTTTGATATGAAAATCCAGTGATATTATAATAATATCTAATCAAATAAATAACCATCTAGTAGAATGCTTGCTTCTCACGCTCTACATATATAGTATAAAATCAAAAACCGCAAGGCGCTTATTTGAGATTGAATTCCAACTATGACAAGGTATGGGACCACCTCCTGATCAGTGTACTCTAGAGGGGATACGCTGGGGTTCAGCAAGAACATCTTGCAACCCGGCCACACATGACCGCTCACTCATTTAGCTTGAGAGTACCGAATATATTATCACCCACGGTTGTTGGCCATCCAATTGTAAATCGTAAGATATAGAATCGAAAGAAGAACAAATAATTGAATTTTCTCTAGATCAATGACAAATATACCCTGCTTGGGTATGACCCAACTAGCCATGCTGTCTGCCAGATTTTTGTCATTTCCTGGTTGTGAGGCTTGAGGCTAGGTTATTCTTTAGAACATCTGGCCGCCATTCACTTTGAATGCCACATCGTCAAACCTGTCAAATCACCAGTTGATCTTCTCAAAAATATTACGGGTAAAGCTAAGAGAAACGAATTCTTCCGCACCAGACGTTATACACTGAAAAGATCGTCATTTGTGATCCATTAGGAATACTCTGTCAGACATTCGTCCATACAAGTTGTCCTGGGTCTGGACAAACAGAACAACCCTTGCATTTCACTTCGTCTTTAATTTCTTCATCATAATCTAATTTGCAATGCTTATGCTAATATGGAGTGGTTTTCGGATATTAAGTCCAACCGGTCTCCCCGTATTGACAACGATGGTAAAAAAATCTTTGATAGTCGGTGATTTAACCATCAAAGGAAAACAAACATCCATCAAACAATCACTGGGCCTTTCTAATTAATATTCTATTTTATGTTTCCATATCGAATCATATATATATATATATATATCGATATACTGATTTCTAGTTATCAAAACTTATTAAAAATATTCTAACTCCTTAAATTTTCAGAAAATTTCGCCAGCACTTCCTTTGTACCGGTCAAAAGTTCAAACCCCAACTCGCCTCTCTAGGCCCTTTCCATTCAGAAACAAAATCAAAAAGCCAAGCGGATTTCCCAATAGGATCATAAAATCTCATATGGAAATTGAAACATGTACTTTTTTGTTGGACACTAAAATATTCTTCATTCACTTCATCTCATACCTGTCTACTTTACAAACACTTGCATTTTTACTTTATTTCAATCAATACAACTATTTGGATTTAAATGCATTCAACTCCACTGATTAATTCTTTAATTAGTTCAATCGCTTTATTCACTTATAGTTTGAAACAGTAATGTTGAACATATTTTAATTTACTTATAAACAGATCGAATTTCATTTATAACTCAAGGCTCATATTCGATTTTCAAATTCAACTTTACAAATCCAATTTACTTGACCCACATTAAGTTCAATTCAAATTTCCATCAACTAACCTCTTTTATTGATTAGTTAATATCATTTCGTAATTCAAAATCTGATTTTTACATCAAAAATCACTTCATTCACTCTACTTGAGTTTATATGTATTTGATAAATCAAATCTGGATTTTCCAATTAAGAAATCAGAATTTATTCACTTAAAATCCCTTTTGTTTATTAAACCATTATGGTTTATAAACAATTTTACATCAACTTTTCTAAAATTTGATTTTGATATAACTCAAAATTTATACGACGAAATCAAGATTTTTCTCTTAAAACAATCATTTAATCGGTCTGGGCATTTCTTGTTTCACCAAATTCCGACTTATACTGAGTTCTGTATACTCAATTAAAGTTCGAAAAGCCAATTTACAAACTATCACGCTGCGGCTAGTTACTTTAATTAAATTTAATTATAAACATTTTAAAACTTCGTTTATAATCCAATTCCAACTCCATTTTCAAAAATTATATTATATATTAAACCAGCCTTCCAAATTAACTTAATATTTTCAATTACCCTAAATCGTCAATTATTCCATTTCCAGTTCATAACTTGATTATAAATTTGTTCATAGCTCAGTTACACATTAAATACCAATTTCTATATAAACCCGACGGTTTTATCCAACTTCATGCTTTGAAGATTATAATTGGACATAAATGAAAAAATACTCATTTTAATATCCTTTAACCATTACAAACTAATATCATTCCTTGATAATAGTGAAGTCGTTCAAGTTGGGGGTATTTTAATTACCTCTCAGATCTTGATCGACAACGTTCTTATCTTGAGATGGATAAGAGTTTTAATGCAAAACTGACATCACTTGTCAAAAAAAATCCCCTTTTCTATCTCAATTAAAAATATGATTTTTAATTACCATTCTTATATTTGGAAAAAACTATTTCTAGTTTATCCAATTACTTCAATATATTTATAAACATTGTTTATAAATCAATTTCCTTATTTTATATTTAACAAGCCCCCATTTAAATTTTCATTTAAAACTCAAATTCCTTATTTGAAATATTTCATTAATATAACTTATATATATAAGCATAGAATCTATTTCCATATTAAAATCCTAAGTTTCTATTTGATAAATTCTAATATCTTTTGGAAATAATATTTTATTTTCTATAAATTCGACTCCATTGAATTCAAATCATAAATATGTATAGATGTATTTTAATCCGATTTATTCCGAAAATTGGAATAAATTTCGTTGTTTCCTTCTCGAACGATTCCAAATTCGCTTATTTAATTCACACTTGAATAAAAAATTCAAATTATCCAATAATAGTTATTTTCCTTTATTTATATAAATATCGTCAAAAATTTCATTTCTTGTTTTAAATACTAAAACAAATTTCGATTTCAAATTTCATTTGAAATCCAATTTCCACTTCGAAAAATAAGTTTTCTTTTTTTTCTCCCTTTTAAATTCATTCTTGAATTTAATATTAAATATTATCAAATGATAATTTTCTTCCACTTATGAACATCATTTATAAATTCAATACTTGTTTTATTATTTAAACAAGTTATAATTTGCTTAACCTATTCGAAATTCAAATTTTATTTCAAAAAATAAAATTTCCTTTTTAAATCTAAAAATCCCTTTTTTATGATATTTTTAAATATAATTATCTAGGGCCAATGATATTCTAATATCCAAACAAAGAAATTATCTATTCAATTCACACATCACACACATATATAAATATGTAAACAACAGTAAATAAATTTGAGGAATCCAGTTGGATTCCCCTAACCTGCTTTCCCTGCATCCACAGATGTTAGACAACATAAATAATACCAATCCTGCTTCAAGGAAGGATATCGTGGTATAGAAGGTCACACACTCATATATTATGGGGTGATACGTTCATCCGCTAATGATACTGTGGGCATCAGCTAATGGCACTGCGGGAAATCCAATATATATATAATAACCACAATTACCAAGCCTAAATAACTAATATATATAACCACACTAATTCAATAATTCATGCATGCATCCAAACAGCCAACAATTTATTTTTAACGATAAAAATAAATTTTTAAGTGAGATTTACTCACCTTGATTTTCCATTGCTGAATATCCAACTAAATTTCATATTGTTGTGTCTTACGAATCAACTTGCATGAATTATTTTTGCTCCTATGATTATATATTTTAATTTAATGATTAAACGATTATCAATTTGAAATAACTATTAAAATACATAATTATATTAATTATTAACTAAATAAATGAATTATTATTATTATTTTTAAATTCGTAAATTGTATACCATACTGTCAAAGACATATCCGCTCTACCTTTCCACAAACTACCCCTTATCTTGGCTGATGCATGTGTGCATGCAAGTAATTTGATTTAAGCAACTAGATAGGTCCACTTTGCACACTAACCATTGTCTATTTTCCAACCAACATATAAACCTAAATGTTCATACATCATTTTCCTATGCTTTCATATGTTGGCCCCAACTCAAAGGATTTCTGACCAAAATGAGCCCGAATTTCTACAATAAAGCCTAAATACTCATTTGATAAGCAATTGAACAATTCAAATAGAGAAAAGAAAATTTAATTAAGATAATTACCTTAAGTATACTAGCTTAACTCAGCCTAAAACGTTTTCTTTTCTTTTCTTGAACACAATGTCTGCATCACTAATGAATGGATTTTAGGTGACACTACACTTCGATCCTTGTTGCTACGACCATCCATACTTATAAAAATCATAATGTTTACTTCAGTGAACCCTAACAGCCCCTCTGCAAACACCAGTTTAGTATTGCATCCCCTGACAACGACTTTATCACACAATAGTGCCAGTCGTTCTTCCACTTGCAAGCCACAAATCCCAGGGCCATCAAAATCCTCACCTGCGAATCCTCTCTCTCCGTTGATCACCGCTAACCCTAAATAACCAAATCTGAGCTCTTGATCCAAACACCTCCCCTCCCAAATCAATACAATCCTAACTGCATCAGATCCTGTACCCCCGCTACTCCAATATTTCTTCAAACAAACACCACTTACCAGTAATACCACCAGTTCGCACGCACCAGAGTTTCGATCCTTAGCATCATCAGGAATTTCAACAATACCCCATTGCAACCATAGTCGGGACCTCCTAGTACATCGAACCCTTCAATAACCCTTTATCGTTAGTCGAATTCGAAAATCCCAAAATCCGAGCTCAAAACTCGTCGCACCTTGATGTCGTAAAATCCCCCAAACTCGCGAAGACAGCTAACCTCCACTCGATCGCACTTCTCCTGATGATGACTTCAGAAGCATCGCGAGTTACTGTCGAAGCATCCTTCGATGTCCAGTGTGATTCTCTTTTTTTTATCGGAGGATTTGATTTATGAATTTTTGAAAAACGAGAAAGGGAAACTCGAATTGTTTTGTGGTTTACAGAAATGGGAAAGGGAATGTGAAGGCACAGGTTTATTCATAGAAGAGGGAGAGGGAACCAAATGGCATGGCCATTAATTCGATGTTTCCTAGATATTGAATGAAGGGAGACATTTCGGTACGCGAAATTAAAGAAGAAGAGATGGCTGAAGTTATGTTAGGTCTGCGTTATTAAATGTTAGGGTGGCTATTTTGAAACTTAAATTAAATTTGATTTTATTTTAACCTTTATATTATATAATACCTAAAATATCTCACGGTCCTTAACTTCAACCACGAACTCTTATTTTATAACTTAAGGACTGACATCTTCAAGTTATACTGTTGTTTTGAACTTAAAGGGATCAATTCTGAAATTCAATTCGACCGTAGAGAATAAATAGCAATTTAAAGTAACAATTCGATTTAAAATATAAATCGATTTCGAACAACTTAATTCATCAATAATAAATTACTATTATCGTTCAAATCAAATGTAGAATTTATATTACTCAACTGAATTGTTTTTCGATTCAGTTTTAAATTCTCAATCGAACTATTATCAGCCTCGTATTACGATAGTTCAGTATCTTCGATATTAAATCATATATTGATCATTAATTCAATAAAAATCCATTTATAATTCCAATTAAATATTTAAAATTAATTTTAATATTTAATATATAACAGCTAAAAATATGGGATATTACATTCCTTCCCCCTTAAAAGAACTTCATCCCCAAAATTACTAAGGCAGAAGAAATGCTACAGACCCGTTGATTTTTCCAAAGCCCACTTCGTTATACTCAATATTTCAAAATTTATAACTCAAGTCTCATACAATTTTAAGTTTACATGGAATATTCAATTTCAGTTCATTTAACTAGTTTCCATCATTTTGATTTACTTAACTTGCTTAAGTTAAATTCAAATACCCGGGTTTTCATTTAAAATCCCTTTTTGAAATCATATATTTATGTCCATTTCAAATTCAAAACATTTGAATTTTCCAATAACTCATTTTCTAAAATAAATTTCCATTGGAAATCCTATTATGGTAGCAATCCGTCACTTAGAAACTCGAATATGAACACTGATGATGCTGTAGTCATCATCAGAATTACTTTCCGGCTATTGCAGTGAGTTAGTGCTTTATCACTTTCAAAATCAATTAAAATGATTTTTAAATAAAAATCCTTCCAAACAAAGCTATATTATTTACATAATACTTAAGAAAATGTTTCTCAAACATCCGAGATTTAAATTCCAAACTGTAGTTTCAATCCAATTTTAATTCATCTCATTTTGTATATACAAGTTCCATTCGGTTATATATAGCCATTTCAATTTTTTAATCTCAATTAATTATAATGATAATAGCAACCAACTCATCCTTATATTATAATAATTTCAAAAAATTATTCTTTTTATATATATAAACATAGTTTTGGGTAAAGTTATTTCATTTACCCAGCTTTTAAAACATACTGTGTCGAATTACTCTGATCAAGTGTTTGGAAACACCTATCGATACAGTTGTACATTCTGTACCGACCAGAATTCATAAACTACTCGACAGACAAGCCAACACAATATAAAACAATTTTTTATAGAAACTTACAAATACGCCCCCATATATATACACTCAACTCATTTTAGGGTATACTGACCCTATCTCTAATGAGTAAAACCCCACCAAAGCCTAGGTGTTCGCTCAACCTAAGCTCTAGTACCAACTGTAACGGCCCGAAAATCCGTACTACATGAGTTGACTAAACAACACATGTCCACCCCAAATAATACAGAAATACGAGTCACTAGGATTAAAGAAACAGAACAGATAGAAGAAGAACAGAAATAACCACAGAATCTCACAGCAGAACGAATAAAATAGATTATATTACATAACCTTTGAAAAACAAAATTTTGTATCATATATACATACCATCATCAGAGTATAATACAACATTTGATACAACGGAAAATAACTCTTAAATATCTAATGGTGAAACCGCCTGCTTCAAACTCCTCCAAATGTATCTGTAAAAGCCTGAAACACTTGACTGCCTGTACAAATATGGGCACCCAAGAGTTTAGGAAAAACAAACAAAATAAACTCTGGGTCAGTCATAGGACTGGTGTGAGTAAACTCCAACCATATTGTTTAACTTTGAAAAATCCTTTGAAAGAAAAGGATAATAGTAAGACCAGCCCACACCTAAACATGGACAGTTTTTACCTTACTATAACCCAAAACATTTTGATGTGAAAATCTAATGATGTTATAATAATGTCTAATCAAATAAATAACCATCTAGTAGAATGCTTGCATCTCACGCTCTACATATATAATATAAAATCAAAAACTGCAAGGTGCTTATTTGAGGTTGGATTCCAACTATGACAAGGCATGGGACCACGTCCTGATCAGTGTACCCTGGCGAGGATACACTAGGGTTCAGCAAGAACATCTTGCAACCCGGCCACACATGATCGTGCACTCATTTAGCTTGAGTGTAGGTAATATATTGTCACCCATGGTTGTTGGCCATCCAACTGTAATCCGTAAGATACAGAATCGAAAGAAGAAATAATAATTGAATTTTCTCTAGATTGGTGACAAATATACCCTGCTTGGATATGACCAACTAGCCATGTTGCCTGCCCGATTTTTGTCATTTCGCGGTTGTGAGGCTTGAGGCTACATTATTCTTTGAATATCTGGCCACCATTCACTTTGAATGCCACATCGTTAAACCCATAAAAACTAGTTGATCTTCCCAAAAATATTACGGGTATAAAAGCTAAGAGAAACAAATTCCTCCACCACCAGATATAATACACTGAAAAGATCGTCTTATGTGATCCGTTGGGAATACTCTGTCAGACATTGGTCCATGCAAGTTGTCCTGGGTCTGGACAAACTGACCAGCACTTGCATTTCAATCCGTCTTCAATTTCTTCATCATAATCTAATTCACAACGTTTATGCCAATACGAAGTGGTTTCGGATATTAAATCCAACTGGTCTCTCTGTATTGACAACGATGGTAAAAAAATCTTTGATAGCCGGTGATTTAACTATCAAAGGGAAACAAACTTCCATAAAACAATCACTGGCCCTTTCTAATTAATATTCTATTTTATGTTTCCTTATCGAATACTATATATATCGATATATTGATTTCTAGTTATCAAAACATCTTAAAAATATTCTAACTCTTTAAATTTTCGGAAAAATTCTCCAGCACCTTCTTTGTACCGTTCAAAAGTTCAAACCCCAACTCACCTCTCTAGGCCCTTTCCATTCAAAAAGAAAATAAAAAAGCCAAGCGGCTTGCCCAATAGGCTCATAAAATCTCATATGGAAATTGAAACATGTACCTTTTTTGTTGGACACTAAAAATATTCTTCATTCACTTAATCTCATACCTGTCTACTGTACAAACACCACACCTGCATTATTACTTTAATTCAGTCGATACAACTATTTGGATTTAAATGCATTCAATTCCACTGATTAATTATTTAATTAGTTCAATCGCTTTATTTACTTATAGTTTGAAATAGTAATGTTCAAACATATTTTAATTTACTTATAAACCGGTCGTTCATTTATAACTCAAGCCCTATATTCGATTCTAATTCTACTTTACAAATCTAATTTACTTGACCCACTTTAAGTTCTATTCAAATTTCCATCAACTAACCTCTTTTATTGATTAGTTAATATCATTCCATAATTCAAAATCTGATTTTTACATCAAAAATCACTTCATTCACTCTACTTGAGTTTATATATATTTGATAAATCAAATCTGGATTTTCCAATTAAGAAATCGGATTTTATTCACTTAAAATCCTTTTTGTTTATTAAATAAACCATTATGGTTTATAAACGATTTTACAGTGACTTTTCTAAAATTTGATTTTGATATAACTCAAAATTTTTATGACGAAATCAAGAATTTTCTCTTCCATCTGAAAACTATCATTTAAGCGGTCCGGGAGTTTCTTGTTTCACTGAATTCCGACTTATATTGAGTTCTGTATACTCAATTAAAGTTCGAATCGCCAATTTACAAACTACCGCGTTGCGGCGATTTTGCTTTAATTTAATTTAATTATAAACGGTTTAAAACTTCGTTCATAATCCAATTCCAACTCCATTTTCAATAATTATATTATATAGTAAACCAGCCTTCCAAATTTAACTTAATATTTTGGATTACCCTAAATCGTCAATTATTCCATTTCCAATTCATAACTTGATTATAAATTTGTTCATAGCTCAATTACACATTAAATACCAATTTCTAAATAAACCCGATGGTTTTATCCAACTTCAAGCTTTGAAGATTACAATTGGACATAAATGAAAAAATAATTCATTTTAATATCCTTTAACCATTACAAACTAATATCATCCCTTGATAATAGTGAAGTTGTTCAAGTTGGGGTATTTTAATTACCTCTCAGACCTTGGTCGACAACGTTCTTATCTTGATATGGATAAGAGTTTGTAATACAAAACTGACATCACTCATTATAAAAATCCCCTTTTCTATCCCATTTAAAAATATGATTTTTAAACTCCATTCTTATATTTGGAAAAATCTATTTCTAGTTTATCCAATTACTTCAATATATTTATATACGTTGTTTATAAATCAATTTCCTTATTTTATATTTAACAAGCCCCCATTTAAATTTTCATTTAAAGCTCAACTTCCTTATTTGAAATATTTTATTATTATAACTTATATATATTCAAGCATAGAATCTATTTTCATATTGAAATTCTAAATTTCTATTTAATAAGTTCCAATATGTTTTGGAAATAATATTTTATTTTCTATAAATTCGACTCCATTGAATTCAAATCATAAATATGTATAGATTTATTTTAGTCCAATTTATTCCGAAAATCGGAATAAATTTCATTATTTCCCTCTCAAACGATTCCAAATTCGCTTATTTAATTCACACTTGAATTAAAAATGCAAATTATCCAATAATAGTTATTTTCCTTTATTTACATAAATATCGTCATAAATTTCATTTCTTGTTTTAAATACTAAAACAAGTTTCGATTTCAAATTTCATTTGAAATCCAATTTCCACTTTGGAAAATAAATTTTCTTTTTTCTCCCTTTTAAGTCATTCTTGAATTTAAAATTAAATATTATCTAATGATAATTTTCTTCCACTTATAAACTTTATTTATAAATTCAATACTTGTTTTATTAAAACAAGTTATAATTTTCTTAGCCCATACGAAATTCAAATTTTATTTCGAAAAATGAAATTTTCTTTTTAAATCTAAAATCCATTTTTATGATATTTTTAAATAGAAATATCTAGGATCAATGATATTCTAATATCCAAACAAACAAATCATCCATTCAATTCACACATCAGACACATATCTAAATATGTAAATAACAGTAAATAAATTTGGGGAATCCAGTTGGATTCCCCCAACTTGTTTTCCCAGCATCCATAGATGTTAGACGACATAAATAATACCAATCCTACTTCAAGGCAGGATATCGTGGCATAGAAGGTCATCCACTCATATATCGTGGGGCGATAGGGTCATCCGCTAATGATACTGTGGGCATCCGCTAATGGCACTGCGGGAAATCCAATATATATATATATATATATATATATATAATAACCACAATTACCAAGCCTAAATAACTAATATATATAACCATACTAATTCAATAATTCATGCATGCATCCAAACAGCCAATAATTTATTTTTAACGATAAATATAAATTTTTAAGTGAGATTTACTCACCTTGATTTTCCATTGCCGAATATCCAACTAAATTCCAGATTGTTTCGTCTTACGAATCGGCTTGCATGAATTATTTTTGCTCCTATGATTATATATTTTAATTTAATGATTAAACGATTATCAATTTGAACTAACTATTAAAATACATAATTATATTATCTATTAACAAAATAAATGAATTATTATTATTTTTAAATTCGTAAATTGTATACCTTACTGCCAAAGACATATCCGCTCTACCTTTCCACAAACTGCCCCTTATCTTGGCTGATGCATGTGTGCATGCAAGTAATTTGATTTAAGCAACTAGCTAGGTCCAATTTGTTGACTAACCACTGCCTATTTTCCAACCAACATGTAAACCTAGATGTTCATACATCATTTTCCTTTGCTTCCATATGTCAGCCTTAGCTTAAAGGATTTCCGACCAAAGTGAGCTCGAATTTCTACAATAAAGCCTAGACATTCATTTGACAAGTAACTGAACTGTTCAAATAAATAAAAGAAATTTTAGTTAAGATAATTACCTTAAGTATACTAGCTTAACCCAGCTTAAAATGTTTTCTTTTCTTTTCTCGAATACAATGTCTGCATCATTAATAAACGGATTTTAGGTGACACCACACTTCGATCCTTGTTGCTGCTACCATCCAGACATAAAACAATCATAATGTTTACTTCAGTGAACCCTAATAGCCCCCCGCGAACACCAGTATAGTATTGCATCCCCTGACAGCGACTTTATCATACAACAGTGTCAGTCATTCTTCCACTTGCAAGCCACAAATCCCAAGGCCATCAAAATCCTCACCTGTGAACCCTCTCTCTCCGATGGTCACCGCTAACCCTAAATAACCAAATCTGAGCTCTTGATCCAAACACCTCCCCTTCCAAATCAATACAATCCTAACTGCATCAGTTTTTGTACCCCCGCTACTCCCATATTTCTTCAAAGAAACATCACTTACTAGTAATACCACCAGTTCGCACGCACCAGAGTTTCGATCCTCAGCATCACCAGGAATTTCAACAATACCCCATTGCAACCATAGTCGAGACCCCCCAGTACATCGCACCCTTCAATAACCCTTTATCATTAGTCGAATTCGAAAATCCCAAAACCCGAGCTCAAAACTCGTCACACCCTGATGTCGCAAAACCCCACAAACTTGCGAAGACAGCTAAACTCCACTCGATCGCACTTCTTCTAGTGACGACTTCAGAAGCGTCGCGAGTTACTGTCGAAGCTTCCATCGATGTCCAGTGCGATTCTCTTTTTTTTTATCGGAGGATTTTATTTATGAATTTCTGAAAAAGGAGAAAGAGAAACTCAAATTGTTTTTTGGTTTACAAAATTGGGAAAGGAAATGAGAAGGCATAGGTTTATTTATAGAAGAGGGCGAGGGAACCAAAGGACATGGCCATTAATTGGATGTTTCTAGATATTGAATGGAGGGAGACATTTTGGTATGTGAAATTAAAGAAGAAGAGATGGCTGAAGTTATGTTAGGTCTGTGTTATTAAATGTTAGGGTGGCTGATTTGAAACTTAAATTTAATTTGATTTTATTTTAACATTTATATTATATAATACCTAAAATATCTCACGGTCCTTAACTTCAACCACGAACTCTTATTTTGTAACTTAATGACTGACGTCTTCAAGTTATACTACTATTCTGAACTTAAAGGGATCAATTCTGAAATTTAATTCGACAATAGAGAATAAATAACAATTTAAATTAACAATTCGATTTAAATATAAATCAATTTCGAACAATTTAATTCATCAATAATAAATTATTATTATCGTTCAAATCAAATGTAGAATTTATATTACTCAACTAAATTGTTTTTCGATTTAGTTTTAACGTTTGAATTGAACTATTGTCAGTCTCATATTACGATAATTCAGTATCTTCGATATTAAATCATGTATTGATCATTAATTCAATAAAAATCCATTTATAATTCCAATTAAATATTTAAAACTAATATTAATATTTAATATATAACAGCTAAAAATCCGGGATGTTACAATCAAGTTTTATTTTCTTTTTAAACATCCATTTACAGCTTATAGATTTACATTCAGGTGGTATAACTACGAAGTTCCAAATCTGATTGGATTTAAAAAAAAAATCACCTCATCTAGACTCTTTCCTAAAATCAGCATATAATAAAGATAAGGCTTCTTGCAAGTTTATGGGATCCCCTTCTTTTGTAAAAGCCAAAAATCTAAACCAAAATATTTTGCTATTCTTGCTCTTTTGCTTCTTCTAGCTTCATATTCAGAAGCCTCGATAGGTTATGCTATTATAGGTAAAGTATTACTGGATGTGTCCCCACAATTCCTTAGTTTAAAAGGAAATCTCAATTCAAAGAAATCAATGTCATTAGATTCTATTGTGTTATATGTATTCAAGTCATAAAATATATATGCTTTGCTATTAATAGCATGTCCAAAAATACACATTCATATGATCTACTTGCTAATTTAATTTTGTTACGGTTAGGTACACAAACAAATGCCAAACATCCCAAAGTTCTAAGGTAAGACCCATTCGGTTTATAATTTCTTAAGATTTCAAAAGGTGAAAATTTGTTTTTTGACTTGGGGTTTTTATTTATTACATAGCATACAGTCAATAAAATTTCCCCACATTAATACATTGATGAACTAGAATTAAGTAAATTAACAACAACTAATTCATTTAAAATTATATTCTTTTCTTTCAGCCTTTCAATTCAATTTCAGGTGAATACGTGCAATTTGTTCATGTACTATTCCGTATGAGTTATAAAATTCAATAAGCAAACTCGATTCATATTCGGTTCCTCCATCACTATGCAATCCTTTTACTTTCTTAGTAAACTAATTTTCAATTTTTGTTATAAAAGATTTAAACATCTCAAATGCATCACTTTTATTTTTCATGAGGTATACATAAGTAAAATAAGAGCAATCATCTGTGAAAGTGACAAAGTAGTGGTGTCCGTTTCTAATCAAAATGATACCATACTCACATATGTCAAAATAAATCTAGTCTAAAGTTTCTGATCCTCTAATTAATGATTTATAAGGGATTTTCGTTACTTTTGTTTGACTGCAAAAATCACATTTTTCAAAATCATTCAGTGACATATTAGATATTAAACCCAAGATAGTCATGTTTTTTATAATTCATTTGTTAACATGACATATTCTAGAGTGTCAGATATTAAAATCACAGATCATGTAAGCAGAAGCAAACATTTTACTACATTCAACATTCAACTTAAACATACCATTTGTTGCATAATCCATATCCACGAACATATTATTCATAGTGATGGTGTGCAAACCAGCCCAATAGTTTGTGTGAACCCAGCCTTATTAAAAAGAAAATCTGAAACAAGATTCTTTCTCATCTCTGGAGTGTGCGTGACGTTTTTCAAAATAATGGTTTTCCCGGAGGTGAATTTAAGCTTTATGCTTCCAATCTTAGAAACAACAGTGGTGCAAGGTCTCCCAACAACACTTTCTTATCATCAGTTTCCGTGTATGTCATGAACATAAAACAGTCATAGCAAACATGATGTGTAGCGTCAGTATGTACACGTCAACCTTCTTATCCCCCGATAAGGTAAATTTCATCAGTAATTATAGTCGTAAGAGGCTCCTCAGTCAGGTTAGTCTGCGTTGCAGAGCTAGGCCTGTTCCGACAATTTAATGTCATCTGACCCAGTTTTCCACAGTTGCAGCAAAGAAACAACTATCCATCTTCATTCTGATAGGGTGATTTCGGCTGAGGTTTCTATGTTCCTTACTTATTGCGGAAACTGACTAAGCTTGCGGTCTTGATTCTAATCTTTTTGGGGATTTGATTTCAAAACCATAGCTTTCTTAACTTTGCTTGAAACAACAAGCATTTCCTTTTTCAAATTCTACTTATGAGATTCTTTCTTAATAGAAGGCAAGTAATCAAATTTTCTAAAGAAAATTCATTAGTTTTATGTCTAAGGGCATTTTTAAATTCTTTCCAACTAGAGGGAAATTTATCAGTTAATACTACAACCTAAAATTGTCCATCAATTGTCATATCTTTAAAGATGATCTCATGTGTAATTTTCTGTATCTCATGAGATTGCATCTCAATCGACCTGTCATATACCATTTGGTACTTCAAGTTATGGCTGACAGCATACTTCTTAGCTTTTGTCTCCTTTGTATCGTACTTCTTTTAAAAAGCTTCCCAGATTTCTTCGGTTGACTTGTCCAACTTGTAACAGTCGTACAAGTCATCATTAAGTCCATTGAGAATGAAATTTTTGTAAAGATAATCATACTCCTTCCAAGCCTCGAGCTCCTTTGATTTATCCGTCCATGCCCGCATTTGGTCTGCGTTGGCTTTGTCGAGTTTTTCTTGCAATTATGGCTTGTTTGTAGACAACACATAGACTACCTTTTGCATAGCGAGGAGAACTGCAACTTTTGGCACCATTGCTTGATGTGCATACCTTCAAATCTTAACGGCATAACGGTGACTAGCGGAGCCTGAAACGTTGACGTCGGGCAGCATCATCTAAACCAGCAGTTGTAGTCATTGTTCATGAATACATCTTTAAATTGTTGAAGACAATGTCTTCGGTGTGTGCTCGATCATTTTGTTGAAGACGTTTCGGGGACCTACTCGGAGGTGTAAAGCATTTCTCGAAATTTCCCCACCGCTTTTAGGATAAAATAGTCTTTCATATTTCTATGTATCAACCTCGTTTGCATGAACGAAGCTGAGTCTAAATTGCACTCGGAAAAACAAATATTGTTCAGTTTTAAAATTTCAGAGAACATGAGGAAGAAGGAAATTTCAAAATTTCAAAATGTAGATAGATTCGTTCTCATTTGCTTATTTTCGTTAAGCAGACGGAGTAACAGAAATAATCGTCAGTGTCTTCGTGGGAGACGTGACTCATTTTTTTGGGATTAAGAAAATAACGGATCCAAGTTTGAACGTTAAGCAACGTTCTTGAGTCGGCTTGGTCTAAACTGACAATTCCAGCCCGGTCCAATATAAGTGCTGCTTCACTACAAGCCAAATCAAGTCTAGCCCGGCTCGGATCGAGTCGGTCGATTGGTCGGCGCACTTCGACGCGTGTGTGTTGTGGTCAAGCATGATAGCCCTCTTTTTAAAAAAAAAACATTGGGCGACCAAAGAGCTCAATTAAACATCTAAGAATCAAGTATAAATATTTGATTCTTCCATATAATCCTATAATATGAGACTATTGATTAAGGAGTCATATACACATTCGTTTTTTAACAATTCATTTAATATCAAACTATTTGCAACAAATACAATTACAAGAAAATAAAGGTAGTTTATACTACAATGTACACGTATAGGGAGGTGACTATGAATGGGGTATTGTGGATGGCCGTTGATGACACTTCGTTGGTAAGGTCGAGTTTGGGAGGACGATGAAGAAGCACATATCAAATTTGATGATTAGCTAGCAAGAGAGATCGATGCAAGGAGGGTGTCGTGAATGCTACGTTGTTGGTGAGATTGAATATGGAGATGAACGGAATTGGGAACTCCATGGGCAAATTTGGAGAAGAATAAAATTTGGTTTTAGGAGGGTAGTATGAAAGTTGAAGAAATGAATGAATGGTAGTAAAGTGTATATAGGTACAGAATTAAGACAAAAATATGGTATTTTTGAAATTTCAGAAAAAGATTTAGTAAAGTTTAATGGTCCTTGTAAATAGATGTAAGATCAAGTCATCCTTTTTTTTTAATCAAATCGCATGTATCCAAAATTCTCTATTTCTTGTATTCAAGCTATAAAATTCTTTTTTGTACCCACCTAACAAAAATATTTATTGCACGTATAATAGTACTATTTAGTTCTTTAATCTTTTAGAGAGGTACAGCTGGTTCAGCCGTATTTAACCTGTGAACATCCGACCTATGAAATTTCATATACGCATACTTATAAAAGTATCTGGAATTATTCAAAAACAGGAATGATGTGTGTACTCAAATCTCCATATATTATCATCTTAACTTGCATCCCTCCACACGAAATACTTTGTGAATAAACTTACCTAAAGCTATTAACATAAGAGATTTCAAAACATACTTCTTCTTCTTGACAATGGACATCAATTCCTCTCTGCACCGAAATCTGAATTCCGGTTCGATTATTTCTGTTTTACAGATTTTTTTTTTTTTTTTTTTTCCTTTTTCTTTTCCGTTTCCTTTTCATGGTTTATGATTTAATATCTATTCTATTTTTTTTTTTTTCTTTTCAATTATTCTGTTAAAACACTTTAGTATCGTCTGGGAATTATAGAACATCCAACTTTGATAAACAGATGTGTAGTTTGATTTCTCCTAATTTTAGGGATTGGAATTGATGCTTATTGAAGTCTGATTAGTTAGTAAACTGCAAGACCCAGTTATTTCTATGCTTATATTTCCATCTGTTATTAAACCCAATTATCATTCATACCAAAACACAAGTAATCCCAGTTTAATGGGAAATTTGGATATCTTGAAACATCCAAATCCCTACTTTCAAAGCTTGAGAGCATGGTAAACTTCATAGGGTACTGGCGTGCTGCAAAAAAAAACAAGGATTGGTATAGTGGTATATGTTTGAAACAACTTGCATTATTCATGCCAAGAACTTCAATGAATGGTCATTGAAGCACAAGAGTTATAGATTACCTTAGTGTCAGTAATCAAACACTAAAATTTAACATATATTTCATCAGAAACGTTGACTGAAGAAGAAGAAGAAGCAACAAAACCAAGGCACACCCTCTCGGAAACAATTTCAAACCTAACAACCCAACTTCAACAAACATACAAAGCCAGAGCTCCATCATCATGGATCCTCCTCTCCGTCAACATCTTCCTCATGCTAACTGCCTTCCCTGCATCGAGCATCCTCTCCCGGATCTACTACTCCGATGGTGGCCAAAGCAAGTGGATCATCTCACTCATGTCCGTCTCCGGATGGCCCTTAACCCTCCTCGTCCTCATCCCTCTCTATTTCATCCTGAAACTACCTCCAACCAAGCTCACTCTAAAACTATCTCTGTGGTACATCTGTTTAGGCTTCCTCAGCGCAGCTGATAACTTGATGTATGCATGGGCTTACGCTTACCTGCCTGCAAGCACGGCTTCTTTGCTTGCTGCTTCTTCCTTGATCTTCTCTTCCATTTTCGGGTACTTTATAGTGAATAATAAGATGGGCCTTGGGGCTGTTAATGCTGTTGTGGTGATTACTGCAGGTGTTGTGGTTATTGGGCTCGATTCCGGGTCGGATAGGTATCCGGGTGTTAGTGATTCACAGTATAACTGGGGTTTTGCCTGGGATATTCTGGGGTCGGCCCTTCATGGCCTGATATTTGCACTTTCAGAGCTTGTTTTTGTCAAAGTTATGAGAAGAAGATCCTTTATTGTCGTGTTGGAGCAACAGGTATATATGTTGTTTGTTCTTGAATTTGATGCTAATGCTAGTAGAATGTCTGGTTGTGTAGTCCATGATCATAATTTTTACTTTGATTTTTAAAGAACAAGGCCCTAACTTGTCACAAAAATGCAAAGTAGGTGATGGTATCACTATGTGCAATGGTATTCACGGTAATAGGCACGGTTGTAAGCGGCGATTTCAAAACCATGGGCACCGAAGCAAAGAACTTCAAACACGGACAGCTCTCGTACATAATGGTTCTGTTCTGGTCGGCGGTCACATTTCAGCTGGGAGTTCTAGGGGCAACGGCAGTCCTTTTTCTGGCATCGACCGTGCTCGCTGGAGTTGTGAATGCGGTTAGAGTGCCAGTTACTAGCATTGCTGCAGTTATATTTTTGCATGATCCAATGAGTGGCTTTAAAATTCTCGCGCTTGTGCTTACTGTTTGGGGATTTGGGTCTTACATAGTTGGTAGTGTTTGATGAGAATTGGACATTTATATTGTTTGGTTAGATGAAAAGATTAGTATTATTGAAATGTGGTGGGCTCTTCTTTCATTGTAATGTACAATCAGGCTTAAAGTTTTAAGTACCATAGAAATCGTTCCGACTGAGGAATAAATATACCTGATTACCTGTGCTGTGGTTTATATGGTATTACAGAGTTATAAGAGCATAGAAATTCATGCAGCAAAAATCTGTTTACTATGTGCAATGCTATTCACCTTAAAGTTTTAAGTACCATCACCATCAGGCTCTTCTTCCATTGTAATGTGACTTAAAAGTTTTAACCACCATAGAAATCATTCCGACTGAGGAATAAATCTAGTTGTGCTGTAGTTGAGAATGAGGAGACCCTCTGAGGTGAACAAACTAGTATTGGCTGTAGTTTATATAGTATTACAGGGTTATAAGAGCATAGAAATTCATGCAGCAAAAATCTGTTTACTGTTTACAGCGAAAAAAAAAAAAAAAAAAAACAGTAAAAAATGTTTAAAACCTTATAAACAAGTTTTTAACTCTCATTTATAGAATTTAATTAAAAAAAGGCCCATTCGCTGCAGGATGAATAAGCATTGTCACGTTTTATTTTCCGTTTCTCTTCCAGAATTTGAGTAGTTCGAAGATTAAACTCTTTCCGCATCGCATCGAAACGTTCAAAAAACAATTCATTATATCAATATTTAAACAGTTCGGTTTTGGTTTGATTTTGATGTAATACGGTTCTATTTTGATTTGATCAGTTCTGAACCTGCATTAATTGTAAAATAAGAAAATTACTTACTTCAACAATTAATTTACAATTGTGTAACGCTGTGTCGCTTAAATGTTAAAACATACAATGTTATTTTAAATTGAAAATTTATTTTTTAACTATAAGAATACTTCAATTTTATATTTAATGACAGTTGAGATTGTTTTGATGCATTAACGAAACATTAACGTCAACTAATGCATAAATATTATGTACAGTTAATCAAATAAGCTTATGATAAGCATTTATCCAAAAAGATGATAAGAAATTTATTATACTAAAACTGTATTTTTTTTCTTTATGATCATTTAAAAAAAAAATAGATAAGAAATCTATAATACTAAAACTGGTTTTTTTTCTTTATGATCATTTAATAAAATGTTCACTGTATTAAATTGATTCAGTAGCATTTTAACAATAATCATGGAATATCTTTGCTAATAAATTGATTCACTGTATTGTTAAAATAATACAACAATGCACTGTATTCCATTGTTGTATTGTTAAAAACAATAATCAATAGATCTGAACAGTACAGTGAATCAATTTATTAAATTGAATCAATAACGAAATGTAATGAAATGATCATAAATAACATTTTAACAATCATGGAATCAATTTATTAAAACTTTAACAGTGAACATTTTTCCGTTTTACTGTATTTTCAATAGCAAAAATAGTTAAAACCGCGGTCTTTACGTTTTAATCTATTTTTGTTACCAGACTTTCAGTCGGTTCACTGTATTGTTTAGCGATAGGCCAGAGCTACCATGTATTATATTTCGTCCGTTAGTACAAAGGCCTTTTTAGTAATTGGCCATCAATATAGCGACGTCTCCTTTAACTGGTAATATTTTATGATAAATTGACTCGTTAGGACATTTGCAAACGGATGGTCCAAATGGAACGGAGGTATGCACTAATCCTTTTCCATCAGAATTTAGATGAGCACCAACCGAACAAACGCTAAACTTGACTATTTTTGTACGAATTAGACGAAAAAAACAAACGTTAAACTTGACTATTTTTTCCATTCTTGATTCATGTTCTAAATGCGTATATACGAATATAGACCAAACACCTTGTAATCCCAGATCAATCAAGATGTCCGTTGACCCACTTTTTGGTAAAGCAGTCACAAGTCAAAATTATGATTAGCGACGCGCTCGAGTTTCGAGAACGTTCGTTGGAAAACACAAAGCGATTTGGTCGAAGTCGCGACGTGTTCGGAAAACGTTGGTGAAACGACCCGAACTTCCCCGATAAGGAAAACCTGGATTGCTTTGAGAACACGACATAGCAGAACGCAGACAGAACATTTCATTGCTTATTACAACAATTCCATCAGAATACAAGAATATACAGAGTATGAGTCAATATACATCATAAAATATCAGAGATTACAATACACTACATAGCAGCGGAAAATAATACAATACGCAACTAGAAGTAATACACGGATACAGAGCTTTCTGAGTATCGTTCCAGCTGTAAATCAGGATCTTGTGAATATAAATCTGCAAAACCAAAACTACTAGCTGCCCGTGTCAAAATAAGGGCACCCAGAGTTTATGTTAAAATAATAAACTCCAGGTCAGTCATGTGACTGGTGTGAGAACTAAAACAGCTATTAATCTTTATTTTAAAGTTAGGTAAGTCAAGGGATCACGCCGTATAACACGGAACAGGTTTCCTCCCAAGAACATATGTGCATAAAACAACAGCGCAATGCTAAATAAAGAAAAATGAAGCTATTATAAGACCCAAGTCCCATCACACAATGCAACCCAAGCCGGAGGATAGGGTTTTACCTTATAATAGCCAAAGAATGCTTGATACGCTAAATTTCATCTTTTATTATTACTATAAGTGTATAGTGTCAAAACAATTTCAAATCATAAGTATCAATCATAGACGACATAAGTGCCCCATACCACTATGTTGCCATATTAGGCTCTACAACCAAAACCGCAAAGTCACGTATTGGAAGTTGGGTTTCCATCTGCGAACCGAGGCAAAAGATAGTCCTCTACCGATTCGAGACTCTCTAGCCCGAGCCTCAGGCTACAGCCGCAACTGCACCTAGGAGTCACAGGGTCGGTCCACCGATGTGGATTAAAATGTCTGAACACTGCGTTTTTCCGCCCTTTTGGGGCGTAAATGAGCCAAATGACTCCATCGGCTCCACACAGTCACCGATATATCTAAGGCGTCTCGCAACAGCAACAACCACACAGGTGAAAATAATATAAATGTCAGGGCTGGTAGGTCACTGACATCACCCTAGCTAGAAAGAAACGCATGCCCTCCCTGGATCCTTCTCCCGTTTCTAGTTCACAACCGGGGTGTGAGGCTCGCGAATCAACGCTACACAAAGCTATGCCACACAGGCCGTGTGAAGCGACCCGAAACTTCCCCGGTCTCTGAAGAGATGAGAAAGAACGAATTACTGTGAGGACAAGACAAATCAGAACACAAACAGAAGAACATTTCACTGTTATTACAACAATGCATCAGATTACAAGAATATACAGAGTATAAATGAATATTACACAGAAATATCAGAGATTTAAATTACATTTAAATACCTAGCAGCGGAAAATAATACAATACACAACTAGAAGAGATATGCGGATACAAAGCTTTCCGGATATCATTCCAGCTGTAAACCAGGATCCTGTGAATATAAATCTGCAAAACCAAAACTACTAGCTGCCCGTGTCGAAAATAAGGGCACCCAGAGTTTAGGTTAAAACAATAAACTCCAGGTCAGTCATGTGACTGGTGTGAGAACTAAAACAGTTATTTAAAACTTTACTTTAAAAGAGAGTAATTCAAGGGACCACGCCGTATAACACGGAACGGGTTTCCTCCCAAGAATACTAGTGCATAGAATAAACAGCGCAATGCTTTTTCGAAAAATGAAGCTGTTATAAGACCCAGGTCCCATCACACAATGCAACGCAAGCCGGAGGATAGGGTTTTACCTTATAACAGCCAAACATGCTTGATACGTTTAAAACAAATCATTTGATACTATAATAAGTGTATAGTGTCAAAAACAATTTCAATCATAAATATAAATCATAGACGGCATGAGTGCCCCATCCCACTATGTCGCCATACTAGGCTCTACAAATAAAGCCGAAATACACGTATTGGAAATTGGATTTCCATCATGGTGGCTCCTGATTCGAAAGATCGATCGCGTAGTACAAATCACCGCGGCTTACGTCTCAGCGAGAGAAAACACCGCTATGCACATCCGCACTTTTGGGACTCAAGTATCACCGCGGCTTACGTCCCAGCAAGAGAAAACACCGCTTACTCTATCCCTCCGAGCACGAAGCTCAATATCGGTCGACCGAATCCACTACACTAAAAATGTATACTGATCAAACCATCAGTTTACCACCATCCCGGGCTGTGAGGCTCGCGGATCAACGCTATACACAAAGCCATGCTATATCAGCTGCGCTTTGATCATCAACCACCAAACTTTGCTTTTCAACAAAAGTCTGGATCACTGCATCTCAGTATGCCACACTATCAATCCATATCGTACCACTGATTTCTGCCAATATATAACCTCTAAGCTCATATGTCTCAGAGAAGGGCGTTAAGCAAGAGAATAAATTCTCCGCCGCCAAACAGATATATATTTAGCAGAGATCAACAAATACAATATAAAGGAATACAATGTCAGACACACCATCCATTTACAAGTCCGTTCTAGGTCTGAACGAAACCGGAGGCACTTTCCTCGCATATCCATCCATCTCCAAGTACGTCTGGACGACCGCCAACTATTTCCATCCTCTTGGGTGTACAGCCCAATCAGGATCGTCAGTAATTATCCAAACGATGTGAAGACTTCCGGTCTTCAACCACCGTCTTCATCTTCGACATCTCGTCGAATCGGTTATTCAGAATGGGTGTAAACCCGGCCTTTCTGAATAACCCACGTATATGATAAACAAATGTTACACAAACATATCAAACGCCTCATTCCAATTCAGAATATTCTTTTATTCACAAAATCACATTTTTAGGGAAAGGTTCCCATTAATTTTATCCAAGATAAATTCTTCTAAATTTATTCTTTAATCTTCCTTTGGATATCATTTCAAACCATATTATGGTTTTCCAAACTAGTCGGGATTAGCGAACCACACCGAAGTAATTATTATTTTATTTCCCAATCCCAACCTATATATCCCATGGAGAAAACTTGTAATACTCCACATCTAACACCCCTGTGTTATCGGTAAAATTAATTACCATTTCACGTTCAAATCTAATTAAAGATTTAACTATCGCTTTTGGAGCAAAACTGGTGGTACTCCATTCTCGATCACCTTTCAGATTTGATAATTTAAATAATCAATTCATTTTTCAATCTAATTAAAGATTCATTAAAAACTCCACTTAGTTTTAATCTTCTCAAAAATCGATATCTTGCCTTTAACTGGGTTAAAGAACCAATGTCTTCTAAAACACGATTCACGATAAACCCAAATCACATTTGATATTAAATACAAGGCTCTGAATAGAAAATATATCGGCTTACATTCAATATCAAATTCTGAAACCAACATATATCGTATTGGAAATAACGATATAAAATATATCTTTCAAATCCCCATAACAATATTTGTATAGTCACGAAATCCAACATCGAAATATTCCGAAGACAATTTCGATTCAAATCCACTCCAATGCAATCATTGGAAATTTTGGTTATTTTCAAAACCCTCTTCAAATTCAATTTATTTAGTTAAAAATAAATAATTATAATTCTAGTTCAAAACTAGTTCATTTCGATAAAAATCTATTTTTATCCTTTCAAATATGGAGTTTTTCATCCCAATCCTTTCTAAATCATTTCTTATGATTTTACACAAATTATTACTATTTTTAATAATTTTATCAAGGCCCGTATAGTCGATTTCCATCAATGGCCATCGAACTGCACTTACAGCGACCTTTTTCAAATTTGATTTGGACGTAACTCCAAATCCAACCGTTAGATTTCAAATTTCTAATATTCGTTAGAACGCTCTTTTCGATACGAACCCAACGGTTCCGGTTTTAGGAGAATCCGACGGTCGGATCTCCCGTAATGTCCGTTTGAAATGATTGGTCGAAATTCACGAACTGCCGCGGCGCGGCGCGTTCTATTCAGGCCATTATATTATATATATAATATATATAATATATATTTCGTCGATTTCTATTTAAAACGAATTATATAAATAGTTTTAATATTCGTTTCAAAAGCAATCTCAACTTCCATTTTAATTCAAATCAAAATTGAATTCTTCTTTATAAATTCATTTTAAAATTCATTTCTATTCAATTCAAATTTCAATTCAATTTGAATTCATTTCGAAATCGTTTTCAATTCAATTCATTTCGAAATCGTTTTCAATTCAATTCATTTCGAAATCGTTTTCAATTCAATTCATTTCGAAATCGTTTTCAATTCAATTCATTTCGAAATCGTTTTCAATTCATTTCGAAATCGTTTTCAATTCAATTCATTTCAAAATCGTTTTCAGTTCAATTCATTTCGAAATCGTTTTCAATTCAATTCATTTCGAAATCGTTTTCAATTCAATTCATTTCGAAATCGTTTTCAATTCAATTCATTTCGAAATCGTTTTCAATTCAATTCATTTCGAAATCGTTTTCAATTCAATTCATTTCGAAATGAATAAAATCGATATAAATATCGTTTACATCCAAATGGCGTCAATCTAATCAACACGGCTTTATATTTTCAAAACTTCTTTATTCTATCCAACAAATGAATATTTATCCCATTCAACACATGAATCTATATTTATTTCAACACACGACTAATCTCAACACATGAGTACTGTCAACACATCACTATTTTTATATTCAACACATGAATTTTCTTTTATAATATTCATTACTTTCCCGATTGGAATGAGGCCCAATCAATCACCATATAACGTTAATTATATGGATTCCATACAACACATGTATATAATAGCAATAATAAACAATCAACCATCAACCAAAGTGCACTACACTGTATAAGCATCAAATATATATATCTTACGCTTATAACAGCCTGTCAATAAATCGATCGACATATTTAATCAATCAGGATGAGTGAACTTCAAATTTCATCCCAACACCCGTGTGGGGTTTCAAACAATCAAACACAGATTTTTAGTTGTGCAGTTGGGCGATGTGTAAAATTTATCGACCCATTTAATATCAGTCAAATCAGTGTATATAAACAAATCGGCCGATTTGTTTATAAATATTTATTTATTCACTTTCACGTTAAAACTATATTTTTAATGATAATATATTTTATTTTAACACATGAATTTCTATTCATTTCATTTACACAATAAAAATGATATTTTTATTTTTCTAACATATTTTAGAAAATTTCGGCGGCATAACGGCACGATACTAGAAACGGGACTAGGCCTAGCCTTATCCCCGGTCTAATAATGGCCCACGCCATTCACATATCAATTAAATCAATTTCCATTTCACCAAACAATCAAATTCGAATCAAAAAATCTAACCAACTACACAACCAAACAAACAAGTCCATGGTCTGTGGACGGGTGTCGGGTGCTTCTAATAAGCACCGTCTGCATCCTAGTATATATATATATATAACTAGAAAAGTAAATTTGAGTGAGAAGTTCTCACATAAAGCTATCCAAACATCTTGACTCTTCTTGGATATAAATCTTCTCCGTTCTCGCCTTTTTGCCGCTTTCGCCCGCATTCACTACATATGTAAAAATCGAATTTTTACTTTGCTATTCAATATATAAAAATCGAATTTTTATTTCGAAGTTCAATATATAAAAATCACATTTTTAATTCGAAGTTCAACATATAAAAATCACATTTTTAATTCGAAGTTCAACATATAAAAATCACATTTTTAATTCGAAGTTCAACATATAAAAATCACATTTTTAATTCGAAGTTCAACATATAAAAATCACATTTTTAATTCGAAGTTCAACATATAAAAATCACATTCAAAATCAAATCTTTTTATTTATTTTCCTAAAACATTAATTTCAGTTTTAAAATGAAAATAAGTTTTCAGTTTTTAAAAATAAAATAAAATCAGTTTTAAACCTTTTTTAAAAAATCAGTTTTCAAGTAAAATAAAAAAACAGTTTAAAGTAAATAAAAAAACAGTTTAAAGTAAATAAAAAACTGTTTAAAGTAAATAAAAAAACAGTTTAAAGTAAATAAAAAAACAGTAGGGAACTTACAGGGGGGCTCGTTGGCGGCTCGGAGGGGGTCTGGGCGGTGAGGGGAGGTGGCGGAAGTGGCTGCAGGCGGAGGAGGGGGCTGGAGGTGCGTCGGCGTCGGGTTCAGGCACTGGGGTTCTCGCGGTGGGAAGAGGGAGCGGGAGGAGGGAATCGAGGAGGAGGAGAAGCTGGAGGGGGGGGGGGGAAGTCCTCGCGATGGTCGGCGTCGCCACCTACGGTGGCGCGCGTTGGGGAGCGGCCTCCTCTAACCCCGATTTGGGATCGCGTTTTTTTTCTTTTTCTCTGAATCGAGACTGAGGGGGGGGGGGGGGGCAGAGTGTTTTAAGGAGGGAAGAGATATTTTTTTATTTTTTTATTTATTTAATTATTAAATTTATATACTCATAAAGTAACCTTTTCTGACGACTTCAGAATCGAACTGACCGCCTGTCGTCCATAGCGTTTTACCCCCATTCCGAACACAATGGGATATGTATCGTAAGCTGATTTGACTGTTTCGATCAGTTTCCGTTGAAATCAACATATAACTCTATATATTGAATTTGAACGCGTATTTCAATTTACCGGAGTTACATACGAACTTTAAAAATTCCAGAAAAATATTTTCTAGTTTCGTATTGATGATACGGTCTTAACAAAACTAGTTTCGTCGAATTCTGAGACCGTTGGAAAAATGGCCATTTTCCAGTCGATTAAAATCAACTGAAACTGGTCAAACGCGTTTTCCTTTGCCACGCTCACATATTGATTCGAAAAATTATGAAATTTGAAACCTAGCAATAATTTTACACCACGGATCCAACAAAACTGGTTTCGTCGAAATCTGAGGTCATTTGCAAAATGTCCATTTTTAAGGGCCTGAATTCCATAGCGACTATTCAGAATTTTCAACTGGTCATATCTTTTGATTCCCGCTATGAAATCTTGATTATTCGGATTCGTTAGAAAGATATTATCAATTAGATCCTAATGTTTTTTGTTTCACTAAAATCCGGATTGTTTTGCACCCGACACATTCAATTGAAGTTTGAAATCGAATTATCGAACTACCGCGCCATTTTCAATTCCATTTATAATTATATATAAATATTTATATTTTAATGACGACGCGTATAAATATATACGTCGATTTCAATTCAAAATAAATTTCTCGCCGATTTTATTTAAAATAATCCATTTTAAATAATCAAAATTCGCTAAAATTGCCAAAATAAAAATTTTAAACTGGCCCAGATTTTCGGGTTATTACACTGTGCTTTGATCATCAACCACAAGACTTTGCTTTTCAACAACAGCCTTGATCAATTGCCACTTAGGCATGCCACACAGGCAATTCACTCCATACGATTGATATCCATCAATATATAACCCCTGAGCTCGTACGTCTCAGAGATGGGCGTTAAGCAAGAGAATAAATTCTCCGCTGCCAAACAGATATATATTTAATAGAAATCAATCACATAGAATAGAATCCAATGTCAGACACACAATCCATTTACAAGTCCGTTCTGGGTCTGAACGAAACCGAAGGCACCTTGTACCTCGCATATCCATCGATCTCCAAGTACGTCTGGACGATCACCAACTGATTCCCTCCTCTTGGGTGTACAACTCAATTAAGATCATCAGTAATCACCCAAACGATGTGAAGACCTCCGGTCTTCGACCACCGTCTTCATCCTCGACACCACGTCGAATCATTATTCAGAATGGGATAAACCCGGTCTTTCTGAATAACTCGCGTATATAATAAACAAGTGTTACACAAACACAACATACGCCTCATTCCAATTCAGAATATTCTTTTATTCAAATATTCTTATACTTTGGGAAAGGTTCCCATTAATTTTATCAAAGATAAATTCTTTAAATTTATTCTTTAATCTTCTTTTGAATATCAATTCAAATTAGTCGGGATTAGCGAACCACAACGGTGTAATCATTTATTTTATTTCCCAATCCCACCCTATTCATCCCATGAAGTAAAACTGGTCATACTTCATATCTAACACCATGGTGTTATCGGTAAAGTTAAATACCATTCCACGTTCAAATCTAGTTAAAGATTTAACTATCGCTTGGAGCAAAACTGGTGATACTCCATTCTCGATCTGCCGATCATTTCAATCTAATTAAAGATTCATTAAAACTCCATTTAGTTTTAATCTTTAACTGGGTTAAAGAACCGATGTCATTTAAAACACGGTTCACGATAAACCCCAAAATCACATTACATTTCAATCAGTCCCTAACCGTAAATTAGTAAGAGGACAGTTCGCTAAATATTAACCCCGAAGGCCGAAACCAACATCAGATCAATATCCAAGAAACCATCCAACTTAATTGATCCCCAGTTAGTTCTTAATTTTCTTAACTCCATTTGGGTTTAAGAACAGTATTATTAATGATATCGTTCACGACAACCCAAAATCCCATTTGATATTAAACACAAGGCTCTGAATATAAAATATATCGGCTTATATTCAATATCAAATTCTGAAACCAACAAATATCGTATTGGAAATAACAATATAAATATATCTTTCAAATTTCCATAACAATATCTGTATCATCACGAAATCCAACATCGAAATATTCCGAAGACAATTTCGACTCAAATTCATTCCAATTCAATTGTTGGAAATTCTGGTTACTTTTAAAACCCCTTTCAAATTCAATTTATTTGTTTCAAAATAAATTGATTTTAATTATAGTTCAAAACTAGTTCATTTCGATAAAAATCTATTTTTATCTTTTCAAATATGGAGTTTATCATCTCAATTCTTCCCAAATCATTTCTTATGATTTTACATAAATTATTACTATTTTTGATAATTTTATCAAGGCCTGAACAGTCGATTTCCATCAACGGCCATCGAACTGCACTTACAGCGACCTTTTCCAAATTTGATTTGGACATAATTCCAAATCCAACTGTTAAATTTCAAATCTCTAATATTCATTAGAAAGCTTTTTCGATACGAACCCAACGGTTCCGATTTTAGGAGAATCCGACGGTCGGATCTCCCGCAATATCCATTCGAAGTCAATGGTCGAAATTCGCGAACTGCCGCAGCGCGTTCTATTCAGGCCATTATATATATATATATATATATATATATATATATATATTATATGTATTTCGTCGACTCCCTTTTAAAACGTATTTTATAAATCTTTTTAAATTCGTTTTCAAAACTATTTCAACTTCATATTCAATTTCTAATCAAAATTGAATATTCCACATCATCGATATACAAATGATAATATTTTCAAAACGTTATATTTTGAAATCACTTCGTTTTCTTTATTCATTATAAAAATGAATAAAATCGATATAAATATCGTTCACATCAACATGGCGTCCATCTAATCAACACGGCTTTTATTCAACACATGAATATTTTTCAATTCAACACATGAATTTATTTTCTATTCAACACATGAATTTATTTTCAATTCAACACATGAATTTATTTTCTATTCAACACATGAATTTATATTTCTTATTTTCGAAATTGGAATGAGGCCCAATCAATTACCATATAATGTTAATTATATGGATTCCCTACAACACATGTATATAACAGCAATAATAAATCATCAACCATCATCCAGAGTGCACCACACAACTGCATAAGCATTAAATATAAACAACTGACGCTTACACAGTCTGTCAATCCATCAATTGACATACAACTAAACAATCGGGATTAGTGTACGTCAAATCTCAACCTAATGCCCATGTGGAGTTTCAAAACAACAAACACAGATTTTATTTGTGCAGTTGGGCGATGTGTAAAATTTATCGTCCCAATCAATATCAGACAAATCAGTGTATATAAACAAATCGTCCATTTGTTTATAAATATTTATTTTATATACACGTTAAAAATCATATTTTTAATTATAAAATATTTTCCACTATAAAATATTTTATTTCATTCCACATCACACAATCAAATTTCACAACATAGCAACCAAACAAACAAGTCATCCATGGTCTGTGGACGACGGGTGTCGGGTGCTACTAAACACCTTCTACATCCTAGCATATATTTCAAACTAGAAATAAATTAAAAGTGAGGAGTTCTCACCAAGGGTTCCACTCCTCCATTCTTTATTTCTGAATGGTCTGGATTTGCCTGAAATTCCTACGCCATCCTTTTCACGCTGTTCATATTAAAATCACATTTTTAATATGGTGTTCTATATATTAAAAATCATATTTTTAATACCCTACCAATATAAAAATCGTATTTTTATGACACTACGTTGCTATATATTTTCTAAAAACAATGATATATATTTTCTAAAATCAATTTCAAAAACAAAGTTATATATTTTCTACAATCAATTTTACGCAGTGTAATTAATGCCATAATTAACTAACGAGGAAATTAACTAAAAATGGATAACCTTCTTTAAGCCAGCTTCGACAGATCGACGTCCAACAAAGGTTCGAGACTAGGGTTGCAGATGGCGCGGAAACGGTGAGGCTAGGGGACGATCAAACCACACCACGCTAACGGGCTCGGAAAACCGCTCCTACCCCAATGAACACGTCGAACTCGCTCCTCCTCTGGCAGTGGAATCTGGTGGTGAACGGCGGAAGTTTGTGGGGGCGATTCGAACCAAACACTCGACGATATGACCCCAAACCAGAATGGATTTGTAGACTTTGGAGAGGACTTTGATTTTATTGTGGGAGTTTGGATTAAATCAAATCGGAATGGAAGATTTTTGGGTTTGAAAAATCGTGCAGTGTCCGCCGTGGGTTTCGAAGTGGGAGGTGGGTTTGAGCTGTTGACCGCAGGGTTGAATTTGTGGAGGCGTTTGACCTAGGCTAGGGTTATATAATTTTATATATATTTATTTTAAATTCTATAAAGCTACTTCTTCCCTTCGGACTTCAAATCAAACCCAACGACTGTTGCCCATAGCTAATTACCCCCATTCCGAACACAATGGGATATGTTTCGTAACCCAATTCGGCTGTTACGATTGGTTTTCACCAAAATTAAAATATAAATCTATATACATTCTATTTGAACGTACATATTACTTTACTGGGGCCACACACTAACTCTAAAAATTACAGAAAAATTATTTCTAGCATCGTATTGACGATACGGTCCTAACAAAACTAATTTCGTCCAATTCTGAGATCGTTTGAAAAATGGTCATTTTCCAGTCGATTAAAATCAACTGAAACTGGTCAAACGCGTTTTCCTTTGCCACGCTCACATATTGATTCGAAAAATTACGAATTTTGGAATCTAGCCATAACTTGACATCATGGATCCAACGAAAGTGGTTTCGTCGAAAATCGAGGTCGTTTGCAAAATTTCCATTTTTAAGGGCCAAAATTCCATAACGGCTATTCTGAAATTTCAACTGGGCATAACTTTTGATTCCCACTATGAAATTTCAATTTTTCGGATTCATTGGAAAGATATTCTCAAATAGATTCTAATATTTTTGGTTTCACTAAAATCCGGTTTATTTTGAATCATGTACATTCATTTGAACTTTGAAATCGAATTATCAAACTACCGCGCCATTTTCAATTCCTTTTATAATTTAATATAAATATTTATATTCTAACGACGATTCAAATAAATATATACGTTCTGATTCTATTCAAAATAAATTTCTCGTTGTTATTATTTAAAATAATCATTTTAAATATTCAAAATTCAGCGAAATTGCCAAAATAAAAATTTTAAATTGGCTCGGATTTTCTGGGTTATTAAAATCTCCCCCACTTAAAACTGTTTGTCCCCGAAAAGGAACGAAGCTGAAAGTTGTTTAACTAATCAACTCAACTTTCATTATTTTCTGTACGGCTTAAGTTCTTCAACTTTTTAGTTTCTATGAACTTTTCAAATTTTTCAAAAATTTGGCTAACACCCTAATTTTTCGAAAAATTTCGCCATAGCCTCCCCTGCACCGGGGACTTCGGGATATTTCATATAGCCTCCCATGGCCTTCTTCAATCTAAAAGAAAGAGAAAAAGCCAAGCGGCTAGCCAATCGGCTCATAAAATCATCCAAAACCCAAGAAATACAATAAACATGTACCTATTTGTCGGGCAAACAATTTTATTCTTCTGCTCTATCCTCCTTGCATTGACCTGTTCAATGTAAATACATGTATATGCATGCAAATGCGACTAATTTTCAATACAACTCACTATTTGGTTCAATTTGGCTAAAGGTTCAACATTTTAATTAATAAAACAATAATCAAACAACACAACCATCAATCAATTAGTTGATTAGCTATTCAAATTCATAATTTTGATACATAGTCAAAAAATCACATTTTTGGTGCCAAATCACAACAATAAGTCCTATCTAGTTTTGGTTCTCACACCAGTCTAATGGAAATATATAGTTATCCCACTTTCGTCACTCGAACATGAATACTGATGACGATACTAGTCAATCATCAGAACCATCTCCGGGCGACTAGAGCATGATTCTATATCTATCCAGTATATTAAAACTCCAAATACACGCGGATTAGACGTATACGCAAAATCTATATATACTGGATTATCTAAATTCAGTATATAATAAATAATCAAATACGAATAATTGAATTAAATTTTCAAAACAAAATTCATTTTCATTTAAAAATATACTCTTCACACTCGTTCTAGGATACTACCGATCCCATCTCTAACGATTCACTCTTATTGGATGTTACTAATCCAATCTCTGATGAATTCTTTCGTACGGTTCTAATCTGATACCACTGTAAGTACCCGTAACTTCCCCGGTAAGGAAAGCGCAGATACTTTGAGGACAAGATGAATCAGAACACAAATAGAAGAACATTTCATTGCTTATTACAACAATTCCATCAGAATACAAGAATATACAGAGTATGAGTCAAGATACATCATATATATCAGAGATTACAATACATTACATAGCAGCGGAAAATAATACAATACACAACTAGAAGTAATACACGGATACAGAGCTTTCCGAGTATCGTTCCAGCTGTAAATTAGGATCCTGTGAATTTAAATCTGCAAAAACAAAACTACTAGCTGCTTGTGTCAAAATAAGGGCACCCAGAGTTTAGGTTAAAACAATAAACTCCAGGTCAGTCATGTGACTGGTGTGAGAACTAAAACAACTATTAATCTTTATTTTAAAGTTAGGTAAATCAAGGGACCACGCTGTATAACACGGAACGGGTTTCCTCCCATGAACACCAGTGCATAAAACAACATCGCAATGCTAAATAAAGAAAAATGAAGCTATTGTAAGACCCAGGTCCCATCACACAATGCAACACAAGCCGGAGGATAGGGTTTTACCTTATAATAGCCAAAGAATACTTGATACGCTAAATTTCATCTTTTATTATTACTATAAGTGTATAGTGTCAAAACAATTTCAAATCATAAGTATCAATCATAGACGGCATAAGTGCCCCATACCACTATGTCGCCATACTAGGCTTTACAATCAAAAACCGCAAAGTCACATATTGGAAGTTGGGTTTACATCTACGAACCGAGGCAAAAGATAGTCCTCTACCGATTCGAGACTCTCTAGCCCGAGCCTCAGGCTACAACCGCAACTTCACCTAGGAGCCACAGGGCCGGTCCACCGATGTGGATTAAAATGCCTGAACACTGCGTTTCCCCGCCCTTTGGGGCGTAAATGAGCCAAATGACTCCATCGGCTCCACACAGTCACCGATGTATCCAAGGTGCCTCGCAACAGCAACAACCACACAGGTGAAAATAATATAAATGTCAGGGCTGGTAGGTCACTGACACCACCCTAGCTAGAAAGAAATGCATGCCCTCCTTGGATCCATCTCCTGTTTCTAGTTCACAACCGGGGTGTGAGGCTCGCGAATCAACGCTACACAAAGCTATGCCACACATGCGGTGCTTTGATCATCAACCATAAGACTTTGCTTTTCAACAACAGCCTTGACCAATTGCCACTTAGGCATGCCACACAGGCAATTCACTCCGTACGATTGATATCCATCAATATATAACCCCTGAGCTCGTACGTCTCAGAGATGGGCGTTAAGCAAGAGAATAAATTCTCCGCCGCCAAGCAGTTATATATTTAATAGAAATCAATCACACGGAATGAAATCCAATGTCAGACACACAGTCCATTTACAAGTCTGTTCTGGGTCTGAACGAAACCGGAGGCACCTTGTACCTCGCATATCCATCGATTTCCAAGTACGTATGGACGATCACCAACTGATTCCCTCCTCTTGGGTGTACAACCCAATCAAGACCATTCGTAGTCACCTAAACGATGT
Organism: Allium sativum; assembly: GCA_030737875.1. Lineage (NCBI taxonomy): Eukaryota > Viridiplantae > Streptophyta > Magnoliopsida > Asparagales > Amaryllidaceae > Allium > Allium sativum. Next base: position 302,627,534 of record CM060921.1, read on the forward strand.
GAAGACCTCTGCTCTTCGACCACCGTCTTCATCATCAACACCACGTCGAATCAGTTATTCAGAATGGGATAAACCCGGTCTTTCTGAATAACTCGCGTATATAATAAACAAGTGTTACACAAACACAACATACGCCTCATTCCAATTCAGAATATTCTTTTATTCAAATATTCTTATACTTTGGGAAAGGTTCCCATTAATTTTATCAAAGATAAATTCTTTAAATTTATTCTTTAATCTTCTTTTGAATATCAATTCAAATTAGTCGGGATTAGCGAACCACACCGAAGTAAACATTTATTTTATTTCCCAATCCCACCCTATTCATCCCATGAAGTAAAACTGGTCATACTTCATATCTATCACCACAGTGTTGTCGGTAAAGTTAATTACCATTCCACGTTCAAATCTAGTTAAAGATTTAACTATCGATTGGAGCAAAACTGGTGATACTCCATTCTCAATCTGTCGATCATTTCAATCTAATTAAAGATTCATTAAAACTCCACTTAGTTTTAATCTTTAACTGGGTTAAAGAACCGATGTCATTTAAAACACGGTTCACGATAAACCCCAAAATCACATCACATTTCAATCAGTCCCTAACCGTAAATTAGTAAGAGGACAGTTCCCTAAATATTAACCCCGAAGGCCGAACCCAACATCAGATCAATATCCAAGAAACCATCCAACTTAACTGACCCCCAGTTAGTTCTTAATTTTATTAACTCCATTTGGGTTTAAGAACAGTATTATTAAAGATACCGTTCACGACAACCCAAAATCCCATTTGATATTAAACACAAGGCTATGAATAGAAAATATATCGGCTTATATTCAATACCAAATTCTGAAACCAACAAATATCGTATTGGAAATAACGATATAAACATATCTTTCAAATTCCCATAACAATATCTGTATCATCACGAAATCCAACATCGAAATATTCCAAAGACAATTTCGATTCAAATCCATTCCAATTCAATTGTCGGAAATTCAGGTTACTTTTAAAACCCCTTTCAAATTCAATTTATTTGTTTCAAAATAAATTGATTTTAATTCTAGTTCAAAACTAGTTCATTTCGAAAAAAATAATCTATTTTTATCTTTTCAAATATGGAGTTTTTCATCCCAATTCTTCCCAAATCATTTCTTATGATTTTACACAAATTATTACTATTTTTGAAAATTTTATCAAGGCCCGTACAGTCGATTTCCATCAACGGCCATCGAACTGCACTTACAGCGACCTTTTCCAAATTTGATTTGGACATCATTCCCAATCCAACCACTAGATTTCAAATCACTAATATTCATTAGAAAGTTCTTTTCGATACGAACCCAACGTTTCCAGTTTTAGGAGAATCCGATGGTCGGATCTCCCGCAATATCCATTCGAAGTCAATGGTCGAAATTCGCGAACTGCCGCAGCGCGGCGCGTTCTATTCAGGCCATTATATACATATAATATATTTATATTATATATATTTCGTCGATTTCCTTTTAAAACGTATTTTATAAATCGTTTTAAATTCGTTTTCAAAACGATTTCAACTTCATATTCAATTTCTAATCAAAATTGAATATTCCACATCATCGATATACAAATTATAATATTTTCAAAACGTTATATTTTGAAATCACTTCATTTTCTATATTCATTATAAAAATGAATAAAATCGATATAAATATCGTTCACATCAAAATGGCGTCCATCTAATCAACACGGCTTTTATTCAACACATGAATATTTTTCAATTCAACACATGAATTTATTTTCTACTCAACACATGAATTTATTTTCAATTCAACACATGAATTTATTTTCTATTCAACACATGAATTTATATTTCCTATTTTCCAAATTGGAATGAGGTCCAATCAATTACCATATAACGTTAATTATACGGTTTCCCTACAACACATGTATATAACAGCAATGATAAATCATCAACCATCATCCATAGTGCACCAAACAACTGCATAAGCGTTAAATATAAATAATTAACGCTTACACAGTCTGTCAATCCATCGATTGACATACAACTAAACAATCGGGATTAGTGTACGTCAAATCTCATCCCAATACCCGTGTGGGGTTTCAAAACAACAAACACAGATTTTATTTGTGCAGTTGGGCGATGTGTAAAATTATCGTCCCAATCAATATCAGTCAAATCAGTGTATATAAACAAATCGTCCGATTTGTTTATAAATATTTATTTTATATACACGTTAAAAATCATATTTTTAACTATAAAATATTTTCCACTATAAAATATTTTATTTCATTCCACATTACACAATCAAATTTCACAACATAGCAACCAAACAAACAAGTCATCCACGGTCTGTGGACGACGAGTGTCGGGTACTACTAAACACCGTCTGCATCCTAGTATATGTTTCAAACTAGAAATAAATTAAAGGTGAGGAGTTCTCACCGAGGGTTCCACTCCTCCATTCTTTATTTCTGAACGGTCTGGATTTTCCTGAAATTCCTATGCCATCCTTTTCACGCTGTTCATATTAAAATCACATTTTTAATATGATGTTCTATATATTAAAAATCATATTTTTTAATACCCTACCAATATAAAAATCGTATTTTTATGACACTATGTTGTTATATATTTTCTAAAAAAAATGCTATATATTTTCTAAAATCAATTTCAAAACAAAGTTATATATTTTCTAAAATCAATTTTACGCAGTGTAATTAACGCCATAATTATCTAACGAGGAAATTAACTAAAAATGCATAACCTTCTTCAAGTCATCTTCAACAGATCGACGTCCAACACAGGTTCAAGACTAGGGTTGCAGATGGCGCGGAAACGGTGAGGCTAGGGGACGATCAAACCACACCACGCTAACGGGCTCGGAAAACCGCTCCTACCCAATGAACACGTCGAACTCGCTCCTCCTCTGGCAGTGGAATCTGGTGGTGAACGGCGAAAGTTTGTGGGGGCGATTCGAACCAAACACTCGATGATAGGACCCCAAACCAGAATGGATTTGTAGACTTTGGAGAGGACTTTGATTTTATTGTAGGAGTTTGGATTAAATCAAATCGGAATGGAAGATTTTTGGGTTTGAAAAATCGTGCAGTTTCCGCTGTGGGTTTCGAAGTGGGAGGTGGGTTTGAGCTGTTGACCGCGGGGTTGAATTTGTGAAGGAGTTTGACCTAGGCTAGGGTTATATAATTTTTTTTATATATTTATTTTAAATTCTATAAAGCTACTTCTTCCCTTCAGACTTCAAATCAAACCCAACGACTGTCGCCCATAGCTACCCCCATTCCGAACACAATGGGATATGTTTCGTAACCCAATTCGGCTGTTACGATAGGTTTTCATCAAAACTAAAATATAAATCTATATATATTCTATTTGTACGTACATTTTACTTTACCGGGGCCACATACTAACTCTAATAATTACAGAAAAATTATTTCTTGCTTCGTATTGACGATACAGTCCTAACAAAACTAATTTCGTCCAATTCTGAGATCGTTTGAAAAATGGTCATTTTCCAGTTGATTAAAATCAATTGAAACTGGTCAAACGCATTTTCCTTTGCTACGCTCAGATATTGATTCGAAAAATTATGAATTTTGGAATCTAGCCATAACTTGACATCACAGATCCAACGAAAGTGGTTTCGTCAAAAACCGAGGTCGTTTGCAAAATTTCTATTTTTAAGGGCCAAAATTTCATAACGACTATTCTGAAATTTCAACTGGGCATAACTTTTTATTCCCGCTACGAAATTTCAATTTTTCGGATTCGTTCGAAAGATATTCTCAAATAGATTCTAATATTTTTGGTTTCACTAAAATCCGGTTTATTTTGAATCCTGTACATTCATTTGAACTTTGAAATCGGATTATCGAACTACCATACCATTTTCAATTCCTTTTATAGTTTAATATAAATATTTATATTCTAACGACGATTCAAATAAATACATATGTTCTAATCCTATTCAAAATAAATTTCTTATTGTTATTATTCAAAGTAACCATTTTAAATATTCAAAATTCAGCGAAATCGCCAAAATAAAATTTTTAAATTGGCTCGGATTTTCCAGGTTGTTACAGTTGGAAATATCGTCGATCCCTAAATTGTCGTTATCGAATTGGAAAAGTCATTAAAAACTTGAAAAATCTGGCGTGACAAAATACGTGATCAAATCGGTTCGATCAACTCAAAATCATTGAGTGCATTTGTTTGATAACATGGAAAAAGTCGTCGAGGCAAAATATATTGATTTTGATAATTTCTGGTTTCGATCACTCTAAAATTGCTAATCGACATGACACGATCACGGAAAATTGATTGCCCAAATTGATAGGCTTTGGATCAGCCAAATTGGCAAAAACAGATTAGGCACTCAAAAAGGGGAGATCGACACGGTAAAATCCCCCTTTTCCACGTGTGTGCATCGGGTCTGGTAAGCTCTGAAATTGGCAAATCCGGAAGTCGAAATCCCTGGATACAAATTGGCACCTTGAAATGACTTGATCAACACAAGATACGGTACGAAAATCATGGTTGCGCATCGGAGATTTGGAGGCGAAATTTGAGATCGAATCCAGGGATGCGAAATGATTGGGCAAGTTTGGCAAAGGAAAATCATCAGTTTTTGCCTGCACAGCTCGACCAAACCATCATTTTCAGGATGCGAAATTGGGGATTTGACACAGATGTGAAAATGGTTAAGAAAGTGGTTGATCACTCTAGGACCGTGTTGATCACTGTTTTTCAGGTGATCAACACGTGCGATCACCATTTTTTCCAAATTTCATCAGGATTCGAAAATTTCCACTACGACTCGATTTTTTAGCTAAGTATCAGGGATACGAATTACGCATCCCTCCTGGATACGAAATTGCAAAATTTTGGCGATTCATGGAAACTTCAGCTATAAATACCCTCTTTTGGCATTCAAAGGGGTTGGCTCCGCTTGGTATTTTTGGACCTTACGCATATGGGAAGCTCTCTTTGGGGATCATTATTGGCTTTCATGGTCATTTCTTTGACTTTGGGATACCTCTTGGACTTGTAAACTTCACACAGAAGTTTGCCTACAACTTTTTTGCACTTAGACTTTTGGCTTGATTTTGGACATATTTTGATATTCTTGGACATTGGAGCTTTTCATTTGCCATTAGTGTTCATACTAACACACTTTGGCCTACGGAAGAAGAAGAAGAAGAGCAGTTTGGTAAAAGTTAGGAATTAACAAGATATTTGTTATTCAAAGTGTCTGAACTTGGATAAACATTGTAGTTAATAAAATCATGATGAATGATTACTATAAAGTGAACGTAGGTGCTAGTGTCGAACCACTATAAAAAGTTGTGCATTCCTTTATATTTCAGCATTTTGGTTATTTCTTTACATTCGAGGTTTGGCATATGTGAGTGGCAAACTTTCCACATCAACATTCTCGTGCGCCAGGTGGGGAGAGGGCAACAACTTCGACTTCGGTTTTGGTTCTGGGATCTTAGATTTTGGTTTCAAAAACATATTTTGCTTGCTTTTTATCATGGTTAAATGCAAGAAGCTCGACGCTATTGCCGAGGCTCAAGTAACTAAAGGAGAAGGTAGTCAAGAACTTTCTTCGATTGGTAATCTCTTGAACTATGTCACTCGGGACAACTTCAACAAGATGATCAAGGATTTGGATTTGAACGCTCGACTCGAGTGGCAAGAGGAAGCAATGAATACTTTTCTTGCTCCGATTGAGGCTAGACTTCGAAGTGCTGGAAGGTTGACAGGCCAAGCAGATATTATTGAGACAAGCACTAGTGTTCCGCAAGTTGCGACTCGGGACTTTGGGGCAACCCCACAAGCACTTCAGCAGGGCGACAACGATCCTCGGACTAGTGCCATTCCTGCTACACTCGAGGGTAATACACCTAGTATCGACATCGCTCACACCCATGACGCTTTGGTTGGTCAAGTCGTGGGTTCAACATTTATAATGTAGCACAAGCGCCTTTGCGCACAGGTTCGGATGGTATCTCTCCCACTATTCCGGGAATGAAGATTGCGCCTATTGTGGCACCTCAAGCTGGAATTCCACCGGAAAATTCTTATTGCAAATAAATTAGTTGCTAACATGGACTTAAACACTAAGGTTACCAGTGTCGACGTGGATAATTTGAATCATTTGCTCGCTTTTGGTAATGAATCTCAAACCATAGATATTATTCATCGATTTAATCAAAGTGATGCCTCTTCTTTGGATTTGGAATGTGTTACTTGCTGTCCATTCTCTTTGGATATCAGGAATTCTCATAATCCACCAGATTTCAAGTTACTGGTATTGGAAGCTTATGATGGTCGGAAGGATTCAACTGCTCACTCAATGAGTTGTGTGCAACACATGGAAGTTCTCTCTGCTTCGAATAAGGTCATGGCAAAATGTATTCCATTTTACTTGATAGATATTGTTGCCATGTGTTTTCGGCAGTTGGGAATGGATTCGGTTCATTTTTGGAATGCTTTGGTTAGCAGGTTCATCGAGCAGTTCAGAGTTTACATCGCTCATCCAAAAAGCGTTATGACTCTAACGGCGATCAAGCAATAGTACGGTGAGACTTTGTACAAATTCTTAAAAAGGTTTAATGCGGCGATGGCGTCGGTCGATAGACTCGATCGTTCGATGGTTTTGATGGCCATAGTCTCTAGTATTTTGGATAAGTCTGACTTTAAGATCTCACCGCAACGGGACAGCTGAGGGATCTCGGTGAGTTCTATTTTTAAGCAGAAAAGTTCTTCATGAAGAGGATGCGAGGACTGATAAAAAGGTTCTCGAGGCTAAAGGGGTTAAGGGCGGAGCACTTCCCGACTCTGGTAAAGCTTAGGATTCTGGTAGAAATAAACTTTCTTGGGTGAACGACTGAAACATGGCTTAGAGGGAACCTAAATTCCCATCTTATTTGGAACTTACTCACACCCTCGAAGGGACTTACAAGGAATTTCATCCCACTGCACCTTTCAGGAAGCCTCCCGCAAAGTAGTCGACTCAAAGAGAGGAGGATTCAGGTCGGCAGTGCTTGTTTCATGCTCTTGATGTCATAATACAAACGATTTTCAACATCTTTGGGATATGGTTGAAGAGCGTGCCAAACGTGGTGAGATGGAACGGTTTGTTCGTACTCGGGCTGTGGTGCCAGGATAAGAATAACTCCTTCATGCTCGGGATAAGCCGAGGCCCAGCGCTTGCGATGGCATTATTATCAACTGCTCTTAATTCTGGCATTGGTGTCTTGGATTTAGGCCTCCTAGACATCAGTATCTTTTGGCTTATGGTTTCTGGTTCTTTGGCATTGTGGATACTTTGGTTATTTGGCTTTGTTTTGTTTGGTTGTTTGGCTCTTGGTCTTGGCTTTTTGATATTCTGGCTTTTGGTTCTCGCTTGCCCTTTGGTTGCTTGGTTTCTGGTATCTTTTGGGTGCTTGGATTCGATACTTTGGCTTTTAGTGTTTGGCCTTATCTGGTTCTTGGTTCTCTGGCTTTTGGCTTTCTTAGCTTCTCTGGCTTATGGTTTGGTTCCGGCTTTTTCTAAACTTTTGTTATTCAGGCCCCGACCCATCATTATGGCTTTCTGGGCTTCGACCCTTGGTTTTGGATTTGTAGGCTTCGACTCTCTGAATGTATCCTTTTGTCTTTCTAGTTGTAGATGGTTGAGTCGGCATGATCACCGCTCGACACTACAACATACCCCCTGGTTATTAATAAAATCTAACTTTTCTGACTTTGGATTTTGAATGGCTAAGTTTGCTTACCCATATAACAGGAACTGGAGATATCATAGGCATACTCTTTGTGAACGATAAACTTTTTATCCTTCAGCAATAAACTTGAAATTGAAATCGCCTAAATCCTCATACCATGTACGGGGACTGACGAGTCCCCTATGCATGCCCTTCGTGGACAATAAACTGATATGTTTTCTTTTGGCTTTACAAAAATCTCTGTAACCTTTGTAACTTTAATAAAATAGTTTTGTTAAGTAAGGACGCTTGCTTGGGAAGTATGAAACATGGAATTGGATTGCGACTCTAAAAACATGGTTCTCAGGTAAGAACTCTGCTTGGGAAGGAACTGGTCGTCTTGTCCTACTTCGAGAAGTTTGCTTTGTCTAGTGGCGAGTATTGGATCCAACTTGTTTGGCTTTGGGTCATCCAGTCAAGGAGATTTGAAACACCCCACCTCCGTTAAGGTCACTCACAAAGGGAATGCATTAACTTTGGTGAAGCATTTTAGGTAAAAGGCACATACAATTTACGAGATAGACAAATAAATGGCGGAAAACGGAAATTATTTCATAAATAGGGTGGTTCAGTCAAAACATTACAAGTATTGTCTCAAAACCCAACTTCTAAATTATTACAATAAAACATCTGTCTTGATTTAAAACTCCAAGTACATAAAGAAGCACAAAACAGTAGTAAAGCAGCATAAATCCCCAATAAAAGTGTAACTACAGCCATAGCCCAAGAAAAGATAATCCAAGCAATACATCTACTCTCTTCAAGTTGGAAAAGGTCTGCACTAAGCTGAAGTATTCCCTCCCTGTGGACCTGGGGGGGAAATGAAAGAAAAGAAGGAGAAAGAAAACTGGTCAGACATAAGCCTGGTAAGTCCAGTGATTATTCAGCATGTAAACAAGTAAAAGGATCATAGCATGAATAAACTGAACATAGGACAGTACCATAGCAATAAGATATCATAAGATAAGGCAAGATAAACTGAATATACTATCGCACTCATTTCCTTTTCTCTACACCTACTAACGAATGTTTCAACTTCCACCATGTGTTCATAACAAAGTGATCCCTTTTCCGATCGGCTTCTACTCGCATGCATTTCTTACTTGTGTCATTCAGCCCCGCTTGATTGTAGATACTTGTGCTGGTCCCACCATAGGGTGTATCAATTCCTAAGGTGGCAACCCGACACAAGTTCTAGAAGCACAGTGTATACTACTGATGCCCAGTGCCTGCTTTATCCACTCTGGAGTACATGCACTCCCATACTCCGTCGGAACCCACACTGCTAAACCACCTGCCGCTATTTTGACCGCTTATAATCAGCCCAGTAATCGTGCCCCACCCTGCCTAGTTCAGGGTACCGTGATACATCTATGTGGGTTACTGCTGAAATGGGTCCCCGTTACTAGGGTTTCCTAATCAACATGTCATAACGGTTAAGTGTTCTTACATTTACCTAACCCCACCCATTTGTTTAACTAACATGTTGTATTGGTTAAGTGTTGCCTTAATTAACTTAACCCTACCATTCTTAGCTTGTCTGTTCCTTAGCGTTAATTCATTCATTAAAGCACCAACCTCTCACATTAGATCTATATTGTTGCGGTCGCTGGATGTGCCGGGCGGTTCCGGGCAATCTTACACCGCAACTCAATCTAACCTTGGGTTTTTGGGCTTAATGTGCTAACCTCTCACATTAGATCTATGTTGTTGTGGTCGCTGGATGTGCCGGGCGGTTCCGAACAGTCTTACACCGCAACTCAATATAACCTCGGGTTAGGCATGTTCATCTTTAGCTAATTTTGCATAATTGTCATATGTGTCCTAGTTTAGGTCTTTTTATGCCAATATTTCCTAAGTGTAGTCAGTACAAGTTTTATGCCACATTTACATGCTACGCCCAAAATTTACTCAATTAAATTGTACCCAATTTCCCCGTGTTATAATCGCATGCTAAACGAGATTCAATCTAAGTTCCGAATGAACTTAGTATTCATAAAGGAAAATAAAAAGGGGGGAAATAGAGAAGGAGCATAAGAACTGACATAAGGAAAAATAGGCATGTAAAGGTGTACCCAATTCAAGAATCATGTTTCAATAGGCATGTTGTACATTAACTATAAGTGTGGGCAAGCTAAGCAATTTACACCATAGGTATAAAGATTAGATAGAATTGGACTTAAAAGAATCACTAATTTTGATGTACAACATGATAAGTTCCATTATGTCAATCCCAAATAGTCTCATAGGCATGGGATGTGCAACATGATAGGTTCCATCATATAAACCACAGCAGTCTCATCTGCATGATAGGTTCCATTATGTCAATCACAATGGTCTCATAGGCATGATAGGTTTCATTATGTCAGTCACAACAGTCTCATGGGCATGATATGTGTCATTACATCAATCACAATAGTCTCATAGGCATAGGCAATTCAGATTTAACAAAAAGGATAGGCATGATTTAGAATTAGGCATAGTTCTAGATTCGATTATTACAGTCATGATTTCTATAGGTGTTTAGATCGGAATAATAACTGAACTTACAGAAAAGGACGGATCTTGTATTCTGGGATCTGATTTCTGAATTTGTTAAGCTAATCCTTTGATGTACCCTTTTGATTTGAAGTTCTTCTAATCAATTTCTAGTTTGGATTTGATTTTCTAGTTTGGAGAAGATGAAGGAGGCTAGGCTAGATTGTAGATGAACAGCATGACGACACCATAGTTTTAGGGTTATAAGGTTAGGGTTTAGGTTTAGCTACGTATATATAGATGTATAGAATTAATTTTAGCCTTCAGATTAGTCTTGGAGAAATCAGAGCCATCCAAACCAAAGAGATGTGTCATCCAACCGACCACAGCATGACACATAAGCCCTAATACCTCAGAATTTGTCATTAGGCCAATCAGAGAAGGCCACATCAGCTCAGGGCTATAAAAATTCGTCATAGGAATTGGATCTCAAAGGGAATCAACTCCCTAAAGGGGAGGGGGGTCGACACCTATGTCGACACCCCATAGGGGGATCGACACCTCTAAGCGGGAAATTTCTCGCTCAGCCAGCTCTGACCGAATTTCGAATTTTGAACAGTTTTGACTTTTAATTATTATTTTAATTTAATTTCTGTTTAAACTTGAAATCTTTTGAACTCCATAACTTCTTCATATAGAGCCCGATTTATGCAAACTCGGACTCTATCTCAAGAAGAATTCCGAGATGAACGCAATGGCGTAACCCATTTCACCCAATTATTCTTTTAAAAATTAAGTGTTCTTAGATTTGTTAATTTTAACATTCACAGAAAATATGGGGTGTTACATTCTCCCTTCCTTAAAGGATTTTGTCCCCGAAATCTCTAAGTTAAGAAGAATGTATCCTAACATCCGACATCCATCTACTCAACCATCAGACATAGGCATCATTGTCCTTAAAAAGATTTCTAATGCTTTCATGATCATATACATAGTATGTGTATATGTCCTTATCTAATGCAAAATCAGGCGGTCTACTGCTTCAGTTGACCTCCTTAATGCGAATCATGTCAGTGCTGTGAGTCTATCATGTATGCAATTATTCCTAATGGTATTTTGTAACTTCTACATGAGTGCACAATCATTCATACAAATGCAATGTCCACATGATAACAGATCAAGTTTCAATCCATATTTAAATACATTTATGCATATGCAATATGAAAGTGACTGAGCCGACTTAGTACCTAGTGTATGGATATGCATCCATGAGCAACCACTAGCAGCTACTTGCAACCATTTGCAACCATCAATCATAACATGTTTCAAATACATGTTTACGTTCATTGGTTTCTACCTAAGGATCAAGAGTAGGACCAAGGAGATATACTTAATAGATAGACACAAGCATGCATAAATTTATGGAGAAAGAGATCAAGGATGTACCCTCAAAAGAAAAGGGTAGGATGTGCGTATCCTGTCTTAAGTCTCCCAAGTCGCGTCTCCTTCAGCGTCGCTCCATTGTACTTTAACTAGCTTGACCTCAAGATTGCGTAGGTTTTTAACTTCTGTACCAAAAATACGAGTTTGAACTCTTCTCACCATTGCTTCTCGCTCCACTTCTACTTCATCTAGTATACTTGGTTCCACAACTTCCGCAGACTCATGTAAGCACTTTCGTACTTGAAAGATATGAAAGACATTATGTACTCTAGCCAATATTTCGGGTAGCTCTACTTTATAAGCCATCTTCCCAATCCTCTCAATGATAGGAAATGGCCCTACAAATCTTAGTGCTAATTTTCCTACGGACCCAAAGCGAACGACATTCTTCAAAGGAGATACTTTAAGAAAAAATCTGTCTCCAATCTCAAACTCAAGGCCGGTCCTTCTTTTGTGAGCGTAGGACTTATGTCTATCTTGTGCGATCTTCATTCGTCTTCGTATCAAGTCCACCTTCTCTGATGTTTCTGTGATCATGTCAGGCCCAAGTACGAGCTTGTCTGTAGACTCCCACCAACAAGCTGGTGATCGACATGGTCTTCCATATAAAGCCTCAAAGTGTGCCATGCATATGGTGGCTTGGTAGCTATTGTTGTAGGCGAACTCCACCAGAGAAAGGTGATCCTCCCATGTTCCCCCAAAATCAATAATGCACAATCTCAAGAGATCTTCTAATACTATGTTCACCCTTTCTGTCTGACCAATGGTTTGAGGGTGATAGCAGTGCTTAAGCATAGCTGTGTGCCTACAGTCTCTTGCAAACTCTTCCAAAACTCGCTCGTAAAGATATGATCTCGATCACTTACTATGCTAGAGGGTATTCCATGCAGTTGAACTACCTCTTTAAGATAAATGGATGCTAACGATGAGGCGGTCCTTCTACTCTTAACAAGTATAAAGTGAGCGCTTTTAATGAACCTGTCTACTATTACCCAAATACTGGTATTGCCCCTTCTTGATCTAGGCAACCCATCAATAAAGTCCATCGGAATGCTATCCCATTTCCACTATGGGACCTCTAGAGGATGAAGAAGACCACCAGGCTTCTTCTGCTCTGCCTTGACTTGCTGGCATATCAAGCATTTAGAGACAAACTCAGCTACATCCTTCTTCATGCCATTCCAAAAGAAAACCCGTTTTATGTCTTTATACATCTTGTCCCCACCTAGGTGTATGGTCAACTTAGAATGGTATGCCTCTTCGAGAACGGTTTTCACCAAATCCTTTGCTTGTGGGATGCATAGTCTTCCATACCGTCTCAACAAACCCTAGTCATCCATGGAGTATCTATTGAGGTGACTTGAAGTCTCACCTCTATTGAGGTGACTTGAAGTCTCACCTCTAATTAGCTTATCCATCACATCAACTAGCTGAGGGTATTTATGTTGCACGGTTCCTATAGAGTCTAAAAGAGTAGGCCGCACCTCTAGTGATGCTAACAAACCAGGTACAAATTCAAAGGAGGGTCTAAAGTCAAAGTTTGCTATGTACTCCAAGCTTTGCCTTTCCACATAGAGAGGACTTAGGGTTAGCTTTTTCCTGCTCAAGGCGTCTGCTACCACATTGCCCTTGCCAGGGGTATATGCAATTTCAAAATTGTATGAGGCAATAAATTCCATCCACCTTTGTTGTCTTAAGTAAAGATCTTTCTACGAGAAAAGGTACTTGGACGATTTATGGTCAGTAAACAATTCAAACCTTTCTCCTAGCAGGTAATGACGTCATGACTTAAGAGCGAAAACAATGGCAGCTAGTTCTAAATCATGAGTTGGGTAGTTTTTCTCATGTACCTTCAACTTCCTTCCTCCATAACAAACTACTCTGCCCTCTTGCATCAAGACAGTGCCCAATCCTGTACTGCATGCGTCTGTATATACAGTAAACATCTTACTCCCATCAGGCAATGTTAGAACTAGTGTCAGATCCCTTTTCTGTCGTTGGAAAGCAATATCATAATCCAAATCCCAGGAAAAAGTTAGGTTCTTCTTTGTCAACCTAGTAAGTGGGACTGAGATCTTCGCAAAGTCCTTAATGAACTTTCTGTAAAAGCCTGCTAGCCCAAGAAAACTTCGTACTTCAGTTGCATTCCGTGGAATCTTCCAATCTTGCACCGCAACTACTTTTGCGGGATCCACAGTTATCCCCTTTTTGGACACCACATGTCCAAGAAAGCTTACTTCATCTCTCCAAAAATGGCATTTGGAGAATTTTGCTTTTAGCTGATGTGCACGAAGAGTATCCATGGCTTACCTTAAATGCATAGCATGTTGTTCCTCATTTTCTAAAAAAATCAAAATGTCGTCCACGAAGACCACTACAAATTTATTAAGGAACTCTCCGAACACCCTACTTATCAAGTCTACGAAATAGGCCGGTGCGTTTGTCAAGCCGAAAGGCATGACAAGCCATTCGAAGAAACCATCCGGGGTCCTAAATGCGGTCTTATCTATGTTGTCTTCAGCCACTCTTAGCTGATCAAATCCGGTGGCTAGATCTAATTAGGAGAAAACCGAGGCACCTACGAGCTGGTCGAACAAGTCGTCTATTCTAGGAAGTGGGTGCCTATTCTTCTTGGTCAGCTTGTTTAGCTCCCTATAGTCGAAGTGAACCATCCGCTTCGGTTGCAAACACCACTGGAGCACCCCATTTAGAAATACTTCGCCTTATGAACCCCTTTTCAAGCAACTCTTTAACTTTCTTGCTGAGCTCTTCCCTTTCCCTTGGAGCTATGTGTCTAACGCGTAAAGCAACAGGTTTTGCATTATCAACAAGGTATATGCGGAAGTCTATCTCTAGCTTTGGAGGCAAACCCTTCACCTCTTCGAAGACATCCGAGTATTCACGGACTACTCTAACAGATTGCAAGTTTTCAACATACGCATTAAGAGATTCTAGATAGCTAAGCGTAACAGAATTCATGGGATTACAAGAGATTTCGAGAGTGTTACCGAGGCGAGTCATAAATCTAACCACTCTCTTTTCACAATCGAGGATGACACCATTATTGGATGACCAATCCATGCCTAGAATCAACCCATAGCCCATGAAACCCAAAACATAAGCATTACATCTAAACCCAACACTTAGTATAGAAATTTTCAAATCCAAACAAATCATTGATAAATAGGCCGAACCCCCAATTGGATTTGAAACAACCATGGGATCCTCTACTATACTGGTATCTAGGTGCAGAGTTTCAATTAAAGCAGTAGATATAAAAGAGTGCAATGCGCCAGAATCAAAAAGAGTGCGTACTGGATGATCAGAAAGATAAAATAAACTCCCAACAGAAATATTTCTACCTCTTTCTTGCGGAGGTGCCATGAGAGCATGAATCTGCCCTCCAGAAGTAGATCTAGTCCTCTTCCCTTGCCCTTGCCTTTTTGGGCAATCCTTAGCAATATGTCCCATCTCACCGCATTGAAAACAACCACCCATCTTCCTCTTCTTCTTCCTGCAGTCTTTAATTATATGTCCAGGTATGCCACAAAATTTACACTTCCTCTTGTCATGGGGTTTGTTATTCTTCCCGCCTTTCTTGGAATCCGTCTTCTTATTCTGCGATCCCTCCACTTTCTTGTCTAGAGGTTCTTCCACCTTTGCCTCTTTCTTGCCATCCTTGTCTTCCTCCTGTAACAGTGCCATGCCCACCAGTCTCTCAAAAGTCGCGCCCATAGGTATATGGGACATAGCCAGGCTGTGTAGTGGCTTGTTCAACCCTTTCACGAAACGGAGAGCCTTTTTATGTGGAGTGTTTACTAACTCCAGTCCGAATCTAGTCAACTGGTTGAATTGGTTGACGTATTCCTTAACCGATAGGCTTCCCTGTTTGAGTGCTAAGAATTTTTCCATTTGTAGGCTTCGTTCAGCTTGCGAGAGGAACTTCATTTCAAATCTCCTTCTGAAATCCTCCCAAGTTTCAACTAGTCTCTTAGCATTAGTAACTTCCCACCAGTAAGAGGCTTCGTCCTTAAGTAACCATTCAGCCAATTGTATCTTCTGCCTATCGTCCACTTCGAAGATAACAAATAATTCTTTTGTTTCCTTGAGCCAATTTCTTGCTTCCACAAATATCTCAGTCCCATTAAGGTTCTTTCCACCCATGGCTCGAAAGTCTCTAAATATCTTCGAGAAAGCATTCACACACGGAGGAGGAGGAGGTACGGCTGCAGCTGGAGGAGGAGGAACGTCTGCTGGGCTTGCGTTATTAGCCCTAGCCTCCATATACCTTCTGAACCAGCCAGGTATTGGTACGCCTTCGGGAAGATTGAGATCCCTAGACATGCTGAAACGAAAAGAAAAGGTTCAAAACAAAGGATAGAAAGATAGTGCATATGGCTTTGGGGATTATGCCTTTAAAATAAAACAACACTTTCTCTTGAAAATGCTTCTTTAAATTTCTTTTTGGAAAAAAATAGTTTTTCATAAACTTTTATCTGATCTGGTAAACCATCGCTCTAATACCAAGTGAAACACCCCACCTCCGTTAAGGTCATTCACAAAGGGAATGCATTAACTTTGGCGAAGCATTTTAGGTAAAAGGCACATAAAATTTACAATGCATACATATAAACAGCGTAAAACGGAAATTATTTTATAAATAGCGTAGTTCAGTCAAAACATTAAAGTATTGTCTCAAAACCTAACTTCTAAATTATTACAATAAAACATCTGTCTTGATTTAAAATTCTAATTACATAAAGGAGCATAAAACAGTAGCAAAGCAGCATAAATCCCCAATAAAAGTGTAACCACAGCCATAGCCCAAGAAAAGAGAATCCAAGCAATACATTTACTCTCTTCAAGTTAGAAAAGGTCTGCACTAAGCTGAATTATTCCCTCCCTGTGGAATTGGGGGGGGGGGGGGGAACTGGATGAAAAGAAGGCGATAGAAAACGGGTTAGACATAAGCCTGGTAAGTCCAGTGATTATTCAGCATGTAAACAGGTAAAAGGATCATGACATGAATAAACTGAACATATGACAATACCATAGCAATAAGATCACATATGATAAGGCAAGATAAACTAAATATACTATTGCACTCATTTCCTTTTCTCTGCACCTACTAACAAATGTTTCAACTACCATCATGTGTTCATAACAAAGTGATCCCTTTTCCGATCGGCTTCTATTTGCATGCATTTCTTACTTGTGTCATTCGGCCCCGCTTAATTGTAGATACCTGTGTTGGTCCCGCCATAGGGTGTATCAATTCCTATTGTGGCAACCTGATGCAAATTCTAGATGCACAGTGTATACTACTGATGCCAGTGCCTGCTTTATCCACTTTGGAGTACGTGCATGCCCATACTCCATCGGTACCCACACTACTACACCACCTTCCGCTATTTTGACCGCTTATAATCAGCCCAGTAATCGTGCCCCACCCTGCCTAGTTCAGGGTACCGTGATACATCTATGTTGGTTACTACTGAAATGGGTCCCCGTTACGAGGGTTTCCTAATCAACATGTTATAATGGTTAAGTGTTCTCACATTTACTTAATCCCACCCATATGTTTAACTAACATGTTGTATTAGTTAAGTGTTGCATTAATTAACTTAATCCTACCATTCTTAGCCAGTTTGTTCCTTAGCTTTAATTCATTCATTAAAGCACCAGCCTCTCACATTAGATCTATATTGTTGCGGTTGCTGGATGTGCCGGGGGGTTCCGGGCAGTCTTACACCGCAACTCAATCTAACCTCGAGTTTTTGGGCTTAATGCGCTAACCTCTCACATTAGATTTATATTGTTGCGGTCGCTGGATGTGTCGGGCGGTTCCTGGCAGTCTTACACCGCAACTCAATCTAACCTCGGGTTAGGCATGTTCATTTTTAGCCAATTTACATGTCATATGTGTCCTAGTCTGGGTCTTTTTATGCCAATATTTCCCAAGTGTAGTCAGTACAATTTTTATGCCACATTCACATGTTATGCCCAAAATTTACTCAATTAAATTGTACCCAATTTTCCCGCGCTATAATCGCACGCTCAACGAGATTCAATCTAAGTTCTGAATGAACTTAGTATTCATAAAAGAAAATAAAAAAGGGGGAAATAGAGAAGGAGCATAAGAATTGACATAAGGAAAAATAAGCATGTAAACCCAATTCAAGAATCATGTTTCAACAGACATGTTGTACATTAACTATAAGTGTGGGCAAGCTAAGAAATTTACACCTAGGTGTAAAGATTAGATAGAATTGGACTTAAAAGAATCACTAATTTTGATGTACAACATGATAAGTTCCATTATGTCAATCCCAATAGTCTCATAGGCATGGGGTGTGCAACATGATAGGTTCCATCATATAAACCACAATAGTCTCATAGGCATGATAGGTTCCATTATGTCAATCACAGCGGTCTCATAGGCATGATAGGTTTCATTATGTCAGTCACAATAGTCTCATAGGCATAATATGTGTCATTACATCAATCACAATAGTCTCATAGGCATAGGCAAATCAGATTTAACAAAAAGGATAGGCATGAGTCGGAATTAGGCATAGTTCTAGATCCGATTATTATAGTCATGATTTCTATTAGGTGTTTAGATTGGAATAATAACTGAACTTACAGAAAAGGACGGATCTTCTATTATGGGATCTGATTTCTGAATTTGTTAAGCTAATCCTTTGATGTAGACGTTTGATTTGAAGTTCTTCTAATCGATTTCTAGTTTGGATTTGATTTTCTAGTTTGGAGAAGATGAAGGCTAGGGTAGCTTGTAGATGAACAACATGACGGTACCATAGTTTTAGGGTTATGAGGTTAGGGTTTAGGTTTAGCTACATATATATATATATATATATATATATATATATATGTCTAGGATTAATTCTAGCCTTTAGATTAGTCTGGGAGAAATCATAGCCATCTAAACCAAAGAGATGTGTCATTTAGCCAACCACAACATAACACATAAGCCCTAATACCTAAGAATTTGTCATCTGGCCAATCAGAGAAGGCCACATCATCTCAAGACTATAAAAATTCGTCACAGGAATTGATCTCAAAGGGGTCGACTCCCTACCGAGGGGGGGTGGTGGTGTCTCGACACCTATGTCGACACCCCTATAGGGGGGTCGACACCTATGTCGACTCCCCTAGGGGGGTCGACACCTCTTAGCGGGAAATTTCCCGCTCAGCCTGCTCTGACCGAATTTCAAATTTTGAACAGTTTTGACTTTTAATTATTATTTTAATTTAATTTCTATTTGAACTTGAAATCTTCTGAACTCCATAACTTCTTCATATGGAGCCCGATTTACGCAAACTCGAACTATATCTCAAGCAGAGTTCCGAGACGAACGCAATGGCGTAACCCGTTTCACCAAATTCTTCTTTTAAAAATTAAGTGTTCTTAGATTTTTTAATTTTAACATTCACAGAAAATACGGGGTGTTACACGATTCATCTGGTTATCTAGTTACGTCGGGTGGACTTTTCAGCGATGCGATATGTTAGACCAAAAAGTGGTTCTAACACCCAAATTGACTAAAATCAAAATAAAATAAGATCGAAAATAAAAAGGAGACACATGATTTATAGTGGTTTGGCGTTGAAAAGCCTACGTCCACTTTATAATCAACTTGCTTGATGATGTAGATGAAAATACAATGAGATATTCACTCAATTTCACTCGCTTTTCATATACATTCACTTAACTATCTCAACATATACTTTGAATGATGATTTTGGATTGTTTAGAGTGTTGGAATTCGGTTCTCTTTGATGTTTTTACTGTAAGAGTGCTCAAAAAGATCCTTTCAAATGCCTCTTGATGGGGTATTTATAGGTGGAAATTCATCCATAATCCGGTTCGGATCGGAGCTACGTGGCTCTCATCCCATCATTCTCGGGCTCAGATGGATTTCAGTGTTGACAGCACACCAGGTTAGTGGTTAACATGGGTAGGGAATGGTTGTAACTACCCCGAATATCCAGGAGATCGTGGGGTGAAGCAACATGGTATACTGGGTTCGGTTTGGAGGGGAGAGTAGAAGGCGTTCGGATCGGGGCATCCGAACCGGTCCGACCTGTGTTGAACTTGAGCTCTTGTCCATTCTGCTCTGTTCCGTTCTGGTCTGATAGTGGCCTTCCGATCTGATCCAATGCTTTTTAGGTAGAAATGTTCTTCGATGCTTGACATCTCGACTTTGTGTTGCCTAGTTCACAAAGTAGGCTAACATTTTGCCCCCTCAAAGGATGCTTTTGTTGGAGACAGAGCATGCTTTGATGTCATTTACACAGTGCCTTTCTGGAATTGAATTGTTGAAAAGTCGTTTCTATTCGCTTGTGAAGGTGCGTTGCTTTATGAAGTTGTGTCTTCTATCGCTTATATATATGTTGTAGAATACACGATCTATTTTCTTCATTTCGAAACAATCTTAAGAACTCTTGTCGGTGTCCGGTGATTCTTCCAGGTATGCTTTTCCTTTTATTTTTCTTCTTGAAGTCTGATTCAATTTAAACGTCGAGGAAATATATAAAATCCCACCCGGTTCGAATTCCGATCCGAATGGCTTTCTCTCTTCTTTTGCTTAGCACTGGGTTAACAGCCCAAAAAGAGTTATTGGGCTCACATTCCGGTCCGAGCGGGGATACGAATAGCCACCATATGTCTATATAAACTCAGCCTTCATCTTCCTCTCTCTTCCTTTTTCTTTCTTCATTTTATAAATTTTGCTTCGAAACCCTAGGTCCCAAAAAAAGGGAAACTCTCACAATTCTCGCGATAATCTCCAAATTAAACACCTTGGTAGGTTTAAATCCTTGATTAATTTCATGATTGTTGGTTTCAATTGAAATTTACGGTCAATTCGACCGGTTTGGGTATGGTTTCAACGTCACAGCCTCCTCCTCCTTCACTATCGTCGTTGGTGGCTCAGCCGCCACTTCGAAGCGTTGGAAGATGGAATCTTGGCTTGTTCGATCCTAACTGGGGTTTCGGAGACGGGATTGGGTTTAAAATTAGAGAAGAGAAAGGAGAAGGAGATTACAGGGGGTCGATTCAGGTGATGGAGTGTGGAAAATGGAGGAGAAGAAAAGGAAGAGAGATTCACAAGACTGGATTGGGTCGGAAGAAAAGTTAAAGAGGAAAGGCGAAGTTTTTTCTACCGGGTCGGCTCGGAGCAAAAAGCAAAAAAGGGTAATAGAGCTCATTTGACCGGATCGGGTCGGAGTGGGAAATAAGGAAGAAGGGGCGTTGGTATTCAAGCTTATCCGATCCGCTCCGAATACATACTCCCGAATCGGTCCGGTTGGATGTCTACCTGTGACCTAAGCACGGCTTCGCATCCGATCCGATCCCAACATGCATATCGGAACCGAACCGAAGTATCCCAACTTAAAGCACAATAATTTGTCCAATTTGCTAAATCAACATTTGACATAACTTCCAACTTCATGAATAGTTAGGATAGTGCCTTACGAACATAAACGAAGATCAATAGCTATTCTGAACATCATTGTGTCACCAAAAATTTACATAACACTCCTGAGTGTTTACTTTTCAAAGCGTTTGCTTTCATGTTTTGCACTCACCATACACACTTTAGTCCACACATATGCACAGGGGGACACGGGCTAATTTACTCTAACTTCTGTTATTACTTCTTCGATAGTTTAGTGATCATGGCCAAAAGACATTCTTCTAGGCTGGAAGAAAAGAAAGAGGTCCCAGAGACATCCCACAAAGTTACTCTTGATGACATATCTTCTTCCTCTGATCCTGAATGGGGTGACGAGGGATCGGATTATGAAATAGGGGCGCATAGTAGTGGAACATCTTCTGACAGTGAAGTTTCTCTAGGTTACGAAGAGGAAGGAGGGGTCGGAGATACCCGAGCTCCTGACGAATTTGAATCTACCGTCATATTGGAATCACCTCAAGATTCCGTTGAATCGACATTTGACTATGATAGGCTCCTTCGAATATGTTTGAAGTACGGGATACATAAAAAAGATACCCTGGTGCCATCTAAAACCAAACGTCCTCATAATCCTCCGGAGGGATTTATGGCAATCACTCGATTGATGTGCATGGTCGGAGCTATTCCCCCGTTTTCTCCCTTTGTCGTTGACTTTTTAAGACAGATGCGGATTGCCCCCATGCAGCTGCATCCCAACTCTTATGCTTACCTGCATACCTTATATGTAGCATACCGCGAGATCCTAGGCATAGAGCTCACTTTTGACGACGTTCATTTCTTCTATAACTTCAAGCATCGGACTCGAGAAACTCCTTCTTTCTCTTACTTCGAGTCTGTCCCAAAAAGAAAGATAATTTCAGCGCCTTTCAGTAGCAAGGCCGGCGACTCCAAGCTGGAATGGTTTTATATACGGCAACATCCGGGGTGTGCTAGAAGATGGACAAAATCAAGTAAGGCATCGATTTTCTAAACCTCAACTCTAAATGTCCACACCACCATACTAATTCTTTTTCTTTTTGTTTGCAGTTGACAATCCAAAACAGATATCGGGCCAAGTATTCTTTGATCGTACGCATCAGCTCCTTAATGGTGATCAAAAGTTTTTAACTATAGATGAAGTCCTCAAGGACGAATATCTCCATCACCACAGGTTGCTATCCATTACCCGTAGTATAGGTCACGGGCCAGGTCCATATGTGTATATCCCTCCGGTGAATGTAATTCCAGAAATGAGTGAGAGCTCGAAAGGTCCCACCATGCCACTACAAACTTCACCCTCTCCAAGTTCGACTCAAGACGATGAGTTGGCTAATTTACCCGAAAAGCACCGAGAGGGATACATCACTCCTGGGGATGTTGTTTCTCCTGAGAAATCACCATCTCCTGAAGAACAACCAACCGGCGCTTCCCAAAGAGATGCTCCTACTTTTGATGATCCCACATTTCAGGGCCTGAGAGATCTTGCACTTCCTGAAACTATTTACACTTTTGAGGATTTTGGCACAAATCCTTTAGTTTTTACATCTTCGGAGGAGGCCACTCCCATTAAGGCCAAAGAGCCCTCTCATATTAGCTCAGCTCCAGACTCTGGTTTGTCGGAGGGGAGACACCACATAGGATGCACTTAACACAATTGCACCCCACTTCACAGCACTTACGTCTCGTGAGGATACTGATTCTGAATTCCATTTACATTACTGTGTAGGTACAATGTCTCGTGCTTACTATGACATCAAGAAGCTACGTCGCAGCATGTCCAAACCCCCTCACGATGCTGAGTATGATCGTCGCGAAGATCGTTGTAGGGAGGATAGAAGGCCCTATGATTCTTATCGTTCGCGGTCCTCACGCTCTCGCTCTCCCGTCCGGTCAGATCCAGAGTGAGATAAGGGTTACCAAGGTCGCCGAGAAGAGGACAGGCCGCAATCAAAAGACTCAACCTCTTCTCAAGAAAAGCGCAGTAAGGAGAGGAGCCCGACAAGAGATACCGAATCACGAAGAAAGCGTAAGGTTCCCGCTAAACGGCCTAGAAGGGATGAAGAGGCCATTGAGCCCTCCTCGCACAGGGATACCGAGCTGATATTCCCTGCACCTCCACCGCTGGATGCTGAAACCGCAGTTAAGCGGGCGTATCTAGAGGAGCAATTTCCTGATCATTACTTCAAAACTTGACTTTTTTACCTGCTCTTGAGCCTATTTCTTCGAGGTGGGCAGATGAGGCCAAAGCAAAAATAGACGCAGTCGAGAAACAATATTCAGAGATGTTCAAGTATTCGCGCGGCCTATCCAGAATCATCCGAACTTTAATCACGAATACTGACTCGATGCAAAAGACCGTAGAAGACGATGCAAGGGCCTTAAAAAATTTAGGAAAAGACCTCGAGGATACACAGGCTCAACTTGCTGTTGCTCAATGGGACGCTGCCAGCTTCAAGCAACAATTTGAAGATTTACAAAAATGCTATCATGACTTGCTCAAGTCCCATTCTCAAGAGCGCTCGGAGCTGAAAAAGCAAGCGGAGGATGCCAGGTCAGATGCTGCCAAAATGCAACTCGCTTACACTGACCTTGAGCGAGAAAAGGCCGAGTTGGTGAAGAAGAACGCCGAATTGGAAAAGAAAAATGCTGACTTGGCTTCCAAGTTGGTGGAGGCCGAAAACAGGGCCGCCCTAGCGGAGGCTAATGTCGAAAGCGTCATCAAATCGGCCGAAGAATCTCGCAAACAGCTAGTGGAGGCCCAGGATGAGGTGCAGGGTTTTGGTGAATTATTGATTGAATTTTTCGCACACATAATCCGCTACCAGAGCATCTCTTGGATCGACGATTACCCGACTACCTTGGTTCATGTATGGAGCCAAATTGTCGAATGGGAGAAAAAAGAACTCAAGTAGATTCCATCGACGAAGACAAACTTATGGAAAAGTACTTGAGAGATGACGAGCCGACGAGTCTAGCCGAGGGGCGTCGCCTAATTACTGCCGCCATGAATGAGGAAAAGCGAAAGGCTAAACGAAAGGATGCCTTGGAGGTTGGCTCTTCTTCCACTGCCACTAAAACTCCTAAAGTAGAGGAATACGACCCCGAAAATCTGGCGATCCCTCAGGCATCTCTTTTATCTCTTATTCCTGAATCGGCTTAAGAGACGGCAGCTACTCCGGCTGAGAAATCATCGGGAGGTATTTCTACCTTTTCACCCCAATTCGTCAAAGCCGTTTCAACTTTCCATCGCATAGTCGGACAATCAATGAAGAGCCCTTTATTTTCTCCCGAGTTGATAACCGTTACTTCTCATTCCGCAGGTGCTGAACCAGCCGAGAAGGCAGACGTGCCCCAAGGACCCACTGCTGAAACAAAGTCAGCGGAGAGGGATGAAGGAGACAAGGGTAAAGCTGACTCTCCTCATGATGGAGAGATGATAGACGCCTTAAAAGATGATGGTGATGATGAGGGACGTGAGGAGGATCCTGAGGTGGCTATAGTTGGGAAATTGGAAAGCGCCGATGACGTTACTTTAGCTGCACTGAAAGCCGAACAAGATAAACGCATGCAGCTTAAAGTTGAAGACCTAGACCCCGAAAGCCTTAAGCCCCTCGCAGTAGTGGATGCTGGATCAAGGTTAGTTGTTAATCTTTCGACTAGATCTATTACATAAGAACTTGCTAAAAAGTCTTCTCTTGATTCCAGCATTCCGCCTTCTGGGGAAAAGTCGATTGATTCCAGCACTTCAGCCTCAGGGAAGAAAAAGTCAAAGCACATCTTGACTGATGCTGAAAAAGAGGCGAGGGATGCGGAGAAGGCTGCTAAGAAGTCCAAGTCCACTTCGAAGTTTAAATGATGGAGTGTCTTGCTTTATTTTAGCATTTGATTGGCCCATAATTGTTGCTGCGAGTGTGGCCCTCGCACCTTCTTTTTGCCTGTTTTCCTGTACAAATTCATTCATTTGTAAATAAAAATAATTCATTTCCTGCAATGTCTGTTAGTTATCAGTTCTATACTTATGTAAAAATGCAAATGCATGTCCTACTATAGTTGTGTAATGGAGTCATAGTGGGGGGAAATATGTATGTACATATATGCCCCCAGTCAGTCTTGAAAAACTATTCAAGATTTAGTCAAAAAGTCTGAATGTCCCCGATTCTCCGACGGGGTCACATTCCTTGTGTCATTGATGCCTGTCCTTTTTCTGGCATTTTTTATACTCTCCATTCTTATATTTGGGTTAAAGTTCTTGCTGAGGCGGTCTCTTGTCTGGGTGCACCTTCACGCCTCAGAGGACGTCGTCTTCCCGTCCTTTATACTCTCTCTCAATTCTTGAGAGTTAGAGTTAAGAATGTCGTCTTCCCATTCTTTCATGTCTTATTGCACAAATGTTTGTTCCTGCATATAAGCTGTTTTCAACTTTTCAGATTTTAAATTAACATCTTATATTCCACAATCATAATGGAATAGTAGTTGAAGGTATAAATAATGCAGTAAATGGCACACGATATTTTTATAGTGGTTCGGCTAAGTCGTAGCCTACATTCACTTTATGGTTCTTTATTCATATCAACAGACTTTTCTAAGGCAAGTCGTGCCTTTTTACAGAGTTCATAAGGAAAACAACAAAACGTACAACATCCCTAATTCAAATATCGCATCAAGTGTTGGGCATTCCAAGCCCTAGGTACTTCTTCGCCATCTATGGTCGTTAACTTGAAGGCTCCTGTTTCAAGTTTACGTTGGATGACAAAGGGTCCTTCCCACTTTGGACCATGGTGAGGAAGGGATGGAAAAACTCGCTTTAGCACCAAATCTCCTGGTTCAAAGGTCCTAAAACGAACTTTTTTGTCATAATAGCGTACCATCTAACGTCGATGTCTTGACGCACGTAAGTCTCCTCGTCCCTTTTCTCTTCGATTTCATCAAGAGACTCGAGGAGGAGTTCCCGATTCGTCATCGGGTCATAATACGTCACCCTATGAGAGGGAACTTCAAGCTCTACCGGAATTACCGTTTCTGAACCAAATGAGAGAGAGAAAGGAGTATGATCGGTAGCTGTCTTAAACATTGTCCGATATGCCCACAAAGCTAAGGGCAATTCATCCACCCATTTTTCCTTTGCACGTTCTAATTGCTTCTTGAGGATGGACTTTATGACTTTTTTTATTGCTTCTACTTGCCCGTTTGACTGTGGATGGGCGACTGCAGTGTACCGTTTGTCGATCTTATATTTCTGGCAGAAATTTCTGAATTCGGCACCATCGAACTGGGTTCCGTTATCAGTTATAATGGTCCTTGGAATCCCAAATCGGCATATGATATTTCTAACCACGAAACTTATCACCTTTCTCACTGTGATTTTGGTTAAGGGCTCAGCTTCCACCCACTTCGTAAAATAGTCCACGACGACTATTGCATATTTTGCTTCTCCTTTGGCAATCGGTAGAACTCCGATGATGTCAATTCCCTACATGGCAAACGGCCAAGGACTCACCATCGATTTGAGTTGGGTTGGTGGTGCTCTGGGGATCTTGGCGAATCTCTAGCATTCGTCGCAGCGTCGTGAATAGTCAGCTGCATCTTTATTAATTGTGGGCCAGAAGTATCCATATCGCAATACCTTCTTTGCTAAGGTCTGACCTCCCGTATGATCTCCACACTCACCTTCGTGTACTTCTCTTAGTACACGCTTGATGTCGTCGTGTGCTATACATCGTAACAGGGGCATAGAAAATCCTTGTCTATAGAGAGTATCATCTTGAAGGATGTATCTGGTGGCCTTACGAACTATGGCCCGCCTCTCACTCTTCTTTGACGGGAGTATCCCATTTCTAAGGAAATTCTTAGTTGGGGTCATCCACGACTCCTTCTCCGGTTTTGCTTCGAAAGCTAATTCAATTTCCATCGACTCAAAGCTTAGCGATCCCAACGTTTCAATTGGAATCATTTCGGTTTCCTCCGGATTGTCGGAACTTGCTAGCTTTGCTAGCCTGTCTGCCTTCTAGTTTTCAGCTCTTGGGATATGCGTTATGTTATACCGTTCCATGTTGCTCAGCAGCTCCTCCACTTTCCCGAGATAGGCAATAAGTCGAGGTCCCCGAGCCACAAACTCCTTCCGCACTTGGCGGACGACTATTTTGGAGTCGTAGAATATATCCAATGCCTTTATTCTGAATTCCTTAGCAAGTTTCAGCCCGACAATTAGGGCTTCATATTCAGAGTCATTATTAGTCGCTGAAAATTCTAATCGCAGAGCATAATATAGCGATCGTCCCTCAAGAGTAACTAAGACGACTCCAGCTCCAGACCTTCGGTCGTTCTTGGCTCCATCTGTGTACATCTTCCGTGGATCTAATTTTAATTCCTCCGCTGACTTGACCACCTTGTCATTGATCATTTCCTCCTCTGGAATTGTGAACTCTGCTATAAAGTCAGCCGGAGCTTGCCCCCTGATCGATCTCCATGGCTGAAAATTTAAATCAAACTGACTTAATTCAATATTCCATTTGGTCAACCTTCCCGATGCTTTGGGTCTTTGCAACACCTGCCTCAAAGGCTGATCAATGTATATGGTTATTGGGTGAGCTTGAAAATAGTGGCGAAGTTTTCGGGAGGCGATTAGGAGGCTGTAAGCAAGCTTCTCAATCCTTGGGTAGTTGCGTTCTACAGCTGCCAATTTCTTACTTACATAATATACCGGCCTTTGCACTTTGTCTTCTTCTCAGACTAAGGCTGTGCTAACAGCGTGAGCCGACACTGCTAGGTAAACAAACAGCTCTTCATGATCCACTGGCTTCGACAACTAGTAATTCCAATAAATTTCGAAAGGTCTCAACACAGTCCGGAGTCCATTCAAAATTTTTCTTTCCTCTTTTTATCAAGTCAAAAAATGGGACGCATTTGTCTGTTGCTTTGGAGATAAATCTACTCAATGCAGCTACTTTCCCTGGAAGACTTTGGACATCTTTGATTCTCCTTGGTTCTTCAATGTTTCTTATCGCTGCTATTTGACTGAGATTGATTTCAATCCCTCGAGAGCTCACGATGAAACCTAGAAACTTTCCAGATGCCACTCCAGATGAGCATTTCAAAGGATTTAACTTCATCCGATACTTTCGCAGGATACCAAACATCTCTGCCAAGTCTTGTGTATGGCTGGAGGACTATTTCGATTTGATAAGCATATCATCCACATAAACCTCCATAGTCTTCCCTATTTGGTTATAAAACATCCTGTTCACCAAGCGTTGGTAGGTAGCTCCAGCGTTTTTCAATCCGAATGGCATGACCACATAGCAATACAACTCCAAATTTGTAATGAAGCTCATGTGCTCTTGATTGGGCACATGCATGGGAATCTGGTTGTACCCGGAATATGCATCCATGAAAGAGAGAAGTTCATGTCCCGCAGTCGAATCTACAAGCTGGTCTATTCTGGGGAGTGGGAAGCTATCTTTCGGGCAAGCTTTGTTCAAGTCTGAAAAATCAATGCATGTCTGCCACTTTCCGTTTGACTTCTTTACCAAAATAGGATTCGATATCCAGTCAGGATATGTTGAATCTCTAATAAATCCGTTCTCTTTCAACTTCTCCACTTCCTCTTTCAGAGCTGCCGACCTCTCTGGGCCCAGCATACGTCTCTTTTTCTTTACAGGCGGGCGTTTTGGGTTTATACTCAGTGAATGACTCATGATGGATGGCGATATCCCACACATGTCGGCGTGGGTCCAGGCAAACACATCCAGGTTTGCCTTCAGGAAGTCAGTCAGCTCTTTAGCTCGGTGTGGATCCAATTGGGATCCAATCTTCAAAAATTTTGCTGGATCAGCTTCATCAATGGGTATGTCCACTGTCGCTTCGTTAGGAGTTGCATTTCTAGCCTCTGGTTCCTCGTCTTCTCTGGGATCCAAGTCTTCAGGCATTCCCTTGGGCAACTCCTTCGGGGCTGATCCTTCTAATTGCTACGCCGAACCCTCCTTTGGAGGAGGTGAGGTACCTTTAATCTCGATGTTGAGTTCCTTCATCAGCATCTTTAACTCGGTAATATAGCAAGCCCGTCCGGAGACTTGATCTCCTCTCATTACTCCTGTTCCGGCTTCAGTTGGGAACTTAAGCAATAAACACCATGGGGCGATACAAGCCCTGAACTCTGCAAGGGCAGGCCTTCCTAAAAATGCGTTGTAGGGCAAATCTACGTCCAACACTATGAACTGAAGCATTCATACTCTTCGACGATCCCCTTGCCCCAATGTTACGGGCAATTCTGTATATCCTATTGGAGCTGTCGATGCCCCGTTGAACCCTTGGATCCAACCTTCACAAGGCTTCAAATCTCTAGACTCAAGTTTCATCTGATCAAATGACTTCTTAAACAAAATGTTGACAGAGCTTCCATTGTCCACTAGTACCTTATGAACCAGTGCCGGTCATTTGGTAGTGGTAATGACCAACGGATCTTCGGTAGGTGACTGGATTCCGGTATCGTCTCTGCTACGGAACACCATGTCATCGAACATTGCCTTTTGCTATTTCACAGGGGTGATATCTTCCAAATCGTCGCATGTATCCAAATAAATGTTCTCTAAAGTGTCATTGAGCGGTGAATAATTCTCAAAGGTCTGGAACCGGGGTCTTTTGTCAGAATTACTTCCTCGGTTCCTATTTCTTCTGTTACCATTCGCATTGCGGTTGTTGTTGCCCCCGTTTCCATTATTATTGTTTCCATTCTTGTTTCCCACATTCACTTCGACTTTCCCAGAACTTTCTTCAGACTGCTTTACAGCAACATTACTCTGAACAGTTTCTTTTGAAGCCGCTCCAGACTTCCTCTTTCTGTTTATCCTTGCTTCCTCTCGTCTTAACTGAATATTGGCCTTCTCATAAAACAACTCTCTTGTGGGAGGTGGCTTCCCAGAAAGATAATCTCCAAACTCGGAATCAGGATCAACTCCTTCCATTAAAGCCATCAAGATGGTAGGCTCGTGCGGGTCACTGACTTCTGTTACAGCTAAGTTGAAACGGTCAAGGTATGACTTCAGAGACTCACCCGGCGCTTGCTTAATTCTCGATAGTTCAATAACATTCTTAGACTTTCGGGCGTGAAGTCGGAATTAATTCATAAAACGTTCACTCAATTCCTTGAAATTCGATATCGATCGAGGAGGAAGTCGGGTAAACCATAGTAATGCCACGTCTTCTAAGTAAATCGGGAAAGCCTTACACTTCACTACATCAGGGGCAGCGACAGCACTCATAAGCCATGCGTATCGCATCAAATGTTGTCCCGGGTCGGTTCTCCCGTTATACCTGTCCATCTGCGGCAGGTTAAAACGTCGGGGGAATTGAAAATCAAGGATGTCATCAGTAAAGGGAGTATGGCTTCGCTCAATGCCATAATCTTCATTGGTGTAGTTTCGACTCTCAGACATGATCTGGCGTACCATAGCCCATACGTCAACATTGGTCAAGGGCCGTTCAGGCTCCCTGGCTCTGATGTTCGGGTTTCCTCTGGGCTCCTGATCAGGGGACGCCCTCCTTCTTCTAGCCGCTTCTGCTCTGCTTTGCTCCCTACGTTCTCGGTCGATCTCGGGAGGAAGAGGCTGAAGCATTTGTCCCTGAGTGGGATGGGTAAGGTTAGGGTCTCTAGGCAACACATGGGATCCCCGCATTGGTAATAGCATAGGTTCTCTCAAGCTTGGATCATTGGGTCCTAGTACCCGAGCAGCGTCCTTGTGGGGTCCCAAAGATCCGAAAGTCATTTGCTCCAAATTCTGAGGTCGTTCGAGCGGCCTTCTTTCACGGGGCCGTTCTTCCTCAGAAGAAGAAGACCGATCCATGGCAGTGTGATGAACCGGGGATGGAGTTCTTTTTCTGCAGAGTTCGCCAATTTCCTTACTCATGATTCTCATATTCTCTTGCATCATAAGATTGGTGCGCTCATGGATTTTCATAGCCTCCCTAGTGCTCTCAAGCATGTCAAGAAAGCGCGAAAAATCTCCTTGGGTGACAGGCGCAGATGGATTAATCTGGTCGTTGGTCCTGGTGGCTGGAGTCGGAGCAATTGGAGGGGCTCGAGTAGAGGTTCCAGCATCACCTAGTATCAGATCGGATCGGAGCTGAGCAACCTAATCAGATCGGAGCCGAGCAATCTGTTCGGATCGGTTCGGGTTAGGGGAGTGTACTTCTTCAATGTCTCCTACTCGGTTCGGATCAGAGCTCTCTCCTTGAGGTCGGTTCAGATTTCCTGAACCTGTCCGATCCTCTCCTGAACTCTGCCCATGAGACCTTGTCACGACCGGGTTTTGCTGATCTTCACCAACTCCGTTCCCTCGACTGGTTACTTCCTTGCCTTTTCCTTTGGCCATAGTTCTCCAACAATTAACCATTCGAAAGCGTCGAAAATTGAGGATTAACTTCTTTGAACTCGACGGTCCAAAAAGTAGAACGATAATCCAGAAAAACAGAGAATTCAAATGTTCTCAGTGAAAGCACCAACATGTTAGACCAAAAAGTGGTTCTAACACCCAAATTGACTAAAATCAAAATAAAATAAGATCGAAAATAAAAGGAGACACAGGATTTATAGTGGTTCGGCGTTGAAAAGCCTACGTCCACTTTATAATCAATTTGTTTGATGATGTAGATGAAAATACAATGAGATATTCACTCAATTTCACTCGCTTTTCATATACATGCACTTAACTATCTCAACATATACTTTGAATGATGATTTTGGATTGTTCAGAGTGTTGGAATTCGGTTCTCTTTGATTTTTTTACGGTAAGAGTGCTCAAAAAGATCCTTTCAAATGCCTCTTGATGGGGTATTTATAGGTGGAAATTCACCCAGAATCCGATTCGGATCGGAGCTACGTGGCTCTCATCCCATCATTCTCGGGCTCAGATGGATTTCAGTGTTGACAGCGCACTAGGTTAATGGTTAAAATGGGTAGGGAATGGTTGTAACTACCCCGAATATCCAGGAGATCGTAGGGTGAAGCAACATGGTATACTGGGTTCGGTTTGGAGGGGCGAGTAGAAGGGGTTCGGATCGGGGCATCCGATCCGGTCCGACCTGTGTTGAACTTGAGCTCTTGTCCATTCTGCTCTGTTCCGTTCTGGTCTGATAGTGGCCTTCCGATCCGATCCAATGCTTTTTAGGTAGAAATGTTCTTCGATGCTTGACATCTCAACATTGTGTAGCCTAGTTCACAAAGTAGGCTAACACGATAAGATATTCACTTATGGCTTTGGATTATCCTGGCATGACGATTCATTTGGTTATTTGGTTTATCGAGTGGACTTGTCAGTGACGCGAAAAGATTTTTCACTTGTGGCTATGGCTTATTCTGGTTACCTAGCTATCAGTAACTTTGGTTTTACAGATATCAGGTTTACTAAATTTCCCAGCTATGGTTGTTCTGATTCTCAAACCCTTGCGGTCCCTTAATTTTTAGCTACTTTGGTTATCCTGACTTTCAGACTTCCATGGTCCAACTGTTGTTGGTTATTCTAGTACTCATGTTCTCGAACCCTTGCGGTCCCTCGGTTATTTTGTGAAAGAGTCTAAGCAGCGGTAGGATCATATAGTATGGAGTATAAGCAAGGTCGAGTGTGTATAGTAGAGTGATAGCAATAAGTAAAATCACACAGTCGATTTTATATTGGTTCGGACCACTGTCCTACATCTAGTCCCAGACTCCCTTCCGGTATTTCACTAACACAAAAAAAAACCCACTTCATCCGGAGGAATAGGTGCACAATTACCCGAACAGCCGAATGGGATTTCTTTCCTTAACTGCTGAGGAGGACTTCCACAACACAAAATAATTAATGACTACTTGTGTTCTTGATAACATGGATATGTCAATTTGACGTATACCATTCCTATAATCTTTCCTTGATGATAAACTTTTAGTTTGTGAAGGAATAAGGAAGATATGAAATCTTAAGAATAAAAATAGGGTGCTTTAGAGATTTTGAATACTTAGGGTAAGATAGAAAAAATTAAGATAAGATTTGGTGAGTGAATCATTTAATCATGCCTCTATTTATAATATACAAAAGGTTACAACTATGCGTGAAGATATTTGATTAAGAGGTCTGAATAGGAAAGTTGTGACTCTTCATTTTAAGTTGCATCTCTTCATATTCAAATGTATGAATTAAAAATTCAGATGTCTGTTTTCGAGTTTAAATTCAAACAGCATATAAATAGGCCATTCCAGTGGTAGTTTAGATGTCTGAAATATTTAGGTCAAACGTCTGAATATTGTATGAAATTGATATTCATTTCAGCACACAGACGTCTGATAAAAATATTTCAGACGTTTGTTTTCTGTAACAGACCTATTTCTTTGTGCATGCCATTTGAAAACTAGATATATACAAGATGTGTTGTGTGTGTGTATCATTAAGGAAGATTTTAAATCTTTAAACGATGACTCCCAGACTCTCAAAATATATAATCTTCAATCTAAGTTCTTGAATCTGTTGTCGAACATCTTCCTGCAAAAAAGTGTTAGTTAATATATATATATATATATATATATATATATGTGTGTGTGTGTGTGTGTGTGTGTGTGTGTGTGTACATGTATAGTTGTCATAATCAAAATGCTATTTAGCGAGATCCAACATTCCCCGCCTTTTTGATAATGATAACTATATACGTGGCTCCCCCTGTCGATATGCATATGTTTCCCCCCCTTGGTCATTGACAAAAGGAGATACTTATGTAAAAAATTTAAATATGCATACAAAACACACAATTACAAAATAATCACAAACATACCATAGATAAACACAACATTCAGACATAACATACCAAGCACAAAGTAGAGTTTTGTGCTAAAAGACAGATCAAAGTGCCAAAAATATTACGAACCATAATTAAATAAGTGTTTTAAGAAAAATACTTTGAAGATAACCATACCACCACATCATACCAACTCTCCGATGTCGGTACGCTTGAACCCACACTAGTATCTCCTCCCTTAGGATCACCATGTCTAGAACTTGAATTAGGAACTTCTTCGGCTGAGATAGACGACCATTGGAAAAGAGCCGGATCATATGCTTGAGTGGATTGAGCGTCGGTGCAAGCAATTTTCTTTCAAATCTTGTTTAAGAAGCCTTTGATTGAGTCAAACTTCTTGTTGGTTCTCCTCTCAAAATGCTTGAGATCCTTGTGTATTTTAGATTGATTGCGAGAGAGTGTGACTAAGGTTTGTTTGGATGGAAGATCGGGAGTGATAACATGAATACCTTCTTCTTCTTCTCCCCTTTAACGATGACCACGAGAGGACTCGGATATAATAGTTTCCCGTTGAGATGCTACATGTTCGGTCCAAGTCTCAAAAGACATATATTCCAATGTCGAAGGGTTTGGGTCAATATCCATAAGTTTCAGTGTTTTTGGCCTAATTTCTTTGACACTAAGAGAAGGTGGGTATTTGAACTTGAGAATCAAGGAGAATTCGAGTGGTATAGGCACCATAGTGAAGAGTCTTATATTTCAGTTAATATGTGATATCAACCCATTCATCAAGAATAATCTTTAACCAATTTATTTGTTTGTTAGAAAACAAGGTATATAGTGCTTG
The DNA here is from genome assembly GCA_030737875.1 of Allium sativum. Classification (NCBI taxonomy): domain Eukaryota; kingdom Viridiplantae; phylum Streptophyta; class Magnoliopsida; order Asparagales; family Amaryllidaceae; genus Allium; species Allium sativum. Next base: position 302,662,335 of record CM060921.1, read on the forward strand.
AAAATCATGCTTATAAATTTTTTCGTAACTTCCTTTATGATGTTGGATTTTTCAGACCAAGATACAATTTAATAAGTGTGCTTGAGGATGAAGGCGAGTCGAAATGAGCTCATCCATATTAATCACATTGTCAGAGATAAATTTGTGGGATACCTCTTTCCTTACACTCATATCAACTTCTAAAGAGTTAATATTAATTCCTTGCCAAGCGCAACATAGAACTTGACCTAACCTTTGAATCGGAAGAAGAATACACTTGCCACATACCATAGACCAAACACAATATGTAGTGTTTTGAGACCTTGTGTTCTCTAAGTTTAAGTTTGCTAAGAACAATTTCATAAGCAAAGGGTAGATTTTGACATTATTAGTGTTATAATCCACTAGAGACTCAAAATTATAATGTATAACATAGTGAAGAAGGCGACAATTAAAGAAATCATCAAATTTTACGAAAGCACTTTCAAAAAACTTAGAATTCTTCATGTCTTTGTATCTTTCTTTGGCGGTGTCATCCCAAAGCCATTTTTGTATGAGCTCATCGGAGGGAGGTTCTGATTCTTGAAGTCTTAGTCTTTTTGGTCGGTTTGACATGAAGATTTGTTAGAAAGTTATAATTTTTTGTAGATACGGTAATTTTGGGGGCTAGAGTTTTATAGAAGGTAAAAAAGAAAGGTAAAAAGTGAATGGTTGGGATGAGATGATGGTTGGTTAAAAAGAACATGCCCTTTTAAGAAAAATTCTGAGCCATTTCAGACATCTGATTTTAAATATCAGACGTTTGAATTTTTTTGAATTTGAACTCGCAAGTTTTTAGTTCATTTGGAACTAGACATTTATATCTGGAACTTTGAAAAAAAATTGTACTTCTACGATCAGACATCTGAAATTGAAGACCACACGTCTGTTTTTGGGAAAATTTGTAACAACAAAGATTTAGTTCATTTTTAACCCTTTTCAGACATCTGTTTTTAATGGGTCAAATGTCTAATTCTGTATGAAAAAATTATTATTTCTCCAGTATTCAGACGTCTGTTTAATATAAGTCAGACGTCTGTTGTCTGTATTTTATATAGAAATCATATATCATGAAAGTAGAATACATTTTAGAGAGCACAAAATAGTTCATTCGACAATATAGTTTATGGAAAATAAAAAGTAGCAAATAAACTTAGAATAGGGGACGGAGCCTTTGTTGGCGTTCATAATCGTTTTCCTTCATTTACCTTGTAATTTCTGTCCCAAGTGTTCGGACTGTATGAAGGTCTTTAAGGGGAATGTGTGCAATACTTTATTGTAGGATTCGTCGGATCATTTTCAGTTCGATGTGACGAATATGGATCAATAGGATTGGTTGGAATTGGCAGTGGTTCGGAAACATTCTTCTTCTTTGGGCTACAAAACATAAAAGCAATTTTTCAAGAAGACTCAAGCGAGTTGTATCACTTTTTGTTCAAAGTGTAGTTCTTTTTGAAGCGCTATTGTCTCTTTCTGATAATGATGAACTTCATCAATTTTTCTTTTAGTGTCAGGTGAAGTAAAGAGAGCATGTTTTACCTTTTTCGAATTGTAAATCTAGTGTGATAATTTCCCCGTCGATATTTTAGTTCATTTCTTGGTACTGGTGTAGGAAAACGTGGAGATTTTGCCGAACTATCCATTGTAAAAGTTATGTTGAATGAGTAGTTTGAGTCATTTGATAACATTTTGGAGAGATTTGTTCTTATACTTCTTGTTTTATTTTTGGGAATTTAGTTTGCTGATGCTATTTACTTAAATACTGAAGGTTGCAAAAAATATATGGTTTATAATTAAGGAAAAATTGTAACCAGAAAAAAAATAGTTAAACACAATGAGCGGTCTAAATAAAATAACTAATTTTAGCCTATAGCTAAAATGGATAAGTTCACCTAGTTTTAAGAATACGTACTTCTTTTGTAAAAAAATTGCTTTAGACAAGAGTTTATTGTAACCTGTTTTTATAAATCTTTTATAAATATAATACCTAATTCCTGTCTAAGTCTTAAAAACGTATTTTCTAATAAAGGCTTAGTAAATATGTCGGCAATTTGATTTTCAACTGAGATATGTTCTAAATCTATAATTTCTTTTTCTATGTTATCTCGCAAGAAATGGTGATGAATGTCGATATGTTTGGTTCGTGAGTGATTTACAGGATTTTTCGATAAATTTATTGCACTTGTCGTTGACTTAGTTAAGTTTATTCCGAAATACCTGATTGTTTGTTGCATATAAATTACCTGAGCATAAGCTAAAGCCGTGGATATATATTTTTCTTCACATGTTGGGAGTGATACACAATTCTGTTTCGTACTAAACCAAGATACAAGTGATTTTCCAATAAAGTGGCACATACCACTTGTACTTTTCCTATCTGCCCGAGATCCACCAAAATCAGCATCACTATAAGATACTGATTCGAATGGGCATTCCTTCGGATAAGAAAGACTAAAGTCCTTAGTATTGTAAAGATATATTAGAATTCGTTTCACCGCTCTTAAATGTGATTTTTTAGGATCTGCTTGGAATCTAGTGCATAAACACACACTCATCATTATATCAGGATGGCTTGTAGTTAAATAGAGTAGCAAACCAATCATACTTCTATATAGTTTTTGGTCAGAACTTTTTCCTTTCTCTTCTCGATCAAGATTAGCGTAGCACTCTTAGGAGTTGGCTTTCCGGAAGTGTTGTCCAAAACAAAATGTTTAATTAAATTGTTACAACATTTTTGTTGATTAATAAAGATACCATTTGAAATTTGTTTAATTTGTAATCTGAGAAAGTATGATAACTCTCCCAAATGGGACCTTTCAAATTCATTTGTCATAATAGAAGAAAACTGTTTACATAGTTCTTCAATAGTTGAACCAAAAATGATATCGTCTACATAAATTTGTACAATTAAGATATCGTTATTGGTATTTTTAATAAACAATGTTTGATCAGCTTTTCCAATTCGAAATCCTGAGTTTATTAAGTAGTTTTTAAGTTTGTCATACCAAGCACAAGGTGCTTGTTTTAGACCATATACAGCCTTTTTAAGTTTGTAAACATAATCTGGATATTTCTCATATATAAATAAAGGTGGTTGTTCTACATATACATTTTCTTTAATAAAACCATTTAAGAAAGCACTTTTGACATCCATTTGATAGAGTTTAAAGTTATGAGAACATGCGTATGCTAATAAAATACATATTGCTTCAAGCCTTGCTACAGGAGCAAATGTTTTTTCATAATCAGTACCCTCCTCTTGATTATAGCCTTGTGCTACCAATCTAGCTTTGTGTCTTGTAATATTTCCTAGTTCGTCAGCTTTATTCTTATAAACCCATTTGGTACCGATGACTGATTGATCATATGGTCAATGTACTAACTCCTAGACATCATTTCTTTCAAATTGATTTAATTCCTCTTGCATAGCTATAATCCAATAATCATCTGTAGAAGCCTCCTTTTGGATTTATAGGTTTGATAGTTGAAAGAAATGCTACATGACCCATTTGGTTTTGCTGACTTCAAACATGTGAATCAATTTCCCTGATAATGTTTTGTGTAGGAGATCTCGTATAATTCTTGGAGGTGATACAATTTATTCCATGGGATTATTTTCAATGCTTGTATTTTCAATTATTTCATCGTTATCTTTGATGATTGTGTTTTTATCAAAATTTTCATCAAAAGATACGTGTAAAGTTTCTTCTAAAATATTAGTACGTTTATTGAAAACACGATAGGCCTTGCTATGTTCTGAATATCCAACAAAAATCCCATGATCAGCTTTTCGATCAAATTTTCCGAGTTGGCCTTTAGTGTTAAGAATAAGACATTTTGACCCAAAAATTTTAAAGTAAGAAATATTAGGTTTTCTTCCACTAAAAAGTTCATAAGTGTTTTTCGTTAATGGCCGTATGGAAATATGATTTAATATATAACATGTATTTGCTACAGCTTCTGCCCAAAAATGTTTTGGTAAAGTACTTCCATTTAATAAAGTACTAGCACAAACTTGTAATGTTCTACTCTTTCTCTCTACAACTCCATTTTTTCTGTAGAGTTCTAGGAAAGGATAAATTATGATTTATCCCTTTCTTATTACAAAAATGTTCAAATAATTCATTTTCGAATTCACCACATTGATCACTTCAAATATTCTTAACTTTTATGTTTTTAATACTTTGAATTCATTTGACAAAATCTTTAAAATGTTCAAAAGTATCGCTTTTATTTTTCATAAAAATCATCCATGTGTATCTTGATAAGTCATCATCTATAACAAATACATACCGATTATGATTTATGGATTGAACCTGAGTGGGTCCGAATAAATCCATATGTAATAATTCTAGTGGTTGTAAAGTTGAGATGACTTTCTTAGATTTAAAAGATGATTTGGCCATTTTCCTATTTGACAATCTTTGCAAAGATTTTTTATTTTAAAATTTATTTTAGGTAAGCCATTTACTAATTCATTTCTCGAAAGTCTCTGAATAGTTTTAAAATTTATATGACAAAAACATTTGTTCCATAACCAAGAATCATTCTCTTTGGCTATTAAACACATTTGTTCATTATTATTAACTTTCATGTTCAAAACATAAATATTTCTATCTCTATTTCCATCATAAATAAGATTTTAATCTTTGTCAAAAATACTACATTTATTTTTAGAAAATGTTACTTTGAAACCTAGCTTTATCACATAACAGACTAATACTTAGTAAATTATGTTTTAAGTTTTAATTAAAGAAACAATAGTAATAAGAGGTAAATTTGAAATAGCATAGTTGCATACATCTCCTTTTCCAATGGTAAAGCTTTTTGAGTTATCTCCGAGGGTAACAGAGCCACAATCAAAGAATGAAATATTTATAAGCATATCTTTATCTCCATTCATGTGTTTTGAGTAACCACTATCTAAAATCCATTTTCTCTTCTTGAGTGGGTCCTGCAAAAGATATTAATAAACACATTGGTACCCACTTTTTGATAGGGTCCTAAGAGGTAGATCTTAGGAAGCCAAACCAAGTGGGTTTAGTATCCCTTTTATAAATATAATTTTTATTATTATGAACAGTCTTCATAAATAAATTGATATGTTTGCTCCTAATCAAACTATTGTTTGTTTTTGGAACCCATATCTGAATTTTATTTAGCTTTTTTAGTATATTTTGGTTTAAAAAACATTATTTAATTTTGAATCAATTTTCCTCTTAGAATTTACATTTTTCTTTGGAAGAATTTTTGACTCCTTAAATCCTAAGCCAATTTTGTTTGACAAGGGTCGAGAGCTTTCTATGAATCTAGACAAAATTTCTCTATCCTTATTAAAGTTAGATACATTCATAGAAATGCTATCAAATTTAGTTTGAATACTTGTGTTTTCTAATTCTAGTTCTTTTATTTTTATTTTCAAAGTGTGATTTTCAGAACTAATCTCATCATTCTTTGCCTTTTAAGTTTCAATTTCTTGACTCAAAAGTAAAAGCTGATTATCTAAGTTTGAGAGAGATTCTTGAACTTTTTCAATTCTTCTAAAATTGTCTTTTTATCTTTTAGCATGTCTCTTTCAAATTCAGCTTTATTCTGATTTTCATTACGCTACCTTTTAAGTATTTTTATAGTATTCAAAAATTCAGTGTTAACTTCTACTAAATCATCATAAGATAGATCACTTACTTCAGATTCTTGAGCCATGAAGCATACATTTGCTTGTTCGTTATCGCTATCGTTATTACTATCTGATGAATCCGAATTTGAGTCGTCCCATATGACAGAAAATGCCTTCTTTTTGAATTTATCTTTTCTATTCTTGTTGTTGAATTTTTTCATATTTTCTTTTAGTTCCCTACAATCTTTCACCATGCGACCTTTCTTGTGACAATTAAAGCATTCTAAGTTTGAGGATGAAGGTTTGGTTGAGGTATTCTTTTTGTAATCACTTTTATTTCTTTTTATGTATTTCAGAAATTTCTTAAAGTTCTTGGCGATAAAATCTAGATCCTCATCTTACGAATCCGATTCTTTTTTTTTGGCATGAAATGCTACATTCATTTTCTCTTATGGTTGTTCCTTTTTGGCTTGGGGATTTACTTCATAAGGTATGAGGTTGCTTATGAGCTCTTCTGGTTTCATTGTTGATAAGTCATTGACTCCCTCAATGGCTAATACTTTTCTTTCCCAATCGTCGGTTAAAGAGTTTAGTACCTTTAAAACAATATCAAAGTCACTATATTTTTCTCCTAAACCTATCAAGGCATGAAGAATATCTTGGAATCTTGAATACATATCGTTGATGGTTTCATTTTGTCTCATCTTAAAGTTCTGGAATTGGTTTTTGAGCATATAGATCTTTGTTTGTTTGAATTTTTTGTTCCCTCGTGAATAGTTTTGAGTGTTTCCCATATTTAATGTGCAGTACTACAAATGCTAAAATGATTGAATTCATTTCTATCCAAAACAAAGAATAACATATTCATAGCTTTGGCATTTTCACTCACTATATTTTTCTGAACTATTGTCCATGTAGAATATTTAGTTGCAGGTGATGTGAATTATTTTGAGTTGCATTCCATGCACCAAAACCTACTGCTTGCATATATATTCTCATTCTTGTAGCCTAAAAATTATAACGCAATTCATTGAACAGTGGTGGCCTGTGGGTTGATTGACCTTCAGCAAATGTAGATGTACTGGTGCTTGGGTTACTCTCCATATTATCGATATATCAAATAATAGTATTACGGTTATAGGATAGCCTTGCTCTGATACCAATTATAAGAGTCTAAGCAGTAGTAGGATCGTACAATATGGAGAATAAGCAAGGTAGAGTGTATATAGTAGAGTGATAGCAGTAAGTAAAATCACACAGTCGATTTTATACTGGTTCAGACCACTGTCCTACGTCCAGTTCCAGACTCCCTTCTGGTATTTCACTAACACAAAGACCCTCAATTCACCTAGAGGATTGGTTCACAATTACCCAGACAGCCAAACGGGATTTCTTACCTCAACTGGTGAAGGGGACTTCCACAATACAGAATAATTGACGACTACTTGTGTTGTTGACAACACAGATATGTCAATTGAATTACGCCTTCCTATAATCTTTCCTTAATGATAAACGTGTAGTTTGTGAAAGAATTAGGAAAATTTGAAATCATAAGAATGAAAATAGAGTGTGTTAGATATTTTGAACACTTAGAGTAAGATTGAAAGAATTAAGATAAGATTTGGTGAGTAATCAAGGCTCTATTTATAATATACAAAAGGTTACAATTAATCACGAAGAGATTTGATTAAGCGGTATGAATTGGAAAGTTGTGACTTTTCATTTTAAGTTGCATCCCTTCGTATTTAGATGTCTGAATTGAAAATTCAGATGTCTATTTTCGAGTGTAAATTCAAACAACAAATAAATAGGCCATCTCAATGGTAATTCAAACGTCTAAAATATTTAGGTCAGACATCTGAATATTGTATGAAATTGAAATTCATTTCAGCAAACAGACGTCTGATAAAAATATTTCAGATGTTTGTTTTCTATAACAGACCTATCTCTTTGTGCATGTCATTTGAAAACTAAATATGTATAAAATGTGTATGTGTGTGTGTATCATCAAGGAAGATTTTAACAATTTGAACTATGACTCGCAGACTTTCAACATATATAATCTTCAATTTAAGTTCTTGAATCTGTTGTCGAACATCTTCCTGCAAAAAGAGTTAGTTGATATATATATATAAACATATATATATATATATATATATATATTTGTGTACATGTACAATTGTCATAATCAAAACGCTATTTAGCGAGATCTAACATTCTAGTTTAATTCGGCTATTTTGATTACTTAGGTTATTCCAGTTACTTGGGTTATCATGATTATTGCTCGAGAAGTGATTCGTAGTGATCCTCAGCTTTCATCGAATTTCAGGCTTTTGTTTCATCGATCTGTCATGATCGTGGATTTCTGTTTAGTACATTTCGATGAGATCGCGACTTTCAGATCATTTGGCTTTCTGGTTTTCTAGTTTTATGGTTTATACAATCTGGTGGGATCGTGGCTCTTTGGTTTCTGGTTATTGGAATTCCCTTCGGACTTCTCCTGGCTTTAGTTCACAGATTTCTGGTTTACTCGCAAAAAACATCTCCCTTTGGTCAAGGAAAATATGTTTTAGGGGCAAAGTATTGACCCACTTTTTGGTAAAGCAGTCACACGTCAAGATTATGGTTAGTGACGCGCTTGAGTTTCAACAGCGTTTGTTGAAAAACACAAAGCGATTTGGTCGAAGTCGCGACGTTTTCGGAAAAGGTTAGAAATATTGTCGATTTCCGAATCGTCACTATCGGATTGGAAAAATCGTTAGAAACTTGGAAAGTATGGCATGGAAAAAGTACATGATCGACTCGGCTTGATCAGCTCAAAATCCTTCAGCACCTCTTCTAGTTTCGATCATTCAAAAACTGTTGATTGAATGACACAATCCAGGAAAACTACTTGCGTAAACTCATAGGTTTTGGATCAGTCAAATTGGCAAAAACAAACTCAAAAAGGGGTGATCGGTAGGATACAATCCCTCTTTTCCACGTGCGTGCATCGTGTCTGGAAAACTCTGAAATTGGAAAATCAGGGAGTCGAAATCCCTAGATATGTATTGGCACCTCGAAATGGCTTGATCAACAAGAGATACGATGCAAAAATTATGGTGGTGCGCATCAGGGATTCGAAGGCGAAATTTGGGATCAGATATAGGGATGCGAAATGATTGAGCAGGTTTGGAAAAGGAAAATCACGCGTGAATCATCATTTTTTGCTTTCTTGACTTGAACGGATCATCATTTTCAGAATACAAAATCAGGGATTTGGCACGGAAACGAAAATGATTCAAAAAGTGGTTGATCATCTCAGGACCTTCTTGATCACTGGTTTTGGGTGATCAACATGTGATCACCATTTTTTCCAGATTTCGCTAGGATTCTAAATTTTCTACCACGAGTCGATTTTTCGGCTAATTATTGGGTATACGAATTTCGCATCCCCCTCCCCTAAAAACAAATTTTTGACTAATGCATAGAAACATCACCTATGAATACCCCCTCTGTTGGCATTCAAAGTGGTTGTCTTGGCATGGTATTTTTGGTCCTTGGACATATGGAAGAACTTTCTTTGGAGCTCATTAATGGTTTCCATGGTTATTCCTTTGACTTTGGACTTGTAAACTTCACATAGATGTTTTCCTACTACTTTTTGGCATTCACATGGACTTTTGGCTTACTTTTGGACATTGGAGCTTTTCATTGGACATTAGTGTTCATACGAACACACTTTGGCCTAAAGAAGAAGAAGAAGGGCATTTTGGTTAAAGTTAGGAAAAATATTTTATATTTTATTGTACAATTTTGTGAATACAAAGTGTCTGAACTTGGGTAAATATTGTAATCAACAAAATTAACGTGATTGATTACTATAAAGTGGACGTAGGCCTTAGTGCCGAAACACTTTAAAAAGTTGTGTGTCCCTTTACATTTTAGCATTTTTGTTATCACTTTATATTCGGGGGTTGACAAGTGTGAGTGGCAAACTTTCCATGTCAACAATGTCCGATGGTCCTAAAAAATTTAAAGCCCTACAAGGAGCATGGTAAAACAAAACCTACATAAAGGAAAAAAGTTCCAAAATTCATACGGTGTGCTCCTTAGATTAATCGTGGACTGACATAATGTGATGTTGATCATATACTGTAACACCCCGTATTTTCTGTGAACATAAGAGTAACAAATCAGAGAATAATTAAATTGTAACAAAATAACTAAAGGAAATGGGTTGGCGTTCGTCTTGAAATTCTGCTTGGAATAGAGTCCAAGTTTGCGTAAATCGGACTCCGTATGACGAAGATATGGCCTTTAGAAATTCCAATAAAAACCAGCCCGAAATTCAAAATTCAGATTTTGAAATTCAAAACAGACACCCGGGCTAGGCGGGAAAATTCCCGCCCAGGACCCAGGTCGACACTAGGGTCGACCTGGGGGTCGACCTGGGTAAACAGGTCGACATTAGGGTCGACCTTAGGGTCGACCTCCCCCCAATTTCCAAATCCGTGGACAGATGCATTTTTCTGTATTTAGACGCCCGTTCTGACCAGATTCGTGACCCCTATGCTATTTAAACACCCCCAAACCTAGCTTTCTCTCCACACAATTTCATTCTACCTATACTCTGCCTCTATTCTAATTAAAAATAAAAATGGCGTCGCTACTCTGCTGGAATCAAAACTAGGATCTTCTTCCAATCTGAATAGAGTTAAAAGTAAACTACTATTTTCTAATCTAATCGATAGTCTACGCCAAAGGAGGGCTATTCAATGTTAGAATACAGATCCTAGAAATCAAGATTTACCTTTTCAATCGTGAGTACAGTTATTTTCAGATATGAAATTTAATAATTATCTAGACATTTTTGCGAATCTGGATCTGAGGTTATGCATACTTTTCTGTGAATCTATCTTGATTGTGAATGTTCTATATCTGTTTCCTCTTTTCTTATTTTTTGTTTATAGCTAGACTACCACGAACCTGCACTCAATCTCATAAGAGATTAACACACGAACGTTAAATTTTGGGACAAATAATGGACAATGCAAAATTGGACATGAACGATCTTTGACTGATTTGAGAAATGGACATATGTTGTAAATTAGATCTAGACCTGTGTATACTCTGTAATTTGGAAGAAGAGGAATCATTGTATGATAACATGTGACTTGAAAACTTGGGGGACATGACGCATGTTTAAAGTTAAGATCTGATTTTGAGATGTTATAATTTAAAGATCTTGACTTTTGGGTAAATCTTATGTAACGATTCATGACTTGAAAAAGGAATATGTGAGACCTATATTATAATAGGATAACTATCAACATGAATACGCCTAAAAGTGGATTTTTGGATATTTGGCATTAAAGGCTATAATTTGGCATAATTCATATGGTATATCACGATTTGGGCTTTTAGAGAATATTCTGTACTATGCTAAGTTTAACTAAAGATTTGGGCATATGTTGTATTATGAATTATGACCATGATTTAGGCATGTAAGTATAGGCTAAATTTATGATTAGGAAAGATATGTAAATAAAGTTTTAGAAATATATAATCTGTTGGATTGCCTAATCTACTAAATCTGTTATCTGCTAAATCTGTTGAATTGCCTAATCTGCTAAATCTGTTGAATTTCCAAATCTGTTAAATCTGTTGAATTGCCTAATCTGCTACATCTGTTATCCGCTAATCTGTTGAATTGTCTGAATCTGCTAAATCTGTTATCTGCTAAATCTGTTGAATCGCCTAATCTGCTAGATCTGTTATCTGCTGAATTGCCTAATCTGTTGAAAGCTAAATAATTTTAATTTGGGTATGAAAATCCGTAGGCTCGATCTAAGATTGAGTAAAACATGGAAATTTGATTAATTTGCTGTAACCTGTAAAGAAGTTTAATCTGTTAAATGAACAGAATTAGTCTGATATCTGTATAAGTTGTATTGGAATAAATTGGCTATGACAAGTGGTTAGACTCCGTTTGCGGTAGAAGCCTGCCCAGAACCAACAGGCTTAACCAGCAACCGCAAACTGTCAGTCTAATGTGAGAAGTCGTAGGCATAACTAAAATATGCTTCGACACGAGGTTAGGTCTGGCTTGTGGCAGAAGTCTGCCCGGAACCGCCCGGCACATCCAGCGGCCACAAGCTACCGACCTAATGTGAGAGGTCTTTGCATTAATATTCAATTGATGCAAATTTAAGAAAATGTGGTGTCTTAAAACGTGTTGGGTGGATAGGGTTAAACCAACTGGACTGATGAATCTAATAAACACTTTTCGTGAATTTGTAGGCCCAATACAAAGTTAGACAATCTATAAGTCTGTTAAATCCGTGCATCTGATCTGTTAATCTGAAAACTTGTTAACTTGTTTGTCTGATCTGTGAACTAGTAATCTGAACTCTGTCTGAAACTTGTAAACAAGTTAATCTGAAATCTACTAGTCTAGGGACACAAGGTTAGGAGGGGAAATACTTGTGTCATCTGTTGTTTGGGACCCGTATTAGTTAGTTAACCTTTCTAGTATCAAAACTTTGACCACACACTATGTAGGGGTCCGAGCACGCTTACTGAACTAATTATAACCGGTTCATTCTGATAATGGCGATGGGTGTTTATGGCGCGTTCCAACCAGGTCATGTGCGTGCATGGATCCGGTCTGCTCTGGGGATGTAAGACACCGTGGCATCTGTAAATAGGTCTGTGCTAATAGGTTGCCACTTTGGGGAGTGGTACGCCCTATTGTGGAGCCGACACAGGGTATTTATGTATTAGGGAGCCGATCGCTTGGGGGTAGGACATAGAGTACACTTAGTTCTGTCTGTTTCTGTTGGTACCGTATATTTTTGTTGGGTGGTAACACCTGTCTGTTTCTGCGTGGTACCGTCTGTTGGGGTGGTAAAGGCCCATTACTAGTGAACACCTAATTCTAACATTCTGTTTCCGTAAGGATTATCCTGTTTCCCTCTCTGATTCCGTTTCTGATTCTGTTTCCATACCTTTTGTCTGTTGGAGTGGTAGAGGCCCATTAGTTGGGTGGTAAGGGCCCATTATTAGTATTCTGCTTTTGCACCTTCTGTCTGTTCAGGTGGTAAAGGCCCATCACTAGCATTCTGTTCCTGTAGAGATTATTCTCTTTCCGTTTCTGTTTCAGTTTAGACATTAGGGTAACACCTAATCCTGTTATACTAGTATTAGTGCAATGAAGTGAAAAGCTTAGCTTAGCCTATATCATTCCGTTTCTTTTGTGAACCTGCTATTTCTGTTACGGTTATCTCTCATCTAGTTTTATTTACATGTCATGATACTATTATCTATTTATATGCTGAAAGTCACTGGACTCACCAGACTTATGTCTGACCTAGTTTGTTTCGCCTCTTTTCTTTCCGTTTCCCCCCTCCAGGTTTTCAGGGTGGAAACATAGGAGCTTGATTCAGATTCTCTCTACTTGAAGTGTTTGAAGTTTTTCTTGGCTTTGTCTCTATCTTTCCATGCCAGTTTATATTGGGGATTATGGTTTTAAAAACTATGCATTCTGAAGGCTTTTGTACAAGACCGATATTTATGTACTTGAATTCCGATATTGTGATTTTGAAAGATGTAACCAAACTTATTTCTACTTGTGCTGTAATAAAGTTACAGTTTTATTTTCAATTACTGCTTATCTGTCTTGTAATATTCTGTTCTGTCTACTAAAACGCTCCATCAAAGTTAAGGCATTCCCTTTGTGAGTGAACTTAATGGAGGTGGGGTGTTACACTTAGTATTAGAGCTGAAGGTTACCAGATTCGATAAAAAGTTTTTGAAAACTATTTTCAAAAAGGTTTTAAAAAGGAAGTATTTTCAAAAGTAGAGTTTATTTTGAAAAACATAGTCCCCAAAGCCATATATCTATCTTTTGATTTTCTGTTTAATCCTTGTTTCCTTCTTTTCTGAGTCCCTAGGGCTTCTGGCTTTTTGGGAGGTAATCTCATCGCAACATGGTTCCGTAGGCATGATGAGACTACGACGTTTGTCGAAGGGCAAAGAAGTACCTAACTTCCATCTATAGCCGCAGCAATTTCACTTATGCCTAATCCTCTTCCGAGCTTCTTAAGGGTTTCCGTGCGATGAGGGCAACATTGGAGAAAGATTTGTTAACAAGACCGGTTGTTTTCAGTGCGGTGAGACAACGCATCTGATCTAGGATTGCCCCAGAAGGCAAGGGAAAAAGGGTAGAATATTCTGGAGGATAGGTGGATACTCTCGAAGTTGGTGGACTGGATAGAGGTGGAAAAATTTTCGTAGAAAGTTTAATTTCCTTATCTGGTCATTCTGCCATTTTAATTCTGTTGTTGAGTCTCTGCACTTAAATACTAGTCTTATTTATGATCCCGCTATGGTCTAAAACCCCATAAGGGTTACGACTCATCTGTTTGTGATAGGTTGGGGTTTGAGGGTATCTGTGTTGGGCGTTATGTTGACTATGACGCATACATTCTGGTTTTTGTGGGATATGGTGGGGGTTTTATCATGCTTAGTTTCCTAAGATTCATTTCATAATCTGATCTGTACCAGTAGTCTGTAAGTATCTGAATATTTCTGAAAAGGATAGGGGTTTTTACTCGAAGCGTGAAGTAGATTTCCAGTTGGGCATTTGTTTAATGGGAGTGATTCTCTGAGTATCAATCTGATGTTGATTTCGGTCTTTGGGGTTGATACTTAGGGGGTTATTCTCTTAAACCGATGTCTGATAGGAACAAAGCTTTTGTTTTAATTGTACTTGCTTCTGTCACTCAGTTGTATCATATCGATCGAATCTTCGACCTTTAGGTAGAAACTAATGGGTGTAAACATGTGTTTGAGACATGTTATGTTTGATGGTTGCAAGTGGTTGCTAGTGGTTGCTCGTGGATGCATATACACACACTAGGCACTAGATCGGCTCGAAAACACTCTCATACTGCATAAGGATGTGTGTGCATTTTTCAATTTTGTGGATGAAAAATGGTTGACTCAGCACATGGATGTTGCGTATGAATGAACGGTTGTGCACTCATATAGAAATGATATGTATCAAATAGGAAAATTGCATACATGTTGGACTCATGGCACTGACATAATTCGCATTAAGGAGGTCAACTGAATTAGTGGACGCCTAATCTTTGCATTAGATAAGGAACATATAAACATATTTTTGCATATGTTCATACAACATTAGAAGTTTTCTAAGGACAATGGATGCTTGTGGATGATGGTTGAGTAGATGGGTGATTGGATGGTAGGACACATTCTTCTTAACTTGAAGATTTCGGGGACGAAATCCCTTAAGGAGGGGTGAATGTAACACCACGTATTTTTTGTGAACATAAGAGTAACAAATCAGAGAATAATTAAATTGTAACAAAATAATTAAGGGAAACGGGTTACGCCATTGCGTCCGTCTCGAAATTCTGCTTGGAATAGAGTCTAAGTTTGCGTAAATCGGACTCCGTATGAAGAAGATATGGCCTTCATAAGTTCCAAGAAAAACTAGCCCGAAATTCAAAATTCAGATTTCGAAATTTAAAACAGACACCCGGGCTGGGCAGGGAAATTCCCACCTAGGACCTGGGTCGACACTAGGGTCGACCTAGGTAAACAGGTCGACACTAGGGTCGACCTTAGGGTCGACCTCCCCCCCCATTTCCAGATCCGTGGACAGATACATTTTTCTGTATTTAGACGCCCGTTTTGACTAGATTTGTGACCCCTATGTTATTTAAACATCCCCAAACCTAGCTTTCTCTCCACATAATTTCATTCTGCCTATATTCTGCCTCTACTCAAATTAAAAATAAAAATGGCTTCGCTACTCTGTTGGAATTAAAACTAGGATCTTCTTGCAATCTGAATAGAGTTAAAAGAGAACAACTATTTTCTAATCTAATCGATAGTCTATGCCAAAGGAGCGCAATTCAATTTCAGAATACAGATCCCAGAAATCAAGATTTACCTTTTCAAATGTGAGTACAGTTATTTTCAGATATGAAATTTAATAATTATCTTGACATTTTTGTGAATCTGGATCTGAGGTTATGCATACTTTTCTGTGAATCTATCTTGATTGTGACTGTTCTGTATTTGTTCCCTCTTTTCTTCCTTTTTGTTTATAGCCAGGCTACCACGAGCCTGCACCAAATCTCATAAGAGATTAACGCACGAACGCTAAATTTTGGGACAAATAATGGATAACACAAAATTGGAAATGAATGATCTTTGACTGATTTGAGAAATGGACATATGTTGTAAATTAGATCTAGATCTGTGTATACTCTGTAATTTGGAAGATGAGGAATCATTGTATGATAACATGTGACTTAAAAACTTGGGGGACATAACGCATGTTTAAAGTTAAGATCTGATTTTGAGATGTTATAATTTAAAGATCTAGACTTTTGGGTAAATCTTATGTAATGATTCATGACTTGAAAAAGGAATATGTGACTTAAGCGTAGAGACCTATATTATAATAGGACAACAATCAATGTGAATACACCTAAAAGTGGATTTTTGGATATTTGGCATTAAAGGCTATAATTTGGCATAATTCATATGGTATATCACGATTTGGGATTTTAGAGATTATTCTGTACTATGCTAAGTTTAACTAAAGATTTGGGCATATGTTGTATTATGAATTATGACCATGATTTAGGCATGTAAGTATAGGCTAAATTTATGATTAGGCAAGATATGTAAATAAAGTTTTAGAAATATATAATCTGTTGAATTGCCTAATCTGCTAAATCTGTTGAATTGCCTTATCTGCTAAATCTGTTGAATTGTCTAATCTGTTAAATCTATTATTTGCTAAATCTGTTGAATTGCCTAATCTGCTAAATCTTTTATCTGCGAAATCTGTTGAATTGCCTAAATCTGCTAAATCTGTTATCTGCTAAATCTGTTGAATCGCCTAATTTGCTAGATCTACTATCTGTTGAATTGCCTAATCTGTTGAAATCTAAATAATTGTAATTTGGTTATGAAAATCTGTAGGCTCGATCTAAGATTGAGTCAAACATGGAAATTTGATCAATCTATTGTAACCTGTAAAGAAGTTTAATATGTTAAATGAATAGAATTAGTCTGATATATGTATAATCTGTATTGTCTTAGACACGAGGTTAGGTCTGGCTCGTGGCAGAAGTCTGCCCGGAACCGCCCGGCACATCCAGCAGCCACAAGCTACCAACCTAATGTGAGAGGTCTATGCATTAATATTTAATTAATGCAAATTTAAGAAAATTTGGTGCCTAAAAACGTGTTGGGTGGATAAGGTTAAACCAACTGGACTGATGAATCTAATAAACCCGTTTTGTGAATCTGTAGGCCCAGTACAAAGTTAGACAATCTATAAGTCTGTTAAATCTGTGCATCTGATCTGTTAATCCGAAAACTTGTTAACTTGTTTGTCTGATCTGTGAACTAGTAATCTGAACTCTGTCTGAAACTTGTAAACAAGTTAATCTGAAATCTGCTAGTCTGGGGACACAAGGTTAGGAGGGGAAATACTTGTGTCATCTGTTGTTTGGTACCCGTATTAGTCAGTAAACCTTTCTGGTATCAAAATTTTGACCCCACACTATGTAGGGGTCCGGGCACGCTTACTGAACTACTTATAACTGGTTCATTCTGATAATGGTGAGGGGTGTTGATGGCGCGTTCCAACTGGGTCATGTGCGTGCATGGATCCGGTCTGCTCTGAGGATGTAAGACACGGTGACATCTGTAAATAGGTCTATGCCAAATAGGTTGCCACTTTGGGGAGTGATACGCCCTACTGTGGGGTCGTCATATGGTATTTATGTATTAGGGAGCCGATAGCTTGGGGGTAGGACTTAGGGTACAGTTAGTTCTGTCTGTTTCTGTTGGTACCGTCTGTTTCTGTTGGGTGGTAACACCTGTCTGTTTCTGCGTGGTACTGTCTGTTGGGGTGGTAAAGGCCCATTACTAGTGTACACCTAATTCTAACATTCTATTTCCGTAAGTATTATCCTATTTCCGTCTCTGATTCCGTTTCTGATTCTGTTTCCGTACCTTCTGTCTATTGGGGTGGTAAAGGCCCACTAGTTGAGTGGTAAAGGCCCATTATTAGTATTCTGCTTCTGCACCTTCTGTCTGTTCGGGTGGTAAAGGCCCATTACTAGCATTCTGTTTCCGTTTCTGTTTCAGTTTAGACAATAGGGTAACACCTAATCCTGTTATAGTAGTATTAATGCAAAGAAGTGAAAAGCTTAGCTTAGCCTATATCATTCCGTTTCTTCTGTTAACCTACTATTTCTGTTACGGTTATCTCTCATCCAGCTTTATTTACATGTCACGATACTATTATATGTTTATATGCTGAGAGTCACTGGACTCACTAGACTTATGTCTGACCTAGTTTGTTTCTCCTCTTTTCTTTTCGTTCACCCTCCTCCGCCCCAGGTTTTCAGGGTGGAAACATAGGAGCTTGATTCAGATTCTCTCTGCTTGAAGTGTTTTAAGTATTGCTTGGATTTGGCTCTATCTTTCCATATGGCAGTTTATATTGGGGATTATGGCTTTAAAAACCATGCATTCTGAAGGCTTTTGTACAAGACCGATGTTTATGTACTTGAATTTCGATATTCTGATTTTGAAAGATGTAACCAAACTTATTTCTGCTTCTGCTGTAATAAAGTTATTTTTTTTTCAAGTACTACTTATCTGTCTTGTAATATTCCGTTCTGTCTACTAAAACACTCCATCAAAGTTAATACAATCTCTTTGTGAGTGACCTTAACGGAGTGGGGTATTGCAATACGCCACTGCCACTAACCAATTTGCTGAGTATTGAAACTAAATTGTTAGAGCATCTCCAATAGGAAATAATATATCATAAGTAGTGATATCTACATTCAGTCTCTTCTCCAGTAGAGTGTGCATTATTTTATATTGTGGATTTGCATAGGCAAAAATTGGGGAAGCTGAATTGAACGAGGTGCTGGTTGCACATTGTTGATCAAAAATCTAGCTATCAGGCATTTGCTTAACTAGCGCTCAAATATATCTCCTCCAACGGTCACCCTAGCGGCTCTTTTTACCTCTACTTATACAATTCCACTTCATTTTCTCCCTTCACAATGAACTTTCGATACCAATTCGAACATTTTTTTGTCACTTACTTCACCTAAAAATGTATTCTGATTCGAACGTTAATGCCGTAAGGTACAGTTTTGAAGCGTACAAGATGTTTTGGCTACGACTGGCGAAATTGTTACTAAAGGAAGCTGGACTACTGCTGAAGACTATGAACTTTATAATATTTGGTATACACTATCAACCAATCCTATTCGAGGTGTCGATCAAAGTAGTGAAACTTTTTGGGTAAATTTACTAATAGTCGCAAGGATATCGAGCGCAAAAGAACCGTATCTTCTATCAAAAGTTATCTTGGAAAAATTAATCGTCAAATGCAAGCATTTGATTCTCAAATGTTCAAGTAAAACAAATGAATCCCGGTGGCTTTGGAAATGAAACGCATTTGGTAAGATTTATTAAATACTTGAGTGTTCTTACTTATCTTCACACTTTTTAAACTATTTTAATGTATATATTTTCTAGAGAATGGCAGCAAATAAGTTGTTCAAACAATTCTACAAAGTGGATAACAAACAAGCACCACATTCTTATCTGATCAACCATGTTTATTGTTGACGCCAAAAAGTGCCAAAAAACCCAAATAGAGATAATGTAGAGAATAAAAATGAAGAAACATAAATGAAATCAAGGAAAATGCAATCATTTGCAAATTTATAGTGGTTTGGCTTTAACAAGCCTATGTCCAATTTATAATCTCTTGATTATATATAAACTTTAAGTACAAATGATGGTTTAATGGATAAACCCGAGTACATTGCTGTAATAATAATAAAAAAATGACAAGAGATTGGCCTAAAGTCCTTTTTCTAGAGCTATGGGGGCTATTTATAGGTGAGGTCAAATCCGACTTTGTAACAACCCGCATTCTACGCATCGGAGGACCGTAGAGTATTTATTTCTTTCACATACGAAGTCGAATGGTCATGTAACTTTGGGAGACGACTATTATGGTCATTTCCCATGTTCATGATTTTTGCCAATTTTTAAATGACCGTTTTGCCCCTAGCTGATCTTGTTTTGGCCACAACTTTTGACTGGAAAGGAATTTTGACCTGAAACCACTTACATTGGCTTCAAATGATGGTTTACCTTTCCGTAAAGTGGTCACATGTGAAAAACGGACTTAATGTTTGGGAGATATGGCTGAATTAAGGTTCAGAAGGTGAAAATCAGCTTAATTGCGCTAAACCGGGTAGTTAACAGCTTGGCCCATAACCCATTTCGGGATTAGGGTTCTGGGGAGGCTGATAGGGTTTGGGAAATCATTTCATTTCAGTTTTTGAGCCGCCACTTTCATTCTTGAAACCCTAGCCATGGCCTCCACCCTCTAAATCTCTTCAAAACATCTCCAAATCACCTACAGCTTGAAGATTGGGATTAGCAACATCAAATCAAGGGAGATCTTCACCAAATCAAGATTAGAGTTGCTGGAACATATTAGAATTCAACCCAAACAGAGAATCATTTCAGATCTATAGTTTACTTTATGGCAAAGGTGAGTGATTTGCATTGTTTTTCACTAATTACGGCTAATTATGGTAATTAGCGAAGATTAGAGAAATTATGGCTCAGAAAAATCTAGAAAAATTCCTAAAATACTAAAACATAATTTTTTGCCTTTGATATGAATTTGGGTTAATTTCGACTAATTTTGCAAATCTCGGAATTTGGGGGATTAAGGGGTGATTAGTGGAAATTAGCGAATTTATGCATGTTGAAAATCTGGAAAAATATTTATAAATTGCTAAATATTATTTTAGGCCTCTATTAGAAAATTTGGCTGATTTGGTTAAGTTTTGTTAATCCTATCATTAGATTTGCTTAAACGTGATTAACAGGGATTAAGGGAAAATATGGGGTTTTTGGCTATGTTTGATCCGTTTTAACATACCATATTGTTGTTTTACTGTTTGTGGATGTTTATACATGTTGCTACGACTGTATGGTATGCTTTATGATTGTTTAGAATAGTTAGAATGGTTGAAAACGCCGTCGAGAGGCGAAAATAGCTTGCTGGAACGGTGCAGGTTTTCTTTGGGTCGAGTTAGACCGACCAGGGGAAGGTTTTGACCGACCGACCCGAGCTCACGACCGACCCTGTATGAAGTGTCCGACCGACTAGGGAGATCGACCAGGTTGGGCAAGACCGACCACTATGCGATGTTCGACCGACCCCATACGATGATGAAATACCGACCGACCAGGGATGGTGAAGTACGACCAACCGGGAATGGTGAAGTGTTCGACCGACCAGGGGGGCAATACTGACCGACTAGGGTAGAGATGATGAAAACCGACCAGAATAAAAGGTTCTTGACCGACCGACCCGATCCACTTTAGAAGCCACGAACCGATGGTGCGACCCGATCCGTATGGAACGACTCGATCCGATGGAGGGAGCACGACCGACCCGATCCGAGATGCTTGGACTTGAAGTGAAGACCACGATCCGACCCGAGCGAGGGTGATGACCACGATCCGAAGCAAGGTGAAGTGAAGACCGACCCTGATGAAGATGATGACTAAAACCCGAGATGCAAAGGTAGTCCAAATGGAAGTTAGAGCTCAGGATCCAGATGGGAACCAATGAGTTCACTTCATGATTGGGCTTTGCTGCGGGACGTGTGCAAAGGGGTTGTCGGTATTCATAACTTTGGTTCACCACTGAGAGATGGATAGTGGGCTTGTAGTGATAGGTACACGGGATTGGATTCCATCGTGTCCCAAATTATTAGGTAACCAAAGTTGTGGATATCGTATGCTTTACGCACTAAGTGAGAGATGTGAGGATGGTTGTTATGATTGATTGTTTGACATCACTATGACATGCACACCCCCACCCCCACCCCCGTATTTCTTACACCATATGTTAGTGGCACCTTAGAGTATTGTACAGTATGTAGTGCTAACTCTTTGGTTGCAGGTCCAGGTTCAGATATGATTGGATTATACCTGTTATTGTTTTGTTTTGATGCTTATCGCTCATACCAGGCTTTATGTCTGACCCAGAATTTTATGTCTCCTTTTATTACTCTGGGTGCTCACACGAGCAGACTAGAGATATGTTAGCTGGGGATGCGCGAGTAGCTGATTCAGAGGCGAGCAGGAGGCTTCCACATATGATATATAAATATTCTCCATGTGTCGTTGTTGGTCGCTACTTGGGCATTAGAAGTGTACCTCCTTTATCTTGCTTTTGTTTTGAGACAGTTTGGAAAGTTGTAATAATGTTAACTTTGGATCATAAGCTGTACCGGGATTTTCCGCTGCTATGTTAGTTTATTTTCAGCTTATGCACTGTCTCACCTGTTTTATGTCAAGTATGTTGTTATTATATTTTATTCCATGCGCTGTGAGACATTTTACAGGTTCCTTGTTAGTTCATTTCCTTCTTCCCTTTTTCTTCTGACGACTCGTTCCGTGCTAACTGGACATGTGTACAATGCACTTTTGGAGTAAATGTCGGTTGGTGCGGGGCGGGCCGTCACACTTGGTATCAGAGCTCTTGGTTGCGTAGTTAACCTAGGGAAAGACACTAGGGAGAGATAGTACGTATATGAGAGCGCGTATTTGTGATTACTTTGGTTTTCAAAAGTTATATATATGTATATACTATTAGTAGTATAAAGAAGAAGTTGCACTGCACCAGCACCACTATGAGGTCGTTACTCGTTTTCTCTTTACAGACTGAACGATTAGTCGAGACATGAGGGGTGCTGGTAGAGGGACCAATAACGGAAATGCTCCTGACATGAGGACGATGTTCACTTACTTCATGAGGGAGATGCTTAGGGATGTTCAGGGAGCAGTTCCCAATGCCGGTAATGGTGGTGGTCCAGTAGTGCAGGCGCCTAGGGTCGATTTCGCCAAGCTGTGCAAGGATTACACTAACCTTGGTGGGAAGCCGTTCCACAGAATGGAGTCAGCCACGGATGTTCAGGATTGGTTGGATAGCTGTGATCGTATCTTCAAAGACTTGGGTATCAAGGATGCGATAAAGAGAAGACTAGTGTCTCGTCACCTGCAAGGACCAGTGATGAATTGGTGGAATGCCATTAAGACAGCTACTCCAGAGGATCAAGTTACTTGGAATCAAATTAAGACTCGCTTTTGTGATAAGTTTATTCCAGCTGCTCATAAATCAGAATTGTTCAGGAAGTTCTTGGAGCTTAAGCAGAACGGTAGGGCAGTCTCGGAGTACATCACAGAATTCGATACTTTATCGAAATATGGATGGTCCATTATCGATACAGTCGAAAAGAAGAACGAGAAGTTCATAACTGGCTTGGATGGGTACTTGGGGGAAAGACTTATAAACCATATCGATGAGATGTTCGAGTCTATTGTAGGAAAGGCATTAAGGTCAGAAAGCCTTTTTCCTAAGTCGAAGACCGAAGTTGCTATTGCATCTACAGAAGAGCCAAAGCCGCAAGTAGGCGGTGAAGGCAAGAAGAATTCACAGAACAAGAGGAAGCAGAACCCGAACAAGGATGGTCAGAATAAGAAAAATAAGAAAGATGGCGAATGCTTTAGTTGTGGCAAGAAGGGCCACTATGCCAGAGATTGTCGAGAAAAGCCTGGGGAAAGGAAGTGCTTTAACTGCGGCCAGGCGGGACATCACAAGGATGATTGCCCACAACCTCCTAGGGAGAAGCAGATTGTGAAAGCGTATGCTATCAACGCTGTTCCTTCTTCGTCGAATGCTCCAACTGCGGCGCAGAAGGGAATATAAAAGGTATGCTTTCTATTTAAGATGTTTCTGTTCGGATATTGTTTGACAAACCCGAGATAGTCGATAGACCTCTAATTGTGACGAACCCGATAGGTGGTTCGACTGATCTTAGTATGATTTGTTGTGGTTTGGTCTTATCGAGTCATGGATGTATGTTTCCTTGTGATTGCTTTGTTTTGGGCTTTACTGGGTTTAGCATTATTTTGGGGAGTCGATCTACTCTAAAGGAATAGGGTGGTATTAGGTACCTACCTAGTGATGGCGATAGTAACTGGAGTTAAGGAAGCTGAAAGGCTATCGTTGTAATAAGTTCTAGTTGTCTCTGGGAGGCAAATGAGTGCTCCAATGCTTAGTTGTTTTGCTAGTATCACCTCACGTGGATTGTCCGAATTCGGAGGAGATGTTCCTTGGGTGCTTGTCTGATATTGGTTTAGGCCTTTGGGGCTTGTGCTTGGGGAATGTCGAGTTCGACTAGGATGGTTTGCGTGAGAGATAAATAGTTGTTGCGATTTTTCATTGGATGATATCTTGGTTTACTTGAGGAGTGATGGGCAGCCGTGACATGATAAGACTGTTCAATGGTGTAGACTGCCCGAGTTAGACTCAATAGGGTTATGAGATGACTCGAGTGGGACTCGAGAAAGATGCAAAGTAATGGATTGTTTAGGACCCTATGTTGATGTTCTCTATTGGATATTAGAATTTTGAAGGAACAGGATGTGCTCGTTGATCATGGAAGATACAACGAAGATTAGGGCGATTCAAGTTGGACTTGAACTCGTAAAAGAAAATGGGTGTTCGTTGATCTTGGAGATGCAACGAATAGGAAGACGACTCACGTTGGGCTAGAGTTTGTCGCTAATGGATACTCAAGACTGGGTTTGAGTTATAGATTGACTCGAGTTGGACTCGAGAAGGCTGCAAGGAATTTGATTCGGCTCGAGTTGGACTCGAGAGGGCAGCAAGACAATGGATAGACTTGGGTTGGACTCAAGTATTTTAGGCGGACTTAAAGCAGGGGTATCTGGGGACGTCCGTTACCTTGGATCCGTTGGACGTGATCTAGTTATCCTTGGAGGATAAACGTACGTTGGCCGTACGGTAGTCCGTAGGGAGGCGGGGCTTCCATTGGCCTGGGATTGGTTGGACTGGTCAAGTAGGCATCGGTGTATGCATGGAGGCTGGGCTTCCATTAGTTATTGATGTTGGTTGGACCAGACATACTAGAATCGACATATTGGGATTGGTTAGACCAGTCATGTAGGTGTCGATGTGTATGAATTTAGCAGGTGATAGGTAGGACTTGTTTGATGGATGTTATGGTTGCTATGTTGTTCCTATTTTTCTTCCCTTGAGTAGACTATCACCTGTAGGGTTCCAGCGATGGGGAACAAAGTGATTGTAGTAGGACTATGAGCCAGTGCAGTAGAGTCGTCATGACTTGAGGGGAAAAGTGGCCATAGCAAAGGATTTGGGTGCGGTAATAGTTGCATTGAGTAGGTGACATGCCAGTTTAGGGGTTTTGTTTCTAGGATGGAAGCAATTAGAGTATATCACAAGATATGATTTCAGACCCAAGAGTGAATTGGATTCAGAAACGCAAGTAAGCTTGACGATTAGATCGATTTTGATTTAGTGGATTGGTTCCAGTTAGAAGGACGATCCTAACCTATTGGAAATCATCTCTAGGGTAGAGATGGGTATCGATGGAAAGAGAATGATCAAGCAAGGATTTGATCGAGAAGGATGGCTTCAAAAGAATGGAGGATTAGTTGTACCCAACGTAGATGGACTGAGAGATGAAGTGCTTAGAGCATATCATCACCCGAAATTGACTATACATCCCAGTGGTAACAAGATGTATTGGGACATGGAACAGATCTACTACTGGGAAAGGATAAAGAAAGACGTTGGGAAGTTTATGTCCAAGTGCATGAATTGCCAGTTAGCTAAAGCTGAGCAAAAGAAGCCTAGTGGTTTGTCACAACCATTGGAAATAAGTCTCAAATGGATTATATTGATAGTTTACCAAGGACTAGGTCAGGTCATGATGGTATTTGAGTGAATTGTATATTAGAGAACCTTTCTGAGAACTTATATATTGGATTTTGAGGGTCATGGGATGGCCATTTGTATCTGGTTGAGTTATGGATAATAATAGTTATTAGCCCAGTATTGGTATGGTTCCAATTGAATCTTTGTACGAAAGACCGTGCAAGGCACCATCATGTTGGTTGGAGAGGTAATTTAGCACCAAGATTTGTTGGTCCATTCCCAGTCCTCGAGCAAGTTGGGAATTTGGCGTATGAAGTAGAGTTACCTGACAAGATGGCGGGAGTTCACAACATATTTCATGTTTCCCAGTTAAGGAAATTCGTGCACGACCCTAGTATGGCTATTTCACCTGATCAGTTGGATAACATCGAAGTTGAACCCGAGGCGGTTGGGAACTATTCGGAACTCTTTGCCTGGTAAGGTTTTGGTAGTGATAGTTCTTCCCTTGTTAGTAAACTACATGCTAGGATAGGCTTGTTGTGTTGTTTTGTATGTTTTATTGTTTGAAAATGATTGATAGGCATGCAGAATTCTTTGTATGTTTCGGTTAAGGAATTTCGGGGACGAAATTTCTTAAGGGGGGGAGAATGTAACAACCCGCATTCTACGCATCGGAAGACCGTAGAGTATTTATTTCTTTCACATACGAAGTCGAATGGTCATGTAACTTTGGGAGACGACTATTATGGTGTAACGCCCGGCCCCTAGACCCATGCTAACCAAGAGCAACACTAAATGTTACTGTCGGAAAGCACGGAGAATGGAACTCGATAGGGCTAAAAGTTGTTCTCATTCCTTTGAACGAACACTGGCACGAGAATTTAAAACTTCTCAACTTACCATTTGTGCTCAGTATAAGTTCAATGAAATGGTACAAGAAAATTTCCCAGGTACATAGTGCAAAATATAATAGAATCAAGCACAGCACAATAACAACAGCAGAATACATAATACATATCATAATAGAGATGTCCAGAATACATGGTCCATCATACATAATATCACTTCCCAAAATACATAATAGTGCACATACCATAGTACTACACGATACTAATAGTCTGGAGCTGCGTAGTCCAAAACCCCAAAACGTGGAAAAAGATAAGAATGACGTTGCAATCCACGCAACCTAACCTGCATACAATCCTCAACCTGACCCGAGGATTGTAAAAAAAAAACAAATCACACGGGTCAGACTATTGCTAGTGTGAGTGAAGTAAGTATCTATGGACATTAAGTAATTTAACAAATAAGGGTGCCACATGTATAAGTCAACATGGGGCGTATGAATGTTACAAAAAAAATTGTGAATAATTTAGCATGATCATCACATTAATATGCCATAATCGTAGGCATCGGTATTGTATATAACTCAATACAATACCAAACCAATTATCATATGTAAAGCAATATGATAATATAAAAAGTAAAGTTAAAAGGGTGCAGGTATTGTATGTAAAGCAATACAATACCAAAACAATTATCATATATAAAGCAATATGATAGTATAAAAGGTAAAGTTAAAAGGGCACAGGTATTGTATGTAAAGCAATACAATACCAAAACAATTATCATATATAAAGCAATATGATAATATAATCAAACGTTGGTTAAAATACTGGGTTTCCAAAT
Organism: Allium sativum; assembly: GCA_030737875.1. NCBI lineage: Eukaryota > Viridiplantae > Streptophyta > Magnoliopsida > Asparagales > Amaryllidaceae > Allium > Allium sativum. Next base: position 302,689,520 of record CM060921.1, read on the forward strand.
TATCTTGGGTAATATCCCATTATTATTCAAACAAATTAGAAGTTAATAAAGAATTATGGGAACTACGGGATAAATATAACATGACTCATAACAGATACCAAATAAACAGACGCTAGTATTGTAAAATCACAGTGGTAGAGCTCTTGCGCGCGCGGAGACATCAGCACCGTAACCTACTCATAACGCCATAACGACACCTGGCGATCAACCCAGGATAACCAAGACGGTCTAAGGCGAAGGCCGTATGCTACCCGTTCACGACACTACACGTGGCACACCCACGTCTCCATCTGATGTAGTCCGTGACCCGCCGATCGGGAATCCCGATCAAACAACAAAATTGCCCAATGTAGCAGACCGTTTGACCTTTGGTGGTAGGTGGGCGAGAGTTAAAACCACCGTGATTCAGGTAGCGAACCCGAATCAGGTCGACCAAGATGGAGTTTTGGCCCATTGGTACAACAGAGTCCAATCTATCCCAATCCCAAAATTAAAGTATTTTTCAAATATTATTTTTTTAAATCATGCCTTAAAAACTCATAGTGTTTATAATGTCAAAACACTATATAAAACTCATCATGGCAACATTCATAAATGTAAGTTTTATAAAACCCAGTATACTTTGCAAAAATGTTAACAACGCATGTCCATAGATGGTTACACTTCCGTTTCGCTCTAATACACAAGTACCCCATAATACTTATGTATTATAACGAAATATAAGCATTATTTAACATGTTTAACTTGTTTGGAATTAATAAAAAAAATTCGATCATTTTATTTATACATAATACTATTATTTTCGTTCGTAGGAAAAAAAATTGCTTTCAAAACATTTAAAAGAAAAATAATTTTCTAACATATACAGATAATATTTTATTTTATTATTATTATTATTTTAATAAATTTTTCTCTTCCCTTTTTTTTTTTTTTTTTTTTTACACTAATTTGCACTGGGCTGCACTTGGCAGCCCGCGTGGGCCTGGGCTGGGCTGCACCTGCAGCCCACGGCTGGGCTGCACCTGCAGCCCATGTGGGCTGCATGGTGCAGCCTGAGTGGGCTGCACCTGCAGCCCGCCCGGGCCGCACGTTGCAGCCCGCCCGGGCCGCACGTTGCAGCCCGCCCGGGCCGCACGTTGCAGCCCGCCCGGGCCGCACGTTGCAGCCCGCGTGGGCTGCTACTGCAGCCCTTCTGGGCTGCTTGTGCAGCCCTTCTGGGCTGCACCGCGCAGCCCAGTGTGGATTGCACCTGCGGCCCATCTGGGCTGCTAGTGCAGCCCCTATTGGGCTGCACCTGCAGCCCAACTGGACTGCACAGTGCAGTCCAACCTGGGCTGCACTGTGGTGCAGCCATCACCACCATGGCTGCAGCTCATGGAGCTGCAGCCGCTCCTCCCCCTTCTAAAAACTGAAAATTTTCATTTTTTTTTTCCTCTAACAAATGAATTAATCCACTTTTCCTTGAAGGCATTTCAACATACATGAAGCGTGCATGTTAATTGTATTGATGATACCAATTCCTCCTCTTGCTACAACATAATATCATTTCCAACACAATGGATATTGCAATTTTCATACAAATTCAAGTTATCAAGGCCCCAAACAGTGAAGTAAGGCGTGGGGAAGAAGCTTTACAACAAGCATACACATAAATTTCATGTTTTGATAACATGCAAACCCAAAATATTAAAAAGGGCAAAACTTCACTCACCTATTACGCCAAAAAGCAAACTTTCACCTCTGAAATCGACTAATTTGTTGATTGGAGCCCTCTACAATAGGAATTGAAGAGGAAAACAATCCTAAGTTTTCAATTTACAAGAATTAAAAGAACCAGAGAAGGATTGAATAGGTTTAGGGAATACTTACTGAATTGGGAACCTTCCTTTGTCTTCAATTTTTGCTTATTAACTTGATTGAATAGAGATTATGGATGAGAGAGGTTTTATATTTCTGTTTTTTTTTTTTTTTCTTTCTTTCTCACGGCTTGTTTTCTGAATGAGGAATGAGGGATATACGTACTGAAGTAATCGGTGGATGAGAAGGATTGACATTTTATCCCAAGGTCCCTCTCTAGAACTCTCCACCAAGTTCCCCCCTATTCTTTATTATTTCCCCTTTCTTTTTATTTTTCTTTTTATTTTTCTTATGAAACTTAATGATTGTTCTTTGTCCCATTGTGAGATATTTTTTATTTCTCTATGCATACAATGATTATACCTTGTCTCATTAGGAGATTTTTTTTCTATGTCATACATTTTAAATTAGTTTCTAGAGCTTTCCTACATGATATAAAATAAGATTTGTTATTAATTTTTTTTTTTTTTATAATCTTTTCTTTTTATTTTCTTTTAATGGAAAATGAACATAAAATTCTCTTTTCACCTTACTTCTCATACATTTTCAACATTATGTAAACTTTTTTTTTTTTTTTCAACGAAAACAGCAAGAAAACACCATTGTATATATTATTTAAAATAATACACATAATAATGAACACATTTTATGAAATCAATCAAATTTTTTTTTCTACTAAAATTTTCACTTTTCCATTGCATTGAAATTTGCCCGTTTTATTTCATGCGAAAAAAAAAACTTGTACACAATGTTCACTAACTTATAAATACATTTTTTTTCTTCTTTCTAAATTTTTTTTTTCAAAGTTCATTTGCTAAAATAAATTACATTATGCAACAAAACTGGTGAAATTCCTCATATTAACCATGCACAACGCAATTATTGATCGTCATCAATTTTTCCTCTCATCCATTTTAATATTTTATTGCCATTTATTTAAACTTTCAAACCAATATTTAATATAATTATTACCAATTCGTTATAGGATTCCCAATTCAGTATCCCTAAAAAAGGGGTTGTTACAGACTTCCCCCCTTACAAAAATTGCGTCCTCGCAATTTCTACGTAGGGGATACATCTGTAATAAACTTATAGATTCAACTCAAAACAAAAGGACATACCTTACTCAAGCGCCAAACAATTTAGGATAATGCCTCTGCATCGACTCTTGTGTTTCCCAAGTGCAGTCCTTTGGATTACTTGATCACTGCACCTTGACTAAAGGAACCACTTTGCTACGAAGCTTCTTCGTCTCAGAGGCAATAATACGAATAGGCTCTCGAGTAAAAGTCATGTTGGGAGCGATCTCAAGCTGCTACAACTGCTTCGGCTCTAAGACCTCTTCGGAATCCCTTAAACACTTCCTCAAGTGAGACACATGAAAGACGTTGTGCACACTCGATAAGTGTTCGGGTAAGGCAACCCTGTAGGCAAGTTTTCCAATTCGCTCCACGACAGGATAAGGGCCAATAAATCTCGGAGCAAGCTTACCAGTCTTACTGAACCTCATTACTCCTTTTAAAGGAGTAACCTTCACAAATACATGATCTCCAACACTAAACTCCAAGTCCTTTCTTCGACGATCTGCATAGGACTTTTGTCTATCCTGCGCCTCTTTCATCCTTCTTCTAATTAGGTCCACCTTCTCAGAAGCTTCACGCACAGTGTCGGGACCAAGCACCAACCTATCCCCAGTCTCAAGCCAGCATGCAGGAGATCTACAGGGTCTTCCATACAATGCTTCAAAAGGAGCCATGCCTATACTGGACTGAAAGCTATTGTTATATGCAAACTCGACCAAGTATAGGTGGTCCTCCCAAGACCCGCCAAAATCGAGGCTACAAGAGCGCAACAAATCCTCCAATATCTTGTTAACCCGCTCAGTTTGCCCATCGGACTGAGGATGATATGCTGAACTGATATTCAACTTCGTCCCCAAAGCAGACTGCAAGCTTCTCCAAAACCCACTAGTAAATAGTGGATCCCTATCACAAACTATAGCACTAGGCACACCATGAAGACGAACAACTTCCTTCACATATAGCTTCGCCAAGTAAGGAGCAGTCCTTTTCGACTTGACTGGGATAAAATGGGCAGATTTAGTCAAACGATCCACTACTACCCATATGCTATCATGCCCTTGCTTTGATCTCGGCAATCCATCAATGAAGTCCATGGATACCTAAACAAAGGATTTATATTTACAGCATTACGCCGAAGGATCTAAGTATAAATAAACAATTTAAAATTTTAATTCTCTTATACCTGATCCCATTTCCATAGCGGAATCTCCAATGGCTGAAGAAGACCGCTAGGCTTTTGATGCTCGCACTTCACCAATTGGCAGGTAATACACTTCTTCACATACTCGCCTATGTCGCGCTTCATTCCTTCCCAGTAATATAGACGTTTCATGTCCATATACATCTTACTGCCACCTGGGTGAATGGTGTATCGCGAACAATGGCAATCACTCATCACCTCATGCCTAAGACCTGCAACATTAGGTACAAAGATCCTGCCCTTCTTAAACAACCTTGAGCATCCAACTCAAATCCTTTCAAATCATCAGCATCATCCCCATTCTTCAGCCGATGAATACGCTCTAAAGCAGTAGGATCTTCTGTCTGAGCATGAGAAATCCTATCCATGAGGCTTGGTCTCATAACCATATTGGCCAACATCCTTCCAGAGCTATGAGTGGGCATATTACAATAGATTCCACTAGAAGCCAACACCTCCAAGTCTCGCCATTCAGCTATCATCATCGATACAACCGCTTGGTGTTTACGACTAAGAGCATCAGCTACACGATTACCTTTCCCAGGTGTATACTGAATATCAAAATCATATGCAGCCAAAAACTCCAACCATCTTTGCTGACGCATATTCAACTCTTTTTGAGTGAAGAGGTATTTCAAAGACTTATGGTCAGTATAAAGGACAAACCTCTCACCCATAAGATAATGACGCCACAGCTTTAAAGCAAAAACTACAGCTGCCAGCTCCAAATCATGTACAGCATATCTAACCTCATTGGGTCTTAATTGTCTAGATGCATAAGCCACAACTCGTCCTTTCTGCATAAGCACAGCACCCAGTCCAGACCCACAAGCATCAGTATAGACCACAAGATCCTGATTGCCCTCTGGAATCACCAAAACTGGTGCATTAGTGAGCATCTCCTTCAACTTAAAGAAAGCTTCTTCACACTTATCTGTCCACTCAAACTTTACACCCTTCTTCGTCAGCCTTGTCAAAGGAGTGACAATCTTAGAAAAATCCTTAACAAAGCGACGATAATATCCTGCAAGACCGAGAAAGCTTCGAATCTCCGTAACGGTCTCGGGCCTTTTCCAATTTTGTATTGCTTCTATCTTAGAAGGATCCACAGCTAGACCAGCTTCGGATATAATATGGCCCAGGAACTTTACCTCCTTCTGCCAAAAGTGGCATTTGGAAAACTTTGATTTCAGCTTATGTTCCCTCAAAGTCTCCAAAACAATCCTCAAATGCCCCTCATGCTCTTGCTCAGACTTGGAATATACTAAGATATCATCAATGAAAACCAAGACGAATCTATCAAGATAGCTTCTGAACACTCTATTCATCAGGTCTACAAAGTATGCAGGAGCATTCGTAATTCCAAACGGCATTACCAACCATTCATAAGAGCCATATCGAGTGCGAAAGGCAGTGAGAGGGATGCTGTCTTCCGCTACTCGCAACTGATGAAATCCAGTGGCTAAGTCAAGCTGGGAAAAGACTTTTGCTCCACTTAACTGATCAAAAAGATCATCAATACGGGGCAGTGGATACTTATTCTTCACGGTCAGCTCATTAAGCTTCCTATAATCAATGCATAAGCGGAGAGAGCCATCAGCCTTCTTTACAAAGACTGCAGCAGCTCCCCAAGGAGAGCTACTAGATCGGATGAACTGCTTTCCTTCCAATTCTGTCAACTGCTTTCGAAGCTCCTTCATCTCCACACGAGGCATTCGATTAGGTGGTCTACTAACTGGTTGGGCTCCAGGGATAAGATCTATGCGAAACTCCACGGCTCTCTTAGGCGGTAAGCCGGTAACAGGCTCAAACACATCACCAAAGTCCCTAACCACAGGAACTCTGGCAATCTCATCATCTTCTCGTGATTCAATGGAATGAAGAGAACCATGAGCATTAGGGCCTTGCGTATCAAGTGTTATATTAACGAGCCCTTTGAAAGATGGATGCTTCAAGGTAACAACTCTGTCTAAGCAGGATAGACGAGCCTCATATCGATCCAACCAATCCATCCCCAAGATAATATCAAAGCCAAGATGCTCAAACACATGCAAATCACATGAGAAAGGGAGTCGTCCTAAAAAGATCTCAAGGTTCTTGCACAACATTCCAAGTGTTGCGGACCCGCCAATGGGATTCGCAACCCTTAGAGATGTGACGAGATAAATTACTTCCAAAGCATATCTATCAACTAAATCTTTAGATATAAATGAGTGTGATGCACCAGTGTCAAAAAGTATGCAAATGAAAGTATCTTTAAATGGGGTTGTACCTTGCATAACTTGCTTCCCCTTCCTTTGGCTCGGACCAGGGTCTCCCTCCATGACATGCAGTCTAGCAGCTTGTTTCTTCTTCGTGAGTTGTGGGCACTCGTTCCTTAAATGACCAATCTGGTGACACTCATAACACTCCCTTTGAGGACAAACATTAGCAAAATGCCCCTTAGCTCCACACTTATAGCATTCCACTCCACCTTTAGCTTGCTTTTGAGTGCTTGAAGCTTGTCCCTTCTTTTGCTTCTTTTGAGAATTCTGCTTCTTCTTAGGGAAGAATGGAGCTTTCCTTTTAGGTGCATCCTCATCTCTTTCACGATATAGATCTTCGTACCTCAAAGCCAGATCAACAATCTCATCAAATGTAGAGCGAAGCTGAGTCAAGAGCTGTTCCCTCAGCTTCCTACGAAGACCATCTACAAATTTCTGATTCTTTTTGAACTGGGTGTTGACCAAATCTGCACCATACTTAGAGAGGGAATTGAAGGTATTGACGTACTCCTGAACAGACATATCCCTCTGCTTAAGCTCAATAAATCTGCGAGTAAGGATGGCCTTCTCTGCTTCTGGAACGAATCTCAACTCAAAACGTTCTCTAAATCTTTCCCATGTGAGCTCTTCCTCTCCCCTCTCAGCATTCATAATATCAAACCAATCAGAAGCGTTGCCTTGGAGGAAGCTAGAAGCAATCTCGACCTTTTGACGGTCAGTCACACCCATGTGCCCAAAAACACGCTCACAAGTCTTAAGCCAGGCCTGAACTTCAACAACACCTTCTTTCCCAAGAAAAGGCTTCCCTCCAAGGCTCGTAAAGTCCTTACACATACGAGCGAAATCAGCTCTAGGAGCAGCATTAGGAGCGGGTGCGGCTTGAGGCATGTTCCGCATCAACTCCAACCACTGCTCCATCGTCAAACGGGGAGGTCTTCCAGCCATCTTTCTTACTACTCTGCATATAGTGAGATATATCACTCAGCTGGAATTAAAATAATACTCGCACTAGAACGCTAAAAATTGGGGTTTTGGTTCAGGTATGTACAACTATTATTATATAATGGGAGTGATACTGTAAAATAAACAGACATGTACGATGTTTCTACTGTCTTGTGCTAATCCATATTCTAAATATATTTTGTACTATGTCAAACCTGGGCTCTGATACCAACAATGTAACGCCCGGCCCCTAGACCCATGCTAACCAAGAGCAACACTAAATGTTACTGTCGGAAAGCACGGAGAATGGAACTCGATAGGGCTAAAAGTTGTTCTCATTCCTTTGAACGAACACTGGCACGAGAATTTAAAACTTCTCAACTTACCATTTGTGCTCAGTATAAGTTCAATGAAATGGTACAAGAAAATTTCCCAGGTACATAGTGCAAAATATAATAGAATCAATCACAGCACAATAACAACAGCAGAATACATAATACATATCATAATAGAGATGTCCAGAATACATGGTCCATCATACATAATATCACTTCCCAAAATACATAATAGTGCACATACCATAGTACTACACGATACTAATAGTCTGGAGCTGCGTAGTCCAAAACCCCAAAACGTGGAAAAAGATAAGAATGACGTTGCAATCCACGCAACCTAACCTGCATACAATCCTCAACCTGACCCGAGGATTGTAAAAAAAAACAAATCACACGGGTCAGACTATTGCTAGTGTGAGTGAAGTAAGTATCTATGGACATTAAGTAATTTAACAAATAAGGGTGCCACATGTATAAGTCAACATGGGGCGTATGAATGTTACAAAAAAAAATGTGAATAATTTAGCATGATCATCACATTAATATGCCATAATCGTAGGCATCGGTATTGTATATAACTCAATACAATACCAAACCAATTATCATATGTAAAGCAATATAATAATATAAAAAGTAAAGTTAAAAGGGTGCAGGTATTGTATGTAAAGCAATACAATACCAAAACAATTATCATATATAAAGCAATATGATAGTATAAAAGGTAAAGTTAAAAGGGCACAGGTATTGTATGTAAAGCAATACAATACCAAAACAATTATCATATATA